>OU342742.1:400086410-401286410 GCA_910589775.1 Avena eriantha | reverse complement strand
CGGACGCATATGAAATTAAGCCTATCCTTTTCAGTTTTGTTCAACATAATCAATTTGGAGGCTCATCTTTTGAGGATTCAGGTTTGCACCTTAATACTTTTACTAAACTTTGTGACATGATTGGCATTAAAGATGTTGACCCAAATGCGGTTAAATTACATTTATTCCCTTTCTATCTAAGAGGAAAGGCTAAGGACTGCTTTCTAGCTTTGCCTAAAGGCACTATTACATATTGGGAGGAATGCACTAATCTCTTTATGACTAAAGTTTTCCCTGCAGCTAAGACTATGCATCTAAGACCCAACATTAAAGTTTTACACAAGAAGACTACGAGCCACTAGCTCTTTCTTGGGGAAGCATGAAAGAGTCCGTAATGAACTGTCCTAGTCATGCGATGGAAGATTGGCTTGTATTGCATTTATTTTATAATAGCCTTAATCCAATGTCTAAGTCTATGCTAGATACCATCGTAGGAGGAACTATCATGGGAAAGCAAGTGAGTTTTGCAAAGAAATTACTTGATGATATGCAAAAAAAACATGTCCAATGGCACGTGGAAAGAGCCTCAAAAAGGGTGAATTCATTCACCGAGGCAAATAGTGAAGAGCTTACTGCAAAGGTAGATGAGTTACTCAACATAGTAAAGGGTAAGGAAGATACCAAAATTAATGCTATCACTATTAATTCTAATGATGTTAATTTTGTAGCTTGTGATCCTTATAATCCTTCTTGGAAGAGTAAAAACTTTGGCTCAAATTTTCAAATGAAATATTCTAATCCTGTAGGTGCTCCACATAATAATTATGATAACAATAATGGACCAAATCATGGCAATCTCTCATTGCAAAATAATATTAGAACTTACATGCAATATCAAACCAAGCAAAAAATATGCTTAGTAAAATAACATAGAACCTTGAATGTTGTATTGGTAAATTGTCTAACCAGGCCATTGCAATTAGAAATGATTTGCATGATCTATAAGAAAGAACCAAGACCGTGGAGGCATAATTAGGCAAAGTAGCTGAGAGCCAAGCTCTCATACTTGCAAAATTCGCTAAAAATCCCGATCCAAACCTGGTAGAGGACCTCAAGATGCTTAGGGCAGAAGTAAAATAAGAAAAACTTGAAGAGCTGGACTATAGCAATGGTCCAACACCAGAATACACCATGGAAGATTTATTAAAGATGTTCACCATAAAGAATCTGGGTATTGAACAAGGTAATGATGCTACATACCACAATTTATAAAATAAGTAGTATTTAATGTTCATGAACTAGAAATGGAGTATACGAAACTAGCTGATAAGCTTGCAAGTTAGATGATATCTTTGAGCCTACTATTACTTCACTATGTTCCCTAAAATCTTGTATAAATAATAAATAAGTCTTTCTCAGGAGATGGCTCTACAAATACCTAGTTTCAATGCAAAATGCATCCCGCTTCTTCTGAAAGAAAATCTGGGAAAAATCAATATGGAGCCTTCAGGTTAAGATTGGTAGTGATGAGATATCTGCACTTTGTGATCTTGGTGCAAAGCGTCTCAACAATTTCGAAGAGTTTATTTGAAAAGTTAAACTTGGGGCCATTTTCAACTATTGAAATGAGACTACATATTGCTGATTCAACCTATAAACAAGTTATTGGGATAAAAGAAAACATAGTTGTTGAAATTAAAGGATGTCCAACTCTTATTGATCTTGTTATAGTGAACATGCCAGAAGATCCCATAGAACCAATAATTTTAGGTAGGCCCTTCCTAAGAACCATTGAAGCTTTGATTAATCTACATGAAGGGAATGTGAGAATAGGACTACCATCTAGATATCCTTGTACGGTCAAATTACCTAGGAAGAAGAAGGCCAAGCATAATGATGATGGTATAATCACACTAAAAGATAATTACTTTGGAGTGGGTGTTCCACTTCCAAAGCCTAAATGAGCACCATCTAGGTCAAGATAATTGACCTTAACTAGAAGCGCTTCATGGGAGGTAACCCATCTGAAATAAGTTTTGTTCTTGTGTTAGTTTTGTTTTTGTTTTGTCTTTTTTTAATAAGGAGTGTTCAAGAAGTCCTTTGGAGAGATGAGAAGAAAATAAGGTAATCCTTGATCTTTTATATTTTATAACACATGGCCTTAAGGTAATGCTATTTTTTATGAAGTCTATTTGCTATTATTTTGTTGATTACTAAGATGTGCAAAGGCATGTGAAGCTACTAACTAAATTCCACAAGCTTTTAAGCTTCCAAGGCACCTAACGACCACTGGTACGACTAGAGTCCCCCGTACCACGTGCCCGTACCACATCACGGCTCAGGAAAATAGAAACTCAGATTTTGGCTATAGGACACAGTGGTCGTAAGGACCACTGGTACAATTGGAGGCAGCCGTACCATGCGCCCGTATCGTACCCTAAGGAAAACATCGAGTTTGAAGGAAAACATACTAACCAAATAACAACTAGTCATATGGGCTTGCGCAACCGTACCACGCGCCCGTACCGAGTGCACTGCTAGAAGGGATCCTTGGACCCCCAAGGTATGACATTCAGTACAGGCAGGCTCCGGCCGTACCGCCCGCTCGTACCGAGTATGCGGCCAGCATATCTACCAGGAACAGGTAAACCTAAAATCCCTAAACACAAATCTATCTTTCTTCTATCTCCAAACTCCAAACCACCTCCATTGGATCTTCAATTCTACTCATTATTTCTTCAATTCCTCGCACCCAATCATTCTAAGGTATGTTTCTCCTCTGATCCCCAGTTTATTTGCACCAAATCCTTGCTCAATCTTTCTCCATTATCAATCTACACTTAGGGCTTATTCTTGAGCTAATCTTGATTATGAGCATGCTTAGTTTTGTTTTTGGAGGAGTTTCTTTTTTAAGAAGTGAAGAGGATCATTTATGCTATGTTTCTATAAGACTAATTTTTTATTAGCATTTATTTGTTTTAGATGAACACGAGGAGCCGTGCATGTGTGATGGCTGCGGAACAAGCCGCACCACCCGTTGATACGCTAACCCCCAAGTCATTTGTTATCGAGTTCACCAAGGAGTTTCAGGTCAACCGTTTCAACCGTATCAAGCTCCGTGAAATCAAATCCACCAAGTGGGCATGTTCTTACATCCTCAACCAACTGGGCATTCATCGTGATTTTGACTTACTCTACCACAATGTTGGTTTGTATCACTTTGTTTTTCGGCATGAAGCCACATACCGCAGCTTGACGCTTGAGTTCCTTAGTACCTTGATGCATATGGTGTGCTCACACTATTGTCCCGAGGAACAAATGCCGGAGTTGATCGCATCGACTTCCATCTTATGAACTGTGAGTATTCCTTGATGCTCGACCAATGGGCTCACTACTTTGGGTTTGCCAACAACACTACTGACATACGCTCCACTACCTTTGTTCTTGATCCATCACCCTTGGCTTACTTTAATAAAATGAGAATTCATGGAAATAGACCCAGGGGAAACCAAATTGATCACCATGTTGTTTGTTATTTGTTTTATGTTATTGCTAACACCTTGAAGGCATGTGGTTAGTTTACTAGAGTTAATGAGGAGGATACAATAATCCTTGCTAGAGATGCTATTCCTTACTGTAACTTAACGCCAAATCTGGGTTCGCTTCTTTTGTTTGATCTTAAGCATCAAGCTATGTAGTCTCTTGGTTCCATATGCGGAGGAGTCATAACCATTCTTACACGTGCGCTTCATGTAGGTAATATCAACCGTTGGCAGGAGACCGCTGTGTTGGTTTTTCTACTCTAAGAGCTTATGGTATGATTTCTAGAACTAATGGTTGATACTTCCTTGATATACATGGAGCAGATCACTTGATCCCATATCCTTTGCCTAATGGTTTATTCTCAATCGAGGATGGACATTTGCGTTATGATGCGCAGGTTGAGGCATGTATAACCCAACAAGAAGAACCCATAGGAGAAGAATGAGAAGATGAAGAAATTGAATAAGAAGGACCCGAACAAGATGTGTAGCCACCAAACTAATACACCACCTATGATGATATCTATGCTCTCGAAGGAAGCATTCAAAACATGAACAACCTCTCCATCAACCTTTGAGATGCTAATGCCAACCTCTCAACCTAGCTCAACAATTGGAGCAGCCAATGAAACTTGCGAGATTATCCACCGCCACCACAATGCGCAACAAAAGGGCTTGCAAAAGCTTGATCTTGGGGAAGTGTCCCCCACCATTTTTATTTGTGTAACAATGAGGTTGTACTCTAGCTCCTTGTGAGCTTTGAAACACTCGTGTTGGTTTGTTCCAACACTTTGCTTTTTCATTCATTTTTCATTGCTTTTGTTTTTTCTTTTTTTTTCTTTTCTTAGTTCCTTGCTTGGTTGCAAGTTCTTTTCTATTCTATAATCCCCATCCTCAAAAATACAAAAGGATTTTTCCCTTTTTTATTTTTCGTGAAAGTGGATTTGCCTATTGCGTCTTTTCTTCAATATCATTATGACAGTGATTTTTACTTGCGTTTTGAAGGAACACATCCCCATAAGGAAGAGAATCATGAAATCACTCATGAGAGGTATGTCCTATGTTTCCAACTTTAAAAGTTTGAATTGTTTATCTAAGTTTGTTGATTTGCTAAGATGCTATGCTAGTTGGAGTGACATGGGTATACCCTACAGGTACTCGAGTTTGGTATATACGGTCCAGATACGGCAGAAGACCACGGTGTTGTCAAGACCCAATATAGAATTCGGGTGACCCACGGACTCTCCGATTGCTTGCAACGCAAGAAGAAACTTAAGATAGAAAGTTCAAAGGGACGAACCCTAATATGTAACCGACTCGACCTGCTACCCGAGACCTAGCCTATCTATATAAAGGCTAGGAGGCCTGAACCTAGGTAAATCTTGCGTCCCGGTGTGCTTGTTTTCTAGCCAACTGATGCCTCCAGCGCTCCCTCCTTCTCCAAAACCCAAGTCCATAATAATCGGCATTGGCGAGTTAAATCCTCATCAATTGGCGCCGTCTGTGGGAATTGGGAGTGCTAATGTTGCGGCTTCTTTGGCCCCATCAACTGTGATCTACAACTATGCAACAGGAGAGATTCGCCAGCTCTTCGGTGCTTTCGACTTCACCGTCCACACGCCGGCCACTCGCTCGGCTTTCGAGTCTGTAGGTGATGGGATCAGACTGGCGATCGGGAACTTCCGCTTCTAGGTCGGTCAACTGGGCATGCTTCGCATGCCCGACCAGCCGACGGCACCTGCGATTGCTCCAGCATCGTGGTTCCCGCCACCAATCGGCACCCTCAGCAAGCTCAATGCCCCAGCAACAGCTAGGAGTACGGACAGCGTAATCATAGATCCGATCTGGGTAACCTAGCCACAGAAGATGGAGCCTATGGCTCTGGATCTGAAAGTTGTGGGAGTAACAACTTCCCTAATCACTTCATGTGCACTATCATCAAAGCGGGTGACATCGGCTTCAATCGTGAAAACGTCGGTTCTGGCACCGGACCACCCAACGGCGGTACACCCAACGGTGGCCCCACCAACGGCGCACCCACTAATAACGGGACGGGAGGAGAGCCGTCGCTCATGGTGAATGAGAACACTGGAGAGCACATGCTGATCAAGCTCAACCACAACGAGTGTGCCTGTTGTCGAGAAGCTCTACGGGGTAATCCTCTACCCCCCAACACCTCGCAGGACATGCTGATGGGCTACCATTGGCTGCTAAAGGAGGAATTCAAGCGCCAACAGCAAGTAATCGCGCAAATGAAAGCATGTAGAAAGGCGGCGGATGAGTCGAGCCTTCGGCGGCCTGGGCTCTCCTCCCACGGAGGATCCTCCTCCAAGGGCAACGAGTACCTGGCCAACAAAAGGCGATCTCGACTGGCCCACCTCACCGAAGAAGAACACGTAGAAGCCCCAAAAGTCCTCGACTTCAGCTCTATGATGGTGGATACGCAAGGTAACGTGCTCCCGAAAACGCCGCAAGCCGCGGTGACGGCGGCACCATGTACCTCCTCAATAACTAGCCACCGGCTGGAGATCCATGAGTTGCCATGCACAGTTCCACGATTGCGGGTCTAGGGATAATCGAGGCCTCCCTCGATAAAGAGCCAATGCCAGAGCCGAAGAAAAGCAACGCTCTGGCCAAACGCTAATCCTCGCCCTCGTCCAACGATGATAGCCATGACCTGTCTCGACGTCGCCGCTCACGGCGACACGATCACAACTACCACGCGTGTGATGACATCACGCAGTGTAAAGTCGACAAGACGCGCGCAAAACGCGCTCGCTCGACTGACTCGGAGGACGACGAGGTGGAGCTCCGTGGCGCCAGATGGTTCAGCAGAGCCATTAGGCAAAAGTGAATGCCTAAAGGGTTCAAACTACCCTCAGAGAACCCAAAATTTGATGGCCTACAGGACCTGAAGATTTGGATGGAGGATCACATCTCATCCGTCAAGCTACACGGCGGGAGTCGAAGCACGGCCATGCAAAGCCTACAACTATAGTTGCAGGGGCCGCTCGCGCATGGCTCAACTGAAGGGAATATGCCTGAGAGGCAATAATAAAGTGGTTATTATCTTATTCCATGTTTATGATAAATGTTTATTTTGCATGCTATAATTGTATTAATTGGAAACATTAAAACATGTGTGTTTAATAAACAAAATACAAAGTTCCTAGTAATGCCTCTCATATAAACTAGCTCGTTGATTAACAAGATGATCAAGGTTTCCTGATCATGGACATTGGATGCTGTTAATAACGAGGTCACAACATTGGTGGAATGATGTGATGAACATTGATCCAAAGTATAGCATTACGATCAAAGTCATTATGTTTATATTGCTATAACATCATACGAAGTAATCTTAGTCCTTAGACCATGAGATCATGTTAATTTCTAACACCGGATGAGTATCTTGATAACATCAAACGTCACACTGTAACAGGGTGACTATAAAGGTGGGTTCAGTGCTACAAAGGTGTTATGTTGTGGCTCATGGATCAAGAGTGGTATTTGTCCATCCCGATGACGGATATATATACTTTGGGCCCTCTCAGTGATATCACATTAAGATACCTTGCAAGTAAGTGATGAGATCACTAGAGTGTTATATCACGGGAACGAGAAAAGAGTGCATGTCGGTAACGAGATCAAACTAGGTATTTGGGTGCCAATGATCGAATCTCGGACATGTAATATATCGCGAGACAAAGGGATTTAGTTACTATTGTTAAAGGTTCTCACTATCACAGAAGTCATCGTTGAATGTGTAGGAGTCAGTATGGATCTCCAGGCCCCGCTTCTGATTATTGATCTGAGAGGGGTCTCGATCATGTCTGCATTATTCGTGAACTGTAGGGTGACACACTTAAGGGATACCGACACCATTTGGAGCAAATATGTTTCAGAAAAAGAATTAAGAAAGCGCTGGAATTATTTCAATAGACACCGAAACTGTTTCAGGTGAAATTGCTGAAATTGGTTCTGCATGTAATATTGAAATGTTGCAGGGGGTTTTATGTGGATGTTTGTTAATTAACGTAATTAACAAAATTCTGAATAAAATTAATAAAAGAGTTTTATTAAATGGGAGATCATTAAATTTGGAGAAATTTAATGCATTTAAAGTGGGGACTTTAAAAGAGAATGTGATGGGGCAAATTTATGTGGAGGGAGTTACCACCACATGAATGGGGAAGGTGAAGGGACACCCTCCATGGGCGCCGGCCATGGGAGGGGTACCCTTCCCTCCTCCTATAAAATCCCCCCTCTCACACCTTCATACTCACACCTCCTCGTGAAGGATCTCTCTCCCTCTCTAGTATTATTCCCCCATGGTCTCGGATTAGCGAGATACATGTTCCCGGTGGCTTTATCTGGAAAGGAGTTGCTGCTTCTGCTGCTTTGCTGGAGCGAGGGATGGAGGTTGTCGGGGTACCGGACGTGTGTGCGATCACGAATGCACCGCTGCTTTGTGGTGCTAGACTTGGTGGTGCTGGACTTGCTGGAGTTGGATTTGATGGACGTGCTGGAGCCAGACCTGCTAGACTTCATCATGATCTTGAGATCGGCAAGTGTACGACTACATCATCCATGAGTTCCATATCGTTAACAAAGCTTTGTTGTCTTCGAGGTTAAGTTCTCTATGGATATATATCCACCCGTTGCTCTGTATCTAGTAGATAGATCTTGGCGTATAGTTCTCATCCTAGGAATTTTTTTGTTTTCTATGCTGCGAACCCAACAGTGGTATCAGAGCCTGATCTATGCGTAGGTACTTTTCACGGGTAGTACACATATGCTTATCTGTGGGCGATGATGATCATGTTATTGCTTCTTCTATGTATTTTGGATATTGGTGGCATAGTGGGATGATGTGGCCCGGACCAACCTTACATGTCATCGTACATGAGAGCGGTTCCACGACTGACATGCAACTTGTTTTTCATAAGTGGATGGCGGGTGTCTGTCTCTCCTACTATAGTCAATATCTGATTTATAATGAGTTGCTAATAACATGGTTATCTTAATTCGTTGTGGTTCATGTTCGTAGGTAAGACCGGTTCTATCTCCGAAAGCCCTAAGCCACGTAGAACTTGCAATTGATAAATTAGAGACGTCTAGTTTAGATCGTTAATGGGATAGTGTCTTGATATGGTATTGTTGTAAGTGGATGTATGATAGATACTCTTACAACACACTCAACGTGTAAGTTCCATAAACCTTGGCCTTACACACAAAGGAATGATAGAGATCATACCACGATGCATATGATAGTGATCAAATGCATGGACCATATCATTCCACTTTACACATATGATGTTCGCATCTTATATTGCTTGTTTGGCGTTTTAGTAGCATTATAAGATGATCCCTCATTTAAATATCAAGATAAAAATGTGTTCTTCCTTAAGTATGCACCGTTGTATGGATCGTGTTTCGAGACATGACGTGATGATCGGGTGTACTTGACTCTACACTTTCATATAACAGGTGTAAGACAGTTTTACACACACGAATACTAAGGTTCTTACTTGGCGAGCCTAGCATGTACAGACATGACCTCGGAATAGAGACAGAAAGGTTAAGCATGAGTCATATAGTGGATATGAGGCCCATATAGATGCTCACCTTTGAAGCTACACCGACTCACGTGATGATCGGACTTGGTTGAGTGCTTTTGGTTCATGTAATCACCAAAAAGGCACGAGGGATGTCGTTTTTGAGTGGGAGTTCATTTCTAATTTGGATTAGCCAAACTCAATTTGTCATCAACTAAATCAAAGTGATTTTGCATAATTTGTTGTAGTCATTGGTGTCTGTTCACTACCTTATGCTTAGTTCTACGACTCCGAGTTAAAGAGCGAGTATTCTCCAAGTCGACATTGTCCTCAAAAAGGTCGTGTATCCACAGTGCCAAAGCAAGCATAATTCTGGATATTTACTTTACGAACTGGTACGTATTGTTTTGAATGTCAATTTAAAGTTTAGAAGTCCTATTGAAAACTTTCAGCAAACTCTATGTACTCCATGAAGTTTAATAAGTAGTATTAAATCAAGAGTAAGAATTCCAATGTTAGTATCTAAAGTATCATGTTTGCCTCCATGATTTTTGATATTCAAAAGTTTTTTTTAATATCAAGATTATCTAGGAGCTGAAAAATTGTTTCAGAAACCATCATGTGTGGAAGATATTGTGATATCTGAAACAATGTTTTTGGTCGCATTATGATAGAGTATAATTTAGCAAAATACATGTTCTCATATTGTATGAGAATTTGTGAAGGATGGAGATGCCAGGCATCCGAATCTCCCAAAAGGTTTCGAGAACTAAAATTATACTCGTCATTCTTCCTTATAGGCTATAGTAGCTTGATCATGAAAGTTGTCATGATAAGGATGAATAGAAGATGTAAGTAAAATGTTTACTACACTAAAAGATTACTAAAGAATGGATTTTTGAAAGAATGCCAAACATTTGATGATGGTGATCCACTTCAAAGTGCAAGTCCAAAGGTATTAGTATTTGACTATACACACTTTGTACTTGTGTCATGTGAATGACACCACTATTGATGTTGATAGATTCTTTTAAAAGGAAAAAGAATTGCTGAAAGAGAAACTATAAAATATTTGGTAGAAAAGAAAAAGTTGGAAATGTCCAGATTAGGTATATAGAAGATATAGATGTTATGGTTGTATTCCTTGCTTGTTAAACAATGTGGTTCTTAGGTATTGGATACCGGTATTGGATACTGAATTGGTTGGTATGAAGTGTCATACAGAACAACACCATTCATGAACTACAATGGCCTAAGTAACTGGCAAAACAATAAGTGATGATGTTTATCGAAAACAAATAAAGTGTTATTGTGTTTTTCATTGTCGTCAAACCTATCCTTCAAGATTTATTTTAATAATTGTTATTTTGTTCCGGTATTACGAGAACAATGGTTGTTCAAATAATTACCGTATTCCATAAAGGATGGATGAACTTTTACAAGTCTAGTGGGTGAAATCACCATAAACACTATTGCTAAAATGTCACAAGACAGATGATTGAAAGATAACTTATGAAGTGACATCGTTGTTTAAATTATATTGGAAAGAAAACATGAAGAAAATCCATGTTGATGGATTTTTGGAGTCTTTGATTTTCATCAATTGACGCTTGTGAGACTTTCCTCGAGATAATTGAAACTCCGTCCATAGGCCAAAGAGGAACGGATGACTAACTTATTGGATATTATGCATGTTGATGTATATAGTCCATTGTGTGTAGCCATATGCGATGGATCTTTTTGCTTCATATGCTTTCCCTAGAAATTTAAGTTAATATATCTATATATTTACTTAATAAGGAAGAAGTGTGAAACATTTGAAAATTGTTCAAAGACTTTCAAGATGAAGTGAAAAATCATTGTAATAAGAAAATAAAAGATTTTATGATTTGATCATAAAGGAAGATATTTGAGTTACATGTTTAGCAAAACACCTAAGATTTGAGGAATTGTTCGATGATTTGTGTTTCCCGATAAACCATATGAGTATGTCATATTCAAGAGATGAAATCAAACCATGTTTGACATGGTAAGATCAAAGGTGTCATTTATAAAACTACCATTATGTTTTAAGGATAGAAGCTTTAGAGACTATCGCTTTTACACTAAAAAGAGCACCATCGTGATCCGTTGAAATGACACCATATAAGTTATGGTTTGGGATAAAACCCGAATTGTATTTTCTTAAATTTTGGTATGCTATGCATAAGTAAAATGTTTACAACCAAAGTCGAATAAGCACGTCTTTGTAGGTTATCCCAAAGAATTTGTTGGAAATTTCTCCATAACACCGAGGACAAAAGAGTTTGTTACTTGGAACGTCAACTTTCCTGAGAAGGAATTTTTTGCGAAAAGTTAAGTGGGAGGACAATAGAAGTTTGATAAGGTTGTTGAACCTTAGCTATATGTGCTAAGTAGCGCAGCGCCGGAAAGTGTCCCGGTGGTGGCCACAATGCTCATGGCTCCCATGATTACAAAGGTTGTGATCTCGGAAATTAGAGTTCCTATTCAACCATGTGGGTCGGTAAGAATCAAATAGTGTGATTTGATAAGCAAGTCATTATTGTTATGACAATGATGAACCGACTACATGCAAAGAAGCGACGATGGGCCTTGACTCCATTAAATGACTAGAAGTCATAGAATCCATGATAGTATCCATACACGAGAAATCAAGTTTCTGAACTTGGAAGACCCTCTGAGAAGGCGTAAAGCCTATCGATCGTGTTTGGATCTATAAAGAAATAGACATGGATGTTTAACATCTATGAAATAGTCGACATGTCGGAAAGAAGTTTATGGCAATGTTCAAGGAGTTGACTATGACAAGATTTGATCTTTCATAGCGATATATAGTCTTGACGTATTAATGTAGCAACCACTACATATAATTTAGTATATGGTAGTTGAATAAACAAAACAAGGTTCTTCTAATAGAACGGTTACCTAGGACGTGTACATGACATGGTCCAAAGTGTTTTGTTAATTCAAAGGGTGCTAAAAGGGCATGCAAACTTCAATAGTTGAAGTAAGCATAGCGGAGTTGGAATCTTCACCATGATGAAACTGTTAAAAGAGTTTAAATTCATCGGAGATGATGAAGATGCTTACATTTGCAAGAAATTAAGTGGGAGCGCTGAGACATATTTCTAATACATTATGTAGAGAACATATTGTTGATTGGAAATGATGTATCTTATATTGACACAAGTTAAGAATTTCATTAAAATACGATTTCGATGAAAGACTTGGGAAAAACTGGAATATTTGGCATCAATATCTATATGATAGATGGAGGCGCTAATATGGTTGTGCCAGACATACATATATGAGATAATGAAAGGGTTCAATATGGAAACAACAAGAAAGGTTCTTGCTACATGGAAAGGATTGTATCAAAATTCAAGTGTTTCAACACTTGGTGAGTAAAATCACATGAAGATTTTGATCGATTATACCGTGATATGTATATATCCAGAATGTCCTATGCTCTAAATGTTATGATCACATACCAGAATGATTCATAAGATGATCATTGGACGATAGTAAATATATTCTTATGAGCTTTGGAAGAACTAAGAATATATCATGTATAAGTGACAAATAGTTAAAGGTAGTTCATTGTAAAGTGTTACATTGATACTAGTTTTGTCACAAGATACAAATTAAATTTATCTCAAATTAGACTATGGGTGGCACAATGTAATGGAAAGGATGTTCCATGATGGATTTGGATAAGTTCCAAAGTTAAAACATTGTGACGGATACTACAACAAAAGGCTAAGTATATGACTGCTATAATAGCAGGAAAGGAGGGCATTTGTGTTAAGTAGTTTGTTATCAAACTAGGTGTGGTTCAAAGTGGGCTAATACTATGAAGATATATTGTATGACAATAATATAACCATATTTTAACCCGAACGAACTAAAGGTCTCACCAAAGGACCAAATTTATACAATGACATCTCATTTGAGAATGAGTGATGTGTAGAGAAGCAACGACCTGCAAATACACACGGAGCTGAAACTGTCAGATCCGGAGATTATGTTAACCACTAGCAATCGCGTATATGCAACACCAGAAAGCCATAGGTGCTCAATACGCAAAGTTTTTCAAACTAGATTATTGACTCTAGTGCAAGTGGGAGACTGAAGGGAATATGCCCGAGAGGCAATAATAAAGTGGTTATTATCTTATTCCATGTTTATGATAAATGTTTATTTTCCATGCTATAATTGTATTAATCAGAAACATTAATACATGTGTATTTAATAAACAAAATACAAAGTTCCTAGTAATGCCTCTCATATAAACTACCTCGTTGATTAACAAGATGATCAAGGTTTCCTGATCATGGACATTGGATGTTGTTAATAACGAGGTCACAACATTGGTGGAATGATGTGATGATAATTCATCAGAAGTATAGCATTACGATCAAATTCATTATGTTTATATTGCTATAACATCATACGAAGTAATCTTAGTCCTTAGACCATGAGATCATGTTAATTTCTAACACCGGATGAGTATCTTGATAACATCAAACGTCACACCGTAACAGGGTGACTATAAAGGTGGGTTCAGTGCTAAGAAGGTGTTATGTTGAGGCTCATGGATCAAGAGTGGGATTTGTCCATCCCTATGACGGATAGATATACTTTGTGCCCTCTCAGTGATATTACATTAAGATAGCTTGCAAGAAAGTGATGAGATCACTAGAATGTTATATCACGGGAACGAGAAAATAGTGCATGTCGGAAACGAGATCAAACTAGGTATTTGGATGCCAATGATCGAATCTCGGACATGTAATATATCGCGAGACAAAGGGATTTAGGTACTAGCGTTAAAGGTTCTCACGATCACAGAAGTCATCCGCTTCTGATTATTGATCTGAGAGGGGTCTCGATCATGTCTGCATTATTCGCGAACCATAGGGTTACACACTTAAGGGATACTGACACCATTTGGAGCAAATATGTTTCAGATAAAGATTTAAGAAAGTGCTGGAATTATTTCAATAGACACCGAAACTGTTTCGGGTGAAATTGCTGAAATTGGTTCTGCATGTAATATTGAAATGTTGCAGGGGGTTTTATGTGAATGTTTGTTAATTAAGGTAATTAACAAAATTCTGAATAAAATTAATAAAAGAGTTTTATTAAATGAGAGAGCATTAAATTTGGAGAAATTTAATGCATTTAAAGTGGGGACTTTAAAAGAGAATGTGAAGGGGCAAATTTACGTGGAGGGAGTTACCACCACATGAATGGGGGAGGTGAAGGGACACCCTCCATGGGCGCCGGCCATGGCAGGGGTACCCTCCTCTCCTGCTATAAAAGGTCCCCCTCTCACACCTTCATACTCACACCTCCTCGTGAAGGATCTCTCTCCCCCTCTAGTATTATTCCCCCATGGTCTCGGATTAGCGAGATACATGTCCCGGTGGCTTTATCTGTAAAGGAGTTGCTACTTCCGCTGCTTTGCTGGAGCGTGGGACGGAGGTTGTCGAGGTACCGGACGTGTGTGCGATCACGGATGCACCGCTGCTTTGCGGTGCTGGACTTGGTGGTGCTGAACTTGCTGGAGCTGGATTTGATGGACGTGCTGGAGCCGGACCTGCTGGACTTCATCATGATCTTGAGATCGGCAAGTGTACGACTACATCATCCACGAGTTCCATCTCGTTAAGAAAGCTTTGTTGTCTTCGAGGGTAAGTTCTCTATGGATGTATATCCATCCATTGTTCTGCATCTAGTAGATAGATCTTGGCGTATAGTTCTCATCGTAGGAATATTTTTGTTTTCTATGCTACGAACCCAACATCAACGACCTCCCGCGCGGATCCATTCGCAGCTTGGAAGAGGTAGTTTATAGCTTCGTGCGCAACTTCAAGGGCACTTAAAAAAGGCCCACATCAATCGAAGAACTGAGAGGCTGCCAACAAAGGTCTGGCGAGTCGCTGTGCTCGTACATCTAGAGATGGTCCATCATCAAGAACTCTGCAGAAAACATCTCGGAGGACCGCGCAATCGACGCGTTCAATGGCGGCATTCGTCGCATAGACCTTAGGGAGGAGCTGGGCCGCTCGAAGCCCAAAACGATCGACCACCTGATGGAAATCGCGAATCGGTGGGCGGACGGAGAAGACTCGGTGAAAAACCGTACCTACTCCGATGATGACGATGACCTTGGGCATAGACGTGACCACCAAGGAAAACATCGAATGCGCGTCTACGAGGACCGCGATGAGGTCAACATGGGCGCAACCGGCTACGTCGACAAACGCGACAACAACCGCAACAACGGATATCGCAGCGGCGGATACCATGACAGCGGGAAAACCACACAGGTATGGCAGCGCCGCACTCGCGAGGAGGCACCTGTAACATCTATCCAGGACAAACTGTCCGGACCATGTAACGTGCACTTCTACATCGACAAGCACGACGACAAGAAAAAGTCCAGCCACCTCCTAAAGGACTGCCGCGAGTTCCTCAAGCTCCACAAAGGCCTAGCTCAGATGAATCGCTACGCGATCAACCGGGGCTACGGAGCCGCGCCAGGCACTGTGGCACATGGAGCTCCTCCACCACCGCCCAGACGACCACCACCCACGGCTGCACCAGTCCAGCATCATGGAGGCGAGCCGTACCCGCGAGCCGTGGGCAACATGGGGATGATCCAAAAAGGGAGTCCCTCCAATCGAATGCAGAAGGAAATCACTCTCCAAGTCAATTTGGCGATAAACTCTCCACCTTCCACCACTGAATACCTCAGTGGAATCAAGTCCTGCATCACCTTTGACAAGCGCGACCACCCGCGCCAAGTTCCTCGTCCAGGCCACTATCCCCTCGTACTCGAGGCGTGGATTTGAGGCTTCGACATGAGTCGTGTCTTCATGGACGGCAGAAGCGGCATCAACCTCATGTTCGCAAGCACCTTGCGCGCGATGAGGATCCCTCTGACTTTCCTAGAGGTTTCAGACATGACGTTCCACGGCATCGTCCTAGGGAAGGGCGTATACCCCCTGGGCAAAATCAACCTCGACGTCATCTTTGGCACGCTGCAAAACTTCTGGTGGGAATGCATCGACTTCGAAGTTGTCAACTGGCCTTCACAATACCACTGCATCCTCGGACGTGTCGCGTTCGCAAGGTTCATGGCAGTGCCACATTACGCCTATCTACAGATGAAGATGCTAGGTCCAAACGGCATCATCACAATCAATGGAAACTTCGACATATCTGATAGCTGCGACAGGGAATTCAACAGAATATCCTAGTCCTTTGGCATGCAAGAAGAGCTCGCAACACTGAAGGAGTCGACAAACAACAGTCTGCCTCCCCCCTGCAGGACAAGCTCACCTGACCTGTCCTTCAACTCGTCGGTGCACACAAAGAAAGTCCAGGTCCACCCAATGGACCCGACCAAGACATCCCTCATCGCCAACAACTTGAGTTCCACATAGGAACTCGCGCTCATCGAATTCCTCTGTGAGCACTGGGAAATCGTCGCTTGGTGTCTAGCATACATGCCAGGGGTTCCCAGGGAATTCACTGGCACTCACTTAACGTGAACCTAGACACAGACAATACGGCGACTGTCTGAACCAAGAGCAAAAGCAGTCGGTATGGAGATCAACAGACTCCTCGACGCAAATTTCATATGCGATATCAAGGAAAGCACCTGGCTCGCAAATATAGTGCTTGTGCCTAAAAAGGACACGGATATCTTGCGGATGTGCGTGGACTTCACTTCCTTGAATAAGCATTGCCCGAAGGATCACTTCCCATTGCCACGGATCGATCAAATAATCGACTCCACTACGTTATGCCAGCGCCTCTTCTTCCTCAACGCCTACTCGGGCTACAATCAGATTCAAATGAAGGAGGAAGACTAGGAGAAAATGGCGTTTAGAACACCCTTCGGTGTGTTCTGCTACAACACAATACCTTTTGGGCTAAAAAACGCAGGAGCCACCTATCAGCGGTGCATGCAGGCTTGCCTCAAAAACCAACTTGGTCGCAATATCCAAGTCTACATTGATGACATCGTCATCAAAACCAAGGAGGAGGCCACGTTAATCGATGATATCCGCGAGACCTTCGCTAACCTCGACTGCTACCGGATCAAGCTCAATCCGGACAAATGCGCCTTCGGCGTGCCATCTAGGCAACTACTTGGGTACCTCATCTCTGCGAGGGGAATCGAGGCAAACTCGAAGAAAATAAAGGCCATACAGGCCATGGAGAAGCCGAAGAACGTAAAAGGCGTCCAACAGCTGGCTGGGCGAATCACGGCGCTCAGTCAATTCATCAGTCAAATGGGAGAAAAGGCAATGCCCTTCTACCAACTCCTTCGCAAGGCTAACAAGTTCGAGTGGACAGACGAGGCACAAGAAGCATTTGACGACCTCAAGCGTCTACTATCCACCTCGCTAGTACTGGTGACGCCATGCGAAAAGGGACCACTACTGCTCTACATCTTCGCCACCAACCAGGTGGTGAGCACGTTGCTTGTGGTGGAACAAGCCAAACAAAATAAAGTCCAGGGGGTCCAACGCCCAGCATACTACCTCAGCGAGGTGCTCACACCAACAAAGCAGCGGTACCCGCACTACCAAAAGTTGGCGTATGTCATCTTCATGACAGCCAGGCAACTGCTCCACTACTTCCAAGAGCACTAAATCATGGTGGTAAACGACGCCCCACTCGGGCACATACTCAACAACTCTGACGCCACTAGACGAGTCGTGCTCTGGGGCATAGAGTTGTCGCCACACGAGATCACATACGAGAAGCGCGACGCAATAAAGTCGCAGTTTCTCCCGGACTTCCTCATGCACTGGATGGAGAACTAGCTCCCCGACAAACCAGATATGTCCTACCTCTGCACAACGCACTTCGATGGATACAAGCAAAGGGATGGTGCTGGTGCAGGTGTCATACTGACATCGCCCCGAGGAGACAACATGAAATATGTTCTCTGAATGCAGTTCACAGCCTCCAATAACGAAGCCGAGTACAAGGCCTTAATCCATGGGATGCGGATGGTGAAAGTCTACGGCGCCAAGAGGCTCATCATCTATGGCGACTCCAAACTGGTAGTCAACCAAACAATGCACCAGTGCGATGCACTGAGCGACAACATGATCTCCTATCGCGACCTCTACGACACACTTGAAGGAGACTTTGACGGCTGCGAGCTGCGGCACGTAGGCCGCGAAAGCAACAAAGAGGCAGATGCACTCACCAACATCGGCTCCACTTGCGCCCCCATACCACCTGGGGTATTCATTGAGCGCATCTGCGAACGCTCCATCAAACCCAAAGCTCTAGAGAAGAAAGCAAGCACGTCAACGGACTCGAGGGCTACGCTACCCAATGAGTCAATGGCACTCGATGAGAAAGAGCTTGGTATGGGACGCGATGGCCCAATGGAGGTCATGATGATCAAGCCATCTTGGACACAGCCGTACATCACATATCTACTCAGCAAGAGGCTACCAGATGACCCGACTGATGCGCCACACATCGCAAGACGGTCCAAGGCATTCGCCCTCATCAACGGTGAACTGTACAAGCGCAGCATTACAGGGGTACTTCAACGGTGTGTCTCCAACGGGGACGGAAGGGCCGTCCTCCTCGACATACATGAAGTTACCTGCGGACAACATGCTAGTAGTCGTGCTCTCATCGCCAAAGCTCTATGAGCTGGATTCTACTGGCCCACGGCCATGCAGGATGCCAAGGACATCGTCCAACGCTAAAACGCTTGCTAGCAATTCGCGGACAAGCTTCACGCACCTGGCGCGGAGCTCAGGCCAATACCATTGACTTCGCACAATGGGGACTCGACATGGTCGGCAAGCTCTCAAAGTCCTCGTGAGGAGGTTATGTCTACCTCTTAGTCGCGGTCGACAAGTTCACCAAGTGGATCGAGGTCATGCCGGTGATGAATCAATCAGGAGCCAGCGCTGTCAAGTTCTTCGAGTCCATTATCTACCGCTTTGGAGAGCGACATAGCATCATCATGGATAATGGGATGAACTTCACCTCTAAGGAGTTCCAGGAATTCTACGAAAACCTGGGAATCAACATAAACTACGCCTCGGTGGCTCACCCGCAGATCAACGGTCAAGTCGAAAAGGCCAACAGCCTCGTCTGTGGAGGAATCAAGAAACGACTCCTTCGGCCACTCGAACAAGCCGCTGGATGCTGGCCAGACGAGCTACAATCCGTACTTTGGAGCCTACGCACAACTCCAAACAACGCCACGGGATACACTCTGTTCTTCATGGTGAACGGTGCTAAAGCGGTACTACCCGCAGAAGTATGCTACAAATCCCCACAAGTGGTTGCATACAACGAGAAGGAGTTAACTCTCGCACTCCAAGACTCCGTCGACCTCCTAGATGAGGCACGCGAGATAGAAGCGGAGAGATCAACGATCTACCAGCAGAGCCTCCGCAACTACCACAGCAGAAGGCTACACCCCAGATCCTTCGTCGAAGGAGACCTGGTCCTGCGACTGAAGCAACAAGGGAATCTCAAGCTCGAGTCCCCTTGGGAAGGACCTTACATGATTACAGAAGTAATACCAGATGGCGCCTATCGCCTTAAAGATTTCGAGAGCGGACTCGCATACTCCAACCCCTGGAACGTCGCGCATTTGCGTCGTTTCTACCCCTAGTCATTTTTATATTACAAATAAGGCTATTCAGCCAGGCTACTTAGCCACACATTGTACCTCGTACTATTCTGTGAATCAATAAAGCTAAGTGCGCCGAAACTCTGTGTCTTTTCCTGTTTTCTTGCAATTTCATCACTCGGGGGCTGCGCCACCCTTTACACTTCCATTCTACGAACCAATCGCAATATCCCAAGTAGCTAACGCACTACCAATCGAACCCTTGATAAACACCAACCCAGTTGCAACGCACCTGACAGGTTGGCAAAGTGCTGAGATAAACACACATCAGGATAACGAATAGGAACTGTAGAGTACACCACACTCGAAAAATATACAAGCTCACAAGCTCTTCACATATAAATGGATATTAAATACACCCAACACAATCATACGAACTTTACAACACTTTTACACCTATGTGCAGGATACAAAATTACACTACTGCTGCAAAAGATGCACATTCGTCTTCTCTTCAAAGAAGTCGAGGATGTCAACTACTGGCTGATCAACTGCCTGGTAGTTCGGCACCATGTTCCAGGTCATCCCTTCTGGCAGCGGATGCGGTCCAGCAGCAACAGCCGCTATGTCCACATCTGGCCGATGCAGTCACACCATCGACAGAGCGGCCTTGGCACCAGCTACCAGCTGCTGCCGCACGCACTCGCGTACCGCGCTTATATCTTGAAACTTCCCTAGAAGGGCCAACATGCTTGAAGGGATGGCGTCCAGTGGAAACATTGTTTGATAAATGTGCCTGAGGCACAACTGTGCTTTCTTCAAGCATTGACGCACTCAAGAAGCATGATCCTGCAAAGTCGCTAATGTGACTGCACGGTCATGATCCACTCAAAAATACCCACTGGCTTGCAGTTGCTCCTGGGTCAAGTTATTCATCCGAATGGCCACCCAGTCCTTCTCATCCTGCGGATGACGAGCGCTAACAACTACAACAAGTAAGCAGCAAAGTGTAAGGACAAGACATCATCGTGACTGACTAAAAGACAAGACGAGAGGACAGAAGGCTAACATTTAAACTGCTCATTCAATTGCGCCACTTCCTCCACGAGATACTTCTCGCGGGTGGTGGCCTTCTCTGCTTTCGACTTCCACACATCCGCATTACCGTGGACGATCGTCTACTCACGCTCCAACTGCTTAATGCGGTCATGCAGTCGCGAAAGCAATGACAACTCCTCCACCTTTGAACGCGGTTGCATCGTGGTTTCATTAGTGGGAGGAGAATCATGAGGACCACTCGAAGGACCCTAGGTACAATCAAGCAAGAGGCAAAATCAGACTAATCACACATCGATAAATGGAGGATTACATTCAAAAGTTGATAAAATGTCAAGGGAACATCCCCCACAAAAGCACGGTTCAGACAAAAGGGTAGCTACAACTATTACACATGGCGACTAAGGAGCATTCTGCTTCTTCGACTACGACTTCCACTTTGGGGGCTTCATCGCATCCGTGGAAGTCTCCGACACCACGGATTTGCCGATAGTAGCCCCAGATGCCGCGGTCTTTGCCTCCTTCGCTCGCCGCCGCTCCTTAGAGTATTTGGCGACTGCCTCGATAAGCTGAGGCCTGTATTTACCACAGCTACTAGCGAAAGGAGCAAACACTACCTACTGGCCTCCAGCGTCGACATGCATCGCCTCGGAGATCACGGCAGGATTCAACTCCACGCCATGGGATTGCACCATCAAGAGTGCCATGGTTGCGCCGACAGACCGCTGGGAGTTCCTGAATTCCATGGGAATACATCCAGCGAGGGATTCCACCTGGTCATCAAGGTTGCCGATCAGCCCGACCTTGGGAGTTAGGTCCTCACGGATGTGACTGAGCACACCTTTGGCCTTCCCCAACGTCTCCTAAAGGGAAACGTCGCGGTCCTCGACTATGGCAATGGCGCCATCCAAAGCATTCGCGCGACGAAGAGACTAGGCGTCAAAGCTTAGGCCAGCAGCATCTGCGTACACAGAGTGTTAACGCATCTACAAGACGACAAACAAGGAGAAATCCAAATCAACCTGAAAATTACTAGAGGGAGCCTTGGCGATCGAAAAAATTTGTTCTTCGAACAACTTCTCCCTCTCAGCATTGGAAGAGCATAGGTCTTCCTCACACTGCTGCGACTCTTCTAGAGCCGCGATTGCCTCATCGCGCTTTTTCTCTGCCACGGCAAGCCCCTTCTCGAGGGACGTACCACGACGGAGAAGTTCATTGTGCTCACCTAAAAAGGACAGAGCATACCAGCATTTGAGTTGACAATTTTTTGCAAAAACAGAGACAAAGTCAAAAGCTAATATTCGACTGTGCAGTGGCGATTGTCCAACATGGTGTGCTGTCGACCCATAGCAAGGACTTGCTCCGCTAGGCGAGTAGCTTCCTTTACAATGAGCTAAACCAACTAAAACAAGGACTCAGCGTCAGCCCAATATACAAACTCGACTGCAAAGCAAAAAGGACACTCACATGTTCCTCCAGGAACTCCGAAGATGACTGTCGCGCAGTCGTCCGTGCAACCATCTGATGCTCCCTAGCATGTGGGGAACTCTAAGAATTGGCACCGGAGTGGGCGGCCACTGGAGTAGAAGGAGACCGTTCGAACACCTCCTTGGCCTTAGAGTCTGTGACTCCAGACTCTTTCACAAATTGGACGTCATCGGAAGACGATGATGCCACTTGACTACAAAACACGTCCAGCACCACTTCAGAAAAGCAACTCCAAAAGAAAAACAAGACAAACTCGTGGAAATTAAAGACTGACCAATTGAATTTGTTGAAATCAAAGGAGTCATCCGACGACTCGTTCGGCAGTTGCAGCTTCTTTCGAGCAGGAAGAGACATGGCACGCACAGGAACGGTGGGAATCGGCTCATCTACAGCAGTAGGAGGATCCTCCGGCGTCGTTGGAGAGGAGGCGTTAGAAGCCTTGCCGCGGGAACGCTTGCGAGTACCGTGGCCGCTAGACTCGGGGGCTTCCTCCTCTTCTTCAACTGGGACGGTAGAATCCGACTTATCCTCCTCCTCCGCTTCACGAGGAATAATCCCTTCGGGTTGAGGAGGAAAAATGGCAACCACACTCCAGTCCTGCAAACAGAAGCCACATCATTATATATCAAGTACTTGGTGGCAATCGACAAAGAAAAATACTTCATAGTATAGTTCTACCTCAGGAGGAGGGTTAGAGGCATCGAAAGGAGGCACGACTGGTTCGCCTGGGAGATCCTCCTTAGCAGTGTACTTGGTCACCAATCGCAACCTCCTGTCTACCTCACCCACAGAAATGCCCTCCACAAATATGCGAGTGACATCGCTCGCACCATCCCAGCGGTACATCGGGTGGACTCTAGACTACACAGGTTGGATGCAACGGCGCAACCACGTGCAAATGAGAGCAGCGCCGACCTCTTCTTTGCATATGCGGCCTTCGAGGTCGCAGACGCGCTGATACAACACCTATGTTTCCTCGGACTTGCCAGGCATCACGATGTTCTTCCAGGAACGCCTCCTCTTACAAGCTGCAACGGAGTCGAAGGGCGTGAGTCCGTAGTGCTCTCTTCGGCCTTCTGGTCGCGGACATAGAACCACTTGTCTCTCCACCCTTGGACATACACGGTGAGTTTGATGTCGAAGTAGACGGCGGAGGAGTCGAAGTGGATTCCGTAGCCTCCTACATAGACTAGCGAACCAGACGCCGACTAACGTTTGAGCTTAAAAAGCCTCTTGAAGAGACCAAAGTGTGGCTCGATTCTGAGCCAGCACTCGCAAAGTGTGATGAAACAAGAGATGTGGAGAATTTAATTTGGGGAAAGCTGGTGCAGCTGGAGCCCATAGAAACAAAGAAGACCCATGTCAAAAGGATGTAGGGGAAGAGAGAGACCTCAAATGACGAATGCAAGGAACATCACGTGGAAACCTGGAGGAGGACGAGGGATTACCTCATCGCCAGGCACTTGTGAGTCATCTTCCGCAGACAAAAGAGCTCCATCTTGACAAAGAAGATGCAACTCGGAGGACTTGATGACAGACGCACGCCAAGAGCTGTTGGTGACGCGAGTAACCGCACCTTTGTTGTTCCCAGCGGTGGCGGCGCTGGTGCCCGCGGCAGTGTCACCACCCTTCTTCTTGGCGGAGGCAATGGTGGCCGCAGATCCAGCAGCAGCGCCTCCCTTCTTCTTGCCCATCTTTCGATGGCGATGTGAGCGGAGGAATTAACTGGGGAAAACACGGAGCTGGTCCAGTGCCACGACGAGAATGCGTGCAAGGAAGCAGAGAGAGCAACAATGGCGAAGGAGGCACGAGCAAGAAGAGAGATGAGGAAAAATTACCGCAGCTGCGCTGCTACTTAACCTCCTCGCGGATGTCATCCAACGACCAACAAAAACCCTACTGAATGCGTGGCGCACATCGCCATCGACACATGGCGAAGGTAAATCACGAACCGTCCCCCACTACGCCCATTACACGCGGAAATTGAGGGGCGCAGTTAAAACAGAAGATTACGGACGCCCAGTCAAATCGAAGTCAGAAAGTGGGACCCACCGCTCGTCACGTCCTGTCAAAGCCACTCACGCGGGCAACTGAAGTCATCACATCGTCAGCATTGACGTCATAGTTTCCAACAGACGAACATTTTGATTACTTTAGTCATTGCTCGAGTCTTCGACTCAACCAAGCACTCGGGGGCTAATCCTAACAGGAGCACTGTGCGCGCACCCAAAAGATTTTTTATGCAGGTGTATGAGCATTCAAGGCAAACCCATCACTCGAATCAACGATTCGACTATGTACTACGGTTTACTCCCATAGGGAGAACCGGAAGCATATTCGAGTGAAACAAGCAACAAAAGACGACAGCAGTCGTAAAGTACTTATAGTCCCCATTCGAGTCTACGACTCGAATAGGCACTCGGGGGCTACTCCCATAGGGAGTGCTGGTCGCGCAACCTATGATTATTTTTCCTTGTACATCATACTGTGTGTTGATAACATCCACACTCGAATACTATGACGACTCCGCCTCATATTTCCCTACAAAGAGACTACATCTCCTGGGCCACCCGAATCATCTCCGCGATGACAAAAATTTGGATGCCACGCTTACAACATGAAGATAAGACCTGAATAAGGCCTGGCAACGCATCTGCTACGCACTACCAGAAATATATATGTGCCTGCAGATACGATGAACATGCCTTGACGGATGCGTCGAGTGCTCACATTTATACACTAGATTTCGACTCCTGTAAGACCTCCGCGGCCCGAGTCTAATTATGCCAACACTTTTCCAAATTCGAGTCCAGGGACTCGAGTTTGAGTAGATTGCGTTGTTTTTCCTTAAGGCAGTTAACTGATACCGATACCTCGGATAAATCAGGCACGTATATCAACAATCCCTACAACATAGACAAGAACACTCGAAATATGCTCAACCATGCACTCGAAAGACTTCATAAAGTCTCCAGTCAAATCTACGATTCCACTGGACACTCGGGGGCGAGTAACATGCGTAAACCCTACAGGTACTCGAGTTTGGTATATACGGTCCAGATACGGCAGAAGCCCACGGCATTGTCAAGGCCCAATACAGAATTCGGGTGACCCACGGACTCTCCGATTGCTTGCAATGCAATAAGAAACTTAAGATAGAAAGTTCAAAGGGCCGAACCCTAATCTTTAACCGAATCGACCTGCTACCCGAGACCTAGCCTATCTATATAAAGGCTAGGAGGGGGTGGCGAGGAGGACAATCACAACCCTAGATTTCACCACCATCGCCAGATTGCATCTACGCACCCCTGTAAACTTCGATTCCTTCGATAATTGCAAGAGCAGACAAGCAGGAGTAGGGACCTCTACGAGGCCTGAACCTAGGTAAATCTTGCGTCCCTGTGTGCTTGTTTGCTATCCGACTGATGCCTCCAGTGATCCCTCCTTCTCCAAAACCCAAGTCCATAACAATGGGCATTGGCGAGTTAAACCCTCGTCAGGGAGTAATTCAAAATAGTGAGAGTAAAGCTTTTTATTTGCATGAGTAGTATTTTCTCTAGTTCTTGTAGTTAACCGAGTCTTACCTTGGAAATAATATAGCCAAACTAGTACAACAAGTAATTCAAATTTATGACTTGTTTGATGAATGATTGTCTTGATAGTTTACCTTTGAAGATACTTAACCTCATAGATGTTTTAATTGACTTGATAACACTCTTGAAAAGGAGTTGTTTGATTGACATGAAATCTAGTGGTAATTGCGATCCATGCCAAAGCTAAACCTTGTGGATCAAACTATGATACCGTTTATAAAGTTCTATGTTTTTTATGCACACCTTTGGATGCCAACAACTCCGTTGGCCTACAAACGATCAATGGTACAACCCTTGATTTTGGCTATTAGTTGATGACATATGTGGAATCTGTCACTGTAATGGGAAAAAGTATTGGTACTATCAGAGGTTGTGCAAACTATAGTCTAAAATGATCACTGAATGATCCTTGTTGAGCATTACCAGTGAAAAATTAAGACCCACATAAAAAGTCCTTTGCATGGTCTCATAACAACTTTTGTTGGGGGGATACCCCCGGGTAGGGTCACACCAGGGTATAATGGCCGAGTTAGCCGAGGTACGGCAAGGTCAAAGCAAGTGCTGGCCGAGTCACCTCAAGACAGGCTGAATCACGGAGTAACCCGGACCAGGGGATGTCCGCCTAACTGGGTCTCAGCCGACCTATGTTGTAAGTCGGCAGGATATATCTAACTTTTATGCAGGTACAGGTGTGGCCGGATTAACCAGGCATGATCTGGGTTATATCAGGCTTGCAAGAGAAGGACGGTATCTCACTGGTCAAAAGGTGGCCACTATACGCAGAGCGTGAGCGAAGCGGACAGAGGCTAGGACCACCGAGGCGTGGCTGACAAGGGTGACGTTGCCAATGTCGGATGACGCAAGCGCCGCAGAGGCTCACGTAGCCTCTGCATGGCTTACGATGGGGAAAAAAGACCCGGTCTGTTTACTATTTTGGGAAGAGGCATATTCCCTGGAATATGCCTCCATGTATGCCCTAATTGGAGACCTAGCCACCCCTATATAGGGAGGGCTAGGGCCTCTGTAGAAATGGTGGTCTTCATTTGGTTGAGTTCTATTGAGTTATTAACTAGTTGATGGGAATTTGAGTAGAGAGTTCCTAAGAGCAAAGCGGTGGTGAGAGTAAGAGGATTTCTTCTTCCTCCTCTCCCCAAGACAGCTCAAGGAGCACTTGTAACTCATCTAGCTTGAATAATACAAAGCTTCTATGTGTAGAATCACTACACTATCCCTCCATGGATTCCTCTAGTGCATCTTGTCCCCACCTTTAGCCTATCCATGGCATCTGCCGTGACACCACCACGACAGTTGGCGCCCACCGTGGGTCTAGCAGCACTAGCAGGAGTGAAGATCCACACGGGAGACTTCATCGGCACCGGCGAACGCATCGTCTCCGGGCTCGTTCAGCACTTTGGAGCGCTTGACTTCGTCAGCGACAACGCTAGCTGCTTCGGCAAGCGTCCTCTTCCGCATAACGGTCTCTTCGTCAAGCTTGGCGCGCACAAGATCTACGTCGATGTCGACGTGTCGTGCGTTCACCCGCGGCATGTCGTCGAGGGAGGCGAGCCACCCCTTAGCGCGGCTCGTGGGGCGCGTATCACTCGGTCCCCTAACCGCACCGAGGTGATGATGACCGCGCCTGGCGCTGGTGCGAGCAAGGATCCAGCACTAGATCCGGAGGTAACACCCAAGGCACCGAGGAAAAGTAGAGGTCTTCCACTAGAGAGGCCAGAAAATGTGCTGCAGCAGGTAATAAATAGCTTGGCAAGACCGGTAGCAGCAGTGGTAAATCCGGCTCAGGCACAGGCCGAGTTAGAGGAGACTAGGCAGAAAATACTAAAGGGTGCGAAAAAGATAGCCGCGGCTCAGCAGTCGTTGAACATGACACTGCATGAGTATGCAAAGGAAAATAAGGTAGATGTTGTAAAAGTGAAGGGGAGAAACCTCATGAGTGAAATGAACAAAGAGGGTGATACCAGAATTGAGGAGTCAGAGAACTATCTGTCCGTGGGGCTGCCGAAGTATAGTACCCCGACAAAGAACCTCAGAGCAGCAGACGCAGCTGCATCCGAGTTAGAGGGTTTGACAGGTGAATCCTGGCAGAGACAGCAGGAAAGGGTCAATGAGTTAGTTCGGATCGTAAACAGACAGAATGAAGAATTGCTCAGGGTTAACTCGGAAAGAGCTGGGGCCTCCAAGATCGTTTATTCGGCAGTGGGTAACCCGGAGAAATCCGCTAGAGCTGCATCGTCTCCTCATGGTGGTCCTAGGAGAGAAGAGGTAGTAACCTCGGCCAGAAGGAACAAACAGATAGTCCCATATGACCCGGCAAGGGTAGGGAAAGGAAAAGCAGTACAAGGAAATGAGTATCGACGAAGTGTAAGCCGAGGTGAAGCTGGCTGAGGTAATCGCGACCAAGGCAATGCCGGTCAAGAGAACGCCGTGAACGGCAATGCCGGACAGCGTAACCCCGCGGATGCAGGGCAACCGCAGCAGCGGAATATACCACGGGAAGACGCAGTGCCGGCCAAGGTATGCAACAAAGAGCAGCTCCACAAGAGCAAGATAGATACAATGATGGTGATTTGGAAATAGTGAATGCTGGGTAACCCAGGCCGGACTATCACGTGATAGGGTCAATATTGGGAAGCAGGAACTTGATGCCTAATGACGCTAGGTTAAAACTGGATCGGCTTTATAGGTCGGAGCAAATTGAGTGTCAAGGTCCTCCGGGTCCAGCGTGTTTTGGGCCCCGGATCATGAAGGAGCCTCCGGTACCTAACTTCCAGTTACCTAGAGGCACTAAGACATATGATGGCAGCACAAAGCCGGAGGATTGGTTGATTAACTATGCAACAGCTGTAAAAATTGCTATGGGGAACTTGAGATGGGCTGTGAGATATGTACCTCAGATGTTGGAGGTACCAGCGAGGGTATGGCTAAACAATTTGCCACCCAGAAGTATTAACTGTTGGATCGATTTTGAGGAAATGTTTGTTAGTAGTTTCTCAAGCACGTATCAGAGGCCCAATAGACCACAGACCCTAGCAATGTGCAAGCACAGACCGAATGAGACAGACCGGGAGTTCTTAACCCGTTGGTGCACAGTGCGAAGCACATGTGAGGGCGTAATTGAGTCACCAGCCATAGCTTGGTTTGCTCAAGGGTGCAGATATGAAAGCATGCTATGGCAAAGATTACAAAGGGATATGCTAACTACTTTGGCAAAAACGATCCAGATTGCTGATTCATATGCCTTGGGTGATCTGACTCAGCCTAGGCTCGTGTCAAATGAGTCAAACGAGGAGTACTACCAGCGAGATGGAGCCGGATCATCCTGGAGGAATGATTACCGGGGTAAAAGAAGAGATGATAGACCAGATTACCGGTACAGTTCGCAACAAGTTGCTACTTTGAATCAAGATCAACCAAGTCCAGGAAGCAACCAACGTCAGAAAACTGGAGGACAGCAATGGACTCCAAGAAATGATGGCAAGAAAACTTGGACGCCAGAGGAGAAGAAACAGTGGCAAGAAAAGAAGGACCGTCCGAGGTATACTTATGAGGCAATGATGGATCAGCCGTGTAAATTTCACACGCCAAATCCGCGTAACCCAGCGGGTCACACAACCAGGCAGTGTGAATGGATGAGAAAGATAGAACAAAGTGGTTCGAGGAATTCTCAGGCACCTCGGAATGATCAACATCGGCAGGAGTTACCGCGGCAGCAATTTCTCTCTAGAGCGAACACGCAACAGTTAATGTTGCCTCCCCCTCCGCCGAGGTATGAAAACCATGAGAGAAGGGATGCAGTGCATCAAGTGGAAGACCAGCATCAACCAGATCAAAGGTACCCTAGAAATGAGGGGAGAAATGAGTACAGAGAGCATCATCAGAGTTACTGTGTGTTCACCATAGAAGAGACAGACAGAAAGAGCTTGTAGTGCCGACACATGGAAGTCAATGTGGTAATGCCGGCAGTAACGAGGTATATGCCTTGGTCAGACCAGGAAATTACCTGGAGCATCAAAGATCATCCCAAGCTTATGCCAAGTCCTGGTTCGTATGCGCTAGTGTTGGACCCAACATTCATTGGGCCAAACATCAATGTGAGGTTCTCAAAGGTGTTGATTGACAATGGCAGCAGCATCAATATCATGTACTTAGACACGATGCGCAAGTTGGGTATCTCGGAGAACATGCTCCAAGCTACAAGGACAACTTTCCATGGCATTGTGCCAGGCATTTCCTGTGAACCCATTGGCAAGGTCCGGGTTGACGTGTTGTTCGGCACGAGAGATAACTGTCGAACTGAAAATTTGGAATTCAAGGTTGTCAATTTGGAGAGCGCATATCACGCGTTACTCGGCAGGCCAGCTCTGAACAAATTCATGGCAAGTACTCATATCAGTTACTTGAAGATGAAGCTGTCCGGGACAAATGGTGTCATTACCATAACTGGTGATTTCTGATGTTCCATTGAGTGCGCGTCAGCCGGGTCTAACCTGGCCGAGTCACTCGTGATTGCGCAATAAAAGAGAAAGATCCAGGAGGTGGCAGCATTGGCTCAATCCGTGCAGCAGTATATGCCGGCGCTGAGTAACCCGAATGGTAGTGTCTCATTTCAAGCGACAAAGGATACCAAGAAAGTGCATGTTGATGATATGTTCCCAGAGCGCACCGTAACAATTGGTGCCGGGTTAAATGATAAATAGGAAAGCGAGCTCGTCAACTTCCTCCGTGTGAATCGAGATATCTTTGCTTGGTCCACACAGGACTTGCAAGGTGTTCTGAGGAAGTTGGACGAGCACTCTTTGAATGTGAGACCCGGAGCAAAGCCGGTGAAGCAACCTCTCCGCCGCTTCGCCGAAGACAGGAGAAATGTCATCGGAGATGAGATAGCTCGGCTCCTAGCAGCTGGATTTATCATGGAAGTACTTTACCCGGATTGGCCATCTAATCTGGTGCTCGTGGAGAAGAAGAAGGATGATCCGAACGTGGCAGTGGTTTGGCGTATGTGTATCGATTACTCGAACCTGAATAAGGCGTGTCCAAAAGATCCATTCCATTGCCAAGGATAGACCAGGTCATAGATTCCACTGCTAGGTGTGAACTGTTGTCATTCATTGATGCATATTCTGGTTTCCACCAGATACCTCTGAACCCAAGCGATCAAATAAAGACTGCGTTTATCACCCCATATGGGGCTTATTGCTATCGCACCATGCCTTTTGGTCTACGTAATGCAGGGGCAACATACCAAAGATGTATGCAGAAATGTCTACACGACCAAACCTGAGAAGGTATATGTGGATGATGTTGTTATAAAGACCAAGGAAAGAAAAATGCTCCTTGATGATATCAGACAAACATTCGCAAACCTGAGAAGGTTCCGAATGAAGCTTAACCCGGAGAAATGTACCTTCGGTGTCCTGACTAGAAAATTACTCGAATTTCTTGTCTCTGCCGAGGTATCAAAGTTAATCCAACTAAAATCTGAGCCATAGAGCGAATGGAACTGCCGAAGTGCCTTAATGATGTCCAGAAGTTCACTGGTTGCCTGGCATCCTTAAGTCGGTTTGTATGTCGGTTGGGAGAAAAGGCACTGCCTCTCTATCAACTCATGAGAAAGTCGGACAAGTTCATTTGGATGGGCAGGCCAATGAAGCCTTTATCCAGTTAAAGAAGATGTTAGCCACTACACCAGTGTTAGCCTCTCCACTATCAAAGGAGCCAATGTTGCTCTATATAGCCGCAACCAACCCAGTTGTAAGTGTAGTAATTGTGGTAGAGTGCGATGAAGAGGGTAAGTCAGTGCAAAGGCCAGTATATTATCTAAGAGAGGTATTATCAGCCTTGAAACAAAATTATCCCCATTATCAGAAGATGGCATATGGTGTGTATATGGCGGCTAAGAAGCTGAAGCACTATTTTGAAGAGCACCCCATCAAAGTAATATGTGAAGCCCCCATATCCGAGATAATGAGCAACAAGGATGCAAGTGGCAGGATTGCAAAATGGGCAATTGAGCTAGCCCCTTATGCGCCACAATATGATAGGAGAGAAGAAATCAAGTCTCAGGCTGTGACCGACTTTTTTGTGGATTGGGCCGAGGTGCAATATGAGCCACCATTGCCAGATCCGAACTACTAGAGAATGCACTTTGACGGGTCGAAAACAAAAACCGGGTTAGGCGCGGAGTTGTGCTTACCTCGCCCAAGAAGGACCAGCTGAAATACATGCTGCAGATCCACTTCACTGCATCAAACAATGTTGCAGAATATGAGGCACTTGTGCATGGGCTCAAAGTGGCAATAGAAATTGGAATACGTTAGATCCAATGCTTCGGTGACTCAGATATCGTAGTCCAGCAAGTATCCGGACAATGGGATGCTTTGGATGCAAATATGGCACTGTACAGATTTCATGTGCAAAAGATATCAGGGTACTTTGAGGGATGCGAATTTCATCATATACCCCGGGTTGAGAATGAGGCTGCCGACGTATTGCCGAAGCTCGGATCAACCCGACAAGCAATCCCGCCAGGTGTAGCCTTAGAGCACCTCAGAAAACCCTCTATCTGGCCATCCCCAGAATCCGAGTCAATTTATATCCCGGCAAATCTAGAATCGGAAGCTGTGCCCATGGACATTGACGTGGGAAGTGGTTCACGAAACCCGGGGACTGCCTCGGCAAACCCGGGGACTGCTTCACAAGACCCGAGGACTGTGCAGCGTGATCCGATTGAGGTTATGCCGGTGGATCAGATGGAGATTGATGAGGATGTGTTCCTAGTACGAGCTATATCAGCTTGGGCACTGCCCATATTTCAATTCTTGAAAGATGGAACTTTGCCCGGTGAGGAGGTGCTTTCTAGGCAAACTCAGAGGAGAGCAAAAGCATACACGATCATCAATTCCGAGCTATACAAAAGGAGTGTGACAAATGTCCTCCAGCGATTTGTTGACCCGAAAGAAGGGCTTGACATCCTTCGAGATATACATCAAGGGGAATGTGGCATCATGCCTCGTCCAGAGCCTTGGTGGCAAAAGCTTTCCGTCATCGGTTTTACTGGCCAAGTGCCTTGGAACAAGCAGAGGATCTGGTAAGAAAGTGCAATGATTGTCAACGGTATGCTACCAAGACACATATGCCAATGTCGGAGCTCAAGACCATACCAATTACTTAGCCATTTGCAGTATGGTGTCTGGATATGGTTGGCCCGTTTAAACCAACAAGAGGGAACATGACCCACATCTTGGTCACGGTTGATAAGTTTACTAAATGGATTGAAGTGAAGCCAATACGTAAATGTGATGGAGCTACCGCCGTAACATTCCTCAAAGATATCATCTTGAGATATGGTTATCCTCATAGTATCATAACAGATAATGGCACAAATTTTGCTGAAGGAGCATTTGCGCGATTCTGCCGAGATAAGAAGATCCGGCTAGACGTAGCCTCGGTAGCTCACCCCGCATCGAACGGACAAGTGGAAAGATCCAATGGATTGGTATTATCCGGGATAAAGCCCCGGCTCATTGAGCTTCTGCAAAGATCAACGGGGTGCTAGATAGAAGAACTACCAGCGGTACTGTGGAGTTTAAGAATAACTCCAAATCGATCAACAGGCTATACGCCAATCTTTCTGGTATATGGGGCAGAAGCTGTATTACCAGCCGACATAGAGCATGACTCGCCTAGGGTCACCCAATGCACAGAAGCCGAAGTGCAAGAAGCCCGCCAAAATTATGTTGATATGCTGGAAGAAGCGAGAGAATTGGCATTGTCCAGATCCGCCATATATCAGCAAAATCTCCGACGCTATCATAGCCAGAAATGAAACCCCCGAATTTTCCGGGAAGGTGATCTGGTACTCCGGTTGGTACAACGCACTGCTGGCATGCATAAGTTATCCCCCCCATGGGAAGGTCCATTGATTGTGAGCAAAGCATTGCACAATGACTCGTATTATCTCATTGATGCAAAACCACAGGAGAAGAACAAGGCGGACAGGTCCGGCGAGGAATCTAAGCGTCCATGGAATGTAGCTCTACTTCGTCCGTTCTACACTTAGCAAAGAAGCGTGTGTATCCGAGTCTCTCATATGTCAGTATGTATGCCGGCAATGAGCTTATCAATGAAATCTTGGCACCTCGAGCAGTAACTCGGGGTCTGCCTTAGTGATATTTATTGTTTGTTTTTTGTATTATTTATATGTCGGTTGGCGTAAGTCGCTTCTACCTAAGCCGGATTAGTAGTGTGTGGGCACCAAAAACCTAACTCTTCGACTTGCTACTGTCCAACAAGATTTGGCTTCATGGTAAGCAAGAGAACAAGTTTGGAATTGCGTAGCACACGAAAAACGACTAAGGAAAGGTACTTAATCGAGCCGACATTTGTTATTCGGACTAACCTTATGCTTACCTTGTTTTTACTATGATGAATTATTTTGAGCTAATCCTAAAGCTTCCAACTATTGTTAAGTCAATTTTTGAAACTCGGACTCATAAGTCATAAAATCGAACCAAGGTAGACACGAGCCGAGCCAAGAAATTGGAGAAACAAGAAAATGAAACTCGGGGACTACGCCCAAGTTAATCTGGCACAAACAACTTAGTAGCAAAATATAACTTGTGTACTTAACACATTTGCACCCGGCATACCGAGGATCTGATAAACTGCAAAGTGTTTTTAATCAAGGAGTAGCAGGGGGAGGCAACTCAGCACCAGCAGGTGGAACTCCAGCCTCAGCTTCAGCATCATCTTCATCTTCTTCGACGTCCGAGGCTTCGCCCTCATCATCTTCACCCGAACAATCTTCGACGTATTCGTCGTCAACGGCATCGACAAAGCTTGGTCCCTTGTTCCATTGATGGATGGGGGCATATTGAATGAGGTTATGGGCGCAAGCCTTGCGCCGAGCTACCCAATCGGATCAATGCACCACCTTGACCCGGTGCGCATGCGCTCGAGAAGATCGAGATTAATTTTCTTGTACCATGTGAGCACGTGGTGGAGACCGGTTTCAGCTCCGGCACGTCCGGCGGATTCCCTCCAGAGGTCAAGCTGGGTCTCGCACTCTATTAACTTTTTGATTAGAGCAGCAAAACCCTCTGGAGTGTATTCACCAGGCCAAAGGGCATTGAAGACCCGGATTGCTGCGCTTAGAATATCCTTGACGTGGTTCTTCATGATTTCAACTCGAGAGGACAAGATGACAAGCAGATCCTCCAGATCAAGAGGAATGGTGCCGGGACCAGATGGAGGACCTCTCTACTGGCGGAACTTGGTAACAGCATTGGATGCAATGGCATCACCCTCTGGAATTTTTTCTGAAAAACAAGACAAGTGAAATAAGTGAAGGAGGTTGACCCAGAGAGATTTAGGCCGACTGAAGAAAAAGAACTTACGAGAGATATGGCTATGGATCCGGGTCAGCTCCTTGGTGCAATTGTCACGCCTCTCCCGGAGTTGCGCAAGATCAACATTTGCCGACTCAAGCTTAATGTCGGCCTCCTTAAGAAGTTCTTGGTCCTTGGCAATTTGGAGGTTGAGTCGTTCTCGTTCTTTAGTAAAATTCTGGCTAACTTTATCAAGTTCAGATTTGTGGAGCGCCTTGAGTTTTTTCATGTCTGGCTTAATCTTGGCAATTTCTTCATCTTTGGTCCGGAGGAGGGCAAGCTCGTCATTCTTCTTCTTGAGCTTGGCCTGGTGCTGCCCTGGTTGTTCGAGAAAATGCAGCATCATATCAGGCACGGGAACACTATCGTCAAGAGATGCTGAAATGGTTTGTTGACCCGGCAAAGCCGAGGTATGAATATTTGCCGAGCCAAGGAGAAAAGGAGACAGAGCGCAGAGGAAGATTAAGCAAAATTGACTTACCCTTTGTTTGGTCCAAGTTTTTCCTCATGAGGATGTTCTCGGCCTCCACTCAGGCTGCCCAATCCGAATAACAGGTTAGTTCGGCAGGAAAAGATAAAGAGGAATGGAAAAAACGCCAGGGAGAAAACTTACCCCTTTTCTCATATTCGGCGAGAAGCGTAGTATGTTTCGCGCGCATCATCTTGTGAGTGTCCAAGAGACGCTGAAACTCAGCGCTCTGGCGATTGGTGGTCACCTGAAAAGAGTACAAAAGGATAGCTTAGGTGTGTGCATATTCGAAGTGTACAAAATCCGGGCCAAGTGGAACTTAACCCAGCTCTAGGTGTGAGCATATTCAAAGTGTACAAAATCCGGGCCAAGTGGAACTTAACCCGGCTCTAGGTGTGTGCATATTCGAAGTGTACAAAATCTGGGCCCAGTGGAACTTAACCCGGCTCTAGGTGTGTGCATATTCGAAGTGTACAAAATCCGGGCCAAGTGGAACTTAACCCGGCTCTAGGTGTGTGCATATTCGAAGTGTACAAGATCCGGGCCAAGTGGAACTTATCTCGGCTCTAGGTGTGTGCATATTCAAAGTTACTAAGGAGCTATGCTGGTTCTCTAAGGAGCATCCGGCCGAGTAACAAGTTACCCCCTGGAGGCTCGGGGACTAATGGCTATATCACTAATATCTAGTACATGCACTAGTAGAAACCGGGCCATTTGCCCCGGTTCGTAAGGGCCTTTAGCCCCGGATTCCGAACCGGGGCTGCGAAAGCGGGACTAAAGGTCCGAGCTTTAGCCCCGGTTTAGTTATGAACCGGGGCTAGAGGTCCAACCACGTGGCCTGCTAGGCGCGCTGGGCGGCAAGACATTTAGCCCCGGGTCAAGTTACGAACCGGGACTAAAGGTTCCCTGCCACGGCAGCATTTTGGGCCATTTGGCCGCCGCGGCAGGGGATGGGGTTTTAGGGTTTTGTGTTTTTCTTTTCATTTTTTGTTTTGTGTTCAATTATTTTTCATTTTGTGTTTTCATTAGAAACAAGTTTTCGTATACATACAAAACGCTACTACACAGTACTTATACACGTTGACGCAATATATAATATAATTTATCTTACAAGCATATATGGAGTTCCAACCGGGTCCAGAGCATGTCTATTTGATTACATGGAGATCATTACATGCATGCTGTAGGGTCTACTTATACAGTATTCTCCGCGTGGGTCTATGACCTCGTCGACAAAAAATGCAGCAAATTCCTCTTGGATTTCTATTAGGTGGTCCTCTGGTAGGATCTTGTCCCGCATCGCGTCCAACTATATAAAAAGGAGATCGTATGAATTAGACTCAACACGACTTTTTGTAATAAAAATAAAGGGTGAATATATTGTTTACTTACTTGAACATTTTCCGAGGGCTTCTCAATACTGATGCGAATGAACTCGCACACGTAGAATCCACATAGATTAGTTCCCTGTGGCTGCCTCACGCACTTTACAAGAATAGAATTCAATCAAATAATAACGCTAGCATGATAAATGCACATAAACTAGAATTAAATAGATGCGTGGACATAGCTCGTACTACTTACCGAGAGTTATTTAAAAAATAGCTCCTCACGCCATTCACCGCGGACATGTTTCTTGAACTGTGTCTAAACCCTACCCGACAAAGAAAATTAATGTATGAGTTAATAACTATTTGATATCCCAGAAAATGAACGAAAGAAACCGATATAGTGCGATAATGGTTGAAATTACCTTTGGAGCGCATCGATAATGCTGTGGTAGTTTTCAATGTTTTTGTTTAGTGAGTCCATGATGTGAATTCTTCCCAAGTCAAGTGAAATGCTTAGAAGAATCCAGTGGTACCTACGCAAGGTTTACATACATCAGTAACTCATCATTTACACTGAACATCGAGTAAGCAAAAGTTAATGTGTACAAAAACTCACCCGCTGTCGTGGTAAGGAAATAGTATTTCGTTATAGAAATGTTGTTTCGTGAGAAACCGCAACAAGTTGTGCTCGGTCTCCAGTGGGTTATCCTTTAGTATAGCTCCATGAACTCGATGTGAGTCAATGAACCAAAATCAGTTGATAGCCTTTCTTTTACAATCGAGCATCTTCATTCTGCATCATTATATATAGCGTACAAAAGAATATAGTGAGTATACTTACCGGCAATGAATTGAACAAGCTGAGATAGAGACCTAATTACATAAATAAAGTAATCACTTACAGACAATACGAACTGAGGATAGTTTTGTCGAGTTCCTTTAGATTAAATAACTGAAATAATTCTGTAAATTCAATAGGGACCTCGTCTTCAATGAAGTAATGCGATTTTCGAACTTTCAGTATGAGCCAATTTTGCTGTTCTTTTGATGCTTTTATGTACCATTCATGGAATCGTCGCATTTGTGTTGGCATATCCCGAAGCCTCTCAAAACTGACCAGAGGCTCCCCATTAACAAATTTGGGTGCTACCTCAGCCTTGGGCATATCGCCGTGAATAATTTCATGAATAGGCATACCACATTGCTCGGCCAATATCCTAGCCGTTTCTGGATCCATAGGTTCTTCCTCATATAGTTGAGGTTCGGGTATGTTCACCTGGAGTGGGGGAGCGATTGGTTTGCTTGTTTCCCCAGCTGGGGAACATCTCTTTTGGTTCTTCAGCTACCAATCGATTGTTTTGCTTGTCTCGCAAGCTGGGGGACATCTGTTCTAATGCTTCCTCTACCGCTTGATCTCTTCTGTTTCAGTGTCTTCTGAAGACATCGTGTATAGTCGTCTAGCGCATTTAACTGAGCTTGGGATGGCTGCGTCAGTAATTTCCCAAAATGCTCCTTGGTTTCCGGTTTTATTTGGACCTCTGGCTCAGGTTGTTTCTTTTTAAAATGAGCATCCACTTCGGCCCGTACGACCGCATCGGTCTCGTCATCGGTCAGGTCGTAAACCCTCTTGGGAGGATCCGGCGGTACTCTTGGGAGGGGCGACAACTGTCACTTGGGGCGTTGGTTATCGCTGGACAGAGCGGTGGTATTCGTCCGCTTTTGGCCCTTAGTAGGTGGAGGCGGCTGCGTAGATTGAGATGGACTCGTGTCGGGGTCATGGATTGGACTATTACTGGGAGGATACAGTGCACTTGGAGGTGGACTTGGAGGAGACGGTGCACTGGGAGGAGACGGTTTCCTTGGAGGTCATGGATTGTTTCTCGGTGGAGAAGGTGGCGTTGGTGTCAAGCCTGGAAACTTGATGTATTCTTTTTTCCAAAGAATGAAGCCACTCGTGACTTCTCCTAGTGTCATCTCCCCTTCACCTCCAGGGATGTCAAGCTGTAGTGACTGACACATAGGTAGAATTTCATCCACACCGACACGAGCATAGCCAGCTGGAATCGGATTACAATGGTAGGTCGCTCTCGGTGCAGAAGGTAAAGCAAAGCCGACCGCCACCTTCATGGAAATATTCTCTAGTTCAACAAGCAGCTCACAACTAGTCTTCTCCTTAATTGCCCACGGGGTACACATCCATCGTTGCATCATTACCGTGGTCCTCCATGGAAGCCACGCTGCTTTTCCGTTGTGATGGGCCAACCGTACTGTCCGGTGTAGGATCTTGCTATCGGAGTCCTTTAAGTTCATTAAGCTCCTGGCGATGCTCCTGCAGCATGGCTTCAAACCTCACGAACCGCTCCGTATCCTCCTCTTTTTGCCGCTTTGTTCTTCTCGATCGGCTTCTGTACATGTCACGGTGCTCGGGAAACCCGATAACCCATGGATAAGAAGGTTTGAACCCTCTTGTTCGTCCAGCCTTTTCAGGATTCTCGAGAGCCTTTATTAGCTCATCATTCTCTCTGTCGGGAACAAACGTTCCCTCTTCAACCTCTTTTATCACTTTAACAAGTTCTTTCTTGGGTGAAGAAATTCCTTCGGCTGCAACAATCTCGCCTGTTTCTGGGTCTAATGATGCCCCGTGCCTGAATACCCAATTTCTTGACCTCAAGGGCCAACTAGACGTAGTTGGAGTGACCCCTTTAGCCTCCAGGTGAGCCTCAGCTTTATCCCACTTAGGCATGGCACTCCTGTAGCCACATGTGCCCATATGATGGTGATATTTATTTTTGGCTGCATTTAACTTATTTTTTGTTGATATTGCCTTAGCTGGTTCCGAGGTCTTGTATTCCACAAATACGGCCCAGTTATCCTGCTGCAACTCTAGTGGGCCAACGAATGGAGGAGTTGTTTTCTTCAAGACATACTTGTGATACAATCTTTTTTCCATTCCTTGAATAGTTCGGCCATCTTCTTAAGAGCAAAGTGCTTGACTTTCCTCGTCATTTGCTGTGTGAGCTCATTGGTCTCCAAGACTGGTAGGGTGAAATGTGTCATGAGAGAATTCCACATCGTATCTTTCGCTCTGTCATCTACAAAACTAGCCCAAGCTGGATCCTTTTTCATTCCTGGCTTGTTCCAGTTTCGCGCGGTGATCGGGACTTTGCCTCTAACAATCACTCCGCATTGACTTGTAAATGCATTCGCAGCTTCTTTGGGCTCCAGCGGTTGACCCTGCGGAGAGACTAAGTCAATGCTGAAACGGACATCAGCGGGCAACTTGTGTGTCGGGCCTCTTGTCTTTGTAGAAGATTGGCCGGAAGCAGAGGTCTAAGAGAAGAAACATTCGTCAGTACATATATACGAATCAATTAGTGCATCTATACTAGTGAACGATCGATAGAGGCTTTATATACCTCGACGGAGTTTGTCATTATTATGGTGTCTTCACCATGGTCTCCACCATGGTCAGCACCATCGTCTCCACTATTTTCTCCACCATCGTCTCCTCCAGACAAATTAAGATATTCAGAGCCATGATAATAAGACCCCCAGTACCCTCATCTATCATGTTGAGAAGCTCCTCTTCAATCTGTCTACCGTTCATAGCTTAATACAGAAAAAGAATATTGCATTAAGTAAAAGAATATTACAACTGCGACAACTCGGATACAGTACTTAGTGATTAAGATAAATTACAATAATATAAGATAAAGTACATTATCAATACATCACCGGAGAATAGCTCGGGTGTATTATATGATAAAGTATAAGATAAAGTACATTATTAATACATCACTTGAGAATAGCTCGGGTGCATTATAGGATAAAGTATAAGATAAAGTACATTATTAATACATCACCAGATAATAGCTCGGGTGCATTATAGGATAAAGTATAAGATAAAGTACATTATTAAGATAAACTAGCAAACACGGCTGCCGCGTTCTGTGCTACGGGAGCTCTGTAGCCATAGAAGATGAACCATCACCGGAGAATAGCTCGGGTGAGATCCGTGAACCTGCCAGATATTGGAGAACCTAGTCTCCAAAAGATACATGTATCGTCGTACATGCTCGTCCTCCTCCCTGATACGATGACGTACCACCTCCTCGGGGGGCGGCTCCCTCTGCACAGCTCCTGGACCTCGTGGACGCCACCAAAGAAGCTCCGGGTCAACGATGATACCCGGATTCGTCACCAAGGTACGAGTCCCGACAGGTAGCACCTCCTAGTGCCAACCTGGCGGAGCCTAGACTCGACATCCCCGACCGAGTCTAGTAGGCTCGGACGAGGTGGACGCGGCATAACTAAATAATAGCAATAAACAATCATAAAATATAAACAGTAACTAAATTACTAAGTATATATTGCCCTAATAACAATAACCCTAAACCTATCACTAATAACAATAACGCGGTATTTACCTAACTAATACTAATACTAACAACTAATACTAATTCTAATTCTAACTCTAAATTAGCCTAATAATATCTAATCTAACCCTAATACTTAACCAATACCCCTAATACTTAACCAATCATATGCCTAATACTTAACCAACACCCCTAATACTTAACCAATACCCCTAATTCTAACTCTAAATTAGCCTAATAATTAATACTAATACTAATTCTAACCCTAATACTTAACCTATATACTAATTCTAATTCTAACCCTAATACTTAACCTAATACTAATACTAGATAATTAACCTAATACTAATACTAGCTAATTAACCTATATACTAATTCTAATTAAAACCCTAATACTTAGCCTAATAATACTAGCTAATTAAACTAATACTAATACTTGCAAATTAACCTAATACTAATACTAGCTAATGAACCTATATACTAGCTAATTAACCTACATACTAATTCTAATTCTAACCCTAATACTTAGCTAGGATAATGATACTAGCTATAATTAACCTAATACTAATATAGCTAATTAACCTATACTAACTAATTGACCTCACCTGCAGGAAGACGTACGGCGGTGGCGCGGGTGGCAACGGCGGCGCGGCGGGAGGAAGACGTACGGCGTGGCTGTGCGAAGTCTCCACACGGCCGCGGCGGCGGGCGGCAAAGACGGCGGCAGTGAGCTCTCCACGGGCGCGGCAGGCAGCAACAACGGGGGCAGCGAGCGTCCCCACGGGCGGCAACGGCGGTAGCGGCGAGCCTCTCCACGGGCGCGGCGGGCGGCAACGACGTGGGCAATGGCGCGACGCGGTTCGTCTCTGCTGGGGAAGAAGTGAATCGCGGGCTCTCCGGGTCGTGGCTCGACCCCACCCCCCCCTTTAGCCCTGGGTTGTAATACGAACCGGGGCTAAAGGTCCCCCTTTATCCCCGGTTCGTATTACAACCCGGGGCTAAAGGTGTTTTCGGCCCGCCACACTTCCCGCGCTCCGCAACCATTTAGCCCCGGTTTGTAAGGTCACCCTTTAACCGGGGCTAAAGGTTATTTTTGGCGTCAAAACCAAAAATAGTTTATAGTTTTCAGAAAATTATGTATTATATATCAAAATTTTCAGAAAAAAGAAGATCTATAATTTAAATCTATTATCATACTTTATTATACAACTTAAATGAAATTATCTATTATTTAAAAATGGAAAAATACATATAATATACCAAAATATTCACAAAAATATAGTAGAAATGTTCTCCCGCCATTTCCCCCGCTTCCCGCCATGTTCTCCCGCCATTTAACCCGCTTCACGCCATGTTCTCCCGCCATTTCCCCCGCTTCCCGCCATGTTTCTCCCGCCATTTCCCCCGCTTCGCGTCATGTTCTCCCGCCATTTCCCCCGCTTCCCACCATGTTCTCCCGCCATTTTCCCCGCGTCCCGCCATGTTTCTCCTGCCCTTTCCCCCGCTTCTCGCCATGTTCTCCCGCCATGTCCCTCTATATCTAGGCTGACCTCCATTTTGATCGACACATCCACACCTTCTCTATCACAACAATGGACACCGCTTACTGGGCTTTTCTGATGCTCGAGGAGACCGAGGCGCTGTGCGCCTCCAGCTACCCATGCCCGCCGGGTACCGGCTGCCCACTGGCTGGATGCTGAGCGCTAGAGGGGTTCCTGTTCCTCCTATGTCTTAAGGTTCGGCCTGCTAGGCGGCCATCACGAACCACTACTACCTCGAGCTCATGCCGGAGTAGCGGATGGATCCCCATTGGGATCCCGACAACCTCAACACCTGGAATGCCTTCTTTGCAAACCGGCGGGAAAGGGAGCTCGCCAGGTACGAGGGTGACAGCCCGCCCCCAGTGAACAACAATGAGGCTGGTCGCCGCCTGTGGTGGGCGAACCGGACTATCGCCGGTGTGATGCGCTACATCTCCATGGGAGACCATCCTCGCCTGAGGTACCCGCACTTTCACCAGTAGCATAGCCACAAGAATGGTGGTGGTGGTGAAGGCCTAGGGCATACTGGGGTCGTCATCTGGGAGCCCCCTCCCCCGCGCGTCGTGAATCCGAGGCCGGATGATCCATCGGCGTGCTACGAGGAAGGGCTGAGGATCCATCCGCCTGCTACGAGCGACGACGATGACGATGACGATTCCGAAGACGACCCAGAAGCTGTGTACTATAGGGCTAGATATGATTATGACTAATTTTTATGTTTTAATATTAATAAATGTCTGGCCACAACAAGTTGCAATACTACCTATTGAGATCGAGATAGTTCATATCCATATACATATAAGAAGATCATTAAAAATAAAGGTTTAATAATATTGTACATCACCAACATCCACACATGTTAGGGTTTTCTTCTAATCTGTAACCATGGAGCATCTTCCTTACTTAACGGGATGCTTGGATCATCCTTCACAGCAAAGGGCGGAATTTCATGAAACTTATCATAATCGTCTGACATGTCTGTCTTATCCTCCACCCCCACGATGTTTTCTTTTTCCTGAAAGAACTATGTGGCGCTTTGGCTCATCGAATGCTGTATTCTTTTGCTTATCTTTCCTTTTTCTCGGTTTGGTAGACATGTCCTTCACATAAAAAACCTGAGCCACATCATTGGCTAGGACAAATGGTTCATCTCTATACGCAAGGTTGTTGAGATCCACTGTTGTCATTCCGTATTTCTTGTCTACCTCAACCCCGCCTCCTATCAGCTTGACCCATTTGCACCGAAACAGAGGAACCTTAAAAAAGGTCCATAGTCAAGTTCCCATATCTCCTCTATGTAACCATAATATGTATCCTTTTGCCCATTCTCGTCTGTTGCATCAAATCAGACACCACTGTTTTGATTGGTGCTCTTTTTATCTTGGGCGATCGTGTAAAATGTATTCCCATTTATCTCGTACCCTTGGAAAGTCAATATAGTCGAAGATGGTGACCTGGCCAACAAGTACAACTGCTCTCCAACATTTATGTCATTCATGAGATGTGTCTGCAACCAACCGCTGAAAGTCCTCATATGTTCATCTCTAATCCAGGAGCCAGGCTTCCCTGGGTTGTTGGAGTGTACAATATTCTTGTGTTCCTCGATATACAGAGCCACCAAGGTGGAACTTTGCAGAACTAGGTAGTGTGCTTTAGTGAGAGAATGTCCGTCCATACATATCCTTGCTTTCTTTCCTAGCGTGCCTTTTCCACTAATTCTACCCTCATGCTGTGATTCAGGAACACCGATGGGCTTAAGGTCAGGAATAAAGTCAACACAAAACTCAATGACCTCCTCTGTTCCATATCCCTTTGAGATGGTTCCTTCTGGCCTAGCACGGTTATGAACATATTTCTTTAACACTCCCATGAACCTCTCAAAGGGGAACATATTGTGTAGAAATACAGGACCAAGAATGTTAATCTCATCGACTAGGTGAACTAGGAGGTGAGTCATAATATTGAAGAAGGTTGGTGGGAACACCAACTCGAAGCTGACAAGACATTGGACCACATCTTTCTGTAACCTTAGTAGACTATCTAGACTGATTACCTTCTAAGAAATTGCATTGAGAAACGCACATAGCTTCACAATGGGTACTCGAACATTTTCCGGCAGGAGTCCCCTCAATGCAATCGGAAGCAGCTGGGTCATAAGCACGTGGCAGTCATGAGACTTTAGGTTTTCAAATTTTTTCTCTTCCATATTTATTATTCCCTTTATGTTCGATGAGAAACCAGACGGGACCTTGATACTGTAAAGGACTTCAAAAAAGATTTCCTTCTCTTCTTTGGTAAGAGCGTAGCTAGCAGTACCTTCAAACAACTCTGGATGCATGCCGTCTCGGTCTTTTATACGTTGTTGGTCCTACGGTGCTTCAGGTGTATCTTTTCTCTTCCCATACACGCCCAAGAAGCCTAGCAACGTCACGCAAAGATTCTTCGTCAGGTGCATCACGTCAATTGTAGAGCGGACCTCTAGGACTTTCCAATAGGGTAGCTCCCAAAATATAGATTTCTTTTTCCACATGGGTGTGTGTCCGACATCGTCCTTCGGAACAGATTATCTACCAGGACCCTTTCCAAAGATTACTTTTAAATCCTTCACCATGTCAAATACATCATCACCAGTATGGCGGATAGGCTTACACCGGCTGTCTGCCTCACCATTGAAATGCTTACCTTTCTTTCTTAGGATGTGCGAGGGCGGAAGAGAATGATGATTCCCCGGGTACACATTCTTCTTACATTTATCCAAATATATACTCTCAGTATTGTTTAAACAGTGTGTGCATGCATTGTATCCCTTGTTTGTCTGTCCTGAAATGTTACTAAGAGCAGGCCAATCATTGATTGTTATGAACAACAACGCTCGTAGGTCAAATTCTTCCTGCTTGTTCTCATCCCACACACGTACACCTTGTCCATGCCACAATTGTAAGATTTCTTCAACTAATGGCCTTAGGTACACATCAATGTCGTTGCCGGGTTGCTTCGGGCCTTGAATGAGCACTGGTATCATAATAAACTTCTGCTTCATGCACAACCAAGGAGGAAGGTTATAGATACACAGAGTCACATGCCAGGTGCTATGACTGCAGCTCTGCTCCCCAAAAGGATTCATGCCATCTGTACTTAGACCAAACCATAAGTTCCTCGCATCACCTGTAAAGTCCGGAAACTCTCTCTCGATTTTTCTCCACTGCGACCCATCAGCAGGGTGTCTCAACATCTTGTCTTTCGTACGGTCTTCCATGTGATATGGCAACAACTTGGCATGATCTTTGTTCCTGAATAAACGTTTCCACCGTGGTATTATAGGAGCATACCACATCACCTTGGCAGGAACCCTCTTCATGCGGCGCTCGCCCTCAACATCACTAGGGTCATCTCGTCTTATCTTATACCGCAATACAGTGCATACTGGGTATGCATCCAAATTCGCGTACTCGCCGCGGTAGAGGATGCAGTCATTAATGCATGCATGTATCTTCTGCACCTCTAATCCTAGAGGGCAGACAACCTTCTTTGCTTCGTAGGTACTGGTGGGCTATTCGTTATCCTTTGGAAGCAACTTCTTCATTATTCTTAGCAACTTTTCAAATCCTTTGTCAGTCACACCGTTCCCTGCCTTCCATTGCAGCAATTCCAGTGTGCTACCTAGTTTTTTGTGCCCATCTTCACAATTTGGGTACAACAATTTTTTGTGATCCTCTAACATCTTCTTGAACTTCAACCTCTTCCTTTCAGTTACGCATTCTTCCTGGACATCAGCAATGGCCCGACTAAGATCATAATCGGGCAGATCTGATGCCCGTTCTTCATCAATGTCTTCCATTGTAGTACCATCGTATTCAGGGTAGTCGTTGTCATTCTCTTCTTCTTCGTTGTGTTCCATCATAACCCCTCTTTCTCCGTGCTTGGTCCAACAATTATAGCCGGTCATGAAACCGGACCGAAACAGGTGGCTGTGAAGGACTCTTGAGGAAGAGTATTCTTTATGATTCCGACAGACGCCACATGGACAAGACATAAAACCATTCCGCTTGTTTGCCTCGGCCACAAGAAGAAAAGAATGCACGCCTTTAATGAACTCGTTAGAGAGTCAATTAGCGTAGATCCATTGCCCGCTCATCTACAATATATAATTAATTAAGTACATCAAACATAATCATAATTAATTAGTACTAATCTAAAACCAGCAATCGGGACTAAAGATATGATGAACCTTTATTCCCGGTTGGAGGCACCAACCGGGACTAAATGTGGATGTGGAGACAACATGTCGACACTATGTCCTCAATGGGCAACACTAAGCTAGTAAATTAAATGCCGACACTATTTTGGGTGGGTGGCAGCACTATGCCAGCGTGAGTCTGTCGACATTATGTCATCAGTGCCCGACACTATGTTGTGCTGCTTAATCTATAAATAGGTATGCATTCTTGTGAAGAACAGCAAGATGGTGTGCGAGACCAGGGACACCACTACAGCGGAGCTTCTCGAAGATGTCTTAGGACCTCGTCCTCAGACATCTTCGAGGAGCTCGCCGTAGAGGCACTCTCTAATATGTGAAATTAGTTAGCTCCACCAGCATACTGATTTAGCTAGAGAAGAAATAAACCGAAAGATGGTGTGGGAGAGCAGGGACACCACTACGGCAGAGCTTCTCGAAGATGTCTTAGGATCCCATCCTCAGACATCTTCGAGGAGCTCGCCATAGAGGCACTCCCTAATATGTGAATTGTGATGTCTTCTTATCAAGCTTTTATGAATTAACCCTATCTTTGTTACAATTTTTTCAGTTTGTTGAACGCAGGTAGATGAAGAAGGATATTTTTCCCAGCTAGCTAGTTAGAATGATGAACTCACGCATGTGTGTGCTTCTAAAATCAAATTTCGAAACTATGTGCCAAAAAAGATATATATAGATAGAATCCACATGTTGTGATATTTACCTTAGAGTTCCTTACATTAATACAAGATATAGATAGAATCTAAACATCGATCTCATCCTATCATTGCAAAAATTACTACCAAACTAAATCCACAAATCCATCTATAAGATAGAGCATGAAATGAGCTAATATAGCAATGAGAGTTCAAAGGATGAAGTTGCTCACCTTTTAGAACCTTTGGATAGATGGGGCACCACAAAATATAGACAAATATTGAGGAAAAAAAGGGCATGAACTCGAGCTTGAAGCAAGAAAGAGAGAGAGAGAGAGAGGAGAGCCACCAGCTTGAATGGTGGCTCGGGCAGGGGAAGAAGATATAGCCAGACCTTTAGCCCCGGTTCGTGTCTAGAACCGGGGCTGAAGGTCCACCTTTAGCCCCGAGACGTGTAACAAACCGGGACTAAAGGGTCTGGCGCCCGACCTAGCCTGCCTGAAACCCTTTAGCCCCGGTTTGTTATACGACCCGGGGCTAAAGGTCCTGTTCGAACCGGGGCTAGTGTCTGCCACCCCCTGGGGCCAGTTCTAGCTATTGGATCGGGGCATTAGTCCCGGTTTGTAGCAAAAGTAGGGCTAATACCCCTGGACCAAAGGTCTGTTTTCTACTAGTGATGTTAAGGTAAAGGCGAAGTAGCATACCTCCATCATCCGACCCGCAAGGTTGATTACCTTGGCAATTGTGTTCATCTATGCAGCAAACTCGGCAGGCCCAAATTTCTCAGGGAGATCATCGTTATGGATGAACTCCGCCTTGTTCTAGTTGTTAACAAACTCGATCAAAGTCAGAGGATAGCGTTCTCCGCTGAGCATATGGGGCGCGACTAAACCCTTGGTGTGGGCCTCCCTTCTCTCAACCTATGCAACATCGGGGCTAGTGCGCAAGACGAGTTGCGCATCAGCTAACTCGGCAGAGGTGTCCTTCGTCGGCGGGGTCTTCTTCGAGAGCATGGACGCAAGTGTACGCTGTCCAGCTTCGATTGACGCTGCCCTGGTGGCGTCAGGAGCTTTCTTGCCCTTGGGCTGCTGCTGAGAGGTGGAGGTCTGAACCGCGGATTTGGCCTTGGGGGCTGCCTTAGTGCTAGCCTTGGTGCTGCTGGTGCCTTCAAGACTCGGACGAGGCGGAGGGGCTTGATGCTGTTGCTGATGCTTGTGCGGCTGCTGCTGGTGCTGGTGCTGATTTTTGTCTTGGCGCGGGTGCTGAAGGAACCTCGGTGGTGGCTGGTTGCGGCTGAGCCGAAGAGGGAGCAACTGCAGCCTCGGTAGAACCACTTCCCCCTGTTCCGAGGTTTCCCTCCTCTTGACGAGGTGGGCTAGAACCCGGAGCAGCCGCTGAACCCTCCTAAATGGGGCTCAACGGACGTGAATTGTCACCACGAGAGGGAGAAGGGCTATGTCGGAGCAGCGAGGCGATGCCGGATCCAGTCTGAGGAACCTGCACCGCGTCCCTGCCGAATAAAATGATGAATGATGAGAAACTACAACAAAGGAAGAACAAATGGATAGCAAAACGCGAAACAGAAGATTGGATAAGGGAGAAGTGACTTACTCATTTGTGGTCAAAGGCTCCTTTGGCTTGCGAGCTCTCTAGGCGACGGCCTTAGTCGTGGACTTGGTGGCAGCTTTGTCTGCGGACTTCTTTCGCCTTTTGGTTGGCTTAGAAGGTCTAGAGGAAGAAGCAGATGCGGCCCCCCTTTACTTCGATGCGACCGGGACTGGCTCACCCATGGCAAGGGGAGGATCTTCATGGATCTGCCCACCGGGGTTAGCTGATGTCGGAAAAGCGTAAGAAAGGGGGACAGCATCAAATGCCTCCATCACCTCAATGTCGGGTTCATCTTCATCGTCAGGCCAATCTCTAATGGAAGAGAATTTACCGGTGTGTCGCTTGGTCGCATCAGGGAATGGCAGGAACATCTCCTGATCTGGTTCCTCCTTGTCCGAGGTATCTCAATCAGCCGCCCACTTGAGAGAAGGCTCGGTGCCATCCTCAAGAGTTTGCTGAAGAAACATCTAGGAGAAAAGAAAATGCGAAGGGATCAAACATACAGAAAAATCCGACGTATGATTTAACTCGTAAAGGAATTGGAGCACGAGAGTTACCGTAGGAGGAAGCCTATCTTGGCAGAAGTGCTCGATCCCCCACTACCAATCAGCGGGGAAGTTTTTCTTGGTGGTAAAGAGGGCCTTGACTCGGCGGTAAATCTCGGTGTTGCTCAACTTGAATGAGGAGGTCCGATTGGGGTCAAGACGCCAGCTCATGTGGCAAAGTTTAAGCGTGCGTTTCTGGAGGGGGGAGATCCGGTTGCGGACGAAGGTGATCATTGCGTCCTCGTTGCGCAGTCCCAGATCCTTCAGCTCCTGGAACCATTTGTTGACTTGGTTCGCCAGGACTGTGTGTTTCTTGGGGATCTGGTCCCATAGATCCGGATTAGGAGGACCCGGAGCTTAGGGGCGCAGCCGAATCAAATCTTCATCCGTGCCATTTCTGACATAGAAGAAGGTTCGGGCCTAGCCCTTGCAGGAATCAAGCCCCGTGACTCGGGGAAAGATGGAATGTTTCCGAGGAGAGATAGAGGCAGCGCCGATCTGCGTAAGTTGCTTGTCCTCCGGGTCAAGCTCTCTATTCGGAATCACATTCTGGCAGAGACCAAAAAACCGGATCCAGAGCTCCTTAGTGGGCCACAATCCGGCATAGCCCTCTATGGTGGAAGCAAAGGCAGAAAGAGAGGTGATGGCATTTGCCAGAAGGTGATGTGGTTGAAGCTCGTAGGTGTTGAGCCAATCATGGAAGAAGTCACTGACGGGGAGGCCGAACCCACGCTGAAAGTAGGAGAGGAACACTACAAACTCACCCAGACTGGGTGAGGGAGCAAGCTCATCGGCGGCGATGCGGGCGATGACGCCCTCTGGGATACGCCGGGTGCGGTACAACCAATCAAGCTCGTCCTGGCATACCCAGGTCCCAGCCCAAGCGCCGGGATCGGCGTTCCCCACGTCCTCCTCCATCTCCTGTTCCGCGACAGCGAGTTCTTCCTCTGTCATCTCTAGGTCGTTGTCCTCACTGGCCCTAACGGCGGTGGGGGGCAGTGGCCTGGACTGGCACGGACCCGTGGCGGTGGAGATGCGCGGGAGCGGCGGCGATGCTGGTGCGCGAGGAACGGTGCAGCGGCGGTGCAGCTAAGAAGGTGCGGCGGCGGCGCTTTTGCTAGAGGAAGAAGAAGAAGAGGCAGAGGGGCGCTAGGATGGGGAAAAGACCCAAGGGGCGCACCCCTCCCCTATTTAACCACGCCCCAGCGGGGTAGTGGGATCGTGTTGTGCGGAAGGGCCACACGGTGTGGCCATGTATAATCCAGATCAACCAATTAGCGACGAGCCACAGGAAGGACCACAGGGCACAGCAGATCCCACGATGTGACATTAAGATACAGTTAACAAGGAGACAGACACGATGTGACGTGTGCAATAGTAATATCTGACAATAACTGCGGCGTTACTGGCGCAGGCCCTTAAAATGAGGCAATGTAATGATTACCCTCCACATGGGGAAGCGTAGAAGAGAAGGAAGAATAACTCGGATGAGTATGGGGTGACCCAGCCAGCGAGTGAAAACTCGAAATGTGCCAAGGGAAAAGATAGTCAATGAAATCCGAGATAGGAGGTGACTCAAAAAAGGGAGCAAAAGGCTCGGTAAAATTGAACATGTTGTGGCCTTAGCGGCTAAGGCAGCTAAGACCGCACCAGCTTCGGGGACTAATGTTGGGGGGATACACCCAGGTAGGGTCACGCCGGGGTATAATGGCCGAGTTAGTCGAGGTACGGCAAGGTCAAAGCAAGTGCTGGCCGAGTCACCTCAAGGCAGGCCGAATCACGGAGTAACCCGGACCAGGGGATGTCCGCCTAACTGGGTCTCAACCCACCTATGTTGTAAGTCGGCAGGATATATCTAACTTGTATGAAGGTACAGGTGTGGCCGTATTAACCAGGCATGATCCGGGTTATATCAGGCTTGCAAGAGAAGGAAGGTATCTCGCTGGTCAAAAGGTGGCCACTGTACGCAGAGTGTGAGCGAAGTGGACAGAGGCTAGGACCACCGAGGCATGGCCGACAAGGGTGACATTGCCAATGTCCGATGACGCAGGCGCCACAGAGGCTCACATAGCCTCTGCATGGCTTACAATGGGGAAAAGAGACCCGGTCGGTTTACTATTTTGGGAAGAGGCATATTCCCTGGAATATGCCTCCACGTATGCCCTAATTGGAGACCTAGCCACCCCTATATAAGGAGGGCTAGGGCCTCTGTAGAAATGGTTGTTCTTCATTTGGTTGAGTTCTATTGAGTTATTAACTAGTTGATGGGCATTTGAGTAGAGAGTTCCTGAGAGAAAAGCGGTGGTGAGAGTAACAGGGTTTCTTCTTCCTCCTCTCCCCAAGACAGCTCAAGGAGCACTTGTAACTCATCTAGCTTGAATAATACAAAGCTTATGTGTGTAGAATCACTGGACTATCCCTCCCTGGATTCCTCTAGTGCATCTTGTCCCCACCTTTAGCCTATCCATGGCATTTGCCGTGACACCACCATGACAACTTTATGAATTTTCTTGAAAAACTATGAATGGAATATAAGTGTTTTGATAGTCTTGATTTAATGATCTCAAAAGTCAATAAGACACTTCATTGTTATGCTACTTAGGATATGATTTCTCTTACTTAATTTTGCTATTGTAAACATCCTAGTGTTCCTTCGCAAGCTGAGAGTTAACTAGGAGAATTGGATTGATTGTTACACTTCTAGTTATTAATACTTATATTAAACTCTACTTTCATTGTTTTGAGTTATCAAATATCATATAGTATTCTTGGCATATCTCTAACTTTTATGAGCTTTTCAAATGAAAGAAGTGTGGGACGCATACGGCTATCGATCGTAAGTGAATTCAAATTCTTGTTGTTTCCGTTTAAACGTCGAGTTCTTTATGGTTTTGTTGTTTTATTTCTCTAGGACGATCAAGGTTTGAGCTTTGGGGAACTTAATGGCTTTGAAAATAGCCATCTTTCTCCCTGTTTAAATCTCATTTTTAGTCCAATTGACAAGAATCTGTCTAGATTTTCTAGTAATGACTAATTATTGCAAAGATATGCAAACCATTCCTTTGGATGTTGTGTAGGAAATCACGCTTTTAAGGATAAATATGGAACCATAAATGAAGATTTTGAGGAAGTCTACACGTCCAAGCAAACCTGCAGTCAATACCAGGCACTAGAGGCCATAATGACCACTGGTATGGGCAAGACCCGCCCATATGGCCCACCCGTACCAGGTGGTAGCGACTTTGTCTCGTCCAACCCTACGACTTTTGTGAAGGAGCCTACATATGACGAGATCCCAGCCACCGCATAGAGGGCTGTCATTCTCAGATTGCGTCACAAAACCACCAACAGAGATCCACCAACATATTTCATCCTTTCCACCCTCCATCCTCTCCATAACCATTATCTTGTACTTTAGATCTCCTTGTGATTCAGTGACCATTGTAAGAATATTTGATTTCAGTCTAAGTATTATGCACACTGTTTTCTATCCTTGATCTTATTGTTATGAGTGAGTAGTCCTCATGGGCTACGGGTTAGGGTGAAACCTCGTTGCGATTATGTGCATCTAATCTATGGGAGGATTGTGTATTGTTTGAATAAGAGATTTGTATCTTTGCTTCTTTATAGCTTTTCTCGATCTTTTGACTTGTAGGTGTCAGACTATTGGTACATGGGGTACCACGTCACGTCACGTTGCCAGCCCCACATGGCACTCCATTCTAGAGCCTTGTGATGTGTGCACCCCTCCATAGGACACAAGGAGTACCAGCTCGGGGGCGAACGCCGAGACAGGCTTCGCATGTGCAAGAGGTCCCTTGGCGAGGCTCCACCTAGGGCGTGCCGGTAGCTCCCCCATCTCCACAAGTTGATGGTCCAACGGCTGGTCTGAGCTGCGTCCTGCCCACCTCGGTAAAGCAAGATTCCTCCTTCTCGCTTGGATGTTGAAGTGAAGGTGACGACTCCAGAACCCCGTAGAGTCCGACATTTCCACTTGGGTGCTAGGAGATTAAGGGTGGCGCACCGGTATAGGAAGGACGTAATCGGTGACATGAACGGCGGACCAAAGTCCCACTAGTGGAGCTATCTCAGGACCACGTCGGACAAGACTGTGCGTTTGGCGCTCCTTAGGTGGGAATGCGGCGACCCTTCCCCCCCAATATTTGGGGGAAGAGGCCCGATGCCACTATAAAAGCAGGGCTTCCCCAACCTTAGAGGGGGTCGATCCCTACGATCTGAAACCCTAGACAAGCATCCATCATTGTACCCTCACGAGACTCCACGAGCAATACAACAAAGTAGGAGTAGGGTCTTTACCTCCTCACGAGGGTCCTGAACCTAGGTAAAAAACCCACGTGTCACTCTCTGTCGTGTTGGTACTCTACAGTCGCCGTTGTTGTTGAGAAGCTTCCAACGCGTGTTTGTCCCCCTTGCAAACTCAGGGCTTGTTGGACCCCTAGTTCCTTCACGAGACACTTCTGACGACCACAACATCATGTATGCGCACAGCGATACCCATCGCTGCCACACCCGGTGGGGATGGGCTAGGAGGGAACGGGGCACGTGTCGCACCGCCCTCCTAGCCTCGGCACCTCCTAGAGCCACAAGGGGCTCCTCCCCGCAACCCTCGCCCCGGTCCGCATAAGGAGAACTCTTCCTTGAGTGCTTCGTCACCTTAGGGGCATTGCGCTATGCTCACTCCGGAGGCCGATTGGCTCATGGTAAAGGAGCTCCTCCGCTACTCACCCATCGAGTCTGCACGGGAGGAATGGTGGGCGTGCCTCACGGCGCTCGTGGACATTAGCTGGGACAACCCCATGGTGCCAGAGGAATAAGCCGGGGAGGTGGATCATGGAGCGGCCCCCTCTCACCACCATACCCAAGGGCTTAGGCGACGGGAGACTTCTGGCTAGAGCACAACTCATGCGGGACTCATGCTCAACTCAGGTCACCCGCTCGGCGGAGGATGCCTGAGTAACCTTGGCGTGGCGACGAGGTCACGAGGCCCGCATCGCCCAAGATGTTGCAGCTGCGGGCCGCCAGAACCGAGCAACACTCGTCGGCGGAATCGAGACCCGCAACGCCAGTTGCCTCGCGCTCGCCGAACACCTCCAGCGAGTGGTATGGCCACTCAACTTCAAGCCGGAGATGCCTCCATGATACGATGGCACCACTAGTCCTATGGAGTACCTACAACTCTACACGATAGGAGTAGAGGCAGCCGGCTGGGACGACCGTGTCCTAGACAACTTATTCCCTATGGGGCTTGAGACCGCGGCGTCCGCCTAGCTGCTCAACCCCCCGGAAGGGTCCATCAGTGCATGGCCTAAGCTCTGCGACCTCTTCATCATGAAGTTTGGGGGAACGGAGGGGCACCCCTTCACGTGTGAATACCTCCAACATGTACGCCAAGAGCCCAGTGAGACCTTGTGCAAATACCTCTAGTTCTTCGATCAGTGGCTTGTCAGGGTTCGTGGAGCCTCTGACACCGAGGTCATTTCCTCCTTCACCGAGGGCATCATGGATAATAGGGTTCTTGGAAAGATCGACCATCGCGGAGAGAAACTATCCACGGTACCAAAGTTCTTTGTGATGGCCGACCAATGCACGGAGATGGAGGCTAGGAGCCTATTCTCCTACGGCAAGGGCAGGCCTGCGCTGGCCCCGTACATGGAAACGAAAGGAACCTCCAACTACCGCATGCGAGGCCCGAGAAGAGGTGTCCACTAGGGAGGATCAAGGAGAGCGCAACCGACCCTCATCTATATTGTGCCTTCTACTAGAGGAAAGTCCATGACACCGACATGTGCATTAAGCTCAAGGAGGTGAGGGAGAAGTACAGCGAAACGGAAATACAATGGGTGTGGTAACAAGAACGGCGACCCAGAAGGCAGTTGCGCTCGGGTTGGCACAAAGAGGACTCGCCGCCCAAAGGGCCCTAGTCCATAGGTCAAGAGGGTGTTAGGGGCTTGGAGAAGTCCCAGCGCCCTACAATAAGCAAAATGATCCATTGTCAGCTCCAAGGAGCTCAGGGCTAAAGCTGCCCCAACGCCTGTAGGGCACGAGCGTCACACCCAAGCAAGACCCTCCTAAGGTGACCCTCAGCTTTCTCGTCCACCTTCCCAAGATGGTTTTTCAGCCCTCATGAGGGCGCATTAGCTCAGGGAGTAATAGGGAACCGCCATCATTTATGCATATTTATGAGTTGAATGATTTGTAGAAGTGTTCCTTTCTTTCCATGTGCTCGTCACGTTCCTGTATATTCATCATGCGAGTGGGGAACGGACTGTGTCTATCATTGGACCACTCCCGTGAACATCAGGCCCTAAAGTGTCGAGCTCTAAACTTGCGGACTAACTCTAGTGATTAGTCACCTCACCCACAGTTCCCAATGCTTGAAACTCTCATATAATGCATAACATAACTAGCGAGCATGTGTGATGCGGTATGTTTAGAGCATGTTCATCTAGGGGCCAACAGGATAAGCACAGTCCCTATGGTCTTCTTCTCGAGGGTCTTACGGGGTGGATCATGAGGGTATCCCCCTTCAATAGCCAAATCCCATGCTATACCTATGGTCTCCTCCTCGAAGGACCAACAGGATAATCATTTGCCCTATAGTCTTCTCCTCGAGAGGCTTATGGGGTGGCTCGTGAGGGTATCCCCCTCCAGTGATCAAATCTCATGATAGACCTATGGTCTCCTCCTCAATGGAGCAACAGGATGAGCATTTTCCCTATGGTCTTCTACTCGAGAGGCTTACGATCATGAGGGAACGCCCCTCCAGTGGCCAAATCTCATTCTAGACCTATGGTCTCCTCCTCGAGGGACCAACAGGATAAGCATTTTCCCTACGGTCTTCTCCCCGAGAGGCTTATGTGGCGACTCTGAGGGAACTCCCCTCTAGCGACCGAATATCATGATAGACCTACAGTCTCCCCCTCGAGGGACCAATAGGATAAGCATTTTCCCTACGGTCTCCTCCTCGAGAATCCCACGGGACAACTCATGAGGGAACCCCCCAGCAGCCTAAACGCTATCCACACGTTCTATAATCACAACCCCTGCCAGGAGGCCATTAAGGAGACAAACACATGCAAAAGGAGCACAGACGCCTAACAAGGCAGGATCACCCACAACAAAACAATCAAAATCCGACAAGCAAACTACATTGTTAAAAGGACTTCCCCGATGGTCTCAGGAAGGTTGCGTCAACCCTGAAGTCGCCAAAACAATACCCTCATCATGCTCATCGCCAAAAGGAAGGCGCCCGAAGAGCCTCAGACCCCCTTAGGGCAGAGGCTTTGGGGCACTACCATCAGAGGGATCCTCGTCATCCGCCTCAGCGCTGGACGAGCCACTTCCGGAGATGTCATATTTGCTCCTGCCTCTTATGTCTTCCACGACATTGGAAGCGGCACTGGGTGCTTGGCCATCCTCACCTTCTTTGGTCAGGATAAACACGAGAATGAAGGAGTCCACACGTTCATCTATGAGATGCTTTAAGCGGACAATCTCGCCCATAGGATTCCCCTGGTGTTTCCTCACCCTCTTCAGGAGTGTTCTACAAGGAAATATACGGGAACTTCCTTGATCAGGAAAATCTCCCTATGGAGAAGGCACAACTGTATCGGGTCAGCAGGTTCCTGGCTCGGACATTGTTCCCTTCCAAGAAAGTCACGACATAAAACAATGGATCGGATCATTGATCCTCTTCCAAATTCAAGGAATTACCAGTGATATCTACATCGCAAAATGGAGAGTTCAAGATACAATAAAATATCGAGTTCATAAAATAAAGGGGTTCAAGGTTAAGAAAAACCTACTCATCAAGGAGGAGTTCAGCGATTCAAGCCTCTTGTGTAGGTATTCCTAGTGACTCGCAGTCTTGGCGGCTTCTTCATCACGCTGTCTCTCCTGGGATTTGGCCACAGATTGGGCCTCTTTGAGTGCTTTTTTGGTGGTCTTTAATTTTTTCTCAAGATTGTCCGTGCTCTTTAAAGCATCCGCATGAATAACCTCGGATTCCTTAATGGCAGTTGAAGAAGTAGAATAAGACACCATATAAAACAACAGGCATGATAAAAGTTAAAAGAAAGGAAAAAAATCAAGAATACTAACCACTAAGAGTGGTGGATTTATCTCGGATTTTGATATAGAGAGTGGCCATGTCTACCAACTCGCGCATTATCGGCTGCAGAAAGGAACAAGAAAGCTAAGCAATAACTCGGGAGCTTCCCAGATGTTGGTCATCAAGTGAAGTTGTAAAGGAGTTACTTATGTCATGCATATGGGGTTGGTTGGCTTCTTATGAATAACAATGCCTTTTTAGCATTCTTCTTCTTCTTCTTGGGAGGAGCTTCTAGGGTACCCGCCAGATCATTGGGAACTAATGAGTCCGCATTATGTTCTCGTGGGTGCATTGGTTCCGTCAGCGTCATTGGTGATTTGGTAGTGGCCTTTGGTGGCTCGGCTCCCTCATCAATATGTGATTTCGGAGGGTCATCTTCAACCTCGTCCCTGAAGGAAAATCAAGCATCTGATTCAATAAAAAAACATTGGGATACGAAAAGAAATTATGAAATCGATACTTATGAGCTAACTTCTTGCACAAAATGGAAAACACTCTTCTTGGAAGGAGTATCCGACCTTATTGGCAGGATTATCTTTGGCTTGGAAGCACTTGATTCATCATAATTTTCGACAATCTCTACATCCTCCTCAGTCTGCTTCCTCTTACTATTGCGGCATCAGCAGCATAGTATTGAGAATTAGTGGTAGGATCAATGTCAGAGAGTGGGAGGACTTGGTGGTTGAGTCCTCTTCATTTAAGGTTTTTCGAACCACCCCCGTATCCACGTCGCCCTCAGTGTCCGTGGTAGCCTATGGTACTTCGCCACCTTCAAGCAGGGGAGGAAGGGAGTACAGCCACATGGTCTTGAAGATGAAAGAATTCGAGATAAATAAAGGATAAACAATAAGAGAACAACTAATAAAGAAAGAAATGTAACAAAAACTTATTGTTGGTAGTAGTTTATTCTTGTTGAAGGGCACTACTCGACAATATGAGGAACCTCAGACTCTCGGGTGAGAGTGGTGAAGGATCAAACTTTTTTCTCAAGTTTGGTGTGGAAAGCTTCTCGGGGAAATCCTCATTGAGTCCTTCTTCCCTGTGTATGTCCACATAGCTCAAATTCTATCTTAGAGAAGTTGAATCCAAAGCCGAAGGAAGTGAGACATGATTTGGAGACCAAAGACCTCTTTGTCCTTCTTATAGTGAATGTCGTGGATCCGCTCCATTGACGGGTTCATCTCTTCAATCTCTGCCAGAGTCGCAAGGTGCTCCCAAGACTTTCCTTTCACCTTGCTATTTGTTGGATCAAAAGGAGCAAGCCCATATTGCTGACCGTCGAGTCTCTCATCCTTGATATAGAACCACTTCCTCTACCAATCCTGGACAGAGTCAGAGATCTTGAAGTCGAAGTAGTCGGCATCCAAATGGATGGAGATGATGGGTTCGTTGACATCACAGCAGTGTCCTTCATCATGTTCTTCTGCTTAAAGTACAAGAGCTTCCATAGGCACCAGTGCGGGTTGATCCTGAGGAAGCACTTGCACAAAGTGATGAAGCAAGCAATATGGAGAATGGATTTTGGCATGAGCTGGTGTAGCTCCACGTTATATAAAAAGAGAAGCCAATAAAGGAACTCATTGGGAAGGAAGAGAAAGACCACGATAGCGAAAAGAGAGGAACATTACCCACCAGACCACTTTGGGTGCAGGTGTGGCTTCATCGTCAGGGAGCTTATACACTTTATCAGGCGATTGCATACTGGATTGGTAGGCAGTGGTAAGCTCGTTGTAACATCCCAATGTTCTAAACCTTGTAATGCTACATGGTCCAATAAATATATGCTAATTCCTACATATAATTAATTGCATCATCATTATACCATGTTCATGTCACCATGTCACCTTGCATTTTAGCATCATATAAAACCCCTCTATTTTGTTCTTATCCCATATGCATTTCTTGTATCACTTGTAGTTGCCTCTTGATACATTGTATTTTCTTCTTACTAAATTGCTTCATGCCCAAGTTGAGTTGAGGGCATATCTTTTCTTGACTCTACCACATTTCTTTGTCACCACCTTATAATACCACCATCCAAACTATATATGAGCATTTGCATTTCTCTTGGGTATTATGTCTAGCTCATATATAATAAGATGGATCCACTTCTAAATCTACATGCTCCCATATATGATCTCTATTGTTTTCACAATATTAAGTATGTGGAGCCTCATGGCCATCTTTGCATTCCATGTGGGAAGAAAACCCTTTATTAAGCTTCCATATGGTTTTATTTACTATATGCTCATGTAGGGTGCTATATTTGGCTACAAGTAATATAGTGGGAAAATACACACTACAATGGTATTTTAGCTTCATACATGTGCATATGATAATTATTTTCACATGTTAAGCAAGCTCCTTCTGTGTGTGGGTTTTTAATTCAAATTTGAATGCATGCATGGGAGATATGGCCACCTTGTCCCCTATTTGTTCTCAGAACTAGTAGTAGTCAATTATGGCTCATACATGGCCCATGAAACATCACCATCAATTCGTCCTTACTCATTCATGTGATTTTGTTTGAGGTTTATTTGAATTTTGGAGGATTTAAATCGCATGAGCATCTCCATGCTAACAAGTGACCCATCCCCTGCCTCTTGTTCTTTTGTTTGTTTCTTGTTTCCAAAGCTTGTAACACAAAGTGTTGCTTGGCATGAATAAAATTCTGCAAATGCTTCTTTTATTCAAGTAAACCTAGCCAACTAACTAAACCTATATATCTAATCTAACCTTCCCCCCTCTCTTGGATGTTTGGTTGGAAACAAACCACATCACCCTAACCATGCCCTAACCCAAGCCATGCCACCATGGTGACCATGGAACATGGCCATATGCCACCCCAACAACTCCCCTCCAAGCTAACTCTCTCCCCTCTCTTTCTTGCAAAGCAAGATGGCCATCTAGCCTCACCACACCACGAGCTGGCCCATTGGTCCCTTCCTCCCTCTCTCGGCATCAAGACAAGATGAAAAAGAGAAAGGAGAATACCCTAGTTACCGTCCCTCTCTATCTCTTGCAAAGTTGAACCACCCCACATGAGCCTCCCCTTTTTATCCCAGCTGCCTAGGCACCTTCCCTGGTAGTTCAGAGCGAGATTCGTCCATTTTTGCTTCCCCAAACACGGGCATGAGCGTCTACATGCCCCCCCTCGCTCTAGTTCAACCACCACTAGAAGCCGGTGTTGGTCGGAAGGAAAAGAGGAGCCGAGGTTGTTGAGGAAGATCACGAGTAGCCCTAGAGCCTGCCCATACCCGGCGTCGAGGAGGAGGAGGCCTGTAACCCAAAGAACCACCACGAGCTAAAGAAAAACCCTAGAACGCCCCATCGCGAGCTTGTCCACAGATCGTCGGCACCCGAGCACTATCGACACCATCATCACGCCCGCGGTGAGCCCCTCAAGCCCCTGGACAAGGTCCTAGGTTTTTTTGCTTCCTGGATCACGAGAACATTCCGTTGAACACCTTGCCAGCGATGCCGCCCGTAACCACCCTGCTTCCGTGCTGCCGCTATGGTGCCCGCCTTTGTCGCGCGCATGCACGGATGCGCTCGCATCACTGCGTTGTGTCACCTAACGCCCACGCCGGGCCTTGGTTCCCTAGATGGCCACGCCGCCCGATGAGTCTATGCCGGTTGTAGTCCGCTCCTGCTTCGGTGTAGATAAAGGCGAGCTCCTACTGCTTATCCAACCCCGCTAGCCTAACCCAACACTAACCTAGCAGCCACTTCAATAGTCTCATTCCACCGGAGTGAGCCCGAGATTGTGAGTTCGAGCACTGCGGTTGTTTTTCCTTTTTTTTGTCGCGTGCGGTTGCGTTCGCTGTCAGTTTCATCAGTCAAGCGCAGAGAAGAAGCATAGTTGCGCCGTGGCCTTTTGCGAGAAACCCCCTACTGTTTTGCGTCCTCAACCCGCAGTCTAGCCACCGCCCCACCTGTCAGCCTTACCGTGCAGCCCTTCCGATACTTTTAAGAAAGGAATCGAAGGTTTTATGTTTTCACAGATTCACCTCTAGATAGCCCACATGTCACCCACTCGCTGGCTGGCGCGTGTGTGGCCCCGCAGAGAACCCTGGCCCCTCATTAGTAACTCTGGGTAGGATGAAAATGAGTAACTAAACCCCCAACACGACAATTTTGCCAGCGCGCTGCAGAGTCAGCGTCGGGCCCTCTTGTCATTATCTCTAGCTAGCCTGGCCTGTGTAACAAAAGTTTATGCGATTTTCGAAAATTAAAAATAAAAACTAGAAATGAATATATAACTAAATTAAATCATATCTCTTTAAATAATTCAAATTAGACAAAACTTATAAAATGAAATATGAATTTTTTCTAAATATGAAATCAACCATATTTTCAAATTTGCTAGTCACACCTTTGACTTTTTGCCTAATTTAAATCCACATTTTCAAATAATACAAATGATATATGTTTTCTGATAAAAAATGCCAGGAATTCAAATATGCCATCCAAAATAATTTTTGAGAAATTTAAAATTTCAAAATTATTTAATTCCTCATAAATTCCTTTTCTTAAATAGTTCACAACTTTAATTCCGTAACTCCAAATTCCAAAAATAATATGTCTAAATCGATCAGCGAAGCGATCCTGTTCTATATATGCATCCAATGGTATGAATTGAAGCATGCATAATATACATATTAAAAGGCTAGCAATGTTTATGTGAGAAAATTATGACTAAACAGCTAATAAATATGCTTATTTCTTGTTTCCTCATCTCACCCATGCCATGCTATGTGATACCATGCAATTGTTCATAATTTCATCATGGCATACCTTGTTTGTGTGTTGCATATATTCATATGATTGCGCACTTTATTTATTGTGGCCTTGTGTGTTTGGCTTTTATTCCGGACAGACTCCAACCAAGGAAATTATCAGGAGAACCAAGAGTACTACCCAGATCCTGGTTACCCTACTGCTGATCTGCCAGGCAAGCAATTCACCATGCTTGCATACATATAGCACCTATGCTTCTATCTTATTCTTGCATCATGCAGTCACGATTGCATTAAATCGAATCTCAAGTATTGCATACCTTTACTTTTAAACACCACCAAAACTTGTATCCTCAATCCTATGAGCCATTACTACAATAGTTGTTTGAGCCATGCGAGTCATAGAATTTCATGTGTAGGGTTTGTGTGAGTCTTTGGATAATGAGGTACCTAAACAACTTAAACTAAGTAGTAATGGGATAACTAAAGAAAGAGGCACCAGTGGGCAATACCTGTTATTTGGTTCCTCCATGCTCACTTGTGTCCCATAGGACCCGATTAGTTGATTCCTATTTCTTGACTATTGCACTATCGGCATGTGGGACCATGAATACCCTTCATTTACCCTTCACCTAAGGTTGATTCACACTTCATTTCTTGGGGCCACAAACTAGTTTGGGGCGTTATTACTATCATGTACTTATGCCATGCTTTACTGTTTTATTTACTATTGCGCGTGGAGCGCATGTACTGTTTAGGACTTGTGACACGTTTCTGTGGTATTGACAAGCCCAGACACACTTTTGGGTTCCCAGTCATTTACAACCGTCTACCCAAACCCTAGGTCCGTCTCAGAGCTAGCCAACATTGTCGCGGGTAGCTTTGTGGGGTGGCCCCCTGAAATAATTTTTGAATCCCGTTAATGCTTTGCCATGAGGCCTCATTGCTTTTTATTTGGTTCTTCCCGAGGTTGATCATGCGTGTGTTGCTATTTGTGCACCCCTGCAGGTTAATTCTTTTAGAAAGTCGTGTCCACGGTTATGGACGACTTGGAGCATAGTTTCTCGATCATAGACAAGCATAACTAATGTATCGTCTTAAATTTGACTAAGACATGACTAATAAATAGTGTGACACTCATGAAATGCTTAATAAAATTGCCAACAGATAGGATGTTCTTATGCCTTCTCGTCGGTAAGCGAGAAGGAGGGCGAGTGATGTTTATTTATTTTACCAATATTGCTTTTGTTACTAATTGACGAGCGTCCGTCCATCTCTGGTTGAGCGGATGTGTAGCGTGTCTCTATAGAACTGTTTAGCTATTATCATTCGCTGCTATTGTGTCACTCCAGGTTGTTCCCTTTAGATGCATTAAGACTTGCTGAGTACCCCTAGGTCTCACACGATAAATATTTGGTTCTGATAGACAGGTATACTCTCAAGAAGGTTACTAGGTCGAAGAGATCGATGATGGTGGCAACGACTGTCAGGTGTAGATATTCCGTGGATGGAGATCCGTGAGATCTATGGGCATCTTATGCCAATTTGATTCTTGTCCGTACTCAGATCTTGTTTTCCGCTTCCGCTTGATACTCTGATATGTGATGTGTGAGGATGTATCCTAAACTATTATCTCTATCTAGGATATTTGGATCTTGTCGTATGGCGTTGAATATTTCTATTTCTGTGGTTTTTAGATGGTGTCTCCAATGTACTATTGTATGTCGCTGAGATACATACTCATATGTTTATGTTTTTGATTCCTTTACTTGTCGACTATGCCGCTCGCTCTTGTCCCGATGTTCTTAAAAGTGGGTAGGGTGGTTGGTCGGTACTGTGCCATGTTCCGCTTCTACGGGCCTACACGTGGGTGGCCTTGGGCCTCAGTAGTAGAATCCCTTATCCACTTTTGGGTTCATCCAGGCTTGTGCTTAGAGCATAGGGTCCAAGGTATTACACTCGCAGGCAGAGCACTTCGATCTGGCCCATCCTCTGCCCTTAGTCTTGGACATAGTCACGTCGAGGGAGGAGCGAACGACTTTGGATTTCCCCATGGTGAGGAGCAGGAGTTCTCAGCAGAAGTTGTAAAGTAAATGGAGCTCTAGCTTTTGGTGGCGATGGAGAAGAAGAGTGCCAGGAAAATATGAGATCAAGCGGCAGAAGGGGAAAGTGAAGAGTAGCTTTTCCTAACGCCATTTATAAAGAAGTAATCAAAGGAGAACTGTTGGATGTTGTTGATGATTCATGTGGATAGCATTTGTGCCACCACATGGATGAAGTGAGAACAAACCATTCCTTCCCATTAACTCCATTACTATGGAAAAAAGAGGAAATTAACCATGCGGTATCCCGGTTTATGTGTGGCGTGGGGTTGTGAGGTTAAATCACCCGTTGATGCATCGTCCACGTGTCGATCAGCACCATGTCACGGGTCCAGCATCGTCGTGTTGCATCAAGTTCTTTGCAGAAGCAGTTGAGACACCATTATCGTCAACACTGGCATCATGAGTAGGGAAGAAAAAGCATCATGTTTGGACAAAAGTGACTCAACAAAATAATCGTTACCTCCAAGATAAAATACCCGAGTCGACTATTTCCTCAGTTGATGTAGATTTTTGAGCATATGCTCAGGTGCAAGCATCCGAACATAGCCCCGGGGGCTACTCCCATCGGCAGCGCTGGGCGTGCACCTGATAAAAAAGATGAAAACATTTTAATCAAAAATAGACAAGACCTGAGTCATGTACTGATAGCTGTGAGATTCGACACATTTTTGATGGCTTTTACTGATGGTTTTCTCCTGGATTTGATCGTTTTCTGGTTTTACCTAACGCTAATACTTCGGTAGCGAAGAAAGCTTTGTTTTAATGTCTATTTCAGGTCCTAAACGTCAACATGAGGATTTAACTAGAGAAATACAATATTCTGGAGAAAACAAGCAAGTCCCACTTTGGAAGCACGCTAGGGGAGCTCACAGAAGCTTTAACGAGCAACTATACGACAGGAATATTTTTTCGGTCGTATAGTTCCCGCCGTATAGTTGTTGACGCCTTTGTCTTGTCAAAAGGGACAACTTCTATGAAGGGACGGTGACATGGGTATGATTACTCGGATGCTCATTATTCAACAGCCTACATTGGGAAAAAGGCTTGGGGCCCATAAGGATTCTAGATAAATAGCCCAAGGAAGCAACCGATAGAGACTTTTTTGTATTAGGAAAGAAACTATGAACCGACATTATGTTGGAGTTGTAATAGCGCGTGTATGAAACCTATACGCATACAGCTTTGAGAACCGGCCTATTATATATAGGTTGGGAGAAGCCCAAGCAAGGGTACCGAAATCTAGAGGACAACTTGTAATAGAGTGTTTCCCCAATATTTAGGCGACTTTGTCTTCATTGTTTTACTGACATCCGAAGAAATCCTCAGCGTTCTCTTTTCTGCGAAACCCCAAGTCCATAACCATGGGCATTGCCGAGGTTACGCCTCGTAAATTGGCGCCCTCTGTGGGAATCTTGAATGCTGGAACCACGGATTCGGCAGAACGCTCTCCACCAAGCATCAACTCCAGGAAAGCAAATCCACACCCACCCACCCTTGTATTGGTACCCGCCGATTTCAACGGCGGATCCGATCTAATCATCGGAAGCCTCCACTTCCAAGCCGACAACATGCAGGAATCACACCCTTTCGGCCCTGATCACATTAGAACCGTCGGTGGAAAAAGCCACGCCCATAATAGTACCAGCATCGCCCGCTGGATCCTCCACAAACAACACATCTCAGATCGAAACAGGAAAAGAAGGTGACCAATCAATCTCTCCACAAGGAGAAAACCCAACAAACTCAGAACTTGACGAAAGCAGCAAAAACGTCAACTTCGAAGAAAGGATGGAGAAAATTTATCAGAACTACGATCTCGGAGTACCGCAAGCACACCCGTAGAAGCAAAATACGAGGTCGCCAAACCACATGCAACACGCCACCAAGTGTACATGATCAATGGAGATACTTCAATGCCACGTGACAAAAACGGTAGTCCTATCATAAACCCTGATGATATTGTGTCAGATGAACATGCAGGAAACCATGGCAACGAAGGAGAACACAACAATGGAGGAGAACACGGAAATAGAGGAGAAACAGCAGATAATCGCATAGTTCGAGGAGGAGGCGGAGAACCACGCATAGAAGAGAGAATATGACTTCGGTTACCAGCATCGGCATGGCAAAAATCAAGAGAGGCAATTTTGGGAGCAGTCCTGATGACAGCATATGCTTCACATGAGGATCTACTAGCATACCAATATCTGCTCCACCATAAGAAGAGAGACCTACTCCGGATGCAAAGGCAGCTCGATGAAAGAAAAAGGCTAGTCGATGAATCGAGTTTACGACGTGCCTAGCTAAGCTCTACCCGAGGATCAAGGAGCGTGACCGGAGCAGCATCACCAAGAAGGGAGACATCTCGATTATAGAATATCCCCGAAGCAGAAAGAAGTGGAATCATCCAAGACCTTGACCTATCATTCATGTCAATCAATCAAGCAGGAAACATCAAAGCAAAAACAGCTCAGGCAGCCATTGTGGCCGCACAAACATACCTGATCACCACCCAACCCGCACCCGACGATCCGCACGCAGCCCTCCACTGCTCAGCCTTGATGAACCTCGGCATGGTAGGAGCCTCACTCGCGGAAGCAGAACAAGGACTCACAGAAAGGTCCCCACGCCGTCACAACAGTCCTCGGCAAGTAGGACACACCCGGTGATCTCGATTACCACACCAGGCACAATTCGTTGGATCCGAGCCACGAAGCAACACAAGGAACGACAACACCCAGCATAGGAGTAGTGGACCCAGAGATGAAAGCCGCACCCGACGATATTAAGATGGAGATGATGAAGACGACCATGAATTATGCGGGGCCAGCTGTTTCACGCAGAGGATTCACAAAGCTTCAATACCAAAAGACTTTAAACTTCCACATGACCGACACAATACGATAGGCTCCAGGAACCCGAGACTTGGTTAGCGGATTATCTAGCCACCGTCAAATTACAGGGCAGATCCACAACTACCGCAATGCAAAGTCTACAACTACACCTCATCGGTGCCGCAAGGTCATGGTTAAGGCAGTTACCTGAAGATTCAATTGGTAGCTGGAGTGATCTAGAAGATAAGTTCATCCGACACTTTCATTCTACATTTAAGCGACAAGCATCCTCGGAACAGTTGCGAGCGTGCAAACAAAAATCCGAAGAGTTAATAAGAGCATTCATACAGAGATGGAATATTATCAAAAACTCAGCTGAATCCATATCTGACGAAAGGGCCATTGACGCTTTCAATGACGGCCTCCATCACCAAGAATTCATAGAAGAGTTGGGTCGGGTGAAACCAAACATAGTATCACAGTTAATGGAAATAGAAAATCGTTGGGTTGATGGAGAAGACGCGCTGCATAATTAGCGTGCGCAGTCACCCGAAGAAGATAGGGATACACATGGCAATGACAGAAGACGAAGGAACAATGATGGGAACACAGGACCCAGTTACATCGCATTAGGTTTCTCGGGTGAAGGCAACAACAGAAGTAACGACAATAATGGCGGATACCGACAGAACAGGGACAACGATAGAGGAAGCCAGTCCGCCCAGCGATACCAGCCAAGAACACGAGACCCACCTATGTCCAAAAATACAAATGCTGGAAGGACCCTGTAATATGCATTTTTACGTCGACTCAATAGGCAGGCAACAATCTAATCATCTGATAAAATACTATCGAACATTCATGAGGTTACAGGAGTTATGCAACGCAAAGGCAGCCGAAGCAGCAAATCGAGGATACACATCCACGCCCGGTGCACCACCACCAGTCGCACCATCACAAAACTCAAAAGATCAAAACAAACAGTACCCCAGATCAAAAGGAACAATGTCTATGATTCAGAAAGGGCGTCCACCCAATAGAATTTAGAAGCTCATCACAAGACACATAAATAGGGTGGCAACATCAACATCAGCCACACCCGAATATCTCCATTGGTTAGAGCAAGAAATCAAATCCAGTAGGGCAGATCACCCACTCCGGGACCCACGAACAGATCATTCGGCTCTAATAGTCGAAGCACAAATTGGTGGGTTCGATATGAGCAAGGTGTTCATGGATGCAGGAAGCAGTATAAATCTGATCTACGCGAAAACATTGAGAACAATAGGCTATCCCCTCGATAATCTCACTCCAACAGAAACATCTTTCCATGGAATAGAACCAGGTAAAGTTGTAGTCCCTTTAGGCAAAGTTTTTCTTTACATTGGTTTTGGTTCCAAAACAAATTTCAGGAGAGACAAACTCGAATTCGAAGTCCTGGATTGGCCATCACAATATCACGCAATCCTAGGACAACCAGCCTTTGCACGGTTCATGGCAGTGCCGCATTATGCATATTTAGTAATGAAAATGTTAGCACCAAAGGGAGTTATCATGGTACAAGGAAGCTTAACCAGTGCCGACAGCTGTGATCGGGAGTTCAACAAAATATCTGAATCTCTCTGGATGGCAACGGAATTTGAGCAACTCAAAAGTTCAGCAAATGCACAACCTCTAGAAGTAACATGTGTCAATCCCGATCAGGCTTTTGACACAACAAAAGACACAAAAGAAGTACCGATCCACCCCGCCGACCCGACGAAAACGACATTCATGGCTTCTACTTGATCCCGCATAGGAAAGTGCGCTCATCGAGTTCCTATGTGAGCACTGGGAGATTTTTGCATGGCTACCTTCTGACATGCCGGGAATCCCCAGAGAACTCGCCGAGCACGCAATAAATCTAGACCCAAAGGAAAAGCCGGTAAAGCAACCACTTTGATACTTCGCACAACCGAAATGCTAGGCCATTGGAAAAGAGCTCCATCGCCTAACTGATGCCGATTTTATAAAAGAGTTAACAAAATCAGAATGGCTCGCAAACCTAGTATGTGTTCCCAAAAACACTACAGAACTTCGGATGTGTATCGACTTCACTGCACTGAATAACCATTGCCCAAAAGATCACTTCACATTGGCGCAAATCGACCAAATCATCGATGCAACCGCGGGATGCGAACATCTTTCTTTCTTGGATGCATATTCAGGATACCACCAGATCAAAATGAAGGAAGAAGATCAGGAGATAATGGCGTTTATCACGCCTTACACCGTATTTTGCTACACAACAATGTCTTTTGGCCTCAAGAACGCTGGAGCAACATATCAGCGGATGATGCAGAAGTGGCCGAGAAGCCAAATAGGTACGAATGTACAAGTTTATATTGATGATGTCATAGTTACCACAAGTCTTGGATATGCAAGGATCTAGAAAAAACATTTAGCAATCTCGACGGGTTTAGCATCAAACTAAACCCGAAGAAATGTTCCTTTGGAGTTCCGGCAGGACAACTCCTCGGATATTTGGTATCAGCCAGAGGGATCGAGGCTAATCCTGAAAAATACAAGCAATCCTCACAATGAAAAAGCCAACAAATCTACGTGGCGTACAACAATTAGCGGGACGAGTGGTGGCACTAAGTCGTTTTATTGCAAGGTTAGGAGAAAAAGCGCTGCCATTCTACACCCTCATGAGAAAATCAGAAAAATTCAAATGGACAACAGAAGGTCAGCATGCATTTGAAGATCTTAAAAGAACACTTTCGACATCTCCCATCGTCGTGTCGCCAAAAGAGAAAGAACCTTTACTCCTCTATATTGCTGCCACACATCAGGTGGTAGCACAGTTTTGGTCGTAGAAGGGAAGACACAAGGTGTGTAGAGGACAGTATATGTCCTGAGCGAGGTTTTGTTGCCATCTAAACAAAGGTACCCACATTACCAGAAGCTAGCATACAGAGTATTTATGACAGCACTAAAACTGTGCCACTATTTTTCGGAGCACCCGATCATAGTGGTCAACGAAGCGCCTTTGTCAAGCATCCTCAACAATCCAGAAGCAACCGGGCGAGTTTCTCTATGGGACATCGAATTATCACCTAGGGATATAACTTATGAGAAGCGCAAAGCAATTAAGTCATAAGTCCTGCCAGATTTCATCACAGAGTGGACGGAGCTGCAATGTGCAGGTCCATCTGACCTTTCTAGTGCCTGGACAATGTATTTCAATGGATAAAAAAGAACGGAGGGAGCGGGAGCAGGAGTCTAATATCACCTCAAGGCGACAAAATGCGCTACATTCTTCGGATGATCTTTACAAACGCATCCAATAACGAAGCAGAATATCAGGCCCTATTGCACGTCATGCGGATGGCCAAAGCATGAGGTGCAACTCGCCTAAAATTTTTCGGGGATTCCAATCTTATAGCACAGCAAACAATGAACAAGTGTGATGCTGTCAGCAAAAACATGATTGCTTATCGCGACTTATACAACATCAAGGAGGCTCGATTTGATGGATGTGAAGTATCACATATAGGGAGAGTAAGCAACGAGGAAGCCGGCAATTTAGCAAACATCGGGTCATTATGTTTGCCAATACCACCCGGAGTTTTCCGGGAAGAAATAATGGAACGATCAATCAAGGCAAAAAGGAGTCTCCGAGGTTGTAGCAACAACAATAGGGAAAAAGAAACATCTGCAAAAAGAATCGGGGGCTCCTTCAGAAACCAAAATTATAGACGAAGCCATCGAAGAAGAAGAATGACCAATTGGATAGTTCATGTTGATCGAACCAACCTGGATGCAACCGTATATAGCATACTTGACTAAAGGGGAACTATCAGGCGATGTGATATAGGCCCGACGAATCACTCGATGATAAAAGGCCTTCATGATAATCAAAGGAGAACTATACAAAAGAAGTATTTCGGGTGTGTTGCAACGTTGCGTAACACCCGAACAAGGAAAGATTATTCTTAAAGATATACATGAAGGAGTCTGTGGCCACCATGCTAGCAGCCGAGCAATTGCTGCAAAAGCATCCACGGCAGGATTCTATTGGCTCACTGCAGTACAAGATGCCAAATACATTGTCAGAACATGTGAAGCATGCCAACGATTCGCAACAAAACCTGGAGCACCCGCAGCTGAGCTGAATCCCATACCCTTAGCTTGGCCTTTCGCTCAATGGGGACTCGACATGGTGGGAAAACTTCACAAATCATCGCAAGGAGGACACGTCTTTCTACTAGTAGCAGTCGACAAATTCACTAAATGGATTGAAGAAATGCCTATCACCACCTAAGATGGAAATTCGGCTACAAATTTTATCAAATCCATAGTATTTCGGTTTGGCATACCGAACAGCATCATCACAAATAATGGGACCAACTTCACTTCCAACGAGTTCAAGGAGTACTGCTAGGAGATGGACATCAAAATAAGCTACACCTCGGTAGCTCATCCGCAAAGAAATGGAAAGGTCAAAAAAGCCAACGAGCTAGTTACAGCTAGACTCAAAAAGAGACTATTGGCACCACTTGACAGAGAAAAAGGGGCATGGGTGGATGAATTACCATCCGTGTTATGGAGTTTACGTACAACTCCAAATAATTCAACAAAAGTGACGCCTTTCTTTTTGGTCCACGGAGCGGAAGCTGTGCTTCCAGTTGAAGTATCAGAAGAATCGCCAAGAGTAGCTGCATATAATGAAGAAGAATCAAGAGAAGCACTTGAAGATGATGTGGATGCACTTGATGAAGGTCGAGACGAAGCCCGCCAAAGAGCAATTATGTACTAGCAAAACGTGCGCAATTACCATAGCAGAAGATTGTGGCCTAGGTCTTTCGCAGTAGGGGACCTAATTCTTCGCCTCAAGTAAGATGGACACAAGAAGCTAGAATCACCATGGGAAGGACCATACATCGTCACAGAAGTTATTCCTGGAGGAGCATATCGACTACAAGATATGAAGACATGAGTAAATTAATCAAATCCATGGAACGTAGCACAGCTAGGACGCTTTTATGCATAAGATTATTTGCAAAATAATAAGAGATACAGTTCGGCTTATTAAGCCAAGATGTCCAGGAGAAAAGGCTAAAATAGCCATCCGCTCAAAGAATAATGTTGGGGATATACTTTCCGGGTATCCTCACAGTTCCTCACTGACCAGGGTGGCCCACTTGGGGTTAGAGCTTTGCTTCACGGACGGCCCAGTTAGAGAGAGAAGACGGAGTCCAATCCGACCACGGGAAGGCCTAGAAGACTTAGCGACTTAGGCCCATAATGTTACTTGTAGTTCAAGATGTACTCTGTAACCAACTCTTAGTCGTAGCCGGATGGATCTCTCCTGTAAACCCTAGGCCGGATATCTACATAAGCCGTCCTAGGGAGATCCTTTAGGGCATAACCTCAATAGTCTACAATATCACATCGCACAGGCGAAACCCTTGTAACCCATATTCCAGCTCTGCCGTATTACTGGATTGCTAGTAGGAGTAGGTCCGTCCAAAGCCGGCGAATTTGAACCTGGTAAACTTGTGTGCTCACCATCCCGGAACACCGTACGTCTCACACCCCTCTCCCCCGCACGCCTCGAGGACCCCCTCATGGCGTACTTGTCCTCAATCCGACGACAGTTGGCGCCCATCGTGGGGCAAGTGAGCTTCGGATCTGTGTTCCGAGCGGAATCTGCAAGAATCGGAATCGGCGAGACCATCGCCGTCGGTCGCATCCTCTATGCCTGCGACGTCGCTCTCATCGTTCTCGACGAGACTTGGATACCGGCTAGGGAGGCCGTGACTGCCTATACTATCATGTCTTTTGGCGAGATCGATGTTTACATCGGTTTCGCTGAACCTGCCCAACCCACCCCAGCGGTGATGATAGAAGCCGAAGAATCTTTTGGGTCCCCTTTGTCTGCGGAGGCGGCAGAGTTCCGGATCTCAGAAAACCCTAACCCCACCCAACCCGCACCAATTGCGGAGATAGTGGAGAAATCCGAGCCTGAAGAAGACCGCACTCCAAGTCGAATCTGGAGTGGATCTCCCTGGAGAAGCCGGATCCCAGATCGACCCACCCGTGGAAGTCAAAATCCAGGAGGAGCACATTTACGACACTGATTCGGACTCTGACGATGTCGGAACAGACAGGCCTTTCCTCAGGTACACACTAAGATGTATGATACTGCAAGGCGCTAGCGCAGATGCAATCCTCGAAACCATTAAAAGTTTCGATATGGCTGATCACGAAAGCCGCAGGTACCTCAAGAAGCACGCATCGCACTTCGTCGGAGATGTTGGATCCGGATCCGGCTCTGCCGACGCTGGAGAAAACACCGACTCGGTGCTGGAGGCAATTGGAACAAACGCCGACGTTCCCGCATCCTCGGATGAATCCATGACGTCGGCAGATTTCTGAAAGTTCTCCGTGGAATATGAAGAGGAGTACAACTCCAAAGCTGCAGAGGATGGAGAAGCCATGGATGAAGGATCCGGGGAACACTCTCCCAAAACGCAGGATGATATGGATGTTGGAGATAATCCCGAAGTCCAAATGTCCGAAAGTACCGATCAGAGCTTGACTCCGGGAAACGGACCCAAAGCCGTCTTTGCTACCGGCGTTGCCAAGAGGTCAAAGAAGAAGAACAAGAAAAACAAGACCCTGGCAAAAGACCCTCTGGCAGAGGAGGTGATTGCCAAGGAATACGAAGAAGACTCGGATGGAGCACTAATCCTAGACGAGCCGAAAAAAGAAGCATCGGTGGATGGACACGTGATCACTGAAGGTGCGCGTAAACTCATCGATGTCGCATTAACGACACCTATCCCTACAGCTGCAGAACTTACTGCAGATGAGCTGGATGAAAGGGCCCAGGCCCTAGAAGCGCGTCGTCAATAACTCCTTGATGAAGCCAAAAACATCGGATGGAGAAGAAGCGCATGTCGAACAAGGAGTACATGTCCCGTCTACATCAGAAGACACGGAAGCGTCACATAGATGACAACCAATTCCCACGTGTCCGTGCCGTCCTTTTTGGAGATGAGATGGGAAAGTCACGGAAGGATAGCAATGGAGATTGGGTTTACCCAACACCAGTGCAAAATACTGTGGCAGCTCGCGAAATTCTATCGGCTAATCTAGGACCAGAGGAGATACGTTTGGGTATCAAGCAACTCAATAAGGGACTGGAGCAGCAAAATGTCGCCCTGTCTGGAAGACAAAAGCTGGTCTCGGATTCCGACCAATGTGGCACAGATCCGGCATGGGCTGATGTAAGATCCCACTACGATCGGGTGTAGCATCGTCACCCCGAACACAGGGAAGACAATTACTCAAGAACCGGATCGTCGAGGCAGCACCACAGAACTACACATAACTGGAGCAACGTCGCTCCAGCAGCCAAGAAATACGTGATTGCTGCACTGATTCCGAGGAATCCTCCATGAAAAGGAGAAGATAAAGAAAAACGTCGGGAGGAGGATCGTCAGAAAATGCCACCTCCTAGACATGAAAACCGTCCGGCTGAGCCTCACCATGGTGGGAACAACGGAAGAAGGAACGACGGAAACCACGCTGGCACAAACCGGCAGGGGGCTCGTCATAGTCAAGAACCTCCCCGAAACCGGAATAATGACGCTCCGGACGGAGGCTGGCGATCAGCCGAAAACAACCCAGCTGCACCACCCTCTCCACAGCATAGTTATCACAACGGCCCCCAAGGAGGTCAAGGAGGACGACATGGCGGACGAGGTGGTGGCAGAAGCCGAAGCCCGGCTCCAAGGCACCACAGCCAGAGCCGATATTCGGGACGATCCCTATCCCCGAACGACGCAAGGCACAGGATCAACTCCAACATAGAGGCTTAGCGCTACCAAAACAATGACGTGTACGTGGGCCCAAAGTGCTCCGGACCATGCATCAGAGCTACAAAATTCCCGGAAGGATTTGCTATCTCAAGACATATCCAAGCCTACGACGGCATTGCTCGGCCAGACACCTGGTTACAGGATTTCTTCCAAGCTTGCTGCATCGCCAAAGGCAGAAATAGCCTGGTCGCAACCCGATATCTCCCACTTATGTTGCGGAAGACGGCGCGATCATGGCTCAATGAATTTCCAGCGAACACCATCCACAACTGGTATGACATACAAAGTGCGTTCTTTCGGAATTTCGAAGGCACATATCGGAGGCCCTGTACGGTTGGAGACCTACAGCGTTGCACCCAGAAAGCCGGAGAAACTTGCCGAGATTATCTCGGATGATGGATTGACACCAAGAACTCCTACGAGGGGGCTCATCCCACACCAACGCGGAATGTCGTTTTAACGACGACATCAAGTGAGATGATACTGCGGTCTACAAAGCTAAGCGGAAGAAGGGAAAGAAAAATCCCGAAAAGGACAAAGAGACCAAGGAAGATTCTGACATGGAGGAAGCCGATGCATCAAATCCCAAGTCGGAAGGGAAGAAAACTTCTCCAACCAAGAAGGACACTTACGTCACCTTCCTCGGATCTCAACCAGCAAAGGTCAAGAAAGTAGTTCTCCACGAGCTCAATGCAACAGTTCCGGCTGTCCCTTAGTATATAGACTAGTCGGAAGTGGCAATAACGTTTGACCGCACTGATCATCCGCCTAAGCTACATAGGTGAGGCAAATACGCCTTAATCGTCAATCCACTTATTGACGGTTATGGTTTCTCCAAGACCATCATGGACGGTGGTAGCAGCATCAATATTCTCTATGTCGAAACGCTACGTCGGATGAAGATCTCGGAAACACAGCTGAACCATAGATCTGTGATCTTTCACGGAGTTGTCCCAGGAAGACAAGCTAATTCCCTGGGAGAGATCACTTTGGATGTTACTTTCGGAAAACCAAAGAATTATCGGACGAAGGCACTTTCCTTCGAAGTGGTCACGTTCAAGAGCGCATACCACGCTATATTAGGGCGTCCGGCTTACTGGGCTTTTACGGCTCGACCGTGTTACATTTACAATATGATGAAAATTCCAGGTCCCAACGGCGTGATCACCACCAAGGGAGACCCGAAGAAGGCGCGAGAGTGCGGGGATGGAAATGCCACCTTTGCCGAAGCCGTGTTGCACGCCCAGGAGTACCAGGAGATCAAGAAGAGCATAGATCCGTCCGAGATACCCGCGACAAAGAAGGAGGTGACAAAGCCAAATCCGGAGTTCAAGGTATCAGAAGAGACGAAGACGACGCCGTTGAAGGATGATGACCCCTCCAAGGTGACCCAGATAGGCATAGGCCTAAGTAGCGCATAGGAAAGCGCGCTCGTCAAGTTCCTCCAAGAAAATCAAGATATCTTCGCATGGCAGCCATCTGACATGACCGGAGTACCTAGGGAACTTGCCGAGCACTCTCTAAATGTAAACCCGAACGCTAAACCCGTCAAACAGTCCTTACGACGGTTTGGTGATGAAAAGCGTAAGGCAATAGCCAAGGAACTAGCACGGGTCGAGTTAGCCGGATTCATAGAAGAGGTCATCCATACTGATTGGTCAGCCAACCCTGTAGTGGTCCCTAAAAAGGACACCACTGATTTAAGGATGTGTGTTGATTATACTGCCTTGAACAAGGCTTGTCCAAAAGATCCGTTCGCTCTGCCTAGAATTGATCAAGTCATCGATTCTACGGCAGGCTCGGAACTCCTCAGTTTTCTCGACGCATATTCCGGTTATCACCAAATCCGGATGAAGGAATCTGACAAAATCAAAACTTCATTCATAACCCCCTTCGGAACCTTCTGTTATGTTACGATGCCCTTTGGGCTGAAGAACGCAGGAGCTATGTACCAGCGCACGATGCAGCGTTGCCTCCATGATCAACTCGGACGCAATGTAGATGCATACATGGATAATATCGCGGTCATGTCCAAAAAGAAGGAAACATTGATTTCCAACTTGGAGGAGACGTTCGCGAATTTACGAGAATACAACATCATGCTTAACCCGAAGAAATGTTTCTTTGGAATACCAGCCGAAAAATTGTTAGGTTTTATCATATCTCAAAGAGGTATACAGGGCTATTCTCAATATTTCCAGGCCAACTTGCCTGAAGGACGTACAAAGATTAACTAGTTGCATTGCTACGGTCAGTCGATTTGTAAGCCGGCTTGGTGAAATAGCCGCACCATTATACAAACTCCTGAAGAAGACCAAGGATTTTGTCTGGACTGACGAAGCTGAAGCTGCACTACAAGACCTGAAGAAAGTACTCTCATCTGCTCCTATCCTTGCAGCGCCGGAACCTCAGGAACCGATGTTGCTTTACATTGCTGCGACAAATAAGGTTGTCAGTATAGTTATGGTGGTGGAGAGACCAGAAGAAAATCAGGAGCACCTGGTGCAGCATCCGACATACTTTGTCAGCGAGGTCCTGACAGAATCAAAACAGCGTTATCTACACTATCAAAAGTTTGCTTACGGTGTTTTTCTAGCATCTCGTAAGTTACGACACTATTTTCAGGAGCATCCAATTACCGTGGTGAGCAAAGCTCCCATGAGAGATATAATCAACAAGAGCGATGCGACGGGACGCACCGCCAAATGGGGTATAGAGCTTGCAGCTTTTGATATTGAGTACAAACCCCGGATAACAATCAAATCCCAGATCCTTGCTGACTTTGTCGCTGATTGGACAGAGACCAAGAAGAACATGGTCCTCCCTGAGTCGGAATATTGGACCCTCTTTTTCGATGGGTCTAAGGCTCGAGGGGGCTCGGGGGCTGGCGTGGTGCTCAAATCACCCCAAGGAGATAAACTTTTATACGTGTTGCAGATCCACTTCACAGCGACAAACAACATTGCCGAGTATGAAGCACTACTGCATGGAATCCGGATTGCTAAGGATATTGGCATCCGACGTTTGATGTGTTAGGAGATTCGGATCTTGTTGCTCAGCAAGTCTCTGATATTTGTAATGCAAATAAGCACATGGCAACATATAAAGGTGTCGTGGATGATCTATCTAAATCGTTCGAAGGGTTTGAAGTTCAACACATCCCTCGAGCAGAAAACGAGGAAGCAGATGCTCTATCTAGAATAGGCTCTGCACGGAAAGAGGTTTTGGATGGCGCATTTTTAGAACACCTCAAAGTTCCCTCGATAAAGGGAGTAGATGAGGAATATCCGACCAAATCCGACTCCCCTTTAATAGCAGTTCTGGCTGTAATTCCTAGCTGGACTCAACCCTACCTCGATTACTTGGTAGATGGCAAATTACCCGAAGACGAGGTGCTGAGCCGGCAGATTATCCGACGAGCAAAAGCATATACTATTGTTAGAGGTGAGCTCCATAAACTGTGTATCTCCGGAAGAAGGAGTGGAAATCTTAAGAGAAATCCACGAAGGCGAGTGTGGTCACCACGCTGTAGCCAAATCTTTAGTGGCAAAAGCTTTTCGACATGGATTTTTCTGGCTTACAGCTCAGGCAGATGCCAAACGATTAGTCAAGACATGCAAAGGCTGCCAAAAGTAAGCCAAGCAAGCTCATGTTTCGGCTGATCAGCTGCGAACAATACCTATAACATGGCCTTTTGCGGTCTGGGGGCTTGAGATGGTAGGACCTTTTAAACGAGCTCCAAGTGGATTTACTCACCTCTTAGTGATGGTGGATAAATTCATGAAATGGATCGAGGCTAAACCTGTTACTAGTTGTGATGGAGCAACAGCCAAAAGATTTGTCGAGGATGTTATAATCCGGTATGGTTATCCGCATAGCATTATCACGGACAATGGGAGTAATTTTTCCATGGGAGAGTTGGCTGAATTCTGCGACGAGCAAAATATCCGGCTTGACATTGCGTCAGTCGCACATCCACAGGCTAACGGACAAGTCGAAAGAGCAAATGGTTTAATTCTACAGGGCTTGAAACCAAGACTCGAGGCACCACTAAAACATGCTGCGGGGGCTTGGGCAGAGGAACTACCCTCTGTAATTTGGAGTTTACGAACAACTCCGAACAGGTCAACAGGATATACACCTTTCTTCTTGGTCTATGGCGCAGAAGCAGTTCTTCCTACTGATTTAATTCATACTTCTCCTAGAGTGGCCGCGTATATCGAGGAGGATGCTGAGATTTCTCGACAAAATGATCTCGACTTAGTCGAAGAAGTTCGCGTCGTTGCTGAAATGAGATCTACAGCCTATCAGCAGAAGTTACGCAAGTATCATAGCCAGAGAGTCCGAACTAGATCTTTCAATAAGGTGATTTGGTTCTCTGGCTTGTGCAACAAAGAAAGCACAAACATTCCCTAGTATGGGAAGGGCCCTTTTTAGTTAGTCGAGTATTGCACAATGGGTCGTACTACTTAACTGACATGAGGCCAGTCAAAGAAAGACCTGCTACTAAGAAGGGAAAGAGAGCTGGAGGCAGTACAAATCCGGATGAATTAGACAGACCGTGGAATATTGCTCAGCTACGTCCCTTTTATTCTTAGTTTATCCTTCTTTGTAATCATACATATGTACATGCTCTGTGAGAAATAAAAGTTTTGGTTACCTCAAAGTTTTCCTGAGAAGTTTTTACCATCTTATTTCCTAATGATCATGTCATAGTCGAAAATCCCAGAATGCTTGAAAGTACTTTATGCTCATGTTCGTTCTGGTTTAAATTTCTGATAAAACTGCTACCTTCGGGTATAACTCTAAAAAAATTCTAGTCTTTACTTGGGTTATTTGTCTAATTGCTGGATGCGGGTATCTTCCGAGTAGGGTACTGGAAGCCGTCTTTGTTTCCGAGTTTAAACTAGTTTAGCAATTAAGCTCCGTTGCTCGGCAAAGTTTCCGGTTGAAGGTTTAGCCAGCTCACAAAAGGGACGAGGCGGAAAGCCAGATAAACGATAAGTAGAGACGGAAAATTCTAAAGTCCTTATGAAAACATTTCAGGCACGCAAAAAATCTAAGACAAAAAGTGCTGAATAGATAAAAAACTTAGCACTAGCAAAAGTCATAGTACTTAATATTTACAAAACGCATCATGTCTTTCCAGAATAATACATAGTTTTCTGATCTATGATGCAGGAGGAGATGAAGGAACTGTCGGATCGCTGGTTACTCCGCCTTGATATCGTGCCGAGATGTCCAGATCCGAGGTGGTCCGTTCATCGTCGGAAATTTCTTCGGTTTCTTCTGGAAGAGGTGGCGGGGTATCCACGCGGGTGAAGAAGGGGACCTCGTAGCTGGTCAGGTCAGCTACATGGCACCCATATCCGATGCAGGAGTGCATGATGGCTTGAAGGTCCTGCTTCTGGCCGTCTTCGTCTACTTTGCAGTACCCTCTGGTCACTTGCCATATCTCCATGTTTCCATGATGGCTCGTGACCATGGTGAGAGTGTTCTGCGCAGCAGTCCGCGCATAGGACATGTTCCAGTCCCGAACAAGCTGCGACATCTCCTTGGCCTTCTCCCGCACCTGGAAGTCCGACATGCTTGGCATGTTCGGAATCCTGAGAGACTCGCCAATGTCCTCAAGGGACTGGCGGTAGTCATGAGGAAGATCACCGACTTGGGTAAGCCGGTGGGTGCGGGGCTCGGACGAGGAGGAGTCCGTCAAGTTCAGAGGACCTATACACAAAATAAAGATAAGAAAAAACCGACATTGCTGAAAGTCGAAGAAATGATAAGTCAGATAGATGGAACATACCAAGAATGACGTCGTCAATCTTGGCTTTCTCCTCCCGGAGACTCTGGAGTTCAGCCCGGAGTGCCTGGGAGATATCCTTCTCTCTGCCAACCTCATTCCTGAGGTCCGAGATAACTTTATCTTGAGCGGCAAACTTGCGATCACGCTCTTCAGTGTCCATGGAGGAGGATTCTAGGACTTGAGCTATCCTCGTTTCATGATCCGCCTTAAGCTTTTCCAGCTCTTGGCGAAGTCCTTTGTTCTCCACCACCAAGGTCTTGACGTTCTCGGCCTCTTCCATCATAGCGTTGGATTGTTTCACCAACGCTGAAAGTCAAAAAGAACAACAGTTCAGAAAAATTCAAACATTGAAAAAGTAAAAGACAAGGTTTGAATCTCGAAATGTTTACCTTCGGCTTCATCCTTGGCTACCTGGAGCTCAGCATTTTTAAGCTGGAGAGCTATGATCTCTCTCCGCTTATCACAGCATTGGTTAATAATTCCAGGTTATAGGAACATGCTTTCTGTAAGTCAGAATACCCAAAGCCAGAAAGCTACTTAAGACTCGGGCTAATATTTTTTGCTAAATATCATCACGAGCCTTGGGGGCTACACTAGTTCGTTCTTTGGCATCCTAATGAAAGCATAAACCCGGATTTCTATATCCTACTTCATGCTTGGGGGCTAGAGGATATGATATAACATAATGTAAAAACAAGAGTTGGAATTCCGACTTACATATTGCTCGTGGGTGAGTTTGTTTAACCCCGCGTTCACCTCAGCTGCCACCTTCTCGGCGAGAGTAAGAGGAATTACTGGGGTTGTTGGAAGCTCGCCAGTCCTGATCCTCTCGTCGCAAAGGCGGACTTGAGCGAGAAGGTGAGAGAACTTGACGTCCTCTGCTTCTTGCGCTTCCTCTTCGGGGGATAGATGGCTTTTGTCTAGGACTTGCCTGGCCAGCCGCTGGATCTCCTCTGTAGATTTCCGGGATAGGCCAAACTTGACAAGTCCGGGGTTGCTGAGGAGGTTGTCGGCGAAGACTTCAGCCGAGGGATCATTACCCGAAGAGGGTTCACCCTTATCTTGAGCTGACGCACCCACGGTGACGTCAGTGTGCGATCCAAGGATCACAGGCGCCGTTGGAGGAGCCGGATCTTCTGCAACAACCGGAGAAGGAGTAATCGTCGGTGTTGCAGAAGGTTGAGGGGCAGGAGTCGGAGGAGCCGTGGCAGGGGAAGCTATGGTAAGCTTCATCTGTCGCAGGGGCTTCGCAGGAATCCCTTTCCCCTTACCCTTGATGAGAGGCTTTGCTCTAAGAATGTAGTAAAGTCGGAAACATTACATCTCAGAAAGAAATTCGAGAAAGGTACAAAGGAGGAAATTGTGAATGAAAGTTACCTCTTCACAACGGGCACTTCCTTTGTGCCAACGGGCAATGGGACCACTTCAGTCTCCTGAGAAAACTCAGGAGGATATCCTTCGAGTGGAGCAAGCTCCGACTCGGGGAGATTAGTAAGCTGAAAACAAGAAAACATATCAGCATTGCAGTATATAACTTAAAGATTGAAACACGTAACAGGTGTATTGATGGACGCTTACCGCTACCACGGGGTTGTCCGCCGTGTGCATGTCCAGAGAAACCTCCAGAATTTTCCTCTCGATTCGCTCCTTGATCAGCCACTTGATTTGGCTTATGTAACCTTGGGCGGTGTAGGCTTTGGGGCTGATGCGGAGAGAATCTTTTTTGGAAGACGTGATGGAATGCATCAGTCTGTCCCCGTGGTACTGAAGTGGCTGGATCCGACGTGAGACCCAGCATTGGACCAAGTCAGATCCCTTCAGACCCTTGTGCTTGATAAGATATTTGATCCGCCTCTTAGCGAGGATCAGATCTTTGGTGAGAGCCGGAGCAGCCTCGTCCTAGGAAGGCTGGGCTGTGGCGGCTCCGTCGATAAAAGCCAGCAAAGCAGTAGCTTTGCCGGGAGCTAGAATATCCCTATGGTAGAAAAAAGTGGCTGGCCATTGTTTGACCGAGTCACTGGCAGAAATTTTGGGATATGCCCGGTCTCGTCTAACAGAAAAACTAATGGTACCAGTGATATAAGGAACACCGGCAGTAATGGAATTTCTCCGGACATGGAAATAGTACCGGAATAGAAGCAAACTCGGCCTAATGCCGAGGAAGCCCTCGCAAAGCGCAACATATGCGCTCATATCTAGAAGGGAATTGGGAGGAAGATTGTGGAGTTGAACTCCATAGTGGTCAATCACCTCGGAGAAAAACTCTGAGAGAGGAAAGGACAAACCTCTATCCAGATGGGTGCCGAAGTGGACGCGCTCACCCTCACGCGGATTGGGGACGGTTTCGCCGAAGCCGGTCCACTAGTCACCGGCGGCGAGAATCCCCTCCTTCTCCACATTTCTGAGGCCGTCCTCGTCGAGGGCGCAGGGGATCCAGATTCCCCGGAAGCTGTCCTTTTCTGCAGCTGCTTCCGCCGCCGCCGCCGCCACCGCCAAAGAGGAAGAAGAGGATGAAGCCATTTTTTCTCTGGTGGAAAAGGTGACCTTAAAGTGGCAGCGCTAGGAGCTCTATGGGAGGAGGACGAAGAGGCTCTAGGCGCGCAGGAGGATTGGGAAGGAAGGAACAGCAAAGGACTGGTGGGGATGAGAATAAGAAATCTAAACCCCTTATATCCACCTACCTGTGCCAAGATTCGTGCAAACGCTACAGTGTAACTGCCACGCGTCGTGGAAAGAACTAGGAAGGACCCGCGTGATGATTGCGTCGCCTCGATCTCCACGCACGCATTGAAACGGTGCCTCGGTTCCGCAAACCACGGACCCACCAACAGTCGTGCTGACGGAACGTCTGTCAGATGACGTGACTTGACCATGCTTGTGTCAGGTGGCGTTAGAGACCAAGTTCCGGCTTAGTTTAAAAGCGAGCTAGAAAATCCGAGTAACCAATTGCCAGGTCTGACTTATTTTTAAGACCCGGATCGTATTTTTTGTTGTGAAGTTTCAGGAACCCTTCAAGAGTCTGCAAGCCAAAGATCAGGCTAGACGATGATAAAATCTGACTTTGGATCTTGGAGGCCTCCGGGGGCTACTGTTGGGGATATACTTTCCGGGTATCCTCACAGTTCCTCACTGACCAGGGTGGCCCACTTCGGGTTAGAGCTTTGCTTCACGGGCGGCCCAGTTAGAGAGAGAATATGGAATCCAATCCGACTATGGGAAGGCCCAGAAGACTTACCGACTTAGGCCCATAATGTTACTTGTAGTTCAAGATGTACTCTGTAACCAACTCTTAGTCGTAGCCGGATTGATCTCTCCTGTAAACCCTAGGCCAAATATCTATATAAGCCGTCCTAGGGAGAGCCTTTAGGGCATAACCTCAATAGTCTACAATCTCACACCGCACAGCCGAAACCCTTGTAACCCATATTCCGGCTCTGCCGTATTACTGGATTGCTAGTAGGAGTAGGGTCCGTCCAAAGCTGGCGGATTCGAACCTGGGTAAACTTGTGTGCTCACCGTCCCAGAACACCGTACGTCTCACACCCCTCTCTCCCGCACGCCTCGAGGACCCCCTCATGGCGTACTTGTCCTCAATCCGACGACAAATAATGTACCGACGATTTTCGCCCTATATATAAAGAGAAGTTATTTGTATCTTAATATTCTTTTTCAAAGATCAATGTTTTACCAAGCTAATAGAAATTATGAGCCCATGTCCAGATACATGCATCCGAACATAGCCTCAGGGGCTACTCCGATTGGGAGCACTAGCATGCACCTGATAAAAATTCCGTTGTGTATAAAGTGCATTGACAAAATTGCAAAAACCTTTTGAGTTTAACACTAGTGTATCCTCAAAAAGGTGTTCCTCCCATTGGGAGATAGCATAAAATAATAAAAATATATCATATAATCAGAAATATTGGCGGCCCAGCAGGCCAACCGCCAAAAAAGCCAAAAACCTCGGATCATGCTCAGACGCGAGAAAAAAATCTGAATGTCGTGTTCAGAAACATGAAGGTAAGACCCCATGATTCATCCTGTGTGGCCTAGTAATCGGACAAGAATGTGCTCTGCCAGAAAAATCCGTATCAATGATACGATGCAAAATCCCGACGAACACGTTGTGTAGGAATTCAGTATTCGGTAAGACCTCAGCGGCTCGAACTGAATTACGCTAGTTAAATAATTCCGGATTCAAGCCTTGGGACTTGAGTTTGATGTAGGTCAAACTTGTTGTTGCCCAGGAGGAATTAACTGACTCCCAATCCGTCAGAAGCATTAGACTCCTTGAGCCAAAATCCCTACAAAAAATAAAAGTCAAACATAATAAGTGAAAAGGAAAGAAAACTTTGAGACTCAACCTGAATACTGTGGATTCAGGTAGAGTCTCTGGGGATACTGACATGGGTATGATTACTCGGATGCTCATTATTCAACACCCTACATTGGGGAAAAGTCCTGCGGCCCATAAGGATTCCAGATAAACAGTCCAAGGAAGCAAACGACAGAGACTTTTTTGTATTAGGAAAGAAACTATGAACCGACATTATGTTGGTGTTGTAATAGCACGTGTATGAAACCTATCTGCATACAGCTTTGAGACCCGACCTATTATATATAGAGCGGGAGAAGCCCAAGCGAGGGTACCGAAATCTAGAGGACAACTTGTAATAGAGTGTTTCCCCAATATTCAGGCGACTTTGTCTTCATTGTTTTCCTGACATCCGACGAAATCCATAGTGTTCTCTTTTCTGCAAAACCCCAAGTCCATCACCATGGGCATTGTCGAGGTTACACCTCGTCAGACGGGGAGCAAAAACACAACACAGTAGCAGCCACACCATCCAGAAGGGAGAAATAAGGGACCCGGAGAAGAAGGAGAAGATGTTCTTCATCTCGCTCCACGATCTTCGACCTCCTAGCCAATACACCCCCATAGGCACAACTTGTACTTGAGAGATAGAGGGATCTCCACCTTGCAAGACTAGGGTTTGAGATTGTTTCTTCCCATCTTGAATTGTGTTGGATATTTTTCTATTCTTATTGTGGATCTCCATAGTAATACCAAAACGAATTCCCTTTATTTTATTATATTGATGATCTGTTCTTCTCTCATGTGTGAGTAATTCCCTTAGGCGTGGGAGATGTAGGGATTGGTGAGATGTGATGTGCCTTCATATATTTTCCATTAGTTTGTGATTGATTCTAATTACTATATTATGTGTGCTTGACTATCTATAGGATGCTTAATGCTTGTTGTCCAATTAAGGGCCCAGACAACATGATACCTTGTTCTACATAGATAAGATCTTGTACGCTAGTGCCCCGGCGACCCCCGGGTGACACAGGGATATCAATAGAAAGCTAGTTGACTCGAGGATAATGAGTAACCACTGTGCTTGTTGCATTAGTCCGATCCAAGGAGCTTAATCGCTAAGTGACCTGAAGGGTCTTAATCATCTAGTGTTTGACCATGGTTTTGATAGCAGGCTTGTAGGATTATTGAAGTTGGAATGAAATCTACCAAGAGGTGTTCCGACTAATTATGGGTTGCTCGCCTACACATATATCTATAAGATTATAATTTTTACATTTACCACTCGTCCACCTGGCACATTCACTATCACCATGAACTGAATCTCCCCCTGCCTTCTTTCGCCATCTACAACAATCAACAAACAAGCAAAGTCGTTCTTTATTTTTATGCATTATATTTCTGAAGTTCATATTTTAGTTCTATTCAAATCTATCGCATTTAATCAAAATACCATTCTTACTTCAACACTTGCAGTCAATTCACTCGAAGACCTGTGACAACTTCGGGTGTGACAGAGACTTCATCAATAAACACTTACCTTTGGGATCCCTATGGGATCGATATCTGATTTCGAAACTAGCTACAAACAATCTGTGCTCTTGCAGACATCAAGCTATTTTCTAGCGTCCTTGCCGGGGAGCTAAGCGCTAAGTGTTTATCTTTCGACATTTCAGGTGTTGCTACTAGAAAATGTTCTCCTTAGGAGACAAAGGGTCTACATGCTCTGGTAGGACCTACCTGCCGGATTATATTAAGCGCGTGCCTGCTCAGAGGCGCGAAGAAATTATTGAAAAACTGTTTAAGATCAAATAAAGTTGAAGTTGAAAACCTTAGTGATATTCTGGAAATCATGTCTATTTACAGGACAACTCCTATGAAACCTGAGAAAACTCTCAGGGAATACAGTGCTCCAAGTTCTGAATTTCTTAAACAACCAATAGAGTTCCCTAATCCTGGAGTTAGAGAATATCGATTTGATGGTGGAATTATTAAAATTTTGCAGGAGAAAGCTTTCAGTGGAGGGAAGATGAAGACCTAGGTAGACATATTTGAGAATTTGACGATGTGATAACATCGCTTGGACCAAAAGGTTTGCCAAGAGACTTCTCTCATCTTAAATTATTTTGATGGTCTCTTAAAGGTAAAGCTCTACACTAGTTATATTCTCTCCCTCGCCATTACATTCAATGTTGGGAAAACTACATTACTAAATTCATAAACAGGTTTCTTCTTTTTAAAAAGTTAATTGAACTAAGAAAGAACATAGTCCATTTTAGTCAGAACGTGGGAGAAAATTACCCACAATCCTAGGAAAGATTCTTTGGAATGATCAATAGTTTTCCTAATCACGGCTATTCTGAACTAACAATCTGCCATTTATTTTACCATGGTCTCAATACTCAATGTAGAGAATTTCTTGACTTCTCAGCAGGAGGATCAATAAATACTTTAACTATTAAAGATTTTTTGGAATTAATGTCTACTAGGGCTAAGAATGATTCTTTATATAATCCTGATTTTGGCATTAAGTCGGAAAAGGGGATACTTCGGATAATGTAGCACCCCGGTAAAACTACTACTAGAAAATCGCGTGTTGTTTTTGTTTTGTGCATCATCATGACCGCATGCTCGTGTCATCCTGCCACATTGCATTTGAGCATCGTCAGGTCATCATGCATGGTTTGCCTAAAACTATTTTCTGAAAGCCTATTTTTTTTCTAAAATATCACCCGTCCTTATTCAAATCAAAATCCTGATCTCTTCCAGATATTTTTTTGTCTAAAAACAAATTACAAAAGTCTCTTAAAATAATAACCAAAGTTTATATTATTTTTTAGAGGCAGCCAACCAGGCCCAAAATCCTAGCCGGCCACCTCCAAACCCTAACCCTACTCCCTAGCCTAAACCACACCACCCCCGCCGCCATTGTGCATCGCACACACCCCGACACGTTGCAACTCAGCAACGCGTGCGTAGCTGCACCGACCGAACCGAACCAACCTACCCTGCACCCACCTAACCAAGTCCCCGGCCGTCCCGCAACCGCCGCCGCTAGCGTGGAGCCTACCGACGTGGCCCTTCTCCGCCTCGGACCGGTCATCGTCGACCCTGCATGCTGCCCTGCCTCCGCTCCCCTACCCGCGAGCAGCAGCATCCATGGCCGCCTGTCCCCACGACCGCGAGCCGGCTTCCGCCTCCTTGCATGGCATCCTCGAGTCCCGCCGCAATGCCGCCCTTTCTCTCCCTCTACAGCACCATTGCCAACAGCCCCGCTCACAAGCTCGGTCGCCCCGAGGACTGCTCTGGCCTCGCTCAAGCTCGACTCGTCACTGTCAGGGAGACACGGCGTGCCACCGCCTCTCCTGCGTATTCCCACCGCCGTTGCCAGTGAACCCGTTGACCTCTTCCTCGATGCTCCTCCGCTCTGCCTGTGCGTGCCCTCCCTAGTGCCTCGCCGCCAGGAGCTCCCTCTGATCCATCGCCGTCCTGCGGCCCCCGCGAGCCTCCTGTTGAAATCGCAGGCAAGGCGCCCTCTTCTCGGCCACGAGCCACCGATGCCACGCCTCGACCACCTGAGCGCGTCTGCGACCTACCTCCGCTCCGCACGCACGACCCCCGTCTCGCCATGGTGATGTTATGCTCCGGGCTCCCGTCTCCAGTAAGCCCCCACATCTGCACTGCTAGCCTTGGATCCTTGCCCCGGATGTATGTGTCTATGTTTGTGTTTGAAGATGTTCAGTTGGTGTGGCGACAATGTTTGTCTAGATGGATCGGTGGTCACGTTGCGCTACTTCTCGGTTACAAGACCATAAGTTGGGCAAGATTCCCCAGCATCAACCAATGGCAAGATACTTGTACCATTACCAAGGTTGGGCGTTGCCAAGTTCCACTTCCGTCCGTCCGACGTTTTCTCACGTGTTACTTGAAGACCCCGATGCCTAATTCAAGGACTCCCTCTTGGATCATCGAATCCGAAGACCGATCCTGGTGCCCGAACCCCATGGCACCCCAAGGTTCGATGTGGAACCGCCATGTTCTCCTCGTGGATCTCGAAGCCCGATCCTGGAGTCCGAAGACCGAACCCAAACCACATCGAACCCCAAGATCTCCGACCCCTAATGTGTGACCCCCTTTATCCGAGACCCCTATTTTTATAATATGACATATATCTTGTTGCATATGAATTGAATATGCTTGCATACATATTGGGGTTTTGGGGTATATGGATGATTCACCTAAATTAAATATGGAGGCCATATCCAGGCTTTTCTAGTCTTATATTGGCTCCATTTAAACCTGTGTAGTGAACTGATGCCATGTTTTGCCTTGTTAATTCCACATTTAATTTGTGGGGTAGTTAAACAACCTAAACCTTCTATTTAATTGTCGGGACCCCGGTTCCGCTTAATATTGCCTAATTGCATTGTATCTTTGCCATGTCATGCATCATATCATAAACATGCCGATTCTTCTGTCGTAGTATTAAATATTGCATCCGGTGTTTCTTCTAGTGCTTTGCTTCTTCACGGATTAGGCCGATGAGTGGATGTGAGTGTCGACCCGATCTTCGTTGAATATTTGGCTATGTTTCCTAGGCGAGCATTCTCCCCCTTTCTACCTATTTTAAATTTATAGTCTTTATTTCCTCCTGTTGATCTATTGCTATCCGTGTCGTGATGCTTTAGTGTTCTGTACCGGACATATTCTGTGCAGCCTTTATATTGCCTTGGACACCTCCTATTACCTGTTGTTTGGTAGATAGATGGTCTTGTGTGTCGTAGTCACTTGCTCAGGTGCGATCCCGTGTCATGAAGTACCACACAGTTGTTGAAATATTGTCATATGCTTTACGGTGGAGAGGATCATGACTTTAAATACAACTATTAAATTGCTGGGATAACTAATGAAAGAGGCACCAGTGGGCAATATAAGCTATTTGGGTTTTCATGTCCACTTGTGTCCTGTAGGCCCCAAGTAATTGATACCTGTTCCTTGATTATTCGCACTATCCACATCCGGGAGACCCTATGGATCCCCCTTAGCCAGATCTTGATTCATTTCTTATTTCTTGGGGCCACAAAGAAGTTTGGGGCTTTATTACTATCATGTACTTATGCCATGCTTTACTGCTTTATTTATGATTGTGCGTGGAGCACCTGTACTATTTTGGAACGTGGATTGTTTTCGTGGTATCGACAAGCCCAGTCACACTTTCGGGTTCCCAGTCGTTTACAGCTATTGTCACAAACCCTGGGTCCGTCTTGGAGCCGGCAAACTTCGTTGCGGGTAGCTTAGTGGGGTGGCCCCCTGAAATATTTTACGAATCCTATGATTGCTTTGTCGTGAAAGCCTCGTTGGGTTTTGATTTGGTTTTTTCGAGGTTTATCGTGTGTGTGTTCCTATTTGTGCACCCCTGCAGGGTAAATCTTTCCGAAATCCGTGTCCGCAGTTATGGACGACTTGGAGCACAGTATCTCGAGCATAGACAAGCATAACTAAAGTAGTGGTATAAATTTGACTTAATGTGTGACTAGTAATCAGCTTCACTACAATGGAATGGATAATAAAAGTGCCAACAACTGGTGGAACTAGGGTGTATCATGTCATGTTATACCTGCCTAGTAAGTATCGCAACTCCATTGGAATGAAATAAAAGTGCCAACAACTACTGGGTTTGGGATGTCACATGCTAATTGTATCTGACTAGTAAGTACTGCAACTACAACCAAATGGTTAACTAAAACTGCCCACTACTTATGCTATCAGGATGACTCATGCTATCTATATCTGACTAGTAAATGGTACAACTATAATGGAATGAATAAAACTGCCAACTGTGTGAGTTCCTCGGTTTGACTCTCTCGTTGGTCTCGAGGGGGAATACCAGGATGGGTTTGATTGGTGTTAGTATCAGGTTGGTCGCGAATAGGTCTCTCTTATCCCTCTCTAATAGCCGACAGTTGCATCGAGTCTCTATAGGTTGTTTAGTGCATGCTTTGCTGCCGCTTCAGTCCACCATACCTATGTAGGCGAGAGACGCCAAATTCTAGCCTCGCCGTGTACTGGCCTCAGTACTGACAGCTCCCTTTTTCCTTTGCCCTTTGTCGGCACCCCTTTTATTTAAACAGGTATGAGTTCGATGCCGTTAGCAGGGTTACCCTTCCGGCTTGGCCTGGGCAGGGTTATGGACGCTGTTGGTTATTCTTCAGGGCTCTTAGCCCTATTTGCATCTTATCCGTACTCGGATGTTGTATCGTTTTTAAGGTGATTTGGATCTTCGTATTGTATATCTGTATTTTTGACTCTTTGAGTCATTGTTGTATATATATGTTCTGTGGGTTCCATCATGGACTATTGTGTAATGTTATTACTTCGTTTTCCACCCGCACGTAAGTGCCAGGAGGGCATCTTTGAATCGTTTCTATGCGGGTTTGGCGGGAATCGCTAAAACTTGCATAGGGCCGATTCGAGGGTGTTACAGATAACTCCTGATCTTATGCCTGAGGTACGCAAAACTATGAAATAAAAAGGTATAACTTCTGAACTTGCTAAATAAAATAGAGAGGATTTGTTACAAGTTTGAACTGAAGAAGATGAAACTATAATTTTTTTTCAAGAATTAAAACATCGACAAGTAAAATCTCATAATAACTTGCATAAGCATTTCCAAAAACACAAAAAGATTTTGGCGGAACTCACTGAAAATTACGATGAGATTGGCCAAGAAATAAAACTATTTCATAAGTATCTTAGTATGATTGAACCCAAGTGTGAACAAATAGCATCTGGTTATCAAACTTTTCTACGTGATGATAAGGATATTTTTGTTTCTACTAATGTTGTCACAAGAAGGGGTGCAGTTGTTACAGGATCCTTAGGACCACCAGAATATGAAGCTAAAAAAGAGCATAAACAAAAAGCTTTGCTCGAAGCAAGTCAAGAGGACGATACGTTGGTGGATCCTCAAGATGAGACTGAAACACAAGATCAAACCAAGGAAGACCAAAATGATGCACAAGATGATCATCACGACTCTGATGCAGAAACGGTTGATCCGTGAGAAGATAAAGAAACAAGTAAGAAGATGAAGTTTATCAATAGAAAGCAATAAGCAACAACAAAAGAAAGCAACGAAAGAGCCTGACCCTCCAAAAGAGGTAAAAGACAAGAGTAAGTCAGGTGAGAAAAAGCTCCCTTATCCAGATTGAAAAAAGGAAGCACGGGATGAGGTAACTTATAACTCTTTTAAAAAGCCACTCAGTGACCTTCATCTAGAAATTCCATTTGCGGATGCAATCAAAGTTCCTACTTATAGTAAATTCCTTCGTGATATTCTTAATAGAAAGAAATAAATAACTAAAACTGTTGCCATCATAACTAGCTATCCTGCTAATGGGAAGCTGTTGTCTAAGTCTAGAGATCCTGGAATACCAACTATATCATGCTTAATAGGTAAAACAGATATTCATAATGCCTTATGTGATCTAGGAGCAGGAGTAAGTGTAATTCCATACTCCCTCTATAAAAAGTTAGGATTAGGGGAGTATTCTCCTACTACTATCACTTTACAGATGGCTGACAAGTCCACTAAACAACCTATTGGAATGATTGAGGATGTCTTACATAGGATAGATGAGCATGCTATTGCCACTGATTTTATTATTCTAGAAATGCCAGAAGATGAAAGATTATCTATAATACTTGGAAGACCCTTCCTCGGTACTGCAGGTGCATCAGTAGATTGTGCAGAAGGGAAGATAATCTTTAATGTTTATGATGCTGAAATCATCGTACAAATATAGGACAAGGCCCGTAAAGATCCGAAGGTTCTGGATGCACCCGAAGCCCAGGAACCATACGTGATAATCAAGGCAGAAACCCAAGGTGTAACCTACATAGTCAAAGAGTTACCTTTCAATATGTAAACCAACCCGAACTGTACTTCAAGACTTAGCCTCTGACATAAAGGCTGGGTGGAGCCAAAGGGGAGGGTAACATATTGTGAGTTTATCAATAGAAACCCGCTATAAGTTAGATCGCATCTAGCAACCCGACGACTCTTTACTCTCCATCAATAACGATTAGGCAAGAAGGAGTAGGATTACCTCTACGAAGCTGAACCTAGGTAAATATCACCTCCCTTTTTTTTCTGATAAGCCAACGAAATCATCAGCACACCCCTTTCCCTGAAACCAAACTCCATAACAATGGACATTGCCAAGGTCACCCCTTGTCATAGACCTTTTCTTCGGCTTGGGATAAGGAACTACCTCACCGGCTTGAGCCAACCGCTAATTTAGCTCCTCCATTGATGGGAGATACCCCTCAGTGACGAGGTCCTTGATCTCAGAGTCCTTGAGCTTGGAACCGCTCCATACACCCTTAAAGGGGTCTGCATCTGTGTCTTCATCCTCTTCTTATCCAGGCTCTAGCGCCACCGCTTTATGGTCGGTGCCAGTGGTTTCTTCTGCTGTGGTAGTGACTTGTGGCACCACCGCTTCCTACTAAGGAACAAATGATTGAGTTATCTCAATCGGAGTGTGAACTATTGCCACCTTCGAAGGGTTGCTCGTGCTAGCCATTGGAGGATGTGAAAGTGGAGATGGGGATGGAGGTTTAGGCTTTTCTGCTTGGGATCTCAAAACAATTCCTATCACGAGGAATAAGAGGAAGTATGGGAGGAGATAGGTGAAAGAAAGAATTAACCACTTCAGTAATTTATAAAGATCCACCTTCAAGACTCATGAAAGTGGGAATCTGATGGTGACAGTGTGCACGACGTGTTGAGGAACATGCGATGTAATTTTGCCATCTCTCCATGTCCACTACCAACGCATCGGGTTTCTCGTCCAAGAAAATCGAAATGATCTACCTAGCCGTTTGTAGGTTTCAAGGTAACGTTAGGTTGTGCCCTACATCATCCTCCTGAGATATGCAGAAGGATAGGTCACATCCAAAGATTCTCTAAAGATAGTCGAAAGCCATCCGATTACTAGGAGATGAAGAAGACCAATTGTACCTCTGGCTTGTTAATGAAGATGGAGAAGAAACTTGCAGTACTTTTCAGGAGGACTTTAATATGATGTCTGCCAGATTTGCCGACATCACCTAGACAGAGCATTCATGGACCAACAGAAATACGACGTTGATCTAAAGTTCACTAGGGGCTACTATTTAGAATATGCATAATGGGTATCACCATACCATATCTCTAGTATAGATAACCTAAGTGGCTCACATTGGTAGCATGGCCCATGGCCAGTTGGGTGGCCCAATTAGAAGGATATAGAAGGGAGGCCCAAGACGGAATAGTAGGGAGGCTACAACGCCGACATAGACAAAGTCGGAGCCTTGGAGTGAAAGACGCGAAGACTAGTTAGTGTTAGTGTAGGACTCTATATCATGTCTGGTATGGACTTTACCCCGTAACCCTACGTTTTGGCTCCTTTATAAGCCATACCCGTGGAAGCCCTTATGGCAAAGACTCAATAGACAACTCCTGCAAAGTGAACCCTATGATCTCTGAAACTAAGCTGTATTCTCATTTTAGTGATTGGAGGCAAGGGTAGGATTCCGCCACCATCGTGAGATCTGAACCTCGGTAAACTAAGTTACCTCATACCCGTCCACTCACCGCCTTACCTGACCTATGTCTCAATGCATAATGGACATACTCATCGGCAATACCATGACACAACTACCACAACACCTAGTTCACATGAGCGAAACTACAAAGGTAATGATATAAGTGTTGGTGATGCCATGCTCGCACTAGTGTACATGATGGATTTTCAAATGCTTACATTCTATGCATACTCCCATTGCAATGTCACACGCTATTTCGATTTCACCATGTGATACTTTTCCATCAAACTCTGTTCATCATGTAAAATTTTATAGTTATGACGATCTTGACATAGACATGTTGTGTTATAGTCATTTCATATTTCCACCCTCAAATATGTCGAAAATTTTCTCTTCCCAATGATTTGATTATACTGATGCTACTTTGATTGCAAAAGAGATTTCCCCCATAACTTTCTCAACTTTTTAAAATTATGATGCATCGCATATTAACCTTGCCCCATCATCTTTTTGTGCTTAAGCTATCTTTACCAAACTATATCACTTGACACTAATGATTATGTGCAAACAAGAAGACAGATCATGATGGATGATGTGTTCATCTACCACACACATACGTTGTTTCTTTCATCTATGGTCTGTGTAGGTACCTTCGATACAATCAACTTCGATTGGTCACGAGTTGACAAAACAAGCTCTAGAGAGCATCCCCCAAGACATAATGGGCAAATATCCTTCCTTGCATGGTGATGATGGAACATCGTCATGGTCGACTCTTTTTTAAGAAGGGGGAGATGATGTAGCCCATCATCAGGTGAACTCCTTCCGTCCCTTCTCCTCCCTTATTCCTCACTTGAATGGCATTCTTGTTGAGCCAAATGTCGATCATTTGACTAGGTAAAAACCTATGAGCATATGCCAAGAGGAGATGCCAATGATGTTGTAGAAGACAAGATCCCCAAGCAAGAAGCATGGAAGATAAGATGTGAGAAACAGCTACCCCAGGACCGATGTCTCTGCCCTTTCGGACCAAAAGCACTACTCCAAGACATTGGAGTCTCTGCCACCCTCTAGCCCCGGAGTCTCTGACCCGAGGACTCCACCCCAGTCTCTGAACAACCTCAATGAGCTCCCAGTACTCACCCCGGAGTCCATCTCGGAGAACTCCCTGGAGTCCTCAGCCACGCCGGACTCTCCGGCGTCCTGACCCTAGAGTCTCTATCCTAAGGAGAATGTCTGCATGACAAGAGTTGGGCATGGTACATGTAATGCCCCTACTCGCCTAGAACATCCTATTTATGCCTAGAATATCCCTGTTTAAGTGGATGGTCTATAAATATGCCACCACCTCCTCCTAGAAACCCTAGAATGAATATTGAGTGAATTGGCATAGCCACCATCTTACTATAGGGGCAACCTCTCTAGGATCTACATCAATACCTAGGTTCTACAAGACCCTCGATTTTTTAGCGGTCTTTCTATCAGGTGATCTATATTGCACTGATCTCTCCCTTTGGGTCTATATTGATTGTAATTTATTCACGAGTAGATTCTAGTGGCTCCAGATCGATCGTTCCTTCGTGGATCTTTACCTAGCGGTGTCTTCCATGAGGATTCTACTAGGTTAGTGGTTTAGGCCAGTGAGGACAACAGAATTCATGTGTGTTGCATCTGTTTCTATCTTTACCTTGCCTTTTTGTGTTGAATTCATCGCATTCATCACCTTCGTCATCACTTCCCCGTCCCAAATGCGTAAATATCGGGCCACCCAAGGCTAAATCCCAAAGGAGCCTGCAAAATTGTCCCAACCTCACGAGCACCAAATATTGTAAGAAACTAAAGTTACCATACATGGAGCTCCCCATCCATATCATGTCAAATGGCTTGATGACAATGGAACCCTCAAGATAAAATTCAAAGCCAACATCTCCTTCAAGATTGACCCTTATGAAGAAACCGCCGAGTGTAATGTAGTGCCTATGATGGTTGGCCACATGCTTCTTGGGCGACCATGGAAATATGATAGAGGATCCATACTTTTAGAGATTGTCCCTATAGGGTAACTCTCGAGGTAGGATGAAATTGAACACCGGTGGCTGAACATGATCTCCCAAACACCCTTGGCGATCTTGGCGAGTGATTCCTTTGATTTGGATTTATGGATAAAGTATAGTAGCCTTTTCCCTTGTAGACCTAGGTTTAATCAAATCCTTGGGAAATAATGCTAAAAGGAAAATAATAAGGCATGTCTATAAGAATTTTTTATTCGTTATACCTTCGTTCACCAGACCTTTCTAGTTTACTTTATAATGTGGGTTGTATCAATGGATGGAGATAGGCCAGGGTTGAAGATTCACCTACAAATGCACATCATATGATGTAAAGATAGTAATACGCATAATCATGTGTAATGATTTAATATAGATAAAATTTGTGGGAAGCACATCCCGATATACTATACCCTCTATGAGTCACATGAATAGAAATAGTCTTTCGATCCAACTATTTGCACCTTGAAGCATCGGGCTACAAACAATTATTAAGTGAAAACAAAGATCAAAGACTTAAGAAGTGATGTTGCTGTTGTTCCCCAATGGATCGCTAAGCAAAACCGCACTCCCCTTTTTGTCACTGGGTTTTCTATGAGATCCGCTAACCAAGTATCTCACCTCGAGCCTTTATCAATCTCTAGGATCTTTGGTACCTATAAGTCCATAGATCGATACATGAGACAAAGAAACAAATATACACATCTCTATTCAATCAATACACAGTACTCCCATAGATTAGATGCACATAATCGCTGCGAGGTTTCACCCCAACCCGTAGCCCGTGGGGACTACTCACTCATAATAATAAAATCAAAGATAGAAAACATTGTGAAAAATAATTAGATTGAAATCAAATATTCTTACAATGGTAGCGAAATCACAAGGATATCTCAAGTACATGCTAATGGTTGTGGCTAGGAGAGCATGAACTATGGTGGTGGATCTCCTTCGGTGGTGCTGTGATGCAATCTAAGAATGGAGGCCCTCTACGCGGCGACTTGGACCTCGAAATAGATAGGTGCCTTCAAGAAAGTTGTAGGGTTTGACGAGACAAATCCAATGCCACCTGTTACAGGCGGTACCAGTAGTCATTATGGCCTCTATCAACTGGTGTTTTCTCTAGAATTACTTGGCCATGTGGACTTCCTCATAATCTTCATTTATGGCTGCTGATTTCCCCTTAAAGCATAATTTCCTACACAACACAATTCAAAACAATGGATTGCACATCTCTGCAACAATTAGTCATTAGTGGAATGGCTAGAGATATTCATGGTCAATTACTTGACTAAAAACAAATTTTAAACACAGATAAAGATGGCTTTTTTCACAGCCATCAACTTCTCCAAAGCTCAAACATTGATCGTCCTCACGCAAGAAAACAACAAAACCATAAAGAAATCAGCATTTAAACTAAAAAAACGAGAGTATGAATTCACTTACGGTTGGTAGTCATATGCATCCAGCAGTTCTTCCATTTGAAATGCTCATCAAAGTTAGAGAGATGCTAAGAATACTATACAAGCTTCAATAACTCAAAACAATCAAAGTAGAATTTAATATAAGTATGAATAACTAGAAGTGTAGCAATCAATCCAAATCCTCTAGTTAACTCTTGGTCTGCCAAGGAAAACAAGGATGTTTTATAATAGAAAAATTAAGTAAGAGATATAATGTCCTAAGTAGCATAATAGTGAAGTGTCTTATTGACACCCACATCGGTAAATCAAGACTATCAAAACACTATTGTTCCAATCATTCTCTTTCAAGAAAATTCATAGAGTAGTAACGAGACCATGCCAAAGACGGTTTTTTGTGGATCTTTAAATTCAAGGGTAATTCTCAACAAGGATCATTGAGTGATTCCTTTAAAAAATGGTTTACACAGCCTTTGAGAGTACCAATACTTTTGCCCATTAAGAGCCACCAATGTAGTCAACTCATAGCCAAAATCAGGGGTTGTACCATTGATCGTTCGTAGGCTAGCAGAGTTTTTGGAATCCAAAGGTGTGCATCAAAAATATATAGACTTTTTAAATAGTATCACAGTTTGATCCACAAGGTTAGCTTTGAATTGAATCATAATTACCACTAGACTTCATTTCAATCAAACAACTCCTTTCAAGAGTGCCATCAAGTCTATCAAAACATATATGAGGTTAAGTATCTTCAAAGGTATACTCTCAAGACAACCATTCATCCAACAAGGCATAAATTTGTGACTTTTTCTTGTTGTACTTGCTTGGCAATATTATTTCCAAGGAAACACTCATTTATCTCCAAAATTAGAGCAAAAGGTTACACAACTAATTACTCATGCAAATAAAAAGATTTACTCTAACTATTTTGAATTACTCCCACTAGCATGGCATCTTAACAAACCTACTAACTAAAATAAACAATTTGAACTTCTAAAGTGGGAGAAATAGGACATACCTCTCATGAGTGTCTTCATAGATCTCTTCCTTATGGGGATGTGTTGTTTCAAAACTCAAGTTAAAATCACTCTCATAATAATATTGAAGCAAAGAGGCAATAGGAAAATACACCGTCGTGAAAAAAGATAAAAGGAAAAAATATTTTTGTATTTTTGAGGCTGGGGATTAAAGAATAGAAAAGAACTTGAGACCAAGCAAGGAACTAAGAAAATAAAAACAAATGAACGAAATAAAACAAAAGCAAACAAACAATGAAAGAAAAAGCAAAGTGTTGGATCAAACCAACATGATTGTTTGAAATCTCTCATGGAGCTAGAGTACAACCTCATTATTACACAAATATAAATGTTGGGGACACATCCCCAAGATCAAGATTTTTGTAAACCCTCTTGTTGCTTATTGTGGAGTTGGTGGATAATCTCCCAAGTTCCATTGGCTGCTCCAATGGGCGAACTGGGTAGAGATGTTGGCAGTAGCATCTCAAAGGTTAATGGAGAGATTGCTCATGTTTTGGATGCTTCCTTCAAGAGCATAAATATCACCATAGGTGGTGTAGTAGTTTGGTGGCTGCACATCTTGTTCGGGTCCTTCTTGTTCTACTTCTTCATCTTCTCCTTCTCCCATATGTTCTTCTTGTTAGGTTACTTTCTTTAACCTGCGCATCATAATGCAAACATCTCTCCTTGATAGAGAATAGACCATTAGGAAAATGAGATGGGATCAAATGATCCACTCCAGGTATATGAAGAAAGTATCTACCATTGGATTTTGAAATCATAACTCAAGCTCTTAGAGTAGAGAAACCGAGATGGTGGTCTCCTACCAACGGTTGGATATTACCTAGGTTGACATGGAGCGCACATGCAAGAATGATGATAAATCCTCCGTATATGGGTCCATGAGATTGGAGAGCCTGATAATTAAGATGAAACAGTAGAAGGGCACCCAAATTTGGCTTCAAGTTACACTTAGGAATAGCAACTCTAGCAAGGATTCATCCTCATTGACTATAGTAAACTCACCACGTTCCTGCAAGGTGTTAGCAATAACATAGATAGACAATGAATAGCAGGGTGATCAATTTGGTTTCTCTTGGGAATGTTTCCATGGATTCTCATTCTATTAATGTAACCCAAGGCTGATGGATCAAGAACAAAAGTAGTGGATCATATGTCGATGGTGGTGTTGGCAAACCAAAAATAATAAGCCCATTGGTCGAGTATAGAGGAATACTCACAGTTCATAAGAAGGAATTTGATGCAATCAACTCATGACATATGCTCTTCGGAGTAGTAGTGTGAACTCACCGTATGCGTCAAGGTACTCAGGAACTCAAGTGTCAAGTGGCGATATGTGGCACATCCTGAAAAACAAAGTCATAAAAACCAACATTGTTTTTAAAGGAAATTAAAATCATGGCGAATGCCCAGTTGGATGAGGATGTAAGGACACACCCACTTGGTGGACTTGATCTCTTGGTGCTTGAGATGGTTGAAACGAGTGAGATGGAACTGGTCCATGAACTCAATACCCAATGACTCGGGGGTTAGCGTATCAATGGGCGGTACGACTTGTTTCGCAACCTCCACATGTGTACGACTCTTCGTGTTCATTTAATACGGAAATAAAAATAAACATAATTAAAAAATTGATCCAATATAAACATAGCATAAGTGATCCTCTATACTTTTTACAAAAGAATCTCATCTAAAGTCAAAACTAAGCATGCTCATAATCAAGATTAGCTCAAGAACAAGACCTAAGTATAGATTTATAATGGTGAAATATTGATCAAGGTTTTGATGCAAATAACTTGGGGATCAGAGGAGAAACATACCTTAGATTGATTGGGTGCGAGGTATCGAATTAATAATGGACATAACTGAAGTTCCAATGAAGGGAGTTTAGAGTTTCGAGGAAGAAGAAAGAGAAATTGTGATTTAAGATTTAGGTTTTACCTCTTCCTAGGGTTATTATCGTGGCTGCAAGCTCGGTACGGGCGGGCGGTACGGCCGGAGACCACCCGTACCAATTGCGCAACCTTGGGGTCAAAGGACTCTTTCGGTGATGCACTAGGTACGGGAGCACGGTACGGTGGCCTGCGCCTGTACGAGTGATCGTTAACTGGTCAGTACGTTTTACCTCAAACTTGATGTTTTGCTTCGAGGCAAGGTATAGGCAGACAGTACGGTCAGCTCCGGTTGTACCAGTGGTCGTTAAGACCTCTGTGTCCATTAGAAAATATTAATGTTTTCATTTTCCTTTGCTATGATGTGGTATGGGCGCACGATACGGCCGGCTCTGGTCTGACCAGTGCTCGTTAATCCTGTAGTAAGCTTCAAAACTTAGAGAATTAAGTCAGTAGCTTCGCATGTCTTCTCGCATATTAGCAACAACAAAATGACAGCAAACAAACTTCATAAATAGTAATTCTTTTTGTCCATGTGTTAGCAAATATAATAGATCGAGGATTACCTTGCTTTGTTCTCCTCTCTTCAAAGGATCTTTCTCGAACACTCTTAAATAAAAACAAAAAAACAAAAAAAAACTAACACAAGATTAAAAATAATTTCACATGGGTTACCTCCCATGAAGGGCTTCTAGTTAAGGTTAATTAGCTTGACCCAAGATAGTGATTATTTAGGATTTGCAAGTGGGACACCCACTCCAAAGTAATTAGCTTTTAAAGTGATTATACCATCATCATTGTTAGGCTTGGCCTCCTTCTTCCTTGAGAAGTGGACTATAAAAGGATACCTATAAGCAAGTCCTATTATCACATTCCCTTCATGTAAATTAATTAAAGGTTTAATAGTTCTAAGGAATGGTCTGCCTAGAATTATAGGTGCTATGGGTTCTTCAGGCATGTCCACTACAACAAGATCAATCAGAGCAGAACATCCTTTAATTTAAACAACTATATTTTATTTTATCCCAACATCTTGTTTAAAGGATGAATCAACAAGATGGAGTCTCATTTCAGTAGTTGTAAATGGTACTAAGTTTAGCTTATCAAATAGACTTTTGAAATTGTTGAGACACTTTCTCCAAGATCACAAAGATCATCTATCTTATTAACCCCAATTTTAATTTTAATGGTGGGCTCAAAATTATCATCTAGCTTAGCAGGAAGCTTATTAGCTAGTTTCTTATACTCCATTGCTAGTTCACAAACTTTAGATGCTACTTATTTTATGAATTTTTGCTATGTAGCATCGTTACCTTGTTCAATACTGAGATTCTTCACGGTGATCATCTTTGACAAATCTTCCATGGTATAGTCTGGCGATGGCACAATGCTAAAGTCTAGCTCTTCAAGCATCTCATCTTTATTTTCTGGCCTCATAATTTTTAGGTCCTCGACCGGGTTTGGCTCGGTCTTTCTAGCGGATTTTAAAAGTATGAGAGCTTAGCTCTCGGCTACTTTGCCCAATTGTGCCTCCATGGTCCTGGTTCTTTCCTTTAGAGCCCGCACATCATTTGTAATTGCAATGGAATGGTTAGATAATTTCCAACACTAGTCTCATGGTTATCCATAATTTTAATAAGCATATTATTTTGCTCGGTTTGCGCTTGCATAAAAGTTCTAACAATGTTTTAAAAAGAGAGATTACCATGACTCTCTCCATTATGATTATCATTATTATTATAGATGTAAGGAGCACCTGCAGGATGATAATGTTGTTTTTGAAAATTTGTGACAAAGTTGAACTCTTCCAAGCAGGATTATAAGGACTGCGAGCTATAAAATTAACATCATTAGCATTGTTAGTGATAGCATTTATTTGGATGTTTTCCTTACCCTTCACAATATTAAGTAATTCATCTACCTTTGCAGTCAGCTCTTCATTTTGTTCGTTGGTCATGGAATTCACCCATTTTGAGGATCTTTCAACATGCCATTGGGCATGGTTGTGTCTCATGTCATAAATTAATTTCTTTGCAACACTCACTTGATTTCCCATGATAGTTCCTCCTGTGGTAGTATCTAGCATAGACTTATACATTGGGTTAAGGCCTTTATAAAACAAATGTAATATAAGCCACTCTTCAATCCCATGAACATGAGAATTTATTACAGCTTCTTTCATCCTTTCCCAAGCAAGCGCTACTGGCTCACGGTCTTCTTGTCTAAATCTTGTAATATTGGACCTTAGATGCATAGTCTTAGCTAGACGGAAACATTTGTCATAAAAAGATTAGTACATTCTACCCAAGATTTAATAGAGCCTTTAGCTAAAGGTAAAAGCCAGTCCCTAGCATTTCCTCTTAGAGAGAAAGGAAATAAGCGTAATTTAACCACATTTGGGTCAACATCTTTTATACGCATCATGTCACAAAGTTTGGTACAAATGTTTAGGTGCAAACCCGAGTCCTCGGTAGATGAGCCTCACAATTGGTTTTGTTGGAACAAACTTAAAAGGTTAGGCTTGAGTAATAGGTGCATGAATAAATTCATCAGTGGGAGTAGAATACTCCACCAGATTCTTTTGAGCCATGGCTCTTTTATTTTTGGTGTTTTCGAATAAGATAAAAAAATAAACAAGTAACTATTTTTTGTATATTCAATAGATAACAAAAAGTAAACTAATAACAAGAAATAAACTAAAATAAAATAAAATAAAAACAAGGTCTCTACTGACCTCACAAGGATAGCTAATTGCTTCCCTACCAACGCCGCCAGAAAAAGGGTTGATACCTTTGATCCGGATTTACGGATGCAATATATTAGCTTTTTCCCTAGTAGACCTGGGTTTAATCGTATCCTTGGTGTCAAATATTTATCCATGAAAGAACTAGGGTCCAATGATCCCTTGGTTCCTGAGGGGGCTGAACACGTGGTTCCCAGTAAACTCGGCGGAGGCGGCAGAGCGAGCACACGATAGAGAGGTGACACCGGGGTTTTTTACCCAGGTTCAGGACCCTTGTGACGACGTAAAGCCTCTGCTCTTGCTTTGTTGTATCGCTCGCGTGCATCGCGAGGGTACAATGGAAGATGAATGTTTAGGGTTTTAGATATCAAGGATCCCTCCTTTCTAAGGTAGGAGAAGGGATCCTTATATAGGGGGCGTTGTGCCCCTTCCCCCATCTATGGGCGAGAAGGGCTTCCACATTCCTGCCGAAAGGACTCTGATCTACTTTGTCTTCAAGTGGCTACCAGCCAGCTGCAACGACGGGGTGGTGGGAGGTTGTCCTTCTACTTTGCGTCGTCAACCTAGTCTTCTTGCACCAAAACGGCTCTGTCAGGCATTGTCTCCTTCCTGCTTCACTTTCTTATGCCTTTGTACGGGGGAAATAGGGTGTGCTTTGCTTTTCTGGGGTAGACCAGTCGCCGCTTGAACCGACCGTTGGCGCATCGTCTTGCAGGGCATGTTAAGGACCTAGGACGTTCCCCCTCTTGAGGCCTCGACAGGAGGCTTTCATCCCGTGTCGAGGATAGCTTTGTTGCCAGCCAAGGCTCTTAGCCTCGTTCCTACTCTCGAGGCTCATGCTCCTCGCGATCCCTCAGGAGGGTGCACCTAGTGGGATTTTCCTAACTTCATCTTCTTCTGCCGCCATCCTACCAGCGCCGTTGCTCCGACACCACTTCTCCTCCTCCAGTAACACTCTTGACGGCTCTCAATAGAGCGTGCCCCACCTCCGCTGTGTCGAGCTTCCCCCCGTGGATCGTGGGGGCCTTGCCACTAGCGATGATCCGCAACAAGGAGGGACTGGAGAAGGTCCGCAAGCTGATGGCCTCCGACTCGAACGAAAGGGGTGCTATTCAAGAAAACTAGGCAAACCAAGAAAACAAAAACCAAAAACAAAAATAAAAACGAAGACGCTCCAAGAACAAGACAACTGTGCATGAAACAATAAAAATGAAGTGTTTGGAAGAAACCCAAGATTTTTATTGATAAAGAAGGGGATGCCTTGGGCATCCCCAAGCTCTGACGCTTGTACTTCTTGGATATTTCTTGGGGTGACATGCGTGGCATCCCCAAGCTTGAGCTTTAGTCCATTCTTCATCTCATTACATCATTCTTTCCATACACCTGAAATTTTTCCTTCATACAAAACTTCACACAATCTTTATTAGCAACATTAGTGCACTCAAGATAATAAGTCTTTGGGTTAAATTCCAACACCAATAAAACTTACATTAAAACACAAGCTACTGTAGCACTTTCCTCAAAAATCTCAATTCCACAAAAAGAACCCAAAAAGGAATCAACAAGAAGCAAATGCAAATAATGGCAGAAATCTGTCAAAACAGACCAGCAGGTAAAAACCAATTTTTTCAAAGACCTTCTGTTGCTCAAATCGAAAAGTGTTGAACTAATGAAAGTTATATAACAATCTGGGGCAGAAGCACAAACATTCACAGCTCAAACCGACGTACAGAGATTTTACACGAATTTTTACAGCGAAGCACAAAAATCTGTTTCGGGACAGCAACTTTCCCAAGCATTACTTCTCTCCTATTAGAAGTTACTCTTGGCACAAAAAGCAAATAAAAAGGATGAGGAGCGGTTATTACAGAGGTAATAACTTCCAAGACTCATCTAAAACTTTTGGGTCATCTCCCAATAAGTACTTTTCTTTAACGCCTTTAAGTTAGGCATAAGAAGCAAGAAAAGAATAAAGTGTTCTCAAATGAAGAAGCATTAAGAGCAAATTTTGTTTTCATAGGAGAAGCAAAAGGGATGTTCTCTCTCTTCTTGGGGAAGTGTTCTATACCTTTCTTTATTGGGAGTTACTATTTAATGGTGCCTTGTTTCATATCAATAATGGCACCTACAGTTCTAAGAAAAGGTCTTCCCAAAGTAATAGGACAAGAAGCATTGCATTCAACATCCAAAACAAAGAAATCAACGGGGACATAGGCATTATTAACCATAATAAGAACATCATTAATACTCCCCATGAGTTTCGTTTTAGCATTATCATCAAGTGGGACATTTAAATAACAACCTTCCATTGGTGGCAAATAGCGCATATCATAAATCCTTCTAGGCATAATAGAAACACTACTATCAAGATCACATAAAGCTTTGAGATCAAAATCATTCACTTTCATATTAATGATGGGTTCCCAACCATCTTCTAATTTCATAGGAATATAAGCTTTATGTTTCATCTTTTCTTCTTTAATTTTTATGAGAGCATCAGTAATGTGTTTTGTAAAGGCCATATTCATAGCACTAGCATTAGTACTTTTAGCAAGCTTTTGTAGGAACATAATTACTTCAGAGATATTGCAACCATCAAGATGAAAATCATAATTATCATCTAAAGTAGTAGAGCTATTGTTTCCCATATTTCGAAGAATTTCAACATTTTTATTAGAAAAGGTTCCATTGGGTTTACTACCTTCAACATTAGTGGTAGTGATAGTAGAAATAATAACATTTCTAGCGATTTCATCTTCTCTTTCCCACTTAGCATGCAATTTGGCTAATAGTCTAACATTTTCATCAATTCTAACTTGTATGGCATTAGTAGCAGCAAAAGGATTTTCAATAGTTTCAGGTTTAGCAGCCATTTTATTCAAAGAAGATTGCGCTTCAGCCAATGATGCTATGTTTCTTTCAACATTAGAGAGTTTTTCCTCAATAGTTTTATTGAAAGAAGTTTGTTTACTAATAAAATCTTTAAGCATAACTTCAAGTTCAGAGGGTGCACTCCTATTATTGTTGTAGGAATTTCCATAAGCATTACCATTATTGGGAGGATATGGCAGATAATTATTATCACCAAAATTATTCCTGTAGGCATTGTTGCTAAAATTATTATTTCTTATAAATTTCACATCAACTTGCTCTTCTTGAGCAACCAAAGAAGCTAAGGGAACATGATTTGGATCAATATGAGCTTTCCCATTAACAAGCATAGACATAATAACATCAATTTTATCACTCAAGGAGGAGGTTTCTTCAACATAATTTACCTTCTTACCTTGTGGAGCTCTCTTAGTGTGCCATTTAGAATAGTTAACCATCATATTATCCAGAAGCTTTGTTGTAGCACCCAAAGTAATGGTCATAAAGGTTCCTCCAGCGGCAGAATCTAGTAGATTTCTTGAAGAATAGTTCAATCCTGCATAAAAGTTTTGGATAATCATCCAAGCAGTCAGTCTATGAGTGGGACAATTCTTTACCAAAGATTTCATTCTTTCCCAAGCTTGAGCAACATGTTCATTATCAGATTGTTTAAATTTCATTATTTCACTTCTCATAGATATAATCTTAGCAGGCGGATAGTATTTTCCAATGAAAGCATCTTTGCATTTAGTCCAAGAATCAATACTATTTCTAGTTAGGGATTGCAACCATTCTTTAGCTTTTCCTCTCAAAGAGAAAGGACACAATATAAGCTTAATAATATCCCCATATATATCCCTATACTTTTGCATCTCACATAGTTCAACAATGTTATTTAGATGAGTAGCAGCATCTTTAGTACCAATACCAGAAAATTCTTCTCTCATAACAAGATTGAGTAAAGCAGGTTTAATTTCAAAGAAAGTAGCTTCAGGAACAGGTGGAGCAATAGGTGTGCACATGAAATCATTGTTGTTGGTGCTAGTGAAGTCACACAACCTAGTGTTTTCAAGAGTAGTCACTTTTTTGTGTTTTTAATAAAGAAAGCAAATGAGCAAACAAAGCAGAAATAAACTAAGCAAAACAAAAATAACAAAGTAGAGAGGTTGGTTATGAGGGACTCCCCTTGTGAAGATGTCCTTGACTCCTCAGCAAAGGCACCAAAAAAATACTTGCTGGCACGTGGTTAACTTAGGAGCTTCTTCTTCAATCCACGGTCCACGGCGCCAGAAAGATAGCTTGTTGGCCCAAATATATCGACCTTGTTGGGGAACCCCAAGAGGAAGGTATGATGAGTACAGCAGCAATTTTTCCCTCAGCTGGGGAACACTAAGGTTATCGAACCAGTAGGAGCAAGGAAACACCTCCCAGGTGTTGTTTCCAACTTGGAATACTGCACAACACAATCACAGAACTTTGCCTCCAACTTACAGTGAGGTTGTCAATCTCACCAGTTTTGCTGAAAACAAAGGGTTAAACGTATCGTGTGGAAGAAAGTAATAGCTTGCAGAAAGTAAACAGAAAACAATAAACAATTGTAGATTGATGGTAAAAGAAAGGACCAGGGTCCATAGTTCATGGTGGCGATTCTCCTTAAGATAAATGACATGTTGGGTGAACAAATTACAGCGGGCAATTGACAAACATCGAGAAAGCATACATGCATATACTAATCATCTTGACTCCTTTGAGATTTGATTGGGCATTACAACATTAGACATAGACTGTAATCCAACTGCATCTATGACTAATAATCCACCTTCAGGTTATCATCTGACCCCCCTCCAGTATTAAGTTGCAAGCAACAGATAATTGTATTAAGCATTGCGTGTAAAGTAAACAATACGATTGTTCTATGAACAAAGGATTGTTGTTTTCTCCCTAGTAGCAATATCACATCTAGTACCTTAGAGATTTTTGTCACTTCCCCAGATTACTAGAGGCATGAACCCACCATCGAGCATAAATACTCCCTCTTGGAGTTGCTAGCATCTACACGGCCAAGATAGCTACTAACACCGGAAAGCATGCAAGATCACAAATAACAAAGACATGATAGAATCAATAATCAATCTGAAATAGCATCTCAATATCCATCGGATCCCCGCAAACACAACATGTATGATTACAAATAGATGATCTTAACCATGAACAAAGCTCACAAGATCTAAACATGATAGCACAAAGGAGAAGAACCAACCATCTAGCTACTACATGACCCGTAGTCCAAGGATGAACTACTCACGCATCACATCGGACGCTTGCATGGTGATGAAGAAGGCCTCCAGGGTGAATTCTCCCCTCCGGAAGGGTGCCGGGAAGAGCTTCAGATCCCTCCCGATCTAGGGATGGAGATGATGGTGGCTACAGACTCTTTCGTGGAATTTTGATCGGGTCCTTATGGTTTTCTGTATCAGAGGCAATATATAGGTGAAAGAGGAGGTCGAGGGTTTGCCCTAGGCGGCCACACCACCCCCTGGCGCAGGCCAGGCCTGGCCGCGTGGCCAGGTAGTGTGGCCGGCCTCTGGCCCCTCTCCGTCTCGTCTTCTGGATCCGTGTCCCCCTCGGTGAAATATTGACTTTGGCTTTTGTCCCTTCCAATTCCGAGAATATTCATTTTCTGACTTTCTTGCAACCAAATACAGCAGAAAATAGGCAGTTGGCACTGTGGCATCTTGTTAATATGTTAGTCCAAGAAAGTGTATAAAAATACTCCAAAGTGTGGACAAAACATAAGAAAGTAGATATAAACCAAGCATGGAACATCAAAAATTATAGATATGTTAGCAACATATCAGGCGCCTCGCGAGTGTGGTGCGCCAGCATTGGGGGAAGTGGGTGGCATGCCACCGCATCCCCAGTCTTCACTCATTCCATCACCACCGGCCTTGTTCCTCCTTTCTCCACCTTTCTCATCACCATCCCAAATCACTACTACATCCAACTCGTCCACCTTCACCCGTCAAGCGTGACCCTCCTAGCCACCTTCGCGTTTTGGTGCAAGTCCTTTTTCGGGGTGTTTCTATCCTTGGCATTTGTTTGGCACTTCTACTGCCTCCGTGTTCTCTCACCGGAGGACAACATTAGCGGCGTCGGGTTCTTTGTTGAAGAGGAGGGGGATTTTTTGCTGATTTCCATTCTTAGAACAGTGTCGGAGTTCCGCCACAACTAGGTCCTAGTGGACACCGGCCAGACTTGGCCTCAGTTCCGCGCTCCCGTGGGGGTGGGGGTGGAGAACCCGGGCTAGGCATGCGAGGCGGCCGCTTGCATGAGTCCCAGGCCCCTAGTGAGGCACGTGGCCCATTTGAGCGAGCGGGGCATGAATGGTGAGATGGTGGTGAGGGAGTTCCTGCGGTAGCAGGTTTCTCCCTTCCAGGAGCACATGAGGCCTATCTGGACCATGTCGCCTAGCTGGTACATGGTCAGGCGCTCGGAGGGGCTCCTTACTGAGGACACTGTGGCTGTCCTCATGCTTTTGCTCCTAGGCATGGAGGGGGTAGTGGAGCTTCCCTCCGGTGCACGCCCCTTGTACATGGAGGGCGATGTGCGCGCCATTCGCACGGGTCTTACCACCTTCGACGCTAGGGGCGAATGCCTTCTGGTCGAGCTGGACAACGAGGATGTGGAGCCAGCTGGTGCTCCCGAACCCTCCCAGCTTGTTCCACAAGGGAGGATGATCAACATTGTGTCGTCTTTGGAGGAGGACGCCGAGGAAATCCCCCGTGCAGGGGCTGGTGTCCCTGCTAGTAGAGCTACCCGAGGGGCGCGTGTCGAGCCAAGGGCGGCAGCTGCTTCTATCTCGACGCGGGTGGCCGAGAAACGCACAAGGCCGGGCGATAGTGGCACCTTTATTCCCCCGGGTTCAAGGAGGGCACACTGGTCCTTGGTGGGACCGGAAGTCAGGAGGTGAGTCATCCTCGTGTGGCCCTCTTTTATCCCTTTCCCCCCTCATTCTTCGTCACCCCACCATTCCGGCAAAGGTGTGAGAAGAAGAGGAAGATGAAGGCATCGAAGTTCGGCTCTAGAGGGGAGACATGGCGTGCCGAGGGAAGCTCTGGCCCCCTCCAGATCAGGGAGCGATCCAAGGGCTCCTCCCCGCCTCTCCGAGTGAGGGGTGAGATGAGTGACTGTTCCGCTGATGACGGTCAGCCTAACTCTGAGGTGGTCGTTGGAGGTGGTTGTACTCTGTCACTCGAATACCCTATGGGCGCGCAGGTCTCGACCCCATCCCCAGCTCGTGGTGACAGGGGGAACTAGGGGAGGAAAGCCCCTGAGCCCATGGAGGGGTAGGGCCATGTGTGCTAACATTTCCGCTATCCGATGACACCTCCCTCAGCAGGTATAGGTTCCTACATGGAGTAGTGGCAGCCACTCATGCCGGTCTAGATCAGTTCGTTGCCAATATCACCGCGAAGGAGCATCGTCTGGCCAGAGCATGGTGCCGTGTTCACTTAGAGCGGGCTGCTCTTGACTAGGCCCGGGAGCAGCGAGGATCCCATGGCGAGGCGAGGAGCTCCAAAGGCAACTGAGTACTTCAGGAGGCCCCTCGGGAAGCCGCAGGGACTACTGCGCTGGCCAGGGACCGGGTTCCTCCCTTTGGAGGGGAAGGGACTTTCTCCAGGGACCTGGCCCTCTCCTCTTACAACCTCTCCGTGCGTGACCGCGCGCTTGCCTTCTCTGAGCGGGAGGTTGAAGAAGATCGCCAGAGGTTGCTTAGAGGGAGAAGGACGTTGCCCTCCGTGAGAAGGCAGTCTGGCTTTGTAAGGACGAGGCTCAATTGGAGATGAGCTGCCTGGAGGAGCTAGAGGCCCTACTGGAGATGGCCCACCATAATCTTGAGGAGTGCATGCTCGACATCGACTATCGTAGCGTAAACAACGACGAGCGCATTCGCCGCTGCTACGCCAAGGTTGCCGAGGAGCGGGAGCAGATGAAGAAGGATAACGAAGTGGTTCTCTCGCAACTCCACCTCACCCTCCTAGAGGAATGGCTAGGAAAGGCCAGGACTCAGGAGGCGTGCTTACTGGAGAAGTAGGAAAAGCTGGAAGGCTCCCTCCATAGGGTCGAGGAACATAAGGCCCAAGCTCTCGTCGATCTGGACGCCCTGAGGGAGCTGCAAGCCGCCCATCAAGAGCTCCAGAAGTGTTGGGACCTTCGTGACAAGGTAGAGCAGGACCTCATGGTGCAGGAGAAGTAGAGGTGCAAGATGTACCGGGCGCTCGCCAAGCGCGTGGCCACCACTCTTTAGGACTTCGAGGTGACCGACTTCTATACCGGGCCTCTTGCTGATGCCACCACAGATGGTGTCTTCTTGTCGCTCTTCGACAAGATCACGGTAGCGCTGGAGGGGACAGTGGAGCTCTACCACGGGTGCCATATGGATGAGTGTCGGAGGATGATGCGGGTCGTGGCGACCCACGTATTCTCCGCACTTTACCAGTAGGACCCCAACTTCCCTTGGAGGGTGCTCCTGCAGAGGGCAACACACCCGAAAGGGACTGCACCAAGCGATATTTCCTACTTCTAGCAGCTCGTGAACGAGCGCGCTAACGACTTACTCCCGATATTCGAGCGGACTAAAGAGGGTGGGGCTGACAGGGTTGCTGAGGCCCCAAATGGTGAAGATAGTGGTTCCCAAGCGGCTCATCCGGCGCAGAGGGGAGTGACAAGCCATCTTATAAACACAACATTTTGGAGCCATCGGCCTGAGAGGCCCTTTTAACTGTAGTCTGTTTAGTGTACTCTATCATGGTAGCCGTGTTTTGGGCCTGATGCCTCCTTTGTAATCTCCTGACATGTATTTCCCTATGCTTTTGTCAAGGACTTCGTATTTCATTTGGCGTCAGGAGTTGTAGGGAGGTAACTTACTGCTACCATCGGGCGGCAAGTTTAGAGCTTAGCACACTAGGCCTTGTAGCTGCCCGGCTGCCGGAGGGGCGGGTGCCTCACGAGCCGCCCCACAAACCTCTCGAGGAGAAGGCTATCAAGCAAGCGCGGGGAATTTTGATTTTTTTAAAGGCTAGGGATCGTGGGTAAGGTAACTTACGGCCGAGGAATGGGCCGTGAGTTTAGAGCTCGACGCTTTAGGTCCTAGAGAGCTTAGGCCGTGGAGGAGCAGTGCCTCACGAGTCATCACGGCGATATTTTTTTTGGTTAGGAACCATGGGTGAGGTAACTCACAGCCTAGTAATGGGCCGTGAGTTCAGACCTCGACACTATAGAACCTGGAGATTTGGGCTGCTAGAGGGAAGTGCCTCTCGAGACGACAGGAACCGTGGGTGAGGTAACTTATAGCCGAGGAACGGGCCGTAAGTTCAGAGCTAAACACTTTAGGTCCTGGAGATTTGGGCCGCTAGAGGGAAGTGCATCTCAAGCCGACAAGAACTGTGGGTGAGGTAACTTCTAGCCAAGGAATAGGCCATAAGTTTAGAGCTTGACAATTTAGGTCCTGGGGATTTTGGATGCTAGAGCGGAGTGCCCCTCGAGTCACCACGTAAGTATCTTGAGGATAGTAATGTAGGGCTCGTGCAAGCCTGTGATCTTCTCGAGGATGAGATTGTGGGTATCGCACATTCTGGCGGTCCCGACCGAGGACGACTACAGCCTGGTCAGGTCGCGTCTCTAGTGCTGACTAGTTTCGTGTATACACCATACGAGGGTCTCAAGCATCGGAAGCCGTGGGTGAGGTGACTTATCACTGAAGCTAGTCCATGATGTGGTCGTTCCATTTAAAACAAAACAAAATCCTATGATTGCAACTACCGACAACATATCTAGAAGATATATGGTAATGGTTTCAGATGGACTCACCCTCGAAGATCATATCATGGGATAACGTCCCTGCCAACAAACATGGATGGTGTAGAATGTACTTGACCATCCTCAAGGACGCACAGACAATCAACACCACAAGAGGCAGCGCCTACGTAATCGGTCACACATATGGTGTGCCGACGACTCCCGATCCCATGATCTAGCCGGGCAGCAGAAGTAGCAGATCCTCGGGAACTCCAACAATGCTATGCCATGGTAGAGATGGTGGAGGGGAAGATCTCGAGCAGGACTTCGCCTAAGCACATTTTCTTGTGCCAATGGACAAGGCTAGCAAAAGGGAGAAGAGGCCAACCAAAGGGCATATGGGAGAATGGGAAAGTGAGAGTGTGTGAGAGGAGGAGGTCTCCACCTCCTTTTAAATGGGGAGGGGGCAAGCCCCTCCCATGGCCAGTGGCCAAGAGGGTTCCCCCTCACCTCCTCTCATTCATGTGGGTGGACTCTCCACTCACATAATTTCATTTTCCACTTTCTCTCATTTATATTCTCCACTCAAAAACCAAAGGTCTTTCCATTAAAGCACTTTAATTCTCTTGTTTTAATGCAACTAAATTTAATGAACACTTCATTTAATTAGTACTTCATTTAATGAACACATTAACAATTTGATCCCTTGCTTTTTTCCATACTCCAAAACTATTTCTGCAGATTCGAAAGAACACATTCCTGCAATGTCCATTATCTTCTCATGTCTTCCCTATACGCTCAATTGCGTCGAATAACCTCAAGTGTGTCTCCCTATTGGTTTGAGAACTAAAAGTACATGATCGAGACTTTCTTCGATCAATAATCATTAGTGGGATCCAGAGGTCCATAATGACTCCCACTAGTTCCACAAAAATCCAATGATCGTCTGAACCTTTTTCGATGTAATCAAAATTCTTATGTCTGATGATATTTTATTTGTACGAGATTCGATCACTTGGTATCATCCATACCTTGTTTATTCATATTTCCAACAAGTACTCTTTTTCTCATTCCTGTGATATAACATTCTAGTGATCAAATCACTTGCTTGCAGGCTATGTCAATGTGATATCACCGACAGGGCCCTAAGTATATGTCTCCGTCATTTGGATGGAAAAATCCCATTCTTGATCCACGAGCCTCAACTAACACTTTTCAAGTACCCGGTAACACCTTATTATCACCTAGTTATGAAGTGATGCTTGATGTAATCAAATTACCTTTCTGGTGAAAGTGATTGACGTGATCTCATGATCTAAGGACATTGAGTTACTACGAATGTGATAACAATATAAACTTGAGGACATAATTGTATTGTTACATATACTTTGGGTGACTGTTCATCATATCATTCTCCAATGATATGACCATGTTATTAACAACATCCAATGTTCATGATAAGGAAACATATGATCATCAGTTAAACAACAAGCTAGTATAAAGAGAGGCTTTACTAGGAACCTTTTCTGTTTATAAATCACACATGCATTAATATTTCCTATTAAAACAATTATAGCATAAAATATAAACATCTGTTACAAACCTAGAATAGCATAATAACCACTTTATTATTTCCCCTCGGGCATATTCCTTTCAGTCTCCCACTTGCACTAGAGTCAATACTCTAGTTTACATAGCCATGAATCTAACACCCATAGAGTTCTGGTGCTGATCATGTTTTGCCCTTGGGAGAGCTTTAGTCAATGGGTCTGCCACATTCAGATCCATGTCTACATTGCAAATCTCTACATCGCCATCTTGAACATGTTCCCGGATGGAGTTAAATCGGCGCTTTATATGCTTGGGATTCTTGTGAGACCTTGGTTCCCTTGCATTGGCTATGGCACCATTGTTGTCACAATAGATTACCATTGTATCCAAAGCACTTGAAACCACACCCAGTTTAGAAATGAACTCCTTCATCCAAACTGCTTCCGCCACTGCTTCTGAAGAAGAGATATATTCCGCCTCCATTGTAGATCTCACTATTGTTGGTTGCTTGGAGATCCTCGAACTCACTACTTCACCATTCATTAAAAACACATATCCGGATTGTGACTTAGAGTCATCCGGATTGGTGTCGAAGCTAGCATCGATGTAACACCTTGTGACGAGCTGTTCTTCACTGCCATATACGAGAAACATGTCTTTAGTTCTTGTTGAGTACTTAAAGACATCCTTTACTGCCTTCTAGTGTTCTAAACCTGGATCAGATGGGTACCTGCTAGTCAAACTAATAGCATGTGCCACATCTGGTCTTGTACATATCGTAGCATACATAAGAGAACCTATGGCCGAGGCATATGGGGCATGATCCATCAATTCTCCATTTATTGTTATAGCTGGTCTTTGAGTCCAACTCAAAATAGTGCCTTGCAACATAGGTAAGAACCCTTTTGTACTTTCTTCCATTATGAATTTCTTCAAAATCTTGTCAAGGTATGTACTTTGTGACAATCCTATTAAGCGTCTTGATATATCTCTATAGATCTTGATCCCTAATATGTACGCAGCTTCACCAAGATCTTTCATCGAAAACTTACTAATTAAGTAATCATTTACGCTTTTCAAGAGTTCTATATCATTTCCAATCAATAATATGTCAGCCACATATAATATTAGAAATTCTACAAAGCTCCCACTCGCTTTCTTGTAAATAAAAGCTTCTACAATGATTTGGACATATCCAAAATCTTTGATTACTTTATCAATTCAGAGATTCCAACATTTGGATGGTTGCTTCAGTCCATAAATAGATCGCTGAAGTTTGCATACCTTCTTAGCATCATTAGGATTGACAAAACCTTTAGGTTGCATCATATAAAACTCTTCCTCAATGTTTCCATTAAGGAACGCTATCTTGACATCCATCTGCTAGATTTCATAATAGAAAAATGCAGCAATTGCTAACGCAATCCTAATAGACTTTAGCATGTCGGAACCCCTTGAATTTGTCGTAGTCAATTCCTTGAATTTGTCGGAACCCCTTCGCGACAAGTCATGATTTATCGAGGGTCACATTACCGTCATCGTCTATTTTTCTTTTGAAACTCCATTTATTCTCAACGGCATTTCGGGCATGAGGTAAGTCCACCAAAGTCCAAACTTGGTTTTTCAACATGGATTCCATCTACCATGAAATTTAGTCTTGATTACCATGTAGTTGCAATCCGGGCTCATCATCGCTTCTTCATGCGTTATAGGTTCATCGCTTCCATCTACCATGAAATTTAGGCTGGATTACCACATAGTTCAGGAGCTACACGTATCCAGCCCGACCTGCGAGGTTCGGTAGTACTCTCTATCGGAGTTTCATTAGGAGGGGTAGGTACCTCATCATCATTTCCTTCTTCCATTGGCAGGGTCAACACTGGAACATATTCCGGTGCTGCGCTACTCGCCACTTCAGGAAGAGAAGGTTCAATAACCTTGTTGATTTCTACCTTCCTACTGCTCACACCTTTCGAGAGAAACTCTTTTTCTAGAAAGTATCCATTCTTGGAAACAAAAACCTTGCCTTCGGATCGATGATAGAAGGTGTACCCGATTGTTTCTTTTAGGTATCCTATGAAGACGCATTTTTCTGATTTTGGTTCGAGCTTATCAGACTGAAGTTTCTTCACATAAGCATCGCAACCCCAATCTTTTAGAAATGAAAACTTAGGTTTGTTTCCAAACCATAATGCATACGGTGTCGTTTCAAAGGAATTTGATGGTGCCCTATTTAAAGTGAATGCAGCTGTCTCTAATGCATCACCCCAAAATGACAGTGGCAAATCAGTAAAAGGCATCATAGATCATACCATATCTAATAAGTTCGATTACAACATTTCGATACACCATTACGTTGTGGTGTTCCGGTGGGAGTGAGTTGTGGAACTACTCCACAACGTCTCATGTGCGTGCCAAACTCGTAACTAAGATACTCTCCTCCACGATCGGATCGTAGAAACTTGATCTTTCTGTTACGATGATTTTCTACTTCACTCTAAAATTCTTTGAACTTTTCAAATGTTTCAGACTAGTGTTTCATTAAGTAAATATACCCGTATCTACATAAATCATCTACGAAGGTTACAAAATAACAATATCCACCACGTGCAGACAAACTCATTGGACCACATACATCGGTATGTATTATTTCCAATAAGTCGTTTGCTCATTCCATTGTTCTAGAGAATGGAGTTCTAGTCATCATGCCCATAAGGCATGGCTCACATGTATCAAATGATTCATAGTCAAGTGATTCCATTAGTCCATCATAATGAAGCTTCTTCATGCGTTTAACACCAATATGACATAAACGACGATGCCACATATATGCAGCAATATCATCAGTCAATTTTATTCTTTTGGCATTCACTTTATGAATATGTGTATCACTAATATCAATATTCAAAAAAATAAACCATTTAACATAGGTGCATGACCATAAAATATATTATTCATATGAAAGGAACAACCATTGTTCTCGGATACAAATAAATAACCGTCTTGCATTAAATATGATCCAGACATGATGGTCATGCTCATCGCAGGCACATAATAACAATTATTTAGGTTTATTGTCCATCCGATGGTAGATGAAGTTGCATCATCCTGACAGTGATCACATCAACCTTCGATCCATTGCCTACGCGCATCGTCACTTCTCCCTTTGCTAGTGGTCGACTATTCCTTAGCCCCTATTTTGAGTTACATATATTAGCAACCAAACCAGTATCAAATACCCAGGTACTACTTCGACTACTAGTTAGGTACACATCAATAACATGTATATCACATATACCTTTATTCACTTTCTTAGCCTTCTTATCTGCCAAGTACTTTGGGTGGTTCTGCTTCTAGTGACCAACCCCTTTGCAATAATATCACTCAGTATCGGGCTTAGGGCCTCCCTTGGTCTTCTTCTCAAGCGTAGCAACAGATTTGCTATCCTTCTTGAAGTTACCTTTAGGCTTGTCTTTCTTGCCTCTTTTCTTGAAACTGGTATTTTTATTGACCATCAACACTTGATGTTCCTTTTTGATGTCTACCTTGGCAGTCTTAACCATAGTTGTGAGTTTAGTGAGCGACCTGTATGCGCCATTCATCTTGTAATTAATTACAAACCCTTTGTAACTTGGTGGGAGTGATTTTAGAACCCTGTCTGTTGTGAGATCAGCTGGAATCTCACATCCCAGTGTCTCAAGACGTTGAGTGTAGCCCGTAATCTTAAAGACTTGCTCATTCACAGAGTTGTGCTCCTCCATCTTAGCACTAAAGAACTTATCCAAGACCTCATATCTCTTAGCACGGAATTGGGGTCCAAACATAGTTTTGAGTTCCTCCACCATGACATCAACAACCTTAAGTTCAAAGCGCTTTTGGAGTTTAGGCTCCAGCGACTGATGGATCGCATACCTAACAAGAGTGTAGTCATCCAATTTCACATCATATGTGTCGCACTATTCTTGAGTCGCGCTAGCTGCAGGGGAGTCACCTAATGGACCGTCCAACACATAGGACTTCTTCATGCGCGTGATGATAATCCTCATGTTGCGGTGCCAGTTAGTGAAGTTAGACCCATTGTCTAGCAGCTTTTTTTCTCAAGAAATGCATTAAAATTGAATGCAGGGGTGACATGATCTACAATGTATTTGCAAAGACTATTTAGACTAGGTTTAAAATAGATAGAGTTCAAGTAAATACTAAAATTACTTATAAGAACTCCCACTCAAAATGATATCCCTCTAGCCATTTTAGTGATTACACGAACCAAATTCACTATGCCACGACCAATAATCACGAGTGATGGCATAGCTCCAATGGTGAGCATCGTACGGGCATCATATCATCCATATGAATCATTCTTTAGATTCCGTTTCATGTTCCGAGGCCATGTGTATACATGCTAGGCTCTTAAAGTAAGAACCTTAGTACTCGCATGTGTAAAACTATCTTACACCTGTTGTATGTGAACGTAGAATTTATCACACCCGATCATCACGTGGTGCTTCGAGACGATGACCTTTCTTAACAGTGCATGCTAAGGAAGAACATATTATTATCTTGATATTTAGTGGGAGGGATCATCTTATAATGCTATCAAGGTAATATAATACTACCGAGGCGATCAAATCAATGCAAAATAAGATGCATCAACGGATAAACATCACATCATATATAATGTGATATTATATTGGCCTTCTCGCATTCGATCTCCATCTTGTGCGTCTTGGTATGATCTCCATCATCCAAACAGCATGACACCACCACCATGGTTGTTCTCCACTAATCTAATTACATGGATTTCCATTTTGCGACATGCAGACCATAAAATAAAATAACAACCATATGGCTCATGTCGGTTGTTTTACAATGAAACACATTGCATACAACAATATTTGTATCATAAACTATAACACATCACATGCCTTGCAAAAACAAGTTAGATGCCTCTAATTTGCATATTTTACATGGCTTTATGCTTTCTAGGAGAGAACCGCTCTACCTATGAATTCCAGCCACAACGTTGACAGTCGAGTTATCTAGAAACCATTATAAATTAGATCACAATTATGTTGGTAGAGATAGACACCCGCTGAGCGACTTATGCAATACAATTTGCATGTCAAGCGTGGGACATGTAAAGATATTTTGGTCCGCTTCATCCCAACATGCCACCATGATCAAAATTTACGCAAGTATGAAACAACAAGACTATCAACGACAACATCTCTATGTGTTCTAACCATATAAAGCATCTACGCATAGACACAGCTCTGATACCACTGATGGGGTTCATTGCATAGAAACAATAAACTTCCTATGGTTGTAACCACCAAGATCATATCTAGGAGATACATGTAACGGTTTCAGATGGACTCACCCTCTAAGATCGTATAGATGGATAAATTTCCCGCAAAAAAACATGGATGGTGTAGAATGTACTTGACCGTCCTATAGGACACACAGACGATCAGCACCACAAGAGGCAGCGCCTCCATAATCGGCAACACATATAGTGTACCGATGACTCCTGATCCCTCGCTCTAGTCAGGCAACGGAAGTAGCAGATCTCCGGGAAATCCAACAGAGCTACGCCATGGTAGACATGGTAGCGGGGAATATCTCGATTAAGCCCTTTCCTAAGCACCTTTTCTTGTGGCAATGGATAAGTCTAGCAAGAGGTTGAAGATGCCAACCAAAGGGCATATGAGAGAATGGGCAAGTTATAGTGTGTGAGAGGAGGAGGTCTCCACCTCATTTTATAGGGGGAGGGGGAAAGCCCCTCCCATCTACGGCGACCAAGAGGGTGCCCCCTCACATCCTCTCAATCATCTGGGTGGACTCTCCACTCACATAATTTCATTTTCCACTTTCTCCCATTTATTGTCCACTTAAAAACCAAAGGTCTTTCCATTAAAGCACTCTAATTCTCTTGTTTTAATGCAACTCAATTTAATGAACACTTCATTTAATGTACATTTCATTTAATGAACACATTAACATTTTGATCCCTTGCTTTGTTTCGATACACTAAAACTATTTTGGCAGATTCGATAGAACAAATCTCTCGATATCCATTATCTTCTCATGTGTTCCCTATCCGCTCAATTGCGTCAACTAACCTTAAGTGTGTCTCCCTATGAGTTTGAGAACTATGTAGACATGATCGAGACTTTCTCTTATCAATAATCATTAGCGGGATCTAGAGATCCATAATGACTCCCACTAGTTCCATGAAAATCAATGATCATCTGAACCTTTTTCGCTATAATCAAATTCCTTCTGTCTTGCGATATATTACTTGTTTGAGATTTGATCACTTGGTATCATCCATACATCATTTATTCTCGTTCCCGATAAGTACTCTTTTTCTTGTTCCTGTGATATAATATTGTAGTGATCAAATCACTTACTTGCAAGCTATGTCAATGTTATATCACCAAGAGGGCCCAGAGTATATATCTCCATCATCTGGATGGAAAAATACAATTCTTGATCCACGAGCCTCAACTGACACTTTCCACGTACACGACGACACCCTTATAATCACCTAGTTACGAAGTGACGTTTGATGTAATGAAAGTACCTTTCCGGTGAAAGTGATTGACGTGATCTCATGGTCTAAGGACATTGAGTTACTACGAATTTGATAACAATATAAACTTGAGGACATGATCGCATTGTTACATATACTTTTGGTGACTGTTCATCATATCATTCTCCAATGATATGACCTTGTTATTAACAACATCTAGTGTTCATGATCAGGAAGCCTATGATCATCAGTTAATCAACAAGCTAGTATAAAGAGAGGCTTTACTAGGAAAATTTTCTTTTTATGAATCAGACATGTATTAATGTTTCCTATTAATACAATTATAGCATAAAAATAAACATCTGTTATAAACCTGGAATAGCATAATAACCACTTTATTACTGCCTCTCGGGCATATTCCTTTTAGTCTGAAAGTTCAGAGATCTACACTTTAGGCTCCCAGCATCGACGAGAGCAATCAAGCGATAGGCACCATCTCAGCCTCTGCTCGTATGATTGATACACGAGAACATGGTGAGCACATGGTAAGAAAAGAACATCTAGTAGAGCAAAACAATTCACAGAAAAGTAGTCCAAAATCATCACCAATCGCGGTTGTTTACCTTCCTAAGGACCATGCCCCTGGGGGGGAGTATCACCTAGCAGAAAGGAGTGAGATATGAGAGCCACCTTAAGAGGGCTGAACCTGGGCGTGGCATGCACGCCTTTCCCCCGGCCCCTAGGCCCAGGGCTATGGGTCTGGGGCCCTTGGGCGTCGAGGCCGGTTGCGCTTGTTGCTCTGTTCGCACCTATTCTTGCCGTCGTACTCCTCCTTTACTTTCCTAAGCTTGACACACTCGTTTGTGTCATGGCCCTACCTCTGGTGAAAGGCGCAGTACAGGTGTGGGGCAGATGAATCACCCGCTTCCTTCCGCGGGGGGCGCCACTTACCAACCTTCCCCAGGCACCTACCAGGGCCTCCTTCCACTTCCATGGTTGGGTCTGCCAATCCGATCTCAAAGTGGTCAAACAGACTTCCAGCATCCGCCTTGGCGCAGAAATCGGCCACCGCAAAGATCTCGGCCACCATTCATAGGTTCTCTCCATGTTGGCCGATCTTGTGGAGCGACCGGGCATCGGTGACGCCTTCAGCGAAAGCTGCGATGACCTCAGCATTGGTGGCCCCACTAACCCTGACAAGGCTTTGGTTGAAGTGGTGCAGGTACTTGCGTAGGGTCTATCTAGGCCCTTGACGTAGTCCCCTGAGGTCCTCACACGTGTATGCGGGTTCATCCGCGTCCCCGAACTTCACGACGAAGAGGCCGCTGAGCTTAGACCATGAGATGATGGATCCGTCCAGGAGGTTTAGTAGCCACATGCACGCCTCTGACCCTAGGCTCATGGGGAACCAGTTGGCGAGGATGCAGTCATCTCCTCCGGCCACCTCGATACTAGTGGTGTAGAGCTACAAGAACTCCGTGGGGTTTGTGGCTCTGTCATACCGTGGTGGTATCTCTGGCTTGAACTTGGGTGGCCACACCACCCTGCGGAGATGCGCGGTGTGGGCAGGGCAGCTAGAGATGCCGATCTCTATACCGTCAGCGAGGTTTGCTCGGTTATGGATGCCCGCCGCCGAGATGGCCTATAGGATTCGGGTCTCGCGTCCCTGCCGGCTGTTCAAGGTTACTCGCGCATCCTCCGCCAAACGAATGACCTCCATCCGGCTCTGGACCTAACTGGGATACGCCGTGCTTAGTGGTTTTCCACCTTCCGAGCCCCCAGGCCCGCCGTGAAGAGGAGGAGGTGGAGGCACACCGTAGGATATGTCTCCTGGTCGTGCCTCGTACACCCTGGGGTCGTCCCAGGCGATATCCACTAGGGCGGCGAGGCGTGCTTGCCGCTCCTCTCTCGTGTCCTCGGTAGGCATGTAGCGGAGGAGCTCCTCCACCATGAGGCGAGTTGTCTTTGGGGCGAGCGAGGCACGAGGCGTCTGGGTTAGCAAGGTTCCTGATGAAGAATTCTCCCTACCCATCCACGCGGGGGGGAGGGGCGTACAGAAATCGTTGTTGTCTCTAGAGCGGGGCGAGGACGGCATGACGCAAGCCCCGGAGCCTTCCTGCCTGCTCCCGCCGAGAGCGACCATGCTGGCGCCACCGACTGTGGTCTCCAAAATAGCGCCTCAGCCCCCCTACCTAGCGCACCAAATGTCGAACATTTGTCCCACGAAAGAACTAGGGTCCAACGATCCCTTGGTTTGTGAGGGACCGAACACGTGGTTCTAAGGAAACTCTGTGACGGAGGCGGTGACAGAGTAAGCACACGACAGAGAGGTGACACTAGGGTTTTTTACCCAGGTTCGGGACCATCATAAGGAGGTAAACCCCCTACTCCTGCTTTGTTGTTCTCCTCGCGTGCTTTGGGAGGGTACAATGGAATATGAAAGTCTAGGCTTTTAGATCTCAAGGATCCCTCCTTTCCAAGGTAGGAAAAGGGGTCCCTAAATAGGGCGGCATCGGGCCTCTTCCCCCATCTATGGGCAGGAAGGGCTTCCACATTCTAGACCAAAGGACTCTGATCTACTTTGTCTTCAAGTGGCCGCCAGCCAGCTGCAACGCTAGGGTGGTGGACGGTCGTCCTTCTGCTTTGCATCGTCACCCTGGTCTTCTTGCACCACAATGGCTGTGTTAGGTGCTGCCTCTTTCCTGCATCACTTCCTTACGCCTTTGTATGGGGGAAACAATGTGTGCTTTGCTTTCTCGGGTTAGACCGGTTGCCGCTTGGACCGACCATTGGCACGTCATCTTGCAGGGCTTGCTCGGGACCGAGGATGTTCCCCCTACCGAGGCCTCGACGACAAGCTTTCATCCCATGCCAAGGCCGGTCTAGTCCCTAGCCCAAGGCTCTTGGCCCCGGTTCTCCTATTGAGGCTCATGCTCCTCGCGAGCCCTCAAGAGGGTGCACCTAGTGGGCCTGGCGACTCGACGGGATGGGGTACCCCCCGGTGCCAATAGTCCAACACTTGGGAAACAATGCTAAAAGTAAAATAATAAGGCACGTATACAAGACTTGTTTCTTTGCTTTACCTTTGTTCACCGGACCTTTCTAGTTACTTTATAACATGGGTTGTATCAATGGATAGAGATAGGATAGGGTTGAAGATTCACCTACACCTGCACATCATATGGGATAAAGATTCACCTTTCTAGTTACTTTATGCGTATTCATGTGTAATGATTTAATATAGATAAAATTTGTGGGCAACACAACACGATATACTAGAGCCCCTACAAGTCACAGGCATAGCAATAGTATTTTTATCCAACGGTTTGCACAACGAAGCACCGAGCTACAAAGAATTATTAAGTGAAAAAACATATCGAAACCTTAAGAAGTGATGTTGTTGTTCCCCAATAGATCGCTAAGCGAAGACCTTTTCCTATCAGATCACCGCTAACCAAGTACCTGACCTCGAGCCTTTATCAATCTTTGGGATCTTGGGTACCTACAAGTCCATAGATCGAGACAAGAGACAAAGAAACAAAGATACATATCTCTATTCAATCAATACGTAGTACTCCCATAGATTAGATGCACATAATCACTGCGAGGTTTCACCCTAACCCATAGCTCATGAGTACTACTAACTCATATCAATAAGACCAAAGATACAAAACATTGTGCAAAATAGTTAGATTGAAATCAAATATTCTTATAATGGTTGCCGAATCACAAGGAGATCTTAAGCACAAGCTAATGGTGGCTAGTGATAGGATGAACTACGGTGGTGTATCTCCTTTGGTGGTGTTGTGATGCAATCTGAGAATGGTGGCCCTCTACACGGAGCCTTGGACGTCGAAATATATAGAAACCTTCATGAAAGTTGTAGGGTTTAATGAGACGAAGACAACGCCACCTGGTACGGGCAGGGCTTAACCGTACTGGTGGTTGTTATGGCCTCTGTCAACTGGTTTTTACTCCAGAATTACTTGGACGTGTGGACTTCCTCCAAACCTTCATTTATGGCTCCTGATTTTGCCTTAAAAGCATGATCTCTTGCACAACACAATTCAAAACAATGGATTGCACATCTCTGAAATAATTAGTCATTAGTGGCAAGGATAGAGAGATTATTGGTCAATTACTTGACTGAAAATGAAGTTTAAATGCGGAGAAAGATGTCTATTTTCACAACCATCAGCAAGGAAATAGCAAAAAACACAGCTGGGGGACATAGAGAGTTTACCCAGGTTCAGGCCACCGTATAGTCTAAAACCCTACTCCCGCTTGTCTATATTGTTTGCACTATCTCGCGAGGTTTACATTACAAGGTGTTGATCAGGCAATCAGATCTAGGGTTCCTAACTAGGAGAAATCTAGGGTTTCCTAAGGTGGAAGAAGGTTGGATCCCCCATACGGTGCTTCCCTATCCCCTTTATAGGTTCCATGGTCCTTGTTATTGGTCTCCTTGCGGAATTACCCTTGGAGTGGCCCGATCTTCACGGATTTGTGGTGGGTAGTGAGGGAACACACGAGGAACATGATGAACGCAACTCTAATGCAATGTAAAGATACAAACACATGCCAAATCCCACCCAATTCGATTTTCTCCCGTTGGTTCGAATAACCAATCCAATAGAACCCTCGGCGAGAGACCTTGTGGTAGAATCACCAAAGGAGAGATCGGCAAGCTGATGATAGAATCCAAATCAAGGAGAGAGTAGCAACCAAGTAGGTTCCCAAAGGGGAGAGACCAAGCACTACTACAATCCTTGATAGGGAGAGACCAAAAACTTGAGGAGGGTCTTGACGACTTGGAGAAGGGCACCAACTCCAAGTCCTTGTACAACTCATATATTTACTATTGAGAGGGGGTTCCCATCTAGGGTTGCCTCAATTCGTCATCATCTCTAGGTTTTACATATGAAGGTGGGGGCATATATATATATGCCAGCCACTTAAACAGGGGTAATTTGGGCATAAAAGGGAGTTTTGGGGCGTTACATGGGCTGAGGCCCAAATCTCAAGTGCGGGCTCTGGTGTGACCGGTAGTACCGGTGTAGACGTCCGGTAGTACCAATTGGTGGCAGGACCGTCTGCCAGGGCGGTAGTTCTGGTGCTCGCATATGTCCTCCTGGTGTGGTAGTACAGTCCATTGTGGTGATAGTACCGTTGGGGCGGTAGTGCCGGTCTTGGGTACCGGGGAGGCCTGGCTTGGGGTGAGCTTGGTGTCAGGTCAATCCAGTAGTACAGGTGCGGGAACCAGTAGTATCGATTGCAGCAAATGGCGTCTTCTTGCGTCTTCTCTTCCAGGCCTCTTTCTTCGGTGTCTTGGCTCCAGGTTCATCCTTGTTGTATCTTCTTGGCATCATGGTCATGGACCTAGTCATACAACTGGAATTTGTCTGAAGTAGGATCCCATTCACATGATAACCAAAGGGAGGCAAGAGATGGAAAGAATACACCTTAGTAGTCATGGTTGGCGTTACATGATGGGGACCAATGGTTATTGCCATGTGTTGTGGTACATTATCCCCCCCCCCCCCCCGCTTGAAAACATGTCGACCTCAATGATGTTCTTTCTTCATGTAAGGAAGGAAGTGTGCCCTTGGCCTCGTTCTTGGACATGGACCGATCACCGGTATCGAAGCCATACTCAAGCATGTTGAAGATCTTGTGGTGCTTCTTGCCATCAAGTTGTGGTTGGAGATCTTGTAGCATCATCGGTGGAGGTGGTGGTCTATCTTGGGTACCTTGCAAAATAGACAACAAAGAGAGAGAGAATTGTATGAAGGATTGTTAGTATGGGTCACGCTCCAATCTCTCTTCTCACATTTTGTGGCTTGCATCGTGGCACTCATGATTTTTCCACTTATGTTGGGCTTGTGGCACTCACTCTCTCGATGGTGGTTCACTCTCTCACCACTCATCTCACAAGGGTCCTTAGCTTGCTTTATCTTGTTCACGGATGTCATCTTGGATGTGATAACTTGGCTTGGCGTCATGGGTTGGAGCATGAATGTCTTGTCATTCCACATGAAAGAGTATTGGTTAGTGTAACCATAATTTATGGTTCTCCTATTGTATTTCCACCGTCTCCCAAGCAGCATGTGGCACACATACATTGGCATGACATCACACTCGACGGTGTCTTCATATGGGCCAATCTTGAAGGAGACATGGACCTTTGAAGTTGTCTTGAGTGCTCTGTTGTCATCAAGCCATTTGACATGATGGGGATGAGGGTTCTTTATGCATGGCAACTTGAGTTTCTCACAAATCTCCGTACTTGCAAGTTTGTGGCAACTACCTCCATCAATGATCACTTTTATGGACTTGCCATAAATTCCAGCACAAGTTTGGAAGATATTGAGGCTTTGGTCCTCTCTTGGGATGGATTTTGTTTTTTAGACTTGAGCTATGAAAAGTGCGGGGCCCGGATCATGCTCGCATACAAGGGTACCATCTTCTTCCATTGTGGCTGCCCTTGCAATTGCTCGTTGAGTTAGAGGTTCATATTCATCTTCACTCACGGAGTAGCTAGCGCCATTCTCATCCGTAAGCATCACTCTTGTGTTGGTGCACTCATATGACTTGTGAGCTATCACTCCACACTTGAAGCAAGTGACTTGACTATCTGGTGTCGTGTTGGAGGAAAACGCTATCGTTGCCTTTGCTTGCTTGGATGGGCTCGGTGCTTGGTTTGTGGGCTTTGCGGGAGCATTTGCATTGATGGATGCAAAGTATGACTTGGACTTCTCATATGCATTCTCCTTTTGCAATTTCCGCTCAGCTTTGGTAGCTTGATGGAGGAGCTTAGTGAGGTTCTTGTATGGTTGAAAGTCAACAATCTTCCTTATTGGCGCCTCAAACCATCGAGGAACCTTGTTATGGTTTGCTCTTCCAGTTTTCTCACATCAGCTCGCATCATAGTTTTCTCCAGTTCCTTGTAGAACTCTTCGATTGACTTGGTACCTTGTTTCAAGTTTTGTAGCTTGTCGAAGAGATCTTGTCAATAATGCTCGGGGACAAAGCGCTTGTACATCGCTTCCTTCATCTCGGTCCAAGTTTCAATTGGAGGTTCTTCTTTCTTCTCGCAGTTCTTTTGGAAGTCTTCCCACCAAGCATTTGCATAGTCCTCAAACTCAAGGGATGCCATTGCAACTTTCTTATCTTCAGAGTAGTTGTGAACTTGGAATATTTTGTGATCTTTGATCTCCTAATCAATGTATGCATCAGTGTCTTCTTGTCCCTTGAACTTCGGCATAATGAACTTGATCTTCCCAAACTTGCCCTCTTCATGTTCACGGTGGTAGTTGCGGTGATCTTGCCTTATGCTCGTTTCACTTGGTGCATGTGGTGGACGAGGAGGAACTTGGTTGGCTCGAGGAGGCGGTTGTCAAGGAGCTCGATCCACAAAGTCTCTTCCACGCCTTTGCTCGGGATCATTTGCATTCATTGGTTGTTGATGACGATGGTGGGGTTGAGCGTAGCGGTTGTTGTGTCTTACGCGGTGTGCATCCTCATCATCGTCACTTGTATCCCATTGCGGTGCTTGATAGGACTGTTTTTGTTGGCGATCCTCATGTTGCGGGTGTTGGCGACTATCATTGCGGTCGTCTTCACCATGGCGTTCTTATTCTTGAGGAGGTGGTGGCGCTTGTACCATCGCTTATTGTGGAGGGAGACCATGTTCTTATTGGTGTTGCGGATGCGCATGGTGATCATGGTGAAGATAATGACTTGCATGGTGTGGTTGTTGAGCTTGTGGATCAATCGCTTGTTAATGGCGATGACGAGGTTGTTGTTCCCCATTGTGGTGGTGGGGTTATCCATGATGAGAGTGGGAGCGCGAAGTGTCGCCATGACAACTTGAGGAGCACACGCGAGATGAACTTGACGAGCTTGAATGTCCATGATGGTTGCCAAGGTTGGCAATAGCTTGGTGAAGAGGTTGGAATTGAGCAGTGTGTTCCACTTGACATTGCCGGTCACAGTAGTCGAACTCTCGAAAAGTTTCATCAAGCCGGTTCTCAAGCCTCTCAAATTGGGCATGGAATTCTTGGCATTGCGCACATAAGTTGCCGCGCGTGGCGAAACCATCTTGGTTGTTGAAGTTGCCATCCCCGCTTGCCCTAGACATTTTGTATGACCACAAAAGAAAGGAACGGTGGTATTGGTAGTATGGTATGTGCTACCTTTCCACACCAAGTCAAAAATTGGAAAGTTTGTTCTTGCCGAGAGCAAAGCGAATACACAAGATACATGCACACTAAGGCCTATGGTGGACGGTTAGGAAGGTGGAGAGCAAATGACACAACCAAACGCGAAGGTTATTGTCAAAAGTGGGTAATATCCAACAAAACCAAAGTCAAAGTAAAAGGTCAAAAATGGTGTCGAGAACCTACGACTATACACACACGGTGGAGATTAATGTGGCTATCACGACTATGAAAAATGAGCAATGAACAAAATTGGTCCTAACAAAGACTAATGCTCGGTGTCGTGCCAACGCTAGGAGAGATCGTAGCCCATTTTCCAAAATATTGAGAAGCAACGGATTTGCATGCTTGCCTTGCTCTTGCTCGCGCTCTTGCTTAGAAGCTTTGGACTCTCTTTTGGTATTGGTATCTTTCTCTTTTTATTTTGCTTAGAAGCTTTTTTTGTAATTTTCTTTTTCTATGCTATGGATTCAAGTTTTATTATTGCCTCTATGACTATGCAAGAGCAAGCTCATAATTCTTTGGCAAACACAAGATGAGCTACTCTCGATAGGTTAGGTAACACACAAAGGAAGAAGGGGTTAACGAGGGTGGTGCAAGTTGTACCTTGTGGTGATGTCGTACTTGCAACCGTTGGTGTGGAATAGTGTGAGTTCCATGGTGTCGATGTGGAGCGCGAGATGAGGTGTGGAAGCTTGTTTGATGATAGACACGGACAGGAAACACATGCGTCAAAAGGATCAGTCAAAAAGGAAAAGAGGAAAAGGGGTAATAATTTCGTTAGGTGGGGGTGGTCGTACCGCTCGCAGCCCCGTTAGTACCGCTGATTCCCGGTAGTACCGCTCGCACCCCGGTAGTACCGTTTGTCGTGGATTTCGTTTTTCTAGATCTGAAACAGGGGCGGAAAGGGTGCCGAAAATTCATCAAATCCGAACAATTTTGACTAAATTGGGCTGGGAAACGCAGGCAAATGGTAGAACAACTCGAAAGACAAGTGTCTATTGGACCAAAACGCAATCAGCTCAGCAAAATGAGAGATCGAGCCAAAAGCAATTTGGGGCTATATTTTTGGTATTTTTCAGTTTATGGTGAAAATCGAAGAGTGAAGTCAAATCTGTGGCAACCAAAAGCTGCTGATACCAATTGTTAGGGGTCTCCGTGTGGATTTACCCTTGGAGTGGCCCGGTCTTCACGGATTTGGTGTGGGTAGTGAGGGAACATGGGAAGAACATGATGAACGCAACTCTAATGCAATGTAAAGATACAAACACACGCCAAATCACACCCAATTCGATTTGCTCCAGTTGGTTTGAACAACCAATCCAATAGAATCCTCGGCAAGAGACCTTGCAGTAGAATCACCAAAGGAGAGATTGGCAAGTGGATGATAGAATCCAAATCAAGGATAGCGTAGCAACCAAGTAGAATCCCAAAGGGGAGAGACCAAGCACTACTAGAATCCTTGATAGGGAGAGACCAAACATTTGAGGAGGGTCTTGACAACTTGGAGAAGGGCACCGACTCCAAGGCCTTATACAACTCATAGATTTCCTATTGAGAGGGGGTTCCCATCTAGGGTTAGGCACATGCCTCAATTCATCATCATCTCTAGGATTTACATATGAAGGTGGGGGCATATATATAGGAAGCCACTTAAACAGGGGTAATTTTTGCATAAAAGGGAGTTTTGGGGCGTTACATGGGTTGAGGCCCAACTCTCAAGCGCACATGCTCTAGTGCGACCAATATTACTAGTGTAGAGGTCCGGGAGTACCGGTTGACGGCAGTACCGTATGTCGGGGTGGTGGTTCCGGTGCTCGCGTCTGTCCTCCACGTGTGGTAGTACCGGTCATTGGGGCGGTAGTACCATTGGTGTGGTAGTACTGGTCTTGGGTACTGGGAGGCCTGGCTTGGAGTGTGCTTGGCGTCGGGTCGAGCCGGTAGTAGCTGTGGGGGGACCAGTAGTGCTGGTTGCAGCAGACGGTGCCTTCTTGCGTCTTCTCTTCCAGGCCTCTTGCTTCGGCGTCTTGGCTCCAGGTTCATCCTTGTTGTATCATGTTGGCATCATGGTCATGGACCTCGTCATACAATAGGAATTCGTCTCAAGTAGGATCCCATTCACATGATTACCGAAGGGAGGCAAGAGATGGAAAGAATTCACCTTAGTAGTCATGGTTTGCGTTACATGATGGGGACCAATGGTGATTGCCATGTGTTGGGCTACATTAGTCCTCTTCCCATGATAATGGCACGAAGGGTTTCCACATGGCGACAAATAAGGGGGAAGGTAGGTTTGCAATGGTTCTAGCCTATGGACCCAGTCCATGGTGGGATGTTGTGAGCCTCTTCTCCACTTCCTCCTGCATGTTCTTCCTCTGATAGAGAGATATAGAGAGGGAGGTGGTTCCTAGTGGCACAGGTCCTTTCGGCCACTTTTGGCATGGAGAGGAGGAAGATGCCTTCCTTGTAGAAGAGGTAGGTGAGTAGTCCCTTATGGTCTTCAGCACTGGGATGTTGTTTCCCAAGTGCACTTCGCGCTGTCCCTTGGTGAGGGGGTCCTTTTATGCGAAATTCTTCAGGAATAACCCCTCGAGAGGGATCCTAGAAGGGGATTCTTACTAAGGCTTTAGAGCATCATCCATCCGGAAGCGGTTGGCCCACTAAGATGGGCTTGGTAGCAGGTGGGTCGTGGTACCCTGGTAGCCACTGGTTTGACAGTAGCCCCCTGGCACCTAGGCCGCACATGTGTTGGAGGTTAAGGGCTAGGGACCCTAAAAGCTACTAGGCCCTCTCAATCATGCCAGACAGTTGCACCTGAGGTGGCATGCCGCTGCCATGAAGACCAAACAGCGAGGGAATCTCGAGACGTTGGATCCAGCAACTGCTGGCCATATGGATGCTCCTCTATTATTGTCTATCGGTGCTTCAAAATCAGAGCCCGTAGAAGTGGGGTTTTCTCTTCTCAAATTCTTCGCCACCACATCTCCTCTCGAAGCTAGCACCTCGCTTGCTTCTTGCACTAGCACATTTTCTTCCTTCGTCCCCCTTTTTTAGATGGCCCTGAAGAAGGGAAAAGATCCTCCGCAAGTCTGGGAGGAAGAGGAGGGGGTGCCCACAGAAATCTTCCCTGCTCTTGGAAAGTTGTTGGTCAACACCGTGAAGGAGCTCCGTAAGTACCAGCACTTACTGTCCGGGGAGTTCAATGTGCATGGAGTCACCGCGATTCACCATAGAGCGGTGAACGCTCAGAACCTTCCAAACACCATGATTCCCCTCTTCATGCACAAGCTTTATGCAGGGTTGATTCCTCCCTTCTCTTCCTTTCTCCTCACCCTCCTCACACACTCCAAGATTCACCTGCTGCATCTGTAGCCCAACTCCCTCACCCCTATCACCATTTTTTCCTTCTGCTGCGAGGCTTTCCTCGAGATCAAACCCTGGGTGTGGTTGTTCCAAAACTTTTACATCCTACGCCTTACTACAAGGGTCAGTGCTCTGGGTGTGTCTCCTTGCACACAGAGCACGAGATCCTTGCCATGGAGTGGGCAAAGAAAGTGGAAGACTACAGTTAGGTATGGGTGTGGGTAGATGCTCAAGAGGTGAACCCAAAACTCGCAATTCGTCATGCGCCAGCCACGAAGATCCCTAAGTTGAGCAGCGAGGCTTTCACCGGCCAAGAGGCAGACATAATCGCCGAGCGACTCAAGGTCCTTCATGGCAGCGGCCTGAAGGCGGAGGCAGTTGTCTAGGAGTTCCTCTGATGGCAGATTGAGCCCGTCCAAGACCACCAGAATGGCATGTGGGCGCACTCTAGTAACGCCGACCATATGAAGCTTTAAGGGGGGATAGGAGTCCCTCATGAGCAAGGCGATGAAGACTCTCTTGGCCGAGCCAGGGGTAGACTATCCTCTAAAGAGTGCTCCCCCGATGTACTGCAAGCTGTCAAAGGAGAGGGGCAAGGTCCTTGTAGGGATTACTCTCTTTGGTGCGATGGGGTTATTTGCCAAGAGATAAGAGGTGAGGGATCTCGCAACGAACATCGCCTTGAATCTCGACGGGGTGGTCACGACTATAGAGGTCGATGTGACAGGTGAGCATCCCTCGAGGCGCAAGAGGATCTTATGCAAGAAGGTTCCCGCTCCTTCCGGTGATGAGGAGGATGCTAGTGAATTCCACATTGAGCCCTCCTGAAGTGCCCATGAATACAAGGACCTTGGCAAGCCGGACGAGGGGAGAAAACTCCCCAAGACGATAAGGGACTTCGCACGGAGCTCACCACCAGAGAGGGCGGCCCGTGCCCTGCTAGGAGAGTGAAGCGAGGTGCATGGGCGCCCAGTGAAGAGTAAAATCTGCCTCGAGCCCAAGATCTCACTGCTCCCTTCATGATGCTCTTCTAATGTTGGAAACGGTTCTCAGACAGCCCTCGCAGGCGACGAAGGCGAGGAAGGAGGATGACAGGGACACGAGCCCTATTAACACTACAACACGGAGCTTGGGCACTGGTGTTTATATACGCTGACGCACAACCTTAGTCACCACGCTCACGCTGGCGTGGCAAAAAAAGCCGCTACGGATAACTGCATCGGGGATTCTGCAACGGCAACAATTTTTTGGCTCGACACAACGTGATCAACCGAGCTAATTCTTCCACGGTGTGTTAGAGGATGCTCCTCGTTACATTACTCAAGGCGATGGAACTTTAGTGCCACGTATTCACTCATTATTTGACGCGTTACACCTTCCAGCTTCGCTGAAAGTTAATTACATTAACAATAATTGATTATGTTTCTAATCCCAATACGATTCAATAATTTAAGTTTATTTAGATATATATTAGCAATATTTATTGTGAGCCCCTTTTAACACAATATTTATTTTTATATTTTTTTCACATATTACAAAAATTGCTTCAAAAATAAAAAACGAAAACAAAAGATTTCCTAAACACAAAATGCAATTCTTGAGAGCTTCTCTATTATGATATTTATGAATTACTAAACAAAATCCTAAAGCTAATGACCATGCGTGATCTGATTTGCCCACCGCTGGTGTAATGACCACATGCGGATCTGCTTTCGCCCTCAGCTTGCGTGATGATCACGCGTGGATCTGCTTTGCCAACCGCTGGCATGATGACCACATGCGGAACTGCTTCACCCACCTCTAGCATGATTACCACGCGATGATTTTCTTCGCCTACCTTGGGGTGACAACCATACGATGATCTAGTTCACCCATCTCGATGACCACGTGTAGATGAGCTTGGTCCAAACGCGAGTCTGAAGAGGTGTTTACCATGGAGCAGCTGCACCGGATCGTAAGTGAAATGTGCGTAAGTAGTGATCCAAATTGGTAGGATTATTGGGCGTGCAGCCAGTGAGATATAGGGTTTGAGTCCCGATGTGGGGAATGTGGGAGTGTGGTGGCTTCATGGTAGTTGGAAAGAGGATCAAGGGTTGCTTATTATATAAGGAGGAGTACTGAGGCTTAGTTAGTTAGGGTTTGATTTATGGGCTCTTCAATAAGTGGGCCACCTGTGCACAATAAGCCCATAATAGTGCGCCAAATTTACCTTTCAATAGAACAAATAAACATGGTTTTCGCAATATAATAACATCCTTAATCATCAATAATACCCAGAGATATGCCATCTAGTGTAATCCTAGTAGGCTCTAGAGATCCAGAAAGATTTAGACACATGCATATGCCTTACTGAAGGCCCAATTGATTATTTGGATAGCTCCCTCGCTTCCTTCTTGAACTCCTCCGCGTCGGAGCTATTGCTCATATCTCTGTCTCTGGTTTCCTTCCACATTTTAATCAACACATGCCGTAGTTGCTTTCAGTGCGGTTGATCCTTCCATAACAAGTACAAGCACTTCGGTGTTTTGAAGTGGAAGTACGAGCCATGGAAAGTGACAAGTCTCCGCAGGAATCTTTCTCACAAACATCGACACCATTCTAGGATGGATCAAAGGTCCATCATGGCACCACGTTGTGCTAGGGGAAGGACCCAAAATATGTTCATAAGATTTAAGATGACATCCAAAAAGGAAATTTGCAAATTAGATATAGACTAGAATCAATATATAATTAACTTACGTAACCACCACCCGTTAGAGGCTTCATTGAGGTGTCGCCTCTACAGTCTCCGCCGCAACACCACGATGCAGATCCGTGGAGAGGGATTTGTGAGGGGGCACGAGATATAAAGTCTGGGATTCATGGTGGGCCACACTAGTCAGCGAGACAACCTTAACTTGTCAGCAGGATGTCTTTGACCACTCTCTAGTGTTGTGAAAAATTCACTCGACGCTTTAATTACGCGGCACAAGCTGTAATGCCAATATTGACCAAGAGCGGCATGGAATAGCGTCACTCTTGCGTGCCACCTACCATGGCACCAAATCCATCGGTATCATGTCTACCACAACGTCTAAGTGGCCACCGTGACAAAATGGTCCCGCAGAAGCTCATCATCGCGTAACAAACTTTTGCGGGTTCTTTTTGCTTATGACGCCCCAAAAATAAGTCGGGTATGGGGGTATTTTCGTAGTGTAAGGATGCCTCATCGCTTGATCCGCGCTCTGCCACCTAGGATGGTGCTACTAGGGGGGTCGCGCCTGACCCTGCTAGTGCCCCAATCTGCGGAGAGACGGAGGTAGTTGTTACTAAGGCTGATCGCGTGGGAGAGGGATTCCTAGAGGTGCACCTGGTGGATAGGGCTGCCTGGATCCTGACGGTGAGAGGGGGCCAAGGTGCCCCTACAAATTCCTTCTCCAATGGCATCAAGGACGCCACCTCAATCCTCACTCGTGTGAGCGGGAACATGGTGTAGCATCCCAATTGTCTAACATTGGAATGCTACATAAGAAATATAGATCAACACTACCATAGGCTTGTTATTTATTGTATCATCATAATATCATGCCCATGTCATCATGCCACATTGCATTTGACCATCATATCAAACATTGCATTTGTTTTGTCTTGCTTGTATTATTGCTACCACTAGTACTCGCTCCATCTTTGTTTATCCTCTCTCTATTTTGGTCTCAACAAGTGAGAATCTATTTCTAATGTTCCACTATTTCCAAATGATTTTATTCCATTTCATCAAAACCATAACATATTTAACCTTATATAAATCCCCAAATGGACATCTGTGGGAATATCTCTTCCCTCTTGATATTTCCCTCTTGTTATATCTTTGAATTAAACCTTCTTTTCAAAACATATACAAAAGTTTAAAAAGAGTTTTGAGTTAAACACTTGTTTGAATTTGTAACAAATAAAAGGAAAACAAACAAAAGAAATAAAAACAGTAAAAAGAATAAGAGATAGAGAGTGGAACCGGTCGAAGCACAGCCCTGGTCTCAGCCCGAAAATAGAAGCCCAACCAAGACCTCATCTTCCTCCCTTCCCCTTCTCCTGGGCTGGCCCATGTTTACCCAGACCCCTTCAACGTTCGACGCCATCTTCCCCTGTTCTTCTTCTCCTTTCGTTCCCTCTGCTCAGCCAGACGGACAGGCGGGTGGCCATCGAGCCCGGCCAGCCTGCCACCCTCATGCCATGCTCGTGATACACCTCCTTCTTATCCACCCTACCCCTTTCTGGAACCCTAGACCATCTCCCATACCGCGCGCCGCTAGCAAACCATCCTCTCCCTCTCCCTTTTTCCTCTCAGCAAGCTCCCAAACAATATGACCATTACGCCACTGCCTCCGGCCACCTCAAGACGAGTTGGTCGTGGTTCTGACTCTGCCCGAACTCCCTCTTCCTCCAGAACCACGCCATCGAGACCAAGGCGGCCCCAATCATTGATGCAGTCATCGTTCTTCTCCCCGAACTTCGCCTTTATGGTTAAATTCTGGCGTACTGTCCTACCTCCATCACAGTGGGCACCACCGTCGTCTTCTTGGTGAGTTCCCAGTTCTATCTCCTACCTCCATGGACTGATTCGCGTGTTGATGCGAGGTGCTATCTCTGTCCCGCGTGTGCAGCGTCCAGCTTTAGAGCAAACAAGGTGGCTTTAGTTTGAGCGGCCCTTGCCGCTTTGATCCATACCTAACGCCAAGATCCCCGCCACTATCGTTTGCCCAAGCCACGGTAGTACCTTCTTCGGTACGCGCTGCATCCACTCCACACCATGCTTCCATCGGGGCTAAAGGGAACCTCACCGTCCTATCACGCAGAAGCCGACTTCGACCACCACTTCTCTTCCCAGCCGATCTACGCTAGCTGGGCTAGCCATGGGTCCCAAGGTGAGCCTCACCTCCACTCTCTTCCTCCCTAGGCCTCTCCTACACCGATGCCAACCACCAGGAACGTCGCGCTCGCACGACGCTGTGAGCGCACATCGTTTAGCGCACTACCGCTACCGCTAGGATCGCCAGAACCCAACATCGTCGACCGTCTCTGTCGAATATTCAGAGAAACAATGTCACAGTTTTAGTTAGCCGCAAATAGGCGCATTCTAGATAACCCCTGCCCTTTTTAAAACTAAACCCGACATTCAACCGGATCCCACATGTCAGCTAGAGAAACCACCACACCGGTGTAGAATGCCTAGTCGCGCGCATGCCCACCTATCTGGAGCTGTGGATAGAGTTGTGCTCAGTGAGAAATTACAACATGCTTTAAATAATTCAAATTTGAATTTAAACCCTAAGTTAAAAGTTGAAGTATCTTTTACCAAACTTTTAAAACATTCTGTAATGAATTTGAAAAAATTTAAAACATGAAACTTGTTGGTTTTCAAATCCTAAATAGGAAACTGGCCTCTATTTATCTTATCAAATATTGTGAAATAATAAATGTTTTCTAATATTATTAAATGCTTTAATATATGATAAATCACCTCTTTTTATTGCTATATCCAAATGCAAGGATTAATAATATTCCATCCAAAATAATTTATGGGCAAATAAAATTTTTGACATTGTTTTAATGTTATTGAATGCCTTTTTTAATAAATTCATAACTTTAATATTGTAAATCGAAATTCGACAAATAATATGTCCAAATCGATCAGCCCGACAATCCCTTCCGAATTATGCATTCCTTACTTGCAATTGCATCATGCATCATGGAGAACTTGTAAAATTAGAATTATTTATGCAAGGAAAATATGATGAATAAAGTTGGAAAATTATTATTTCTTGTTGATAATGCCTCACTAATGTTGTATCCACATTGTACTATGCTAATGACATCTTTTCAACATGTTTTGCATCATTAACTTGCCATATCATGTATCATATCATGATCATGTCGGTTCTTCTACATTAGTTGTAATTCTTGCATCGCTTGTTCCTTTTAGTGCTTTGCTTCTTCCAGGATAGGATTATCAGATGTTGTGAGCTTCGACAAGTTCTTCGGATATGTATCTTTGGCACTATTTCCTAGGTGAGCATTCCCTTCCCCTTCTACCTATTTTTCATTCATAGTCTTTACTTCCTCCTGCTGACCTATTGTTATCCGTGTTGTGATGCTTTAGTTTCCGTACCATTTATATTCCTTGCAGCCTCTATATTGCCTTGGAAACCTCCTATTTCCTGTTGTTTGGTAGACAGTTGGCCTTGCGAGTCGCAGTTGTTTGCTCAGGTGTTGCTTCATGTTGTCGAGTTCCACCATTATTGGGAGGTTCGCACATGCTTAGTAGTGGAGATGATCATGACTTTAATTACAACTTGTTAATTAAATGTTGGTAGTAGATATAATTAATTAAAAGGCATCGGTGGGTAATAGTTGAGATCTGACTCTTATCCCACCCACTTGTGTCCATAGAGGACCTGAGTTCCTGACACCTCTTCCGAGACCGAGCGTGCTAACCACATTTGGGGTGTGTGGGCACCCCTACTAGCTTACCTGATTTCAATGTACTCTATAGGGCACACAAACTAGTTCGAGGTGTTTTTATTATCATGTACTTATGCCATTCATTACTGCTTTATTTTGTACTGTTGCTCGTGGAGAGCGTTTACTACTATACTGTTTAGGAAAAAATATGGATTGTTTCACGGTATCGACAAGCCTAGTCACACTTTTGGGTTGCCAGTCGTTTATAGCCATTGACACAAACCCTGGGTTCGTCTCGGAGCCAGCTGACTTCCTTGCGGGTAGCATAGTGGGGTGGCCCCCATGTACTTGCTTTAGGTTGGGAAACATCGTGTCCGAAGCCTTGCCGACATACCGATGGGTGTATGTTACTTGATCTTGCACCTACCGGATTTGGCAAACGAGGGTAGAAGTGCGTGTGGATACATTGGTGCACCCCTACAGGGTTAAATCTTTTCGAAAAGCGGTGTCCGCGATTATGGACGGCTTGGGGCATAGTTTCTGAATCATAGACAACTTGCAATAAAGAATTACGGTTATAATTTGACTTGTATTTGACATGACTTGTAAGTTGGATAACCACCGAGGAATGAATGAATAGAACTGCCAACTGTGTGAGTTTCCTCGGAAGGACTTCCTCATTTGGTATCTAGGGGGAAAACTAGGATGGGTATGTTTGGTGTTAGTATCAGGTTGGTTCCGAATAGGTCTTTCTTATCACTCTCTGATAGCCGACAAGTGTATTGAGTCTCTATAGGTTTCTTAGTGCATGCTTCGCTAGCGCTTCATTCCACCATACGTATGTACGACAGAGCCGCTGAATTCTAAGACTCGTCATGTACTGGCAGTACTGACCGATCCCTTTTTCCTTTTCCCCTTTGTTGGCACCCCTTTGTATTTGACTGGTATAAGTTTGACGATGTTAGCAAGGTTATCCTTCTAGCTTAGCCTGGGCAGGGTTATGGAAGCCATTGGTTATTCTTCAGGACTATTAGTCCAATCTTCATCTTATCCGTACTCGGATGTTGTATCGTTTTCAAGTTGATTTGGGATCTTTGTATTGTGTATCTGTATTCTTGACTCGTTGAGTCGTTGTTGTATAGATATGTTCTTGTGGGATCCATTGTGAACTATTATGTAATGGCATTACTTTTTTTCCACCCGAATGTAAGTGCCTGGTGGGCATCCTTGAATATTTTCTATGTGGGTTTGGCAGGAATTGCTAAAATATGCATAGGGCCGACTCGAGGGTGTTATAAAGTGGTATCAGAGCTCAGTAGTTGCGATACTCCACTGGTCCAACCTGTAGGATAACCTAGGTAATGAATGATGTAGAGTGTCAAAACTATTTTGCAAAATCGGTTGGATAGATCTGATTAGGTATGCTTTTTCTCCTTACCTCTATGATATTCTCCTATTACCTTTTCGTTTTTTGAATCTTTTCTCTTACCCTTTCCTTGAGTCCAGGAATTCTCGTGGTTGGGTTTCTGTCGTACCTTTAGGGTTTCACTTTCTTCTTGCAACGGTGTTTCTACATCTGTTCTTCATTCTATCTGAGGATATCCTGCATCTGTTGTATCTTTCATTGGTTCCAAACTCCACTAACTTTTTTCTTTATATCTTCCGGTGGTTTCTAACATGACGACATCATCTACGTCAGATCCGATGAAGAGCCTACATCATTCCTTTGTTATCCGAACACCTCTTGTCAAAATCTTCACTCTGAATTTTGGGAATGTGGTGCACAAGTTTCTTATTCATGTACAGAGTAATAGTCCAGGTGTGTGATGGATTGGCCCCCAAACCTACTACTCTTTCTATTTACTCTTGTACATTGAATTATATTAAGGTGTAACTTTCACCTTCTAGCGAAGTTAGAGGTGGCCTTATCTTTTTAGACCTTTACTTCTACCTTTATTTCTCTGGTGTGTTATCCCAACATGTTTTGCAAGGTATAGTGGTTCCACCATCCCCTTAAAGAAGCTACATGGGAACGTGAAGATTTATTTTCCTAGGAATCGTGGGGCGAAAATCTTAAATAGTGGGGGAGAGTTATAGCATCCCAATTGTCTAACATTGGAATGCTACATTAGAAATATAGATCAATACTAATATCATGCATCATCATAATATCATGCTCATGTCATTGTGCCACATTGCATTTGAGCATCATATCAAAAATTTCATTTGTTTTTCTTCCTTGTATTACTGCTACCACCAGTACTCTCTCCCTCTTTGTTTATCCTCTCTCTATTTTGGTTTCAACAAGTGGGAATAAATTGCTAGGATTCCACTATTTCCAAATGATTATATTCCATTTCATAAAAAACATAACATATTTAATCTTGTATAAATTCCCAAATGGACATCTGTGGGCATATCTCTTCCCTGTTGCTATTTTACCTCTTGTCTTATCTTTGACTAAAACCATCTTTTCAAAACATCTGCAAAAGTTTCAAAAGATTTTTGAGTTCAAAACATGTTTGAATTTGTAATAAATAAAAGGAAAACAAACAAAAGAAATAAAATCAGTAAAAAGAATAAGAGATAGAGAGAGGAACCTATGGCAGCCCACCCCTGGTCTCAGCCTGGAAATCGGGAACAGAAGCCCACCTAGAGCTCCCCTTCCTCCCTTCCCCTTCCCCTGGGCTGACCCATACCCCTTCACCATGCGACGTTGTCTTCCCCTGTTCTTTTTCTCCTTCAGTTCCCTCTACTTAGCCAGCCGAAGAGGCAGGTGGCCGTCGAGCCGCGTCAGCCTCGTCACCCCTCACGCCACACTCGTGATCCCCCTACTTATCCACCCTACCCCTTCTCTGGAACCCTAGAGCATCTCCCTACTCACGCCGCCACCAAATCATCCTCTCCCTCTCCCTATTTCCTCTCTGCAAGCTCCCTAATGCTACCACCATCGTGCCACTACCTCTAGCCACCTCAAGATGAGCTGGTCATGGTTCCAACTTTGCCCCAACTCTCTCTTCCTCCGGAACCATGCCATCGAGTCCAAGGAGTCCCCAATCGTCGACGCGGTCATTGTCCTTCTCCCTAGACATCACCTTTCTGGTCAAATTCCAGCATACCGTCCTTCCTCCGTCCCAGCGGGCACCACCATCGTATTCATGTTGAGTTCCCAGTTCTTTCCCCTCCATCCATGGCCTGATTCGCATGCTGACGCTGAAGTGCTATATCTGTCATGCGTGCGTAGTGGCCAACTTTAGAGCAACCGAGGCGTCTTTAGTTCGAGCGTCCCTTGCCGCTTTGATCCGTACCTGACCCCAACATCCCCATCGCTCCTGCGCACCCAAGCCACGATAGTAACTTCTTCCGTACAAGCTGCATCCACTCTACACCTTACTTCCATCGGGGTCGAAGGGAACCTCGCCGTCGTGTGGCGCAGAAGATGCCGCCGGCCACCACTTCTCTTCCCTGCAGACCTACGCTAGCCGGGCTAGCCAGGGGTCCCAAGGTGAGCCTCACCTCCACCCTCTTACTTCCTAGGCCTCTCCTTCGCCATGACAAGCACCAGGAATGTCATGTGCGCGACGCTGCGAGCATGCATCGTTTATCGCACCATCTCTGCCGGTAATATCTCCGGAATCCAACGCTGTCGACCGTCTCTGTCGAATATTCAAAGAAACAGCGTCACATTTTCAGTTAGCCGCCAATAGACGCTTTTGCAAATAATCCACTTCCCTTTTTTTAACTATACTGATGTTCAACCGGACCCCACCTGTCAGCCAGAGAAACCACCACACCAATGTAGCAGGCCCAGTCGCGTGCTGGCCCACCTGTCTGCAGTTGTGGCTAGAGCTGTGCTCGGTGAGAAATGACAACACTCTTTAAATTATATATATATATACTAGGACTATTCTGCAAATCGGTTGCAGAATATTATTTTGTGCACCGACTTGAACTTTTTCGAACGAAGGGTTGAACTGCCCATTGAACTGCCTACCGCCTAAGCTTGAACTGCCTGTCGTCTAAGCTTGAACTGCCGCCTAAGCTCGAACTGCCTGTCGCCTAAGCTTGAACTGCCTTTCCGCCTAAACTTGAACTGCCCTCGAACTGCCTGCCGCCTAAGCTTTAACTGCCTGCCACCTAAGCTTGAACTGTCCTCCTCCTAACCTCGAACTATCCTCTGCCTAAGCTCGAACTGCCCTCTGCCTAAGCTGGAACTGTCCTCCGCCTAAGTTTGAATTGCCCTCGAACTGCCTGTCACCTAAGATTGAACTGCCTGCCGGCTATGCTTGAACTTCCTTCCACCTAAGCTTGAGCTACCCGGCGGAGCCAATGGGCGCGATGGAGTAGATGAGCCCGACGAAGGCGGTGGCAGAGTCACCTTAAAAGTCCCCCTCGGTGGCGAACTCCTCAGAGTGGGAGGCGTGTAGCCGCCTCCCGCACTCGCCTCTGCCCCTCCCGTGTGGCCGAGGTTGGCCGAGATCGGGCGTGTGAGGTGGTTGGAGTTGAGGAACATGTCGTCGAGCGGGCGATCGAAGACGGCCGGTAGGATGGTCAAAGAGGACGGACGGCAACGGAGAGAGACATGGCGATGGGGACCCGGGGCTAGGCTGGGGAAGACACCAGCAGGGAAGGTCGTGGAGGAGCTTGGTCGGCGCATGCAGAGGCAGGCTCGCAGAGGCAGCACGCGAGGCAAGGCAGGATGTCGCACGGGCAGACGGCAGCGATCGGAGCACCTAGGAGGGCGGAGGCACGGGCCATGGAGATGAGGTAGAGGCGGCTCGGTGGCGGCGGTCTGGAGGGTGGTCGGGGACGAGTGTGCGGCCACGCGTCGGCGGTGGGCATGCTCGAACTCGGGGGTGCATGGCGCGGTGGGGCAGGGGACGGCTGATGGTGCCAGGGACCTCATGGGGCAGAGGCAAGGCGGCCGGTGCGCGGGATTGGATGAGGTCGCGGGGATGGGATTAGGGTGACGGGGACGAGCGGGCGGTGGGTCGGGTTGGGAAGGAGGTAGATCAGGAGAGGAAGGTGGTGGGTCGGGCGGATGGTGCCCCTTATAGGATCGGCTGGTGCTCAGAATATAATTCTGAGAACCAGTTTCAGAATAGTACATCCATATATATATATAGAACATGACTATTCTACAAACCCCCTTAAGAGTATTGTAGAATAACTATTCTACAACCCTACCATAATTAGGTTACCTACTGCTACCCGAACCGGTCACCCTGACCCGACCGTCCCCGACTCTACCCCAACCAAGTAGAAGGTGTTTATGACAAGCGCCCACCCCTGAGCCAAGACAACACATCCCGTCCCCGATCTCGACGCTACCCACCTGGTCGGCGCGGGCGAGTGAGCGGCGGCCGCAGCCGACGTGAAGGGTCCCGCGACGGAACCTTGACGACCTTCCCCAACTAGGAGACCTTCTTCTTCGGCGCCGATGCGGGTGAGTGAGCAGCGGCGGCAGCCGACGTGAAGGAGCCCGCGACGGAACCGAGGCGACGTCCACGCAACCACCGGACCTTCTTCTTTGGAGCATACGCGAGCACAGTAAGCAATTTCTTCAAAATTTGTATCCAAATTCTTCAATTCAATCGCGAAATTCAAACAGGCGAAGCTTGATCTTCGATATAATTTGGAGGACATACAATTCCTACATAAAATCACAGCGACATGGCCCCAGTTCAGCGAAGGATTGGATATCAACTTGATCCAAAGGTTTGCATATTAAATTAATGGCCTCGTGGATGGAATCATTGTTTGTACTATCATAATTTGATGCTTGCTGATGTCTTTCATTATCAGAGCCTAATGAAGTTCACTTGTTTGGTTGTTGATTAATTTTGTGGTAATTGTATTATTATAAGAAGTTCACTATGATAGAATGTTGAAGTTCATATTGATAATCCAGGAAGTTTACTTGTAGAAACTTGATTATGATTGGAAAATCAAGTTCAGACTATTGTTATGATATTCAGGAGTTCATTAATATTCCTATTGAAGATCATATGTTTGGTTACTGAAAACTTGCATCATGGTAGTTTAGATTGTTGTTATGATATTCAGGAGTTCATTAATATACCTTTTGAAAAGATCACATGTTTTATTCCTGGAACTTGCATCATGGTAGTCCAGATTATTATTATGATAATAAGGAGTTCATTAGTATGCCTATTTAAGATCACATGTTTGATTTCTGAAAACTTGCATCATGGTAGTTCAGATTGTTATTATGTATTCAGTAGTTCATTACTATGCCTATTGAAGATCACATGTTTGCTTCATAGAAGTCCAGTGTAGTGATTTTGTAATAAAAGTTTGAAAATAAGACAAGATTTTATTGTATATTCCATTTATTCTACTGTAGTGTAGTTCACTACTATATTCGTGATAGTTCATTGGGATACAAAATTGCATTGAATAATTACAAAAAGTTTTATCAATGGCTATTCTTGTGATTCAAAAAGTAAAGTAGTGTGATGGAACAAGTACTGTTTCTCTTGAAATGATTTCATCCTTGAAATCCATATATTATTGCTACAGGGAGAGCGCATAGAAGAACGACAACCACAGACTGTGACCACAGAGTCCACTACTGGTGGTAGAGAGGTCCACACTAATGCCATAGACCCAGCAGGCATGGAAGATGACTGTGATGTTCTGGAACACCGAAACGAAAACGTTCTCCTCTTAAGTGTGATCAACCAATAATTGTGACTGAACATGTGATATGACTCCCAAAACGGATGCCTCTAGGCGAAAAAAAACAGAAGTCCACTATAGAAGGTGCTGCAGTCAAGACACATAGAGATAGAGGTTCAGTTGATTATGAGTTGGGAACCAAGGAGACTGCACAACACAAGGCAAGCGAGAAGTTCAGTTCTTACATTGATGCAGAACCTATATGAATGGTGCCACCTTCGAAAGATCAAGATGAAGAATAAATAGAGTGCTGGTTTGGCCCGTTGATCTGTCCTTGTGCTGCTACATGCCTTGGTAGGGATGCTCCTATGTTAGTTAACATGCATTACCAGAGTATGGCCACCATTGATTTCTGTCAGGTTGTTTGTGATGAAATCCAAAGAGGTGCTATCAGGTACCAAGAAGAAAAGAAGGCAGGACCCGAAGGATGTGGTGTTATTCTAGTTATCATGTATCTTGACAGCTGCTATTCTATCAAGCATTCGGTCATGCACACTCTCACACCTCGTGCAAATTTCTTGCAAAAGAAGAAGATGAAGGAGATTTATAAACTAGATCTCTATAAGAGTGGTGGTCCTAATCTTGCAGATTATAGGTTTGGCAAACTGATTCTAAGTACCACTATTATTTTGGGCTATTTCTTCATTTTATGATGTATTCATTATGCATTATTTATACTTATATTATAATTTTATTTTATTTTTGTGTTAACTCCTTCATTTTATGTAGTAGTGAACTTTTGATATCTTGTATATATGATCTTTTCTTTTTAATTGATAGTAGTCAGTGTTAATTACTGCATTGTTTGTCCTATTTTCACATTTTGGAAATACCCCACTTTCGCATCAGTGAACCCATGATATTTTTGTAGGTGTGGACTTCCTTCTTTTTTTAATCCATATTAATGTGAATTCTTATATATTTTTGAATCTCTTTTCAATTGTTTGAAATACCCAACATCTAAGTAGTTGGCTCATGTATGTTGCATAAGTGAACTTCCTGTATTAACACGTAGTATTTGTGAAACCCCTCATTCTTTTGTTCCTTTTTATCTCTACAAATACCCATTTAAGTAGTAGTGAACTTCTATAATTTTACATATGAACTTCCTTGGTCAACTCATTTTTTATATGGTTTTTTTGTATGTTATGTTTTACCGTTATGCGTGCATAATCCTTATTTGTTGTTTTTTTCATGATTTTAGTGAACTTCCTCTATACTTTTCATATTTATTTAATTTATTTTTTATCCATATTATAAGCAGTGGAAAGGTCGCAACCAGATTGCATATTCTTATTGTTTTCCTATCCAAGAACCTCATGCTAGATCTAATGTTGGACACAATCTTAATAATATCCCGGAACGTGATCATTTTTCTGATCCACTGACCATTACGCTGCATGAAACTGTTTCTGTCCAGATAGAAAATATTCAAACTGTGCCTATCCCTGAGCTAGCAGCAACTAGTGGTGGTGCAACACCGGTTTCAGCCTTGAGAAAGATCGATCTTCTACTTCAAAAAGTTTATGATATTTCTCATTCCATCCCTACTACAACTGACCGGATGAACAAGAAATCTGGATTATTTCCGGCTGGTCATGTCCCTAGTGCTGAAGTTGTTGAAGAACAGAAGGGACATGAGCTCAGATTGCTTGATTCATTGAGGGAAGCAACGTCTTGTGTGTGCACTGGTTCCTTAGAGTTTAGTTTGAAACAAGATAAATTTTGCTAAGAGTTTGAAAGAGAAGATGTTGTGATTGAAAGGCATATTAGGGAACAAGGTCCTCCTACTTTTAATGATGATGCTCCTGCCAAAGATGCGTCTTCCCCTATTGTTGTTTTAGGTCAATCAGCTGAAGAAGCTAAGGTTATAGTTATGTTGTTCCTTTTTTATATAGTTATCCTCTATGTGCATCACAGTGAATTTCTCCTTTTTATATTTTTTTGCATTTGAGGTTTATTCACTACAACTAGATAGTGGACCTCTCTGATTTTTAAATGCTAAATTCATGTTAGCATTATAGTGAACTTCCCCTTTTTTAATACTTTGTATCATGCTAACTTTTCATACTTTCTAAATTTGTGTGTAGGAAGATGCTAGGCTAGTTGAGGAACATGCTTCCGACGAGCTTGATGATGACGATGTTGATGAAGAATTCGAAATCGATAATCTGAGTAATTTTCAGTTCAAGAAGCGTCCGTCTACTATTGTAATGCCTCCTCGGGATTTTATTGAAGATCATGGTCAAGAATATATGGAATTGGGCACTGACATTCCTGTCAATGTCGACAATGTTGAAATCAAATCTGGCTCAGCAGGGAGTCTACATGATCATGTTGTGGCATCGGATAAGGATGTTGAATGATCTAGAGCTTTGCATGTGGATCCTATTTCAGTGGGAGCAGCTGGAGTTGTTTCCGCTAAGCCTATTGACAATGTTGACAACATGCAAGGGGAGTCTAGCGAGTGTAGCGCTGCAAGAAATGTGCATGATCATGATATGGTAATTGATGGGGATTCTGTAGGAGTTGTATTTTTTACTGAGGAACCTATTATGGAAGCAGTAGCTAGCACTGCCCCAATCAAGGTTATAGGCGCTGGAAATTCTGAATCAAATGTTGCTACGGAAAAAGAGCATGTTGATCAGGCAGCGCATGATGCTGAAACTGGTGGTGACAATTCTATTGCTTCTTTGGCCATGATTTCTGTTCATGCAGTATATGAAGTTAAAGAGGCAACACAAGATAATGAATATGGGTCTGACAGTGACAGGTTGCCTCACCCTCCATGAATCCTAGATAGCAAAGCCATGATGTTGACGTGTTTAACATTGCTACAGTGCAAACCTTTATATAATCTTTCAGAGTAGAGTCCACCCTCATGAATATGCTCATCGATGGGCTCAACAACAGAGGGTGGTTGTGCTCAAGTTTTATGTCTTTCACGACGCACGTACCATCAGCTCTTTCCTTGAACCTCATGAATGCCTTGCATCCAACTCTTTTGCCCAGTCTGTCCCGTTGGCGATCGTTCTCATTAAGTGTGATACGATGCTTCCCCTCTCGTACACATTGCAGAAACCTCATTGTCTTGTTGTGCTGTCTTTTCTTGATGCCAAATCATGTGTGCTTGGCGTACATGTTGTAAAATTCGTAAGCTTCATTGTATGTGGCAAATTCTTGACCAATTGCTGGTATCAAAAGTCTTGGAAGCTCGGGCGCCTACAATTTTTCAATACAAAACATTTTTTAGTCATATGCTTCAAGTTTCGGATAAGTTCCTAGTAGATTGCACTTCTTAAAATAGAACTTACGTGTGTGTATGATTGCTGGTCTGTAGGTGCCTACCATTGTTCTGTATTTTTCGGGGCAGGAGGAGTGACAATTGGTACATGACACATTGGATCTCGAGGAGAGATATGATTCGAAGCAGTGTTGCCCCTTGCTCTATTCCCATCTTGTCTCTTTGTCCTCCCTTTGTTGCTAGTATGAGCTTCAGTATTTACTCGCTTCTCTGGAGGATTCTTTTCTGGAGGATGTATACCCGAGTGAACTTCACCTTCAGCACCTGTGGAGTCTTGTTATTTTGAGCATCTCCTGCTTCTGCACTGATCCTTTTCTCACTCATCATCCTTGCACACTGTCCATTGTCTCTAGCTATCAAGTTTGTAGGTACATACTTTTTGTCTCGATCTGCGTGACCTGATCGTTCTGATACATGATAGACATGTTCGGTAACAGTGATTGGTTCAGTGTAACTTATTGGTGAGCGCAATTTATTTTGTTCAACAAAATGGCAAAGAACACCTTCATAGCTAAGTCAACTTTTGAATCATTCTTGACTAAATCTTCTAAAAGTTTTCGCAGATGCTTGGTTTCAATATGAGAACTTGGTGCAAAACCAAGTTCTATCTTAAGCTCACTGATGACCCAAAAGTATAGGGGGTGTATCGCAATATTTTCGAGGGAAGTGAAACCCAATTTATTGATTCGACACAAGGAGATCCAAAGAATATTTATAAGCCATAACAACTAAGTTGTCAATTCAGCTGCACCTGGAAACAATCTTGCTCACAGAAGTTTATTAGTAGCAACAGTTTTGTAGTAGCAATAGCAAAGTAACAGCAGTAGTAAAAGTAAAGACAGTAGTAACAATAGCAGTAAATAGTTGGGTTAAAGCGCGGTAGGCATAGGGATGGATGGACGGGCGTTGCATGGACAAGACAATTCACACGGCAATCAAGACATAGGGAAATTACAGATAAATAAGATAAAGCATCAAAGTACTAGATAATCATAGTCATGTGTTCCATATATAGTCATACGTGCTCGCAATGAGACCTTGCACAACATCTTTTGTCCTGATAGCCCGTTTGCAGCGGGGCCTTAAGGGAACTACTGGCAATTAAGGTACTCCTTTTAATAGAGCACCAGAGCAAAGCATTAACACTCCATGAACACATGTGATCCTCACATCAAAGCCATCCCCTCCGGTTATCCTGATTGTTGTCACTTCAGGGCCTTTGGTTCTGCACAACAATGTGTGTATACAACTTGTAGATAATACCATAAACAATACTATCATAATGAATCAATAAAATGGTCAAATCTAGAATCATGGCACTCGGGCCCTAGTGACAAGCATTAAGCATAACAAGTTTCAACAAAGTCAAAAAGCACTAATCATAGATACTAGGCACCATGCCTAACAATCTGATGTCATTACATGAACGATCTCATCCAATCCCTACCATCCCCATAGCCTACAGCGGGGGATTACTCACTCATAGATGGGGAAACATGGATGGTCGATGGAGAAGCAATGGTGATGATGGTGGCGATGATCTCCTCCAATTCCCCGTCCCAACAGGGTGCCAGAACAGAGTTTCTGGTGCTGATTCGTGGAATTTGGTGGTGGCGGCAAAGCGGAACTCTATCTGGAATAACGTAGAACCCCCCTTGGTTTTTAGGTCAAGAGGCATCTTATAGGCGAATAGGGAGGCCGAGGGGGTGACCGAGGTGGCCACACCACCCCCAGGCGCGGCCTAGCATGGCACGCGGGGCTAGTTGGTGTGGCCCCTCGTGGCCCTACTCCATCTCCTCTTCTAGCTCCGTGAGTCTTCTGGTGAAATAGGATTTTGGCATATTTTCCGGGATTTTTCCTGATAGTTGATTTTCTGCACAAAAACTAGACACCAAGGTAATTCTGCTGAAAACAGCGTTAGTCCGTGTTAGTTGTATCCAAATCACACAAGTTTAGAGGAAAAACAATAGCAAAAGTGTTCGGGAAAGTAGATACGTTTTGGACGTATCAACGCCCCCAAGATTAGATTATTGCGTGTCCTCAAGCAATTCAGTTGAAAACTGAGTGCGATAAAATAAACTTTCACAAACACATTTGCTTCATATGATTTATATATTCTCAGCATGTGATCCACTACTTAGACAATTCACAATAAAGAGTATGCAACTAATGTTTACTTAATAGTCATTGCAAGCTATGAAGAGATTCCAACTCAAAAATAATAAGTAGTATGAAACATAAACATAAGCAACATTGCAATGCTCATAAAAATGTATGATAGAGTGGTATCTCGCTTGCCTTTGATTGTAGAGCAAATATAAATTCTCTCAAGTTTTGAGAATAGAACTAAAGATATCACATTACACTAGAACTAAAGATATCAAAGGTACAAGCATCAAGGTCATAACACAATTAATCAAGTTTTGAGACAAGCACATTACACTAAGAATGGCAACCATTCTCTCAAGAAAGTGCTCATAGAATATGTGGTGACTCAACAAGGAAGTGAAAAGGTTTTGAAAAGTTTGAAAGGCTTCCAAATGATGAAAGTATGGTACTCATTAGCTCTGAGCTCTCACTACCCCTATCATAAGCATCTTTTAGGTGATTAAGGTTAAAGTGACACAACTAAGAGGATATGCTTGACAAGTTATAAGTTGAAATCTCATGCCCCTTACTTACGAGTACCGAACCTCATGCTACTCAACTTCAGTCACAAGTATGCTCTTGTCATTGTAAGTACATATGTATCATAGAGAACCGCCAATGGGGTACCCCTTGCACATGATACAGGAGCTATCCCATAATCAAAATGACAAGGCAACCAGACAATGAGCATCTCAACGATCTTTTTATTTGCTATTTGCATAGGTTTTTATTGATGATGCTTCATAGAATGCTCATTATGGTTATGCTGCAAGTTTCCACCATGATTAGGCATGGCTTAGGCTAGCGGACCAGGCGTTTGTCTAACACACATACAAACTCCATGATCTTACAAGTTCCCCTTTTATTTCACACCGCCGGGATCCATAAGCAAAAGAATCATGATATCAACGAAGTACAAAGTACTAGTGCAATGTTGAAAGAGTTCCCCATGATACATGGTTCTGCTAACTTCAACTTCTAAAGCGCAAGCATATACGCAACAAAGATGGACACAATGGTTCAAGTTTATTAAGTGCAAGAAAATAAAGTGTGCCATCAAGTTCGTGAGAGCTTTACTAACTAACTTTCTCATAACAAGCAAACATTTTATTCGGAAGAAAACAACGCATACTAAATATGCACGGAATAGCAAATGATGCTAATAGGTAGGTATGGTGGACACTTTTGGCAATATTGGTTTTGTGGAGTTGGATGCACGAGTAAAGATTATACTCAGCACAAGTGAAGGCTAGCAAAAGTAAGGGAGCGACAAACGAGAGAGCAATTACTGTCATAATCATGCCTGCAACAAAAACAAGACTAATCATGGCATCAAAGTGATTCAAGACCCCTGAGGCAAAATAATTCATCGAGGCTTAACTTATTATTTCAGTCATATGCATGCGTGAGCATGTGCCAAGTCAATTCAAGTGAAACTTTCAGAGGATGACACCACATTGTCATACCAAGTTATGAATAGAGAAATGCAAGAAAGCATTCATATGACATGCTACAAACTATTAGCAAGCTGGAGCTAATCATAAGAAAGCAAGAACTACTAAGCATCCATGAATAACATACACCCTACATGAACAGACTAAGCATGCCCATAATGATGAGTATATGTACAAAATTGAAAACAAATAGAGTTCGTTACCAACCTCTTAACACACCTCAAGTTGTCATTAATCTTCATTATTGCCCTTAACTTGTATGGCTTGAATAGTAACATGAAAACCAAACTCCACTTAGGACGGCCGAACACTGCAACGAACTTCACAAAACCAAAGAGGAACAACAAATATTTTTGGTGTTTTTGAGTTTTAAAGGCAAGAGCAAAAAGGAAGAACAAGCAAAGCAAAATCTTTTTGGGTTTTTCGAATAATCAAAACAAAACCAAACGGAAGAAGTAAACCAAGGCAAAAAGAAAGAGAAGCAAACAAAAGGAAGCAAAGAAAATATTTTTGGTCTTTTTGTGTTTTAGAAAGCAAAAGCAAAGAAAGAACGAAAACTAAAAAGAGAATGAAACATGGATATACAAAGTACTAACTAAACATGATATGTAGATTAGTGTGATGTCGGTGTACCTCCCCCCAAGCTTAGGCTTTTGGCCTAAGTGGGTATCAATCCTAAGCTGGCCAAGATGGAGCACCTCCGTGGTACAACGAGGAGGTGCCCTTGTCCTGGTACGAGCTCGAGTATGCCCCACCGTAGTGTGCAGAGTAGTCGTAAGAAGGCACATCCTCCTGGTGCTCATCCACCTCCTCCTTAGAACGCGACCATGGACTCATGTAAATACTGAACAAAGTGGATTGTGGCCAAGGAATTTACCTATCGTCTCCGTCAGTAAACAACATCCTGTATACTAAGCTGTCCAAATCAGAGTCAGTAGTGACGAAGTGATGAGTTTTCATAGAAGCAAGATCAAGCCTTTGTGGTGCTAACAAAGTGTCATTAGGATCCACAGAAAGTTCTAATGCAACCACCATGCGTGAGGGAGTGATGCCCCCATAAATAGGTCCCCTAGCAGCTAGGCGGCGAGCAATGAGAGAGCCAAGATTGTACTTGGTATCATTATTAAGTGTAGTAGCAAGGAAGGCTAAATGATAATTGGAAATATTACTAGTGTTCTCCCTACCAAGAATGCTAGTGGCAAGATAATAAGCAAAAAATCTAAGAGCTGGGAGTAGAATGTTGCTTATATTCCCGCACTGAGCTACGCAGTCTTCATCATTTGTCACACTTCGATAGAGCTCTAGCAAGTCAGCGGGTCGGCCTTGAATTTTCTTCACTGTCCCTATCATGCCTATACATATAATGCTACAAAATCTTTACAATGACATGGTAATAGGCTGATTATAAATTCTGAAAGAAACAGTTGACTGATAAGGAGTGTTAGTGAAAACGAAACTCTCAATGAAACAAGGGAAGGTAGATGGGTGAGCATCTCCCTCATCTCCTTCATTGCCAAAGTGTGGTGCAATGGGATCTTCATTGTATGAAGCCCTAAATTGAGAGTCTGATCTTGAAGGCCTTGACCTCCTAGGTGTGTCTCTCTCAAATATTTCTCCAAATGTGTGGTTGTTCATCTTTGATATTCTAGAATTTAAACATCCATTATACAAGTGATTGCAAAGTGAATACAAAATGAAGGGAACTACTCATAGGGACTTGTGAGAGGCCTAAACATGCATCAAAACAATATCTCTAAGCATTGAACAAGCTTACAAGCTCTCAAAACATGTCACCTACAACAACAAAATACTCAAGATATAATCCACTAAACACAAATCTACTTGGACAAGCGGAGGAGTCATATACCGGAGAACAAATGCTCCAAATTTCAGCAGCAAAGATGGGCTGAGCAAGGAGATCGAAAAATCATGGACAAGAACAGCAAGAACGCGATTTCGAGCAATGAGCTGGTGTTTTCTCGGGAGAGAGAAGGCAGAGGCAAGTGTGAGAGTGGGTGGAGGGCCAAGGGTGGCCCACACCATGGGCAGGCGCGCCCCTGGACTGGCCACGCCACCAGGTGGTGTGCCTGCCTGGTGGCCCCCGGTACTCCCTAGGTACTTCTCTGCCCCTTTTTCACATAAAAATTTAATATGAATTTTCTGGAATTTTTCGAGACACTTTATTTTTGAGCAATTTTCAGGTATTGATGAATGATTTTTCTGCAGAAAAGTGATTTTGAAATGATGCAATGACAAAACAAAACCAAAACTTTAGAAGTTCTAAGACACTCTAATATGCAAGCAACTAATAACATAAAAGTAAACTAAGCGAAAACAAAAACTAAAATGGATAAAATAAAAGTAAGCGGAGATAATCATGGTGAAAACATTGTTTTGCTCATTAAAATCCCTTTGTTCACATGGTTGATCAGGTTTTGTTACCAAAAAAATTTTATGTGAAACAAAACTTGGTATTCCACTAATGATTATGTTACCTCAACCTTGATAGCAATGGTCCCAATCATAATAATTTCATATTTTTCTCGTGGTATGGGACAATATATTCCTACAATTTGAATGCCCTCAATATTTTCAATCGAATTTAGGACATAATTCCGATCAATCTTCTTTGGGAAATAGACAGTGTGTTCCTTGTCATTAACACTAAAGTCACCTTTCCTTGATTACAATTAATAACAGCTCCTGCAGTATTAAGAAAAGGTCTTCGAAGAATAACATACATATTATCATCTTCAAGCATTTCAAGCACAACAAAATCAGTTAATATCAAGAAATTATGAGCCACTTGAACAGGTACATCCACACATATACCAACAGGAACAGTAGTAGATTTATCCGCTATTTGCAGAGATATATCAGTTGGTATTAGTTTTTCCAGTTTTGAGACAAGCACATTACACTAAGAATGACAACCATTCTCTCAAGAAAGTGCTCATAGAATATGTGGTGACTCAACAAGGAAGTGAAAAGGTTTTGAAAAGTTTGAAAGGCTTCCAAATGTGGAAAGTATGGTACTCATTAGCTTTGAGCTCTCATTGCCCCTATCATAAGCGTCTTTTAGGTGATTAAGGTTAAAGTGACACAACTAAGAGGATATGCTTGACAAGTTATAAGTTGAAATCTCATGCCCCTTACTTACGAGTACCGCACCTCATGTTACTCAACTTCAGTCACAAGTAAGCTCTTGTCATTGTAAGTACATATGTATCATAGAGAACCGCCAACGGGGTACCCCTTGCACATGATACAGGTGTTATCCCATTATCAAAATGACAAGGCAAGCAGGCAATGAGCATCTCAGCGATCCTTTTATTTGCTATTTGCAAAGGTTTTTATTGAGGATGCTTCATAGAATGCTCATTATGGTTATGCTGCAAGTTTCCACCATGATAAGGCATGGCTTAGGCTAGCGGCCGAGGCGTTTCTCTAACACACATACAAACTCCATGATCTTACAAGTTCCCCTTTTATTTCACACCGTCAGGATCCATAAGCAAAAGAATCATGATATCTGATGGCTCAATGCACGGCGGCCAGAAAAATGCTTGATGGCGGTGTTGATGTAGAGCTTGTTGGGAACCCCAAGAGGAAGGTATGATGAGCACAGCAGCAAGTTTCCCTCAGTTATGAAACCAAGGTTTAATCGAACCAGTAGGAGCAAGGAAACACCCCAAAGGTGTTACTAGCTGAGCTTTGGCAGGGCGCACTACCGGTGCTAGTAGCAACATGGAGACCTGCACAACACAACCACAGAACTTTGTCCCCAACTTGCGATGAGGTTGTCAATCTCACCGTGTTTTGCGGAAAACAAAGGATTAAACGTATCGAATGGAAAGAAGTAAAAGTTTGTAGAAAGTAAACACAAAGCAGTAAACAGTATATAGATTGTATGTAAAGAAAAGGACCAGGATCCATAGTTCACTAGAGGTGGCTCTCCTTAAGATAGATAACATGTTGGGTGAACAAATTACAGCGGGGCAATTGACAAACATCGAGAAAGCAATACATGCATATACTAATCATCTTGACTCCTTTGAGATTCGACTAGGCATTACAACATTATACATAGACCGCCATCCAACTGCATCTATGACTAATAATCCACCTTCGGGTTATCATCCGAACCCCCTCCAGTATTAAGTTGCAAGCAACAGATTATTGCTTTACAAACTGCGTGTAAAGTAAACAATACGATTGTTCTATGAACAAAGGATTATTGTTTTCTCCCTAGTAGCAACATCACATCTAGTACTTTAGAGATTTCTGTCACTTCCCCAGATTACCAGAGGCATGAACCCACTATCGAGCATAAATACTAACTCTTGGAGTTGCTAGCATCTACTTGGCCAAGATAGCTACTAACAATGGAAAGCATGCAAGATCAAAAATAACAAAGACATGATAGAATCAATAATCAATCTGAAATAGCATCTCAATATCTATTGGATCCCCACAAACACAACATGCAGAATTACAAATAGATGATCTTGATCATTAATAGAGCTCACAAGATCTAGACATGAAAGCACAAAGGAGGAGAACCAGCCATCTAGCTAGTACATGGATCCATAGTCCAAGGATGAACTATTCACGCATCACACCGGAGGCTTCCATGGTGATGAAGAAGGCCTCCAGGGTGAATTCCCCTCTCCGGTAGGGTGCCGGGAAGAGCTTCAGATCCCTCCCGATCTAGGGATGGAGATGACGGCGGCTATAGACACTTTCGTGGATTTTTGATCGGGTACTTAGGGTTTACGTCCCGAGGGCAATATAGAGGCGGAAAGAGAGGTCGAGGGGGTGCCGGGAGCGGCCACACCACCCCCTGGCGCGAGTCAGGCCTGGCCGTACAGCCAGGTGGTGTTGTGGCCCCCTGGCCCCTCTCCGTCTCTTATTCTAGCACTTGATGACATCAAGAAAAATAGGCACTTTGGCTTTTGTCCCGTCCAATTCTGAGAATATTCATTTTCTGACTTTCCTAGAACCAAAAACAGCAGAAAACAGGCAGCTGGCATTGTGGCTCTTGTCAATAGGTTAGTCCAAGAAATCATATGAAAAGTACTCAAAGTTGGAACAAAACACAAGAATGTGGATAAAACCAAGCATGGAACATCAAAAATTATAGATACATTTGCAATGTATCAATATCAACAAAGTACAAAGTACTAGTGCAATGTTGAAAGCGTTCCCCATGATACATGGTTCTGCTAACTTCAAGTTACAAAGCGCAAGCATATACACAACAAAGATGGACACAATGGTTCAAGTTTATTAAGTGCAAGAAAATAAAGTGTGCCATCAAGTTCGTGAGAGCTTTACTAACTATTTTTCTCATAACAAGCAAACATTTTATTCGGAAGAAAACAAGGCATACTTAATATGCACGGACTAGCAAATGATGCTAATAGGTAGGTATGGTGGACACCTTTGGCAATATTGGTTTTGGGGAGTTGGATGCACGAGTAAATATTATACTCAGCACAAGTGAAGGCTAGCAAAAGTAAGGGAGTGACAAACGAGAGTGCCATTACTGTCATAATCATGCCTGCAACAAAAACAAGACTAATCATGGCATGAAAGTGATTTAAGACCCCTGGGGCAAAATAATTCATCGAGGCTTAACTGATTATTTCAATCATATGCATGCGTGAGCATGTGCCAAGTCAATTCAAGTGAAACTTTCAGAGGAGGATACCACAGTGTCATACCAAGTTATAAATAGAGCAATGCAAGAAAACATTCATATGAGATGCTAAAAACTATTAGCAAGATGGAGCTAATCATAAGAAAGCAAGAACTACTAAGCATCCATAAATAACATACACCCTACATGAACAGACTAAGCATGCCCACAATGATGAGTATATGTACAAAAGTGAAAACAAATAGAGTTTGTTTCTAGCCTCTTACCACACCTCAAGTTGTCATTAATCTTCATTATTGCCCTTCACTTGCATGGATTGAATAATAACATGAAAACCAAACTCCACTGAGGACGGCTGAACCCTGCAACGGACTTCACAAAACCAAAGAAGAACAACAAATATTTTTGGTGTTTTTGAGTTTTAAATGCAAGAGCAAAAAGGAAGAACAAGCAAAGCATAATATTTTTGGGTTTTTCGAATAATCAAAACAAAACCAAACGGAAGAAGCAAACCAAGGCAAAAAGAAAGAGAAGCAAACAAAAGGAAGCAAAGAAAATATTTTTGGTCTTTTTGTGTTTGAGAAAGCAAAAGCAAAGAAAGAACAAAAACTAAAAAGAGAACAAAACATGGATATACAAAGTACCGACTAAACATGATATGTAGATGAGTGTGATGTCGGTGTACCTCCCCCCAATCTTAGGCTTTTGGCCTAAGTGGGTATCAATCCCAAGCTTGCCAAGATGGAGCTCCTCCGTGGTACAACGAGGAGGTGCCCTCGTCCTGGTACGAGCTCGAGGATGCCCCATCGTAGTGCGCAGAGTAGTCGTAAGAAGGCACATCCTCCTGGTGCTGCCTGTGGAAACCAAGCAAGCAGAGCGGCTCATCAACCTCCTCCTTAGAACGCGACCATGGCCTCCTGTAAATACTGAACAAAGTGGATTGTGGCAAAGGAATTTCCCTCTCATCTCCGTCAGTAAACAACATCCTGTATACTAAGCTATCCAAATCAGAGTCAATAGTGACGAAGTGATGAGTTATCATAGCAGCAAGATCAAGCCTTTGCGGTGCCAACAAATTGTCATTAGGATCCACAGAAAGTTCTAATGCAACCACCATGCGTGAGGCAATGATAACCCCATAAATAGGTCCCCTACCAGCTAGGCAGCGAGCAATGAGAGAGCCAAGCTTGTACTTGGTATCATTATTAAGTGCAGCAGCGAGGAAGGCTAAATGATAATTGGAAATATTACTAGTGTTCTCCCTACTAAGGAATGCTAGTGGCAAGATAATAAGCAAAATATCTAAGAGGCGGGAGTTGAATGTTCCTTATCTTCCCGCGCTGAGCTACGCGGTCGTCGTCATTTATCACACAACGATAGAGCTCCAGCAAGTCAGCGGGTCAGCCTTGAATTTTCTTCACTGTCCCTATCATGCCTATACCTATAATGCTGCAAAATCTTTCCAATGACATGGTAATAGGCTGATTATAAATTCTGAAAGAAACGTTTGACTGATAAGGGGTGTTAGTGAGAACGAAACTCTCAATGAGAGTTTTGGTTAGCATGGCATATTGCTCACTCTCATCTTCCATGTACGTGGTCAGGCCAACCCTCTAAACCAGTAGTAAGAAATCATTGAGGATCCCTGCAGCTTGCAAAAAGGTAAAACAAGTGAAGGTAGATGGGTGAGCATCTCCCTCATCTCCTTCATTGCCAAAGCGTGGTGCAATGAGATCTTCATTGTATGAAGGCCTAAATTGAGAGGCTGATATTGAAGGCCTTGACCTCCTAGGTGTGTCTCTCTCAAATATTTCTCCAAATGTGTGGTTGTTCATCTTTGATATTCTGAAATTTAAACATCCATTATACAAGTGATTGCAAAGTGAATACAAAATGCAGGGAACTACTCATAGGGACTTGTGAGAGGCCTAAACATGCATCAAAACAATATCTCTAAGCATTGAACAAGCTTACAAGCTCTCAAAACATGTCACCTACAACAACAAAATACTCAAGATATAATCCACTAAACACAAATCTACTTGGACAAGCGGAGGAGTCACATACCGGAGAACAAATGCTCCAAATTTCAGCAGCAAAGATGGGCTGAGCAAGGAGATCGAAAAATCATGGACAAGAACAACAAGAACGCGATTTCGAGCAATGAGCTGGTGTTTTCTCGGGAGAGAGAAGGCAGAGGCAAGTGTGAGAGTGAGTGGAGGGACATGGGTGGCCCACACCATGGCCAGGCGCGCCCCTGGGCTGGCCGCGCCACTAGGTGGTGTGCCTGCCTGGTGGGCCCCCTTGGTACTCCCCAGGTACTTCTCTGCCCCTTTTTTCACCTAAAAATTTAATATGAATTTTCTGGAATTTTTCGAGACACTTTATTTTTGAGCAATTTTCTGGTATTGATGAATGATTTTTCTGCAGAAAAGTGATTTTGAAATGATGCAATGACAAAACAAAACAAAACTTCAGAAGTTCTAAGACACTCTAATATGCAAGCAAATAATAATAGAAAAGTAAACTAAGCAAAAACAAAAACTAAAATGGATAAAATAAAAGTAAGCAAAGATAATCATGGTGAAAACATTGTTTTGCTCATTAAAATCCCTTTGTTAACAAGGTTGATCAGGTCTTGTTACCAAAACAATTTTATATGAAACAAAACTTGGTATTCCACTAATGATTATGGTACCTCAACCTTGATAGCAATGGTCCCAATCATAATAATTTCATATTTTTCTCGTGGTATGGGACAATATATTTCTCCAACTTAAATGCCCTCATGATTTTCAATCAAATTTAGGACATAATTTCTATCAATCTTCTTGGGGAAATAGACAGTATGTTCCTTGTCATTAGCATTAAAAGTCACCTGTCCTTGATTACAATTAATAACAGCTCCTGTAGTATTAAGAAAAGGTCTTCCAAGAATAACAGACATATTGTCATCTTCAAGCATTTCAAGCACAACAAAATCAGTTAATATCAAGCAATTATGAGCCACTTGAACAGGTACATCCTCACATATACCAACAGGAACAGTACTAGATTTATCCGCCATTTGTAGAGATATATCAGTTGGTATTAGTTTTTCCAGTTAAAATCTCTTATAGAGAGAGAAAGGCATAACACTTTATCCTGCTCCCAAATCACACAAAGCAGTTCTAACATAACTATTTTTAATAGAGCACGGAATAGTTGGAATCCCTGGGTCTCCAAGTTTCTTTGGAACCTTACCATTAAGGAATAATTAGCAAGCAAAGTAGAAATTTCTTCATTAGGGATCTTCCTTTTATTAGAGACAATATCCTTCATATACTTTGAGTAAGGAGGGAACTTAATAGCATCAGTTAAAGTAATTTGCAAGAATAAAGGTTTCATCCACTCACAAAACTTATTATAGTGTTCATCTTCCTTTGACTTGTGTTTCTTATCAGGGAAAGGCATAGGTTTTTGGACCCAAGGCTCTCTTTCACTACCATGTTTCTTAGCAACAAAATCTTCTTTAGTGTATTTAGTATTCTTAGTGTGCCTTTCAGGTTCTTCTTCAACTTTTTCTTTATCAGGAACATCATTTTCCTCATTACCACTTTCAGTTTCAGCATCAGAGACAAATATGCTATTGGGATCTATAGCAGGTTCAAGAGATTCTACAATAGTTTTACGTTTCTTTTTCCTTTTCTTAGGATAAGTACCACTATTTTCAATTTGTTGATTATCCTGTTCAATTCTTTTAGGATGCCCCTCAGGATATAGAGGATCCTGGGTAGCAGCACCACTTCTAGTTCTAATTTCATAAACATGTTTTCCTTTAGCAGCACTAACTAGCAAGTCTTTTTGTACTTTAATAAGCTGATCAATTTGAGTTTGAACCATTTGGAAGTGTTTAACAAACATTTTAACATCATTAGAGGTTCTTTCCACAATATCTTTTAACTCAATAATATCTCTTGAATTTACCATTAGATGATTTTGCACCCTTTTATTAAAATTATCTTGCTTAACAATAAAAATATCGAATTATTATAAGCATTTATCAGGAGGTTTAGAGTAAGGAATATAACCTTCATCAGAGTGTTGGAGAGAGTGTACCTCAATAGTGGATGAGTGGGAGATTGGCTTACATAATTCTTCTATAAGAGGTAAATTCTTCACGTCTGCATCTTTAATACCCTTCTCCTTAAGACATTTCTTGGCTTCCTTCATCACTTCATCATTTAGTTCAATAACTCCCCTCTTCTTTGATGTTGGTATAGGAGAAGGCACAGTTAACTCAGGTGTAGTTGTCTCATGTATAGTTGGTTCAGACGGAGTCTAGTCTTCATAATTCTTGCTTATTTTATCCATTAATTACTGAGCTTCTTTGGGAGTTCTATTCCTGAAAAAAAAATCAGCAGAACTATCCAGGTATGTCCTAGATTCTTCAGTTAGTCCATTATAATACATATCAAGAAGCTCATTTTTAGGTAATGGACATCCAGCTTGTGCATGAATCAAGGCATAAAACCTTGCCCATGATTCAGGCAATATCTCTTTCTCTCCTTGTTTAAAATCAAAAAGTTCCTGCAAAATATCATGTCTAGCACTAGGAGGAAAATATTTCTGAAGGAAAGTACTAATAAAGCAATCAGGGCTATCAATATATCCAGGAGGTAAATTATTAAACCAAGTTTTAGCTTCTCCTTTCAACGAAAAAGGGAAAAATTTAGCAACAAAGTAGGTGCCCATCTTAATATCATCAAAAAACAGGCCACTCTTGGTAGAAAGCTTAGTCATATGTGATACCGCACTTTCATTCTTAGTCCCATAAAAGGTTCTTTCTCAATAATAGTTATGTAAGATAAATCAAGAGATAAATCATAATCCTTATCTTTAATGTTTATGGGAGATGCAGCAAACTTAGCATTACGAGAGAATTTGGGTTTTATAGTACGCCTCTCAAGGATACTCTTAATAGCACTCCTATCATGGGTGTTTTGACATTCTTTAATAAATTCATCGGTCATCTCTATATAACCGTCTTCAATATCATAACTCTCTCTAGACTCAGGTGAACTGATAGGTGTAGTAGTGTCTTCATTAGGAATTTCAGTATTTACAGCTATAGTTCTAGCAATCGTAGCATCTAGGAACGGACCTAATGAACCACTCTTATCAAGCACAGTAGAAGCAGCATCATAAGTATCAGAAGTTTCAGATTCAGAAGTAGGAGTAGTGTGTGTAGCATGTGTGTGTGGTGGTGTAAGGAGCTTACTCATAACAGATGGTGAATCAAGAGCAACAGAGGTGTTCAGAACCGTAGCTCTTCTTGTAGCGGATGGTAAAATAGGAACCTTGCCATCACGAGACTTACCCATGATGCATAGATGGCGGTGAACAATAGTGATTCCAAGTGAACTTGATAAATAGAGCTATGCTCCCCGGCAACGGCGCCAGAAAATAGTCTTGATGACCCACAAGTATAGGGGGTGTATCGTAGTATTTTCGAGGGAAGTGAAACCCAATTTATTGATTCGACACAAGGGGAGCCAAAAAATATTTATAAGCCTTAACAACTGAGTTGTCAATTCAGCTGCACCTGTAAACAATCTTGCTCACCGTACTTTATCAGTAGCAATAGTTTTGTAGTAGCAATAGCAAAGCAACAACAGTAGTAAAAGTAAAGACAGTAGTAACAATAGCTGTAAACAGTTGGATTAAAGCGCGATAGGCATAGGGATGGATGGATGGGCGTTGCATGGAAAAGACAATTCACATGGCAATCAAGACATAGGGCAATTGTAGATAAATAAGATAAAGCATCAAAGTCCTAGATAATCATAGGCATGTGTTCCATATATAGTCATACGTGCTCGCAATGAGAACTTGCACAACATCTTTTGTCCTATCAGCCCGTTTGCAGCGAGGCCTTAAGGGAACTATTGGCAATTAAGGTACTCCTTTTAATAGAGCACCGGAGCAAAGCATTAACACTCCGTGAACACATGTGATCCTCACATCAAAGCCATCCCCTCCGGTTATCCCGATTGCTATCACTTCGGGGCCTTTGGTTCTGCACAACAATGTGTGTATACAACTTGCAGGTAAGACCATAAACAATACTATCATAATGAATCAATAAAATGTTCAGATCTGGAATCATGGCACTCGGGCCCTAGTGACAAGCATTAAGCATAACAAGTTGCAACAAAGTTAAAAGCACTAATAATAGATACTAGGCACCATGCCCTAACAATCTGATGCCATTACATGAACGATCTCATCCAATTCCTAGCATCCCCATAGCCTAAAGCGGGGGATTACTCACTCATAGATGGGGGAAACATGGATGGTCGATGGAGAAGCGATGGTGAAGATGGTGGAGATGATCTCCTCCAATTTCCCATCCCGGTAGGGTGCCAGAACAGAGTTTCTAGTTCTGATTTGTGGAATCTAGTGGTGGCGGCGAAGCGGAACTCTTTCTGGAAAAAACGTCGAACCCCCCTTGGTTTTTAGGTCAAGAGGCATCTTATAGGCGAAGAGGGAGGCCGAGGGGGTGACCGATACGGCCACACCACGCCCAGGCACGGCCTGGTCTGGCCCGCGCGGCCAGGTGGTGTGGGCCCCTACTGGCCTACTCCGTCTCGTCTTCTGGCTCCGTGAGTCTTCTGTAAAATAGGATTTTTGGCATATTTTCCGGAATTTTTCCTGATAGTTGATTTTCTGCACAAAAACTAGACAGCAAGGTAATTCTGCTGAAAACAACGTCAGTCCGTGTTAGTTGTATCCAAATCACACAAGTTTAGAGGAAAAACAATAGCAAAAGTGTTCGGAAAAGTAGATATGTTTGGGACGTATCACTCACCCAATTGATCAACATGACCTGAATCTGAAGGTCTCGGAGCGGTGTCATCTCCATTTGGGAAACCAAAAACATGGTGAACAGCATCCCTCCTAACTTCAACAACCTTTCTAGAACCACACTCTATCTTCATGTTGGATGGGTCAAGTTTCATCATCAAATGACCCATGAGGACACATGAAATAATGCCCTCAAGAACCCAGTCAAACACATAGCCAAATCTAGCATCACGGACTTTTGCTATATGAGATGACTTTAGCAACTTAACAGCCAACAAAACTTCCCCAAGTGAACAGCGAACAGTTTGCTGAAAACGCTTTTGTCTACCATCATCTGCATCAGGCTTCAATCGAACTGATGTCTTCTTACGGCTTGCAGTCTTCTTCTTAGCATGACCACTAGGTAAAGCATTCAATTTATGTCTTTTTTTCCCTTTGTCTGCAAAACATAGAAAAACTAAAAATAATAAGAGATGTTCATTGAATATGAAAATGTGCAAAACATAAAAAGGATAAAACAAAAAAAATTAATTAAGAGGAGTTCACTACAATGATGATAGAAGATCACATTTTACATAAGGAGAGATTAACTAATGGTTAAAAAGGATGATGTAAGAAGTTTTGGATATCTACTTTTAGTAGTTCACTAATATTGTAGGAGAAATTTCAACTATATAACAAAACATAACTAAAATAAAAACATTAATACAACATAATGAAAAAATTACAAAAATTAAAATACCGTAAAACCACAATACAATACAAAAATTAAGATAAGTTCACTATACTTGTGATGGGATATACACATGTATATCATGAGAGGTTAATTAAAGACCTAAAATAATAATTTAGCACGGTAGATTCAGAAGTTCATTATAAAAAATCATCTAAAAAAGAAAAATCACCTGCTCAGGTATGTCAACAAAGTCATCAGAATCAACAGACAAAACATCTTCACCGACAGCATCAGGAACATAAGACTTGTCCGCTGGAAGAGTGCGTTTTCCTGAACTAGACATAGAAGAAGAAGAATCCCCATAAATGGCTGCAGATTTAGTATACATGAAAACACGAGGACTATGGCGAGGGGTGACAGCAGCAGGCTGAGAAGGGGACAAAGGAGATCCAACAACGGAACTGTAACTTCTTTTACGAACACCAAACCTCACTCTCGACGTACTAGTTCACTTGGCACTCGTTCACTTGGCACTGGTTCACTTGGTTCTACGACTGGTTCACTTGGTTCTACGACTAGTTCTCTTTCAATAACAGCTTTATTTAATTTTTTCCTAATATAGTACTGTTTCACTTTCAACTCATGTTGAGCAACCTTGGAAGCGCGTTTCTTATTATATTTGGACAGCTGCTCCTGAACATTCCAATCCTGTGTCACTTCCTTAGTACCATCCACAGTATGCGAAGGAGTGTCCTGTAAAACTGGAGTGCAATCTAGTACAAGCGAATCAGTTGCATCTAATGCCCTGGACTTATCATCCACAGGACTCAGATCAAAAGTTGGTCCAGCTGAACAATCAACACTGAGGATATTGGCAGATTCACCAATGGATCGGTAAGAGAGTGACGTTTCATCATAGAGAGGCAGGCCAGTAACAACATCATCATCAATAGACCTCACAGGAGAAACAGAATGAGGATAGTCGACATTGAGCTCTTCTAAAGATTCCCTGATAGTTTCAGTGGCTACAAAAAAAGAAACAAAAATAAGAGAAGTTCACTATATGAAAATATGAAGATAGAAAAGTAACATTGCAGAAATTAACTAACAGTTTAGTAAAAAATATAGAATCAACACAAAAAGCAAAAGGAGGTTCACTACATAACTAAAAAAATAAAAAGGTAGAAACAAATACATATATGAATATAAAAGTATAATAAGTGTGCATCTGTTAAAATACTAAATAATTGACTATTCCATAAAAGGGATAGACCACATAAAATGTAAAATCTACTGATATAGACGACGACAATAAAAACATTGAGAAGTTCACTACATATAAAATGATGAGTTCATTAGATCCATTTGTGAGTTAATATTTAGCCCAACAGTATAAAACTTACAAAAAAATAATAAAGAAGTCCACTACATAGTTAATAGACAGTTAGGTAACATTTATTAAAAAAAATTCAAATTAAACTAGCTAGCAGTAGATAAACAAAAAAGATAAAAAGTTACACAAAGTGTAAGAAGTATTATAGAACAAAACCTGCAAAAGTAGTAGATGAAACTTTAGGATTAGGATTATTTGGAAGCAATATAACTGTCGGGTCAACATAAAATAAACTAGGAGTTAATGATGAGTAAGAAAGGAGGAAGTTACATATATAAGATTACAAGTTTAACAACGAAAAATGCTGAAAAAAGAATAGACACCATACCAGCTGGAGATACTGGTTTTTCAACTGGATCAGCCACAGGATGATCGTCCTTGGCCATATCCTGCGTCTGCCCAATAGCTTCATCGGCTGAAGAAACAGCAGGAGGCACGATTGCTAATGAAACACCAGTAAAACTCAATGTTATAGGAATGCCAGCAGCTAAACTCAGTTTGCCATCACGAGCAACTAATTTAGCTTTCTTAATAACCGTAATCGGTGCTGAGCTTTCAGAAACATCACCAGATCCTGAAAAAAACAGGCACACAAGTAACAATTCATTTTGATGTTGACAATAACGCAATCAGGACAAAGAAAATATCACACCAAGAAAGGTACATGAGAAGTTCATAGTAATGAAATCTAAAAACCAACATACAGTGAACAGAAAGAATTACCTAATACCAATGTGAAGGTCACACAATACAATTGACAAGTTCACATTTCAGGGGAAATGGGTGTACATACCTACATTGCTAATTGAGTAATTTTTTGACAAGTAAAATAAAAACGTTATTAGAAAAAAACTAAAAACTATATTACTAATTAAAACTTTGAGATGTAGAGTTAATATTAGTAGCAAAACACACATTAAAAAAAGGATACAAGTTGAGCATGTCGTAAACTGCAAAAACATGCCAATCTGATTTACCTATATAGAAAACATCAAAACTAGACAAAAAGAAACTACCACACACATATGATAGTTCATAAAAATATATGGAAGATCACATGCAACTATAAGAATAATAACATATTGTAACAGATTTGAATTAACTAACATCACTGTAAAGTTCATATAATAAACTTGACAAGTTCATATGTAAGTAAAAATAGATATACATACCTAAAAAAAGAATACAAAACTTAAAAAACAGAATAACTATAAATTATAATACAGATTCAAAAATTGAGATATAAATTTCATCTTAATAGACAAACACAAATTAAAGGATAAAAAAATCATATGAGCATGTGGTCAGCAAAAAAATGCAAAAGATTGAGTTAACTAAAAATATAAAACATCAGAACTACATCAACGACAATAGATACATATATAAGAAGTTCACATATAAAAACATGGAACACCACATAGTAATAAAAAATCAGAACTACATAAAAAATCTGATTACTAGAAACATCTGCTCTGAGTGTACCAACACATAAACAAAAAAATTAGGATGTTCAAAACAGCATAAGAAACTTGAGAAGTTATGAGCGTTCAATGTAGATCTGCATACAACTAATAAGATTATGTTTCTAACAGAGACAAAAAACATATGAACTATAGATCAAAAAAAGAGAAAAAAGGAGACAAGTTAAGTATACCTGCATTACCTGGACGAAAAGTGGGGTCTGTATATTATCAGCGTATAAGGAGCAAAACAAGAGGCAGACGAGGACGGTCGCAGTCAATAAACGGCGCATGGCTCCACGAGGGCAAGGAGGGGCTGAGAAAAAGACGACGGGGATGCAGCCATAGAAGAACCTCCACCCCAAGGCGAGTACGCACCTCCGCCAACCCCAAACTCTATGAAACTCAAGCAAAAACAGCAGAGCAAAATCAGAACAGAGGAACCGCTCCCGCTGATACCACTTTCCACAGAAGGAGAAGACGGAGAACAAACTTATAGAAGGATGTGGCTATTAGGGCGGAGGATGTAGGGGCACTGCGCGCGTGGGCGGCGGTTCTCTCGGCGGCACCAACTGCTCAAGCAAGGGGAGCAGAGGTTGCGGACGTGGGGGCGGAATCGGCAGGGCAGAGAGGCACGTGGGGAGCGGAATCGGAAGTTCGGGTAGGATCAATCCGGGCAGCTAATGGGAGGGGAATAAATGCAGGTGTTGTGCCGTCCGAGTCCTTGCGGTAATCGAGTGATACGCTTCATTTAACAAAATTATATACAAATTCGAAATTGTAGGGAGGGCCTCCCTCCCACCCCCAACACCACACCACACCCATAGAAAAACACCAAGCACGCTACTACCATGATATTCGAAATACGACAGGAAATTCACTTACAATTATTTTGGAAGTTCACTTATTTCAATGTGGAAATTCAGAAAGGGTTGTAGAATAGCTATTTCAATATGGAAGTTCATACTACACCAGGGTGTAGTTACACCCACATGTGTTTCACACTATATAGGTAGTATCTATCATACCGGAAGGTATGTACGCGTAGCATGATGTATATAAGAATATTTAGGCAGTATATATACTATTTTTTGGTAGTATGTAATTTTTTTCACATACTCTTTTTTATGTACAAATATAATGGTATTTTACATATATAGTGCAAACTATGGGTGTACTTGCAATTTTTTCGCCTAACTTGCTTATAAGTATCTTAGATATAGTAAAGTATTATAAATACTTTTGTAAGGTAGTATATGATATGTGGGTGTAGTTACACCCAGGAGTAAGAAGTATTTTTCATATATATATATATATATATATATATATATATATATATATATATATATATATATATATAGTAGCGCTATTTGACTCCCAGGTGTAGAATAACCACCCTCTATCTTTTGAATCATATATTATTTTTACGATGCGTAAATTTTGTCTTACATCATAAATCGAGAAGAACATGAGAAAATTTAGAAATGACATAATTTTTTGTTTACATGCCGTATAAAAATATAACGTAAAATACTTATTTTTTGTGTTTTTTACACTATAATGACTCATAAACTCCATTTTTTTTTCGATTTTTTTTGGTTGTGGTGAATATATGAACATAATTATTCATATACAAAACATAATTTTTTAAATCTAACACTTAAAAATATATTGGATGCAAAATAACTATTCTGCTCCCTGGGTGCAGAATAGGGTTTCTATATATATATAATATATATATATACATACGTACTAATTGGAAGCACCATACGAGTCTCCAGCGATCTATCTGGGCGATCTATCTGGTCTCATCCGTCTGATTTGTTTTTCTCTGTTCTTATCCGTTCGATGCCCACGATTTACACGCACCTCAATTGCCTCCCGTGCGTACTCAATTTACGCGATGTGTACCCGCCGCCTCCTCTCATATTAGCTCCCTCTCCTGGAATTCCCCCGAGCGTAAATCTCTTCCTTCGTCTTCAAATCCCTAATCCTGAGCAACAACGGGTGCACCAAGGTCTGGCCAAGTGACCATCTGAGTTGTGTGGCAAGAGCAGGTTGTTGCATGGAATCGTTAGCACCCTCGCCTTCTACGACAAGGTCAGCAAGGTTAGCCGCACGGTGGCCTAGCCAGATCAGAATATGGATGAATTTTTGCTGATTTTGGTAGGACTAAATCAAGATCGTTTTGTAAGTAAGCTGCTGCTCTTATCGCCTAATGAAACAGCATGTAGCCTAATTAAAATCCTATGTCATCCCTGATTTGCAGAAATCTAAAAGCCTCTGGGCCGTCTCTTCAATTGTTGCCGAGCAGCTGTGAGCAACTCGCCTCCCTTACGAAGGATGATGTGATCTAAAATCCTATGGTCCATTGGATTCACCGTGCATTACTTTTGGATGGCCATGTGAATGAGTAGATTGATCTATACAGATGTGTTCATGCGAGTAGAAGTGTCAGCGACCTCTCTGCTGGGTTGGCTAGTGGGCCGCAGCTCTTCGCCCATGGGCAGCTAGACAAGAAGAATATATACGAGGAGGACAGCTACCTGAGACTCGACATGGAACAGTAAGGACCGGAAGGGTGGCTTCGGCCGAGGGCCTGGCGTGGCTTGTGTTGCGTGTGTGTTTTGGTGATCTTCTTCTACCTCCAGATCTTTACCTTTTCAATTCCTCTAAAATCCAACCTTATAACCCAAATCGGTCGGATTGAGAATAAATACTAGTGGACTCTTACACGTGATATCAAATCCATACGATCCCCAACAAAATTCTAGGAAATTACCTTTAATTTTTTCCCCACCACCAACAAGCCATGGAACACTAGAGAGGGCTCATGAAGACGTTGCACGATTTCGCCATGGCCGATCCCGACGACTGTGACCGAGAGTGGGACACGTATCTCACGCTGTTAAGGAAATGGTCCATGTCAGTGTCTTCTCCAACGAGCTCTACTTCACCTCTACACCACTGTGCTCGTGCCTCCGCAGCAGCTGTGACGCCTCCACCGACAACAAACTCGACAGCGCCACGGTGCGCCACGAGCGGCGCGGCCTCCGGCGGCTGCTTTCGTGAGCCATCCCCAAGGTCGGCCGCCACTTGTCGGGGGGATGACCTACGGATACCGCAACCAGACAAGAATCACGGCATTCAGACCGTGTCCGGCTAGTTGGGCGCAGCCGGACAGAAGCAAGTCAAGCCGGCTACCTCACGGTAACCAGATCAGCAAGAAGCAGCAAGGCACGAGACCGGCTACCTCAGCGTAGCCGGAACCAATCAAGAGGATAGAGCTACGTATGGCATATTGCACGGTACGCCCTGGTACGACGACAAGACCCGCAACTACTCGGTCATACCGAAGACTTCTGCGGGGTGAGGCGGGAATAGTGGCCAGATGCTGACGACAGGCTCGCATGGCGTTCACTGTACCCACGACCCCCATACTGCTCATACTATGATGAGACATAAGTGTACCGAGTATTATAGATGACCAGCCGGCTGAGACCCGCCTGTGGGTCCCGCCAGCCAGACTGGCCAGTGAGATCGTTGCCTCTCTGCCTATATAAGGAGAGGCAAGGCCTCAGTAGAATGGGTTGGTTTGTGTGCATTTAAGGCAATAGCTAGAGAATATAGCTCGAGGAGTGATTGTAGCCCGTATACCACTCATAGTCAGATCGGCAGGAGTAGGAGCTTTACCTCATCACGAGGGCTCCGAACCTGGGTACTTCTTGTGTCTAGCTACACTTGGTTGTATCCAATCCCGCCTATGGACATTGTCGATAGCTTCCTTGCTAGTCCCCACAACTCTATCTAACCTGCTTAGGTACTGTCGTTCCTAATACAACGACAGTTGGCGCCCACTGTGGGGCAGATGGCTACGACCGGAGTCACGTTCCGCACGGGACCCCACACTTCAGCCGGTGAGCGTGTGGCCTCCGGCCTGGTGCTCATGCTCGGCGCGTTCGACTGCGTCATCGACAAAGCTTCCTACTTCACCAGAACCTCGTTCCCGGCAAACGGTTCGATCCTGCTTTTCGGCGACCTCCCCGTCTACGTCGCCACCATGCCAGAGCGTTTCCGTCACGGAGCCGCTGCACTTCGGCAGCGGCGCCCCTGTTGCTCCTCGTAGTGTCGAGGTGATGATGGCCGGCTCTAGCTCTCACCCTCGCCAGCCTCGGGAGAAGGGCGCGGACGAGGTCAGAACTTCTGCCCCTCTGCCACCCAGGAATCCGGTGGAGGAGGCCATCGACCGGCTCCTCATGCCGGTTAACCTCGGGGACAACCCCGAGGAGACGGAGGCTAACTTCGCCATGGAGAGGTAGCTTCAACTACATGATGCCATGGAGCTGGCTGCGACCCAGAAGTAGATCGAGATCACCCGGCGCGAGTACGACCGCGCGCACGGCCACACACCGGCTACCGCAGAGCCGAGCCGGCGCGGACAGGTACGACGTCGGGGCGGCGAGCTGGGCGGCAGGATGGAGACGGACGGCGAGCCGGATCCGCTTCCCACTCTCATCCGGCCCACCTACAGCACACCCATCAAGAATCTGTGCGTGGCACGAGCCGCGGTAGACGAACTGCCCAACCTGGAGGGCGAGGAGCGAGCCCGCCAGCACACCCGGGTCCAGGAGCTCCTCTGGATCACGGACGAGCAGGCAGACGCCAACCGGCAGATGCAGGAGGACCCCAGCTGCTCCGGACCGGTTTGTTTCGGACCCCGCATCCGGAACGAGCCATTTCCGGATAAGTTCACCCTGCCCAGGGACACCCCGAAGTACGACAGCAGCATGAAACCGGAAGACTGGCTGACCGACTACGCCACGGCAGTCGGCATAGCCCATGGGAACAAGTACACAGCTGTTCGCTATGTCCCCCTCATGCTAACCGGGTCTGTGAGGACATGGCTCAACAGCCTCACACCCAACAGCATCAACGCCTGGCCAGACTTTGAGAAGGTGTTTGTTCGCAAATTCAGTGGCATGTACAAGCGTCTGGGCCGCCCACGCGACTTGGCCTTGTGTGTTCAGGGCGATTGTGAGATGGACTGCGAGTTCCTCGCCAGGTGGACGGAGCTGCGCAACACCTGCGAAGGAATCCTAGTGAGCTAGGCCATAGGCTTCTTCGTCGAGGGGTGCCGAGAAGGCACCATGCTTTGCCACCGGCTACTGTGTGACGAGCCGAAAGCCATGGCGGAGCTCATGATGATTGTGGACCAGTACACCACGGCGGATGCCACCATGAAGAAACCCCTCCGAGTAAGTGCCAATGGGTGTCCGACTCCCACGGAGCCGGCCCGCGACCTTCCAAGCAACCCGGCTGCGGAAGCCGGATCCTCCAGGCACCACGCCAACGACAACCGGTTCCACGGGGACCGCCAAGCTGGATAGTAGAAGCCTCGCTACCACGCGCGGCAAGTCAATGTTGTGGAGGGCATGCCCGATGCACCGGCTAACGATGCAAGAAGGCAGAAGCCGCGGCTTACATTCGACCAGATGTTTGACGGCCCGTGCAAGTGGCATAGCGGTCCCTTCAAACCGGCTACACACACCACCCCAAACTGCAGCTGGACCCGCCATCTAAAGGACCAGGGCAACCAGCAATGTCTTCCCCCACCCCCTCCTGGTGGACCACCACCACCGTCTAGGGGATCCGACAATGATGGTAACAGCGGCAACGACGACAACAACAACAACGGCTAGCCCCAGCCGCACGCCGCCTACCACATCTTCGAGACGGAGATGGACGACAAGCACAACCGCAGACGGCGCTCCAAGGAGGTCAACGCCATCATTTCTCCGGTCCCCAGTACCTAAACTGGTCAGAAACCCCCATCACCTAGAGCCAAGAAGACCAGCTTCTGACTCCCGGGGGCTACGCTATGGTGCTCGACCCCCTCATCATCTCCAACGAGCGCACCTGCCGCTTCTCGCGCGTCCTCAGTGACGGCGGCAGCAGCCTCAACCTCCTTTACTGGTCTTCGCTTGGGAAGCTGGGCATCCGCGAATGCGACCTGCGCCTGACTACCACAATGTTCCACGGTGTGCTGCCGGGACCGAGGAGAACTTCCTCCGCGAGCCAATTTGGTTCGAGGTGGTAAACCTGACGAGCTCCTACCACACCCTCCTCGGGCGCCCCGCCCTCGCTATGTTCATGGTCGTCCCCCACTACGCATACCTCATGACAAAGATTCCGGGACCAAACGGCGTGATCACCATCGCCAGCTGCTTCAGGCGGTCGATGGAGTGCGCCTCAGACCGCTCCAAGATGGCAGAGGCCCTCATCATAGCCGAAGAAAAGCGCGTGATCATGCGCAACGTGGCCATGGCCCAGCAAGATATGCCGGCTAGCAGCAAGCCGGTTGGAGAAGAAGATTTCTAGCCGGCAAAGGAAACGAAGAGGATCCTGCTCGACCCCTCTGACGCGACCAAGTTTGTCACCATTGGTGCCGGCCTTGACAGCAAATAGGAAGGCGCGCTCGTCGACTTCCTCCATGAGAATCGGGACATCTTCGCTTGGTCACCCAAGGACATGCTAGGTGTATTGAGGGAGTTCGCCGAGCACTCACTTCATGTACGGCCGGATGCCAAGCCGGTCAAGAAGCCTCTACGCCGGTTTGCAGAGGAGAAGAGGAAGATTATCGGTGACGAGATCACCCGGCTCCTTGCAGTCGGGTTCATCATGGAAGTGTACCACCCGGACTGGCTGGCCAACCCTGTCCTGGTGTTGAAGAAGAACAAGACCTGGCGCATGTGTATCGACTACACCAGCCTGAACAAGGCGTGCTCGAAGGACCCATTCGCCTTGCCCCATATCGATCAAGTCATCAATTCCATGGCCGGCTGCGATTTGTTATCCTTCTTGGATTGTTATTCCGGTTACAACCAGATCCGGCTAAACCCAGCTGACCAGATAAAAACATCGTTTATCACCCCGTATGGGGCTTTCTGCTATGTAACCATGCCTTTCGGTCTGAAGAATGTAGGCACTACCTACCAGTGCTGCATGCATAAGTGCTTGCACTCGCAGATCGACCAAAACGTGCATGCTTATGTGGACGATGTGGTCATCAAGACCAAGGAGAAGCTCCCCCTCCTCGAGGACTTGGGGGAGACGTTCGGCAACCTCCGACAGTACCATATGAAGCTGAACCCAGAGAAATGCGTCTTCGGAGTCCCATCCGGCTAGCTAATCGGTGTTCTCGTCTCACAATGAGGGATCGAGGCAAATCTGGAAAAGATTGCGGCCATCGAGAGAATGCAACCACCCAGGAGCCTGCTCGGAGTCCAGAAGTTCACCGGATGCCTAGCCTCCCTCAGCCGTTTCGTCAGCCGGTTGGGGGAGAAGGCACTTCCGTTGTACCAGCTAATGAAGAAGACGGACAAGTTCTCCTGGACCTCACAGGCTGACACCGCCTTTCACGACCTCAAGCGCATGCTATCCACAACGCCAGTCCTCATGCTGGCTAGCAGGGAGCTGATGTTGCTCTATATAGCAGCCATCAGCCAGGTCGTCAGCGTCGTCCTGGTGGTGGAGCACCACGAGGAAGGCAAGGCTCAGCTAGTTCAGCGACCCATCTACTACCTCAGCGAGGTTCTCTCCCTCTCCAATCATAACTACCCCCACTACCAGAAGATGTGTTATGGCGTGTACCTGGCATGCAAGAAGCTCAAGCACTACTTCCACGAGCATATGATTAAGGTCGCGTGCACCGCACCCCTTTCGGAAATCATCGGCAACAAGGACGCCACCAGCCGAGTCGCCAAGTGGGCCATCGAGCTCGCCGCCTACTGCATCCAGTATGAGCCCCGGCTCACGATTAAGTCGCAAGCGCTGGTAGACTTCCTCGTCGACTGGGCCAAGACCCAATACCTCTCACCGGTTCCGGATTCAGACCATTGGAGGATGCACTTCGACGGGTCGAAGATGCTCGGGGGCTTGGGGAGTTGATACGTCCATTTTGCATCACTATTCTATGTCTTAATTCACTATTATTCATTGATATATTTCGTATTGAGAGGTGATACTTATGTTATTTCATCTGTTTTTGCATGGTTGATGACTTTTGGAGCATGGACCGCTGCAGTCAGGATTCTGATGGAAAAGGTGCTGTTTGGAGGAAAAATTCGCGAAGATTAGAAAATCTGGAAAAATATACGGAAAATCCTATTTTTTCAGAAGACTAAGGATGCCAGAAGATGGAGTGGAGGTGGGCCATAGGGGGCCCACACCACCCCATGGCGCGGGCAGGCCTAGGCCGCACATGGAGGTGGTATGGCCGCCCTGGCCCACTCCAGCCTCTCCCTGGCGTATATCATCCTCCCGAAACCCTAAGACTCAGGGAGCGACCACAGAAAGATTATGCCGCCTCTGCGGGGCGGAAAACACCGAGAGAGAAAGATCTCTCCCGTAGACAGATTTCTACCGGGGGAATTCCTTCCTGGAGAGGGGAGATCATCGCCATCAACACCATCATCAAGCTGGACTTCATCGGGATCATCATCATCATCACCACCACCATCATCACCATCAGCACCCTCATCACCATCTCCATATTGCTGTAACAATTGAGTTGAATCTTGCATTAGTTCATAGGGGAAACTTTCCCGGTGTTGATTACTCTTTGTAGTTGATGCTATTGAGTGAACCATTGAATTATTGTTTATGTTCAGATTGTTATACATCATTATTCCATCTCTGATCATGATCCATATGATGTCTTGTGAGTAGTTCGTTTTGTTCTTGAGGACATGGGAGAAGTCTTGTTGTTAGTAGTGGACTTGCGTTGAGAAAGATTCAATAGATTGTTATTTAAGTTGTGGTGTACTTCTTCTAGTGGTGTCATGTGAACGTCGACTACATGACACTTCACCTATATGGGCCTAGGGGAATGCATTGTGTATTTGGCTACTAATCGTAGGGGTTGCCGGAGTGACAGAAACCTGAACCCCCGTTAGGAAACCATTGCACAAGGGACGTAAGGGTCTTAGAGTTTAAAGCTGTGGTTAGGTTTCTACCTTAATCACTTTCTTGTACTTACGGATGTTTGCAAGGGGTATAATGACAAGTATGTATTAGTCTTAGATGGGGCAGTACATTAGCACAGGTTCACCCACACAACACTTAGCAAGCTAAAGAAGATTAATCGACTATATGAAGTGAAAGCACTTGACAGTCTTCCCATGTGTCCTCGAGAACGTTTGGTCATCTTAAGAAATACAACTGGCTTGTCCTTTGCTGCATAAAGGATTGGGCCACTTGCTGCATTTATTCCTACTGCCTTTTATTTACTCGTACTTTGTTTACTTGCTTTATCGAAAACCCCTAAAAATCCATTTGCTAAGTATTTGCAGAGAATTCCTGATCCATACCACTAGCCAGCACCTTCTGCTCCTCGTTGGGTTTGACACTCTTACTTATCGAAAATACTGCGATACACCCCCTATACTTGTGGGTCATCAGCCGGCATCGTGCTCACCTCACCCAAAGGAGACCGGCTGAAGTACGTCCTCCAGATCCACTTCAAGGCCTCCAACAATGTAGCGGAATATGAGGCGCTGGCGCACGGCCTCCGGCTAGCCAGAGAGATCGGTGTCAACCGGATCCTTTGCTTCGGCGATTCAGATCTGGTAGTGCAGCAGGTATCCGGAGAGTGGGACGCCCGCGATGCAAACAGGGCTCTCTACCGGTTCCACATACAGAAGCTCATCGCCTGCTTCGACGGATGTGAATTCCATCATGTCCCTCGCGTCAACAACGAGGCAGCCGACTCGCTCGCACGAATCAGATCCACCAGGCAGGCGATCCCACCTGGGGTCTCCTTGGAGCACCTGCACAAGCCCTCCATCAACCCGTCCCCCGAGTCGGATTCCATCATCTGGGAAGGGAGTGCCTCGGTTGATGGTGCAGCAGACGCAGAGCCGGCAGAACCTCCAAAGAAGAAGGCCCGCACCAACTCTGGAAAACCCATACCCTCCGGCTCACAAGACCCGGGGGCTGTCGATTCATCAAGTGGCTCGGGGGCTGTCGTCCCGGGTACCTCATCCGGACGACCCCTCGACGACCACCAACCGGAGAGCGGAAGCATCCTCACCATCCGGGAGATACCATCCTGGGCGCAACCCATCATGGACTACATCGCCAATGGAGAGCTTCCGGATGACGAGGTGGAGGCCAGGCAAATCCAGCGCCGCGCGCACACGTACACCATCATCAACAAAGAACTATACATGCACATTATATTCGGCATCTTCCAAAGGTGTGTCGACGTGGACACAGGCTACCGGCTGCTCAAGGACATCCACCAGGGCAAGCGCGGGCATCACGCTTCGTCAAGGACAATAGTTGCCAAGGCGTTCCGCCACGGTTTTTATTGGCCCACCGCCCTCGAGGACGCCGAACAGCTAGTCTGCGCGTGCAATGGGTGCCAACGCTTCGGGCAGCTCAGGCACATGCCAGCTTCGGTGCTCAAGACCATACCGATCACCTGGCCTTTCGCTGTTTGGGGCCTCGACATGGTCGGTCCCTTCAAGCGGGCACGCGCGGGCATGACCCATCTGATGGTGGCGGTGGACAAGTTTACAAAGTCGATAGAGGCCAAACCCATCCGGAAGCTGGACGGGGCGACATTCGTCACCTTCTTCACTGACATCATCAATCGGTTCGGCTACCCTAACAGCATCATCACCGACAATGGCACGAACTTCGCCAAAGGGGCCTTCACCTGGTTCTGGAGCAACAAGGGCATCCGGCTGGAACTTGCTTCCGTCGCGCACCCGCAATCCAACGGGCAAGTCGAAAGGGCAAACTTCCTAGTTCTAGCCGGCATCAAGCCACGCCTCATCGAGCCCTTGGAGCGATCGCCTGGATGCTGGATTGAGGAACTTCTCGCTGTGCTGTGGAGCCACCGCACCATGCCGAATAGGTCAACTGGCTACACCCCATTCTTCCGCGTCTACGGCTCGGAAGTCGTCCTCTCCGCGGGCATCGAGTTCGACTCTCCGTGCAAGCTCCTCTACAATGAAAAGGCCAATTAGGAGGAGCGGGAAGATGGCGTGGACCTCCTCAAGGAGGCCCGCGAGCTGGCGTTGTCCAGATCGGCGCTGTACCAGCAATGTCTACGCCACTACCATTCAAGCCGGATCCGCCCTGTCGCATTCCGCGAGGGCGACCTGGTTCTCCGGCTGGTGCAAGACACGAAGGGCATGCACAAGCTATCGCCACCCTGGGAGGGTCCCTTCATCATCAGCCGGGCGCTGCCCAACGACTCCTACTACCTCATCGACGCACAGCAGCCGCGCAAGAATAAGATGGACAAATCAGATGAGGAGACGGAAAGCCCCTGGAACGCGGCCCCGCTCCGCCTGTTTTACACCTAGTCACTAGGCAGTGTATGTATCCCACAAACCTTATGAATGAAAATGCGGACCCCTACGAGATACTCAGGGGCTCCTTTCTAGAAATTTGTGTGTATCTGTTTCCGGTTCAGTTTTTCTGGCTCTGGCAGCCCCTACCCGGGGGCTCGCCGGCTGGCCCGACCCGCCAAATCAACAAACCGACTGAGTAGTGTGTGACGGTGTCAGAGACCCACTCTTCGTCTCAGCTACAGACTGCAACCCGGCTGTCCGGCTAGCAAGAGCAAAAGCCCGAGGCTTCCCACGCAAAAAACGGGAAGAAGATATGACGGATCGGGCATCCCAGCCTCGCAACTAGTTTGAGACGATCCGGCTACTAAGTCGTCAGTACCGTGCGCAATGTACTGTCAGCTCCCTTCGATTCCGGCTGCGGACCGCAACCCGGCTGCCCGGCAAGGACGTAGCGAAAATAGCAGAACACACCGGAAAATGACTAAGTGTCCAGAGAAGCACAAGCTGGTTTTCAAAAAACAAACCCACCTTCCGGCTGAAGTTTAACAGACTAACCTATTGACGGGTGAGAATGTATGTATTTGTGCCTATTTTTTGTACGACTACTCCGAGTCAGAATTTAGGAAGAAAAGAAGGAAGATTCGAAGTCCTTGCCTTCATCAAGCGCTCCGAATCTCGGGGGCTACACCCACTTGGTGCGCTCGCGTGCCCCTAGTGGAATCTTGTAGTTTTTGACCGGCTAAAGGAGTTAGCCGGATATTTGGAGCCCATTTGAGGGCAAGGGCAAAGCAAAAGGAACAAGATTCGAAGCACCTGGCTACGCCAGCTACTCCGAATATCGGGGGCTACACCCAGTGGGTGCGCTGGCGCTCCCCTACTGGAATGGAAGTTGCCCCGGCTGCAGGCGTCCAGCCAGGGAAAGTAACCGGCTAAGAGGTGTCTAGTCGGATGAAACTAAGGACTTGAGGAAAGAAAGAAGATTCGAATCGCCTGGCTATGCCAGCCACTCCGAATATCAGGGGCTACACCTAGTGGGTGCGTTGGCGTGCCCCCACTGGTATTGTAGTTCCCCCGGCTAAAGGTGTTCAACCGAGTGAAGTCAGACGGATAAATTCAATCGGCGAAATATCAAAGAGACACAAAAAACACAAGCTGGAAGCAAGCCAAAATATTTTAGACCAATATAAAAAGGGAAAATGGGACGAAGCTCCCATGAGTTCGCCCGGCGTCAGAAGCAATCGGCATAGATAACAAGGTTTGAGCAATACAAGATAACAAATACACCCGGCATCCCGGGGTCATAACTAAGCGGCAGGGCCCTTGCCGTGCGGAGCACCCTGGCTGGCGGTAGTCTCGGGAGGAGGAGGCACGGCTGCGGATCCGGTTCCGGCGTCCCCACCGGTCGTCTGCGACGAAGCTTCCGCATCCGGAGTGCCGACAGACTCCGATTCAGTTAGGACCTCGTCGATGTCCGCATAGTCGGAGATCTTGATGGCGGAGGCCCGGAGCTCCAGGCAGGCCTGGCGGATGGCGGCAAGATCGGCACCAGCACGGAAACCCCCGTCGATCTTCTCAACACGAGCATCCTTGTACCAGGAGAGCATGAGGGCCAGGGCCATCTCCGCCTCGGCTCGCGTCGCCAGATCCCTCAGGCGGTCGATGGTAGCTGGCACCTCCGCCACCTTGGCGGCCAGCTGCGCCATCGTCTCCAAAACTGGAGCATCCGGCCACAAGAAGGCGAAGATGGCCTGCGCCGCCTGGCGAAGTTTGGCAGCCTCCTCGCCGAGAAGGACGACCAGCTCATGGGCCATCGGCTATTCCCATGGCCAATTCTCCTGCAGTCGGTTATATGCCAGCAGGTCTACGCAGGGATAAAAAGTTGTCAGAGAAAAGAACGTCAGATCCAGCTACCGGATCCGAAAAGACGAGGGGAGTCGGAAAGGAAAGTTACCCTTGGCTGTATGCGTGACCTGCACCAGCTCCTCCACCAGGGCCTTCTCCTGGGTCATCAGCCGCTTGACTTCCTTCTCTTGGTCCTTGTTCTGGGCCTCGAGAAGGTCGAAGGCTTGGGCCCGGCTGGCGATGGTGGTGTCGCGCTCTTTGTCGGTGGCCTCTAGAGCGTCCACCTTGGCGTGCCAGTCCTTATTCTACAGCCGAAGCGTAGAATTGGACTTGCTCAGCCGGTCGTTCACCTTCTTTAGGCGATCGATTTCCCGCTGAGCGCACACCATGATGGCTGCAAAAAACCGACTACCGGCTGAGGGAACTTACTTTGCGAGGTCCCATTGGCAGCGGCAAGCTTCTGCTCCAGGGTCCGGTTCCCGCCGGCTGCAGCCTCGAGCAGCCAGATCTCCTTCATCGCCATCTCGAAGGTGGCAGCAAGGTCCATCAGCGATGCGTCGGAGGAGGCATCGTCGTCGACGGTGTTGGCAACCAATGACTCCTTGGCCACGGCCACCACCGTCCTCCACTCCTCCCCCGGCTCGTCGTCGGAGTTGTCGTCGCCGACAACCACAAGCTCCTTGCTGGTGGCGACCCTCCGCGCCCCCGCAGGGGAACTACCTCCACTTTGTGAGGTGGTCACAACCGTTTCCGGATGCACCACCGTGGTCGGCGGAGCGTCCCCGTTCCTGCTGTGGTAGCCGGATCAGCTCGAGGCGGCGGCGGAGGAGGTGCCCTGGAGGAAGGAGGAGGAGCGGAGGCAGACGCGGGTGGCGCAGTGTCCGGCACGTGGGGCGGCGATCTAGTCGGCGCCCGCGCCGGGATCGCAACACCGAAGGAAACCAGCGTGCTGAGCAGCAGAAAACAAAAAAGAAGCAAGAAGCAAATAAGCCAAAGACAGGCAAGGAGAGCACAAAGAACAGAAGATAGCAAAGACACTCATAAAAGAAAACTTACCCCTGCACCACCGGGGGCGGCCCCTTCTTGCGACCGAGGCGGCTCGGCGGAAGGGTGCTGGTCTATCTCCTCTTGGGGGGCGGCTCCTCCACGGTGGGCCGGCTGGCCCCGCCCCTCCTCCGCTGGACCGGCTGGAGCCGCTCCTACCGGCGCCGGACCGGCTCGAGTCGCCATCCGTCGCACGGCGCCGTGAAAGCTCAGGAGCCGGCGCGGCCTCCTCATCCTCGCCGACCTCCGCGTGAAGATCGGCAGCCGGCTCGTCATTCCGACTAGGGAAGACGTCGCCGTCCCCATCAGACTCCTCGCTGGACCGACGAGCGCGCGGGTCGGGCAAGTCGGGCGTGAAGCTCTGAAGGGGGGCCTCTCCCTCCTCTCAGAGGATGCAAGGGATGATCTGCCAAGAACAGAAGAAGCAAGCAGATTAGTCGGACGGCAAAAATGGCAAGAAACACAAGAGGAAATCTAGTTGGCAAGACTTACCCGGGGCGCGCGGTTGTCGCGGCTGTAAGGGGCCAGCCTGAACTTCCAGCCTTCTAGCAGCTGCTCCTTCGTGATGGTCCACACCCACTCCTTCAGGTTGTGGTAGCGGGGATCACGGTGGGACAGCCAGGTCAGGTCCAGCCGGCCGGAATAGAAGCACATCTTGTGTGCCCGCTGCTGTAGCGGCATCATCAGTCTGGACATCCAACTAAGGGTGTTGTCCAGGCCGGTCAGACCGGCGATGACGAGGGCGCGCATGCGTTGAAGCATTGCGTCCGACTCCATCTTCTCGCTGTAGACCTTCAGATCCCACTGTAGCCGGCTGGACTCCACGTCCTGGAACGCCGGCAGGTTGATCCGGTCCTCGGCGGTGAGGTTGCGAACGTAGAAGTACGACTGTTGCCATAGTCGTACCGTGTCCTGCAGCCAGAATTTGGGGTAGCCGGTCTGCGTGCGGGAGTAGATGGAGGCGTCGTCGCACGTCACCAGCGGCCCCTTGGTGAACTGAACCTGCGGCCGGACTCGAAAGAGCCGACAGAAGAGCCCGAGATCTGGCTGGATCCCGAGGTAGCTCTCGCAGAAAGCTACGAAGTGTGCCAGCGTCCCGATTGCGTTGGCGCCTAGGTGGTGGAGGTGGAGATCGAAGAACGCCAGGAAGGTGAGGAAGAAAGGGTGCACCGGCAGCGTGAAGCCGCGGGCAAGGTGCGACAAGAAGATCACCCGCTCCCCTTCTTCCGGGTGCGGTGACTCTTCCCTCGCCGGCGCAAGCCGCACCCCCACCTCCTCCTCCAGCGGCAAGACGCGGGTCGCCCGATACTTCACGATGTGCTCCTACGTAACGGAGGAGCCGCACCAGGCTCCACGCTCGGCCACCATCGTCGGTTCGCTGGGAGGCGCTCTGGTGGAGGAGTGGCGGTGGCCCGTACCGCCGACGACGCTAAACGGGCGGCGCGACGGACTACAGTGACAGCGGCGAGCGAGGCGATGCGACGAAGGCAAGAGCGCAAGAGAAGAACGAGGAAGCAGTAAGCGAAGGGACAAATCGCTCCTCCCGGGCGCCCCTTTAAAGACCCGGAAGCGGAACCGTCCGTGGTGCCACCTGGCGCCTACCTAGACGCTCCGCGCTCCCCGCACAGTGTTAGATCCTTTGCACAGGCAGAAGACGCGCAGACAATCCCAGAGCAGAAACCGAAGAGGCAGACAGCGGTTCCCGAAGCGACGTGCGACGGGATGTTACGCTGCCCGCCGCAGGGTAATGATGGCGTGTGCGCCTGTGGCCGGCGTCAGCACTAACGTCACGGGTAGCGCAACCGCCAGGCGTAACCGGCCAGAAAATTCGAAATGAAGAGGGAGCGCGCGCACATTTCACCTAAGGGAAAAATCTACACGCGTTCGGCGGCTAGTGTCGGGGGGATGACCTCCGGATACCCCAACCAGACAAGAATCACGGCATTCGGATCACGTCCGGCTGGCTGAGCACAGCCGGACAGAAGCAAGTCAAGCCGGCTACCTCGCGGTAACCGGATCAGCAAGAAGCAGCAAGGCACGAGACCCGCTACCTCAGCATAGCCGGAACCAATCAAGAGGACAGAGCTACGTATGGCACAGTGCACGGTACGCCCTGGTACAACGACAAGACCCGCAACTACTCGGCCATACCGAAGACTTCTGCGGGGTGAGGCGGGAACAGTGGCCAGATGCTGACGACAGGCTCGCACGGCGTTCACTGTATCCACGACGACCATACCGCTCGTACTATGATGAGACATAAGTGTACCGAGTACTTTAGATGACCAGCCGGCTGGGACCCGCCTGTGGGGCCCGCCAGCCGGACTGGCCAGTGAGACCGTTGCCTCTCTGCCTATATAAGGAGAGGCGATTGTAGCCCGTATACCACTCATAGTCAGATCGGCAGGAGTAGGAGCTTTACCTTATCACGAGGGCTCTGAACATGGGTACTTCGTGTATCTAGCTACACTTGCTTGTATCCAATTCCGCATGTGAACGCCGTCGATAGCTTCCCTGCTAGTCCCCACACCTCTATCTAACCTGCTTAGGTACTGCCGTTTCCAATACAACACCACTCCTCCCGGGTCTGCTTGGGGCAACCTCACCAAGGACGACCTACCTTGTGGATGATGTAGACACTGCCAAGCGCACCAAAATTAGGCGCCCACCTTGGCCTCCACCATGTATGCAGCTGAAGCTTTGGAATGCGAAGATTTCATGTCCACCTACCTTGCCTAACAGGAACTTCTTGAGAATAGTAGCAATTGAATGGATTACAACCACTACTGTGTTTTGTCTTGCTCTTGGTCATTGTGCACATCAGCCACCAATAGCGTTCAAGCTGACAGATAAGTTTTTTCATGACACACTCTCACTCATTGCAAGCACTCCCATGAGCAGGATGCTGAATTCATTATTGGCGAAGCAAGCTACAGAGACATGGGGGCTCATGAACTGTGATTTTGCAAGTGTTTATTTAAACTGGACAATTGCTTGGTTTCTCAGTTATCATTTCTCCTTATCCGCTCTCCATACTCGGTCAGCTTGTGTCATTCTATTGGTGCAACAGAAATGTCCTGCCATATATGAAGAACCATGGTTCAGAGTTATTATGATGGTGCCCATGGAACTATGTTATCCTTGTGATGTTCCTGATCTGGGTTACAAGTGGATGATGCTCTGAAGCACAAATGAGAACAAAGTTATGATCCTGATCCTATGCAAATTGTCTGAGACGATTATGTATTTCAGCTGTCCACCATTGGGAGATTGGTTATTGCCTTGCTCGACTCAAAGTGTGTTCCTATCAGGCTCTGAAATATTCCAATGGGAAGTTGTAGGATTTCTTTACATGGTACTGATTGAATGGAAACCATGGATTTATGGGGTATACCTTAGGGAAAATTACCTTAATGCTTCTGCTTGTTCTGATGTTCTATTGTTGTGGCTTCGATTTGAAATCCAGAACAGTCTTGGTTCCCTGGAGGAGTTCTATTTGATCAGAAAGATTGGAAACTTGCCTAACTTATTGGTGATGGTTGAGCTTCAACCTTGGCCTTCCTGGGAGTTGTTCCCCTACATTTGTGCAGAGACAAGTCGTTTGCAGGATGTTTCCCACATTTTGACCAGCTTGGGTTTTACCTTGAAGATTATCTATTCCATATCCACACATCACAACCGTTCAAAACTTGGATGCAATTTTCTTAATGTTCAGTACATTAGCAAATCTGCATGCCAGGGAGTTATATTCGCTCGTGGGATTATACCCGAGCTGCGACCAGTTTGTTGCTGAAGATGCAACATATTTGGGCTTTCATTTTTTTTTAATGGCAAATTCTATGGTGCTCTTGTCCTCGTCATGCAATTTCATCAAGTAACTGGCTCTCGATGCAACTAGGTGGCATTCATTGGAAATTCAAATCTGCATTCCCGTTCAGGTGGAAGGTAACCACTACTCCTACAAGTGACCCATCGATCGGTATGTTCAGTCATGCACTACAGCATTTGGAGGCTCGGAAATCTTATGCACGACAATTCTATTGCTGAACAGTCCTCTTTCAGAAGCTTGGTCTCTCTATATTTCTGCAACTAGTATTATCCAGTGCGAGTGTAAGCTGACGTCGCCATTGGAAATTGCAAGCTCAAGGGATGGTATCTTGATATATACTGAGATGGTACTCATCTCATGGGACCCGGGTGGTCCAAAATCTATTCTTGATGCAGTTACTAGAATTAACTAGAATAGCACTCAATTGCATTTCTCGCCCTTGACATGGGACCCTAGTGGGCTTGAGGACAAGCCGATTCTTAAGGAGGGGGGATTGTCAGCGACCTCTCTACGGGGCTGGCTGGTGGGCCGCAGCTCTTGGCCCATGGGAAGCTAGATGAGAAGAATATATACGAGGAGGATAGCTACGTGAGACTCGACTTGGAACAGGACGGACCGGAACGAGGGCTTCGGCCGAGGGTCTGGCGTGGCTTGTGTTGCGTGTGTGCTTTGGTGATCTTCTACCTCAAGATCTCCACCTTTTCTCTCCAATTTTCCTCTAAAATCCAACCTTGTAACCTGAATCGATTGGATTGAGGCCAAATACTAGTGGACTCTTACAAGAAGGGAGTCATATAAATATTCCAGATAACGGTGGCATGATGGTTTCCATTTGAGCATGGTTAACAAATCCGTGGCCCATGCACAGTGATGGCAGATTCATCCTTATTGCTGGTGTTGTATTTTGATATTAGTATTCCTAGTGATCATGGCTGTAATCTTATCAAAGCTACACCGCAGACACAGGACCTTCTCACCCAGGTCACTGCTCAACATACCGGTATATATTTGGCGGAACGGTATGTTTGCTTTTATCTCCTCATGTGTTGAATTGCACGGTGAAAATTACTGATCGCTGGTATCACGCAGGGAAAAAGAAAGTAAAATCCTTTAGGAAAAGATGATTTACATGCACATCTTATGATGATCTTAATAAATATTGTGCTATTAATTGGTAATCTGAGTTACAGTGGGGCTATACAAATTGTTTAGTCGGTGAGTGTCGAACATCCTTATTTATGTTGATATATTCCTACATGTAGTATATAGTCCAGCAGCTTCTTCTCACCATTAAGGAGGCAGTTGTTCCATGTAGGAATATTCCGTACTATAATGCAGTCTTTTCAACAAAGTTAAAGAGTTTATTTATCCATTTGCACACTTACAAGAACTATATTATTTTATAAAACAACACTATCTTGGAGAAGTATTACATGCAAGGAGGATTGGAGGAATATTAACTTAAGTACCATGACCATGTTCCCCTCGTAGACCTCAACTAATAGAGGATACTTCCAATACTATTCAAAAAAAAATTTATATGAAATTTGTTTCCTTAAGATATTTTATGAAAGTTTGTGTTATTCAGTTAAGACATCATATTTAAATGCTGATAGATCAGGAAAGCTTGCCGCTGTCCACTGCACCATGCTAGAGGGAGGTAGCCCCCCACTCATTAAACTCTCCGGCCACAAGGTGTCGGTAAAGGAGGAGGTCATCGGCGGTATTGCAGTTGAGTTTTGAGTGCGGGAAAGCGGGTCATGGACACCTCAGTTTCATCCTGGCCACCTTGGGAATCCTTTCCTCTCTTGGGCTCCATCACCTGAGAAGAGAGCATGAAAGGATGAAGGCTGGCGTAGGATGCAGAAGAAAAGATCGTTCCTGGAGAAGAGATGGCGGTGTAGAAAGTAAGGATGGTAGAGCTTCAGGGGCGACGATTCTATTTTGGAAGCGCTTAGATAGCCAAGGGCACCCTTCAGATCTGACGACCTTGGTACTCCTGTTGTTTGGTCTCCACGGTTTAGACGGGCCACCAGGTGCTAACCCACGCAGGGCCCAGCATTTTCTTGGGCCCTAGTGCCTTCTTTTAGGTTGCGTGCAGCCTATGCGCTAGAGGGCTATTGTTGGTCCAGTGGTTACTAGGGTACCACGGCCCACCTGCTGCTTGGCCCAGCTCAAAGGGTCAGCTTCTTCAGGACGGATGATGCCCTGATTCTTCGGCAAGAACCCACCATGAAGTTCCCACTTGGAGATGTGCCTCCTAAAGACACTCGTAAGGAGAACACTCCCCTCGCCAAGAGATCGTACGGAGTGCACTTGGGCAACAGTGCCCTCATGCTAAAGACCAGAAGGGACCACAAACCTATCCTTCCATAAGGAAGGCATCTTCTTTGCCAAGCCAGGGACTACCTCCCTCTCTCTAGGGACCACCTCCCTCTCTCTCTTGTGTAGGGAGTATGTTCAGGAGGCAGAGGACAAGATGCTCACAACATCCCACCATGGATCAGGTCCATAGTCTAGAACCGCTCCAACCTACCTGCCCCCTTGTTTGTGGCCATGTGGAAACCGTTACCGCCATGATCACATGAAGAGGACCATGGCACATATAAAGGGGGAAGGGAAGCACAATAGAGGGATCCAACCTTCTTCACCTTGGAAAACCCTAGCTTTCTTGTACCTAGGAACCCTAGATCAGATCGTCTGATCAGCACCTTGTACTCTAAACCTCGTGAAGCAGTGCAAGCAATCCAGACAAGCAGGAGTAAGGTTTTAATGTCGGAGATTGTCCCTGTAGGGTACCTCTCGAAGTAGGATGAAATTGAACACAGGGGTATGAACACGATCTCTCAAACACCCTTGGTGAGGGAAACAACAGAAAAAACAGCAGGGGGACATAGAGCATTTACCCAGGTTTAGGACACCGTGTGGTTCAAAACCCTACTCCCGCTTGTCTGGATTGCTTGCACCGCCTAGTGCGGTTAATAGTACAAGGTGCTGATCAGGCGATCTAGGGTTCCTCACTAGGAGAAAGGTCGGGTTTCTAAAGGTGGAAGAAGGTTAGATCCACCCTACAATGCTACCCTGCCCCCTTTATAGGCGCCCTGGTCCTCTTCCCGTGATAATGGCAGGAAGGGTTTCCACATGGCGAAAAAGAAGGGGGTATGTAGGTTTCAGCGGTTTTGTCCTATGGACCCGGTCCATGGTGCTATGCCGTGAGCATCTTCTACTCTGCCTCCTGCATGTTCATCCTCCGCCATAGAGAGAGGGAGGTGGTCCCTAGCAGCGTAGGTGCTATTGGCCACTCCTGGCTTGGAGATGAGTAAGATGCCTTCCTTGTGGAAGGAGTAGGTTAGTGGTCCCTTCTAGACTTCAGCACTGGGTAATGTTGTCCAAGTGCGCTCCACGTGGTCCCTTAGAGAGGGGGTTCTTTTCCACGAGATTCTTTAGGAGGAACCCCTCGAGAGGGCGCCTCGCGAGGGATTCTTTCTAAGGCTTTAGAGAGTCATACCTACATAAGTGGTTGGCCCTCTAAGTTGGGTCTAGAAACAGGTGGGTCGTGGTACCCTAATAGCCACTAGCCAGACAATAGCCCCCGGGCGCTTGGGTCGCACACGTCTTGGAGGTGAAGGGCTAGGGGCCCTAAAAGTTGTTGGCCCCGCTTAGCCATGCCCAATGGTTGCGCCCGAGGTGGAATAACACCACCGTGAAGACCAAACAATGGGGGATTCCTGAGACGTTGGATCCGTCAATTGCCACCCATATGGATGCTCCTTGGTGAGTAGAAGTTCTTCCTCTTACATGCCTTCTTGGTGTGACTCGTCGAAGGTGAGGACTCGTGGTGACCCATGCTTGAGATCCACGGGAAGGACCACCTCCTCCCCATAGACAAGGGAGAAGGGCGAGTGGGCTTGGTTTCCGTGGTGCGAACTGACTAGAGCACTGAGGGGAGTGCGTCGATCCAGCCCTTGACATGGCCTTTAAGCTTGTTGAATCTCTTGGTTTTGAGGCCCATGAGTACTTCAGTGTTGGAGCACTAGGCATGGACGTTGCTTCGTGGGTGTGCAGCAGAGGCGTAGCAAATCTTTATGCCGACATTGGCGCAGTAAGACTGGAACAAGCCGTTGGTGAACTGGGTGTCATTATTGATGATGATGTGGCTGGGCATGCCAAAGTGACACACCAGACCATTGATGAACTTGGCAATAGACTTTGCAGGGATGTTTACAACGGGTTCCACCTCTTCCCATGTTGTGAACTTGTCGATGGCGATGTAGAGGTAGCGGTAGCCCACAAGCACGTGAGGGAAGGGTCCCAAGATGTCCAACCCCTAGACCGCGAACGACCATGAGAGCGAGATGGTTTGCAGTTCTTGTGACATGGAGGACTTGCTTGGCGTGGAACTGACAGGCCTCGCAGGTCTTGACGAGCTCGATTGCATCATGGAGTGCTATTGGCCAATAGAAACTACTACGGAAAGCCTTACCGGTGATGGTACGTGACGAGGAGTGGTGGTCACAGTCTCCAATGTGTATGTCTGTGAGCAACACGTGGCCTTCTTCCGTGGAGACACATCGTAGCTCTACCCTGTTGGGGCGCGTATGGTAGAGGTCTCCATCCACCACGCAGTAGCTTTTGGACTAGCACGAGATGCGCTGGGCTCGGCCTCAACCTCAGGGAGGGTTCCCGACCGGGAGTACTCGTTGATCTCATCGATCTAGGTCGCGTCTTGACGGGTGATTGTCATTATGCATGGGCCACCATCTGGAGTCCTTGTTGGCGGTGGTGGGGGAGTTCCTCGATGAGGCTAGTGTCGCTTGTCGTTGTTGGTATCACGGATGGCGTTAGCGGCCTCTCCTTGAAGACTCTTGGTTGTTCCGGCTCGTGACATGAAGCTTGCAAGGCGATCTCGTTAGCATCCATGTTTTCTTCTCGGGGTATGTGTTTGATCTCCATGCCTAGGAAATGCTTCTTGATTTTGTGCACCTCCTCTAGGTATGCTGCCATGTGGCCATCCTTGGTCTTGTATATCTTATTAGAGAAATTGACAAGGAGCTGAGAGTCACCTTGTATGGTAAGGCGCTTGATGCCGAGTGCGTACGCGTCTCTAAGCCCAGCGAGGATACCCTCATACTCAGAGATGTTGTTGGAGGGCTTGTCTTCTTCTTTGAAGCGGATTTGTACTGTATAGTAGAGCTTGTCTCTAGTTGGTGACGTGAGGACCTCTGTAGTTACCATGCCCGCACGTGTGAACGCACCATAGAAGATCATGGACCAGCCTCCCGTAGCTAGCTTCAGCAGCTGATGCATTTTATCCTCGGGAAGGTCTTCAGTGAAGTGTTCCATCCATTCCGTGGTGAAGTCTACCAGGTGTACCACCCTCGAATTGGCCATATGCAAGTTTCAGCGATTCCCGCCAAACTTGTATAGAAACAATTCAAAGATGCCCACCAGGCACTAGCGTGCGGGTGGAAAACGAGGTAATATCATTACACAATAGTTTACGATGGAACCCACAAAACATACATATACAACAACGACTAATCGAGTCAAGAATACAGATATACAGTACAAATATCCAAATCACTTTGAAAACAGTACAACATCCGAGTACGAATATGATGCACATAGGGATAAGAGCCTTGAAGAATAACCAATGCCGTCCATAACCCTCCCTAGGCCAAGCCGGAAGGGTAACCTTGCTAACGACGTCTATCTCAAACCAGCTAAACAAAAGGGGTGCCAACAAAGGTCAAAGGAGAAAGGGAGCAATCAGTACTAAGGCCAGTACACGTCGAGTCAATAATTTGGCGGCTCTCACCTACATAGGTATGGTAGGCTGAAGCGGCAGCGAAGCATGCACTAAACAACCTATAGAGACTCGATTCAACTGACGGATATTAGAGAGGGATAAGAAAGACCTGTGGAACCAACTTAATAGTAACACCAAAACATACCCATCCTGGTATTTCCCCCTAGAGACTAACCGAGGAACTCACACCATGGGCAGTTTTATTCATTCCCTTATAGTTGCAGCACTTACTAGCCAGATATAGATGGCATGAGTCATCTTGATATCATAAGTGAGTAGTTTTAGTTAACCATTCCCTTATAGTGGGCAATTTTAGTTAACCATTCCATTGTAGTTGCAATACTTACTAGTCAGATATGATTAGCATAAGACATCCCAAATCCAGTAGTTGTTGGCACTTTTATTTACTCATTCCGTTGTAGTGAAACCGATTACTAGACATGTCAAAGTCGAATTTATAGCACTACTTTAGTTATATTTGTCTATGATCCAGATACTATGCTCCAAGTTGTCCATAACCATGGACACGACTTTCAGAAAGATTTACCATTCATGGGTGCACAAATAGTAGCACACGCACAATCAACCTCGGAAAAACCAAATAAAAACCCAACGAGGCTTTCACGATAAAGCAATCACATGATTCATAAAATATTTCAGGGGGCCACCCCACGAAGCTACCCACAATGAGTTGGCTGGCTCCGAGACGGACCCAGTGTTTGTGTCGATGGAGGTAAACGACTGGGAACCCGAAAGTGTGACTGGAATTGTCGATACAGCGGAAACGTGTCATAAGTCCTAAATAGTACAGCCGCTCCACGCGCAATCGTAAATAAAGCAGTAAAGCATGGCATAAGTACAGGATAGTAAGAAAGTCCCAAACTAGTTTGTGGCCCCAAGAAATAAGAAATGAATCAATCTCTGGCTAAGGAGATTCATGGTCCCCCATGCGGATAGTGCGATAGTCAAGGAACATGTAGCAAGTACTCGGGGCCTACAAGACACAAGTGAGCGGTTAAAACCAAATATTAGCTATTGCCCACCGGTGCCTCTACATTAGTTATATCGATTCCCAGCATTTTAATTATCAAGTTGAAATTAAAGTCATGATCATCTCCAACATTAAACATGTGCCAACCTCCCAACAATCGTGGAACATCAATGACACAAAGCACCACCTGAGCAAGCAACTACGACTCGCAAGGCGGACTGTCTATCAAAAAATGCAATAGGATGTGTCCAAGGCAATATAGAGGCTACAGGGAATATAAATGGTGCACGGAAACTAAAGCATCAGAACAAGGATGTCAATAGATCAACAGGAGTAAGTAAGTACTATAAACACAAAATAGGTATAAAGGGGGAGAATGCTCGCCTGGGAAACACTGCCGATGGTTCATCTGAAGATCGGCTCGACACTCGCATCAACTCTTCGGCCTAATCCATGAAGAAGCATAGCACTAAAACAAACACCAGATGCACTATTCAATACTACGGCAGAAGATCGGGTATGTTCATGATATGATGCATGTCACGGCCAAGATGCGATGCAACTAGGCAATATTAAGCGAAACCGGGGTCCCGACAATTATTAGAAGGTTCAAGTTATTTAGGTACCCTGCAATTTAAATGTTGGATTAACAAGGAAAATTATGGCATCGGTTCGTACACAAATTTAAATGGGGCCAATATAATACTAGATTATCCTACATATAGTCTCCATATTTAATTGTGAGGTGAGTCAACAAAATATCCCCAAACAAATGAATATGTATGCGAGCATGAACAATTTCTATGCAACAATTGTATGGATGGCAATTTATAAAATAAGGGTCTCGAAAAAGGGATCACACATGTCAGATCGATGGTCTTGGGGTCTCGGAGGGTTTCGGGGTTCGATAGGTTCAGCTTCGGAATCCGTGATCAAGGTCTTCGGATCCGAGATCGGGGTTTCCGAGGTCTCGGTGTTGTTGGGTCCGTCCTTCGGTTCCTGGGTCATGGATCTTGTCGTACCGTGATAGAGGTCTTCAGTTCCGTGAAGAAGAACATCGCGTCCGTGTAGGAGATCTTGAATCGACAATGACTTCTAGTGGCATCACGACGGTTCTCATTAGTACCCTAAGCAGATACTTGCCCGACAGATAGGTCTTGCCTAGCTCGGAGTCCTCGGGCAACATCACTAGCTAGCAGTACCAGAACAGAGTAGCATCGCTACTAACAACAACACCGGGAGCTGATCAGAGAGCAACACGAGTAGCAAAACAAAGAGGCAGGCGCATGTCCTAAAACAGACGGCACGCACGACCTGCAGAACACCTAGTGGAGGCACCGGGTAGAGGCGGCGCTGACGTATGCGCAATGGAGCAGGGACCTAGGCGATGAGGTCCTGGACGGGGAGGAGCACTTCGGGGCCGGGGTGAGGAGGAGGCTGCAAACGGCGCATGACAGCGGGCGCGGCGCTCCGGCGAAGAGGAGAGGCGCGACCGGCTCGAGCAGGAGGGCAAGGTCAGACCGGAGGGGCTCCGCGGGCGGAGAGGGCGACGCGGAGGTGCCGGAAGGGAGATGGCGGCAGCCAGCGGTGTGGTGCGACCAGGGCAAGGAGGAGCGCCTACAGCGGCACGTGGGCCGGGATGCAGACGGCGGGAGTGGCGCGCGGCACCCGACACTGTTGAGGGCGGCCATGGCGGCAAGGGTTTGTGGTGAGGATCTGAGGCAAGGAGCAGGGCTCGACGCGGTCTAGGTGAAGGACTGTGGCGGGCCGGCTCGAGGACAACAGTAGCGAGGAGGCGGAGATGAGCGGGGCAAGGTCGCTGGCGGCGATGGGGATTGGCGAGATGTAGGGGACGGGGTCAGGGGGAGCATGCGGAGAGACGAGGTGGAGCCAGGTCCTCTCGCATGGGGCGTGCGGGATGGGGCGGTTTCCTATGCGCTACACGTCGAGTGCAACAGAAGCGAGGCGGTGTGGGCGCAACAATGATGTGCGGGTGAGCGCTGGCGTGTTTTGGGGTGGGTCCGGGGTGCAGGCGGTTGCGGTAGGTGGCCGGTTAGCGTGTGAGAGGGTCGGGTTGGGGCTCTACGTGCAATGTACACAAGGTGAGGCCATGGATTGCAGCGGGCTAGGGTGGTTACTACGCGCGCGGGTAAGACTAGAGTTTGGGCTAGGATATTTATCTAGGGTAGTAGGCTACTGCCAGCTGGGCTTTTGGTCCTAGCCGGTGGCGGCCTACCCCAAAACAAAATAGTTTTTATTTCTTTTAGTTTGTTATAATTTCAAAGATGGTTTTTTGTAAACAGCTTTTAGCCAAAACAACATATCCCAAAAAAGGCTGGGGTTTTAATATGAAATAAAGAGGGAGGCAAAAAGAAAACAAAGGTAGGCTTTTGGAAAATAGTTTTAGGCAAAATATGCATGGTGTCATGACGATGCTCAAATGCAATGTGGCATGATGACATGAGCATGCGGTCATGATGATGCACAAACTAGAAACAACGAGTGATTTTCTAGTAGTGATTTTACCGGAGTGCTACACCAGGGTCGTGCTCTTTATAGTAGTTGTTGTAGTGTGGAATGTTAGCTCGAAGAGCTACAACTCAATGGCCCACTCCTCCATGCGGTTAGTAGTGTTGGGGTTGTGCAGCACCATATCCAAGGGGTACTTAGTTACAACCTTGATGGGATGTACTTGGAAGTAGTGATGCCGCTTCCTGGAGGTATAAGGAGTGTGTAGAGTAGCTTATGCTGCACTTTCTATTGCTCACGCGCATCACACAACACCGTACCGATGAAGTACACTAGGTGTTGCAGGAGTCTTGGATCCTTGGTGGCTGAGGCTTCCTTCTCAGGTGGCTCGGTGAGACTTTCCCCCTCGGCGAGGTTAGTGACCTTAGCTAGTATAGCTTGCATGGATCTAGTGTTAGAAAGTTTAGGGCTTGCCGATACGATACCTTTCTTGGTGTTGGGCAACACCTACCTTTCCGTGACAAGGACCGAGCATGTTGTTTGCGGCGTGGCTGCCATGTATAGTAGTAGAGGCTCACGAGTTCGTGGGGCTACCATGATTGGTCGGCTGGTAAGATACCACTTGAGTTGTTCGAATGTGGCATCAGCTTTTGGAGTCCACTTGAATGTTCCCGAGAACTTCGTGATCTTGAAGAAGGGAAAGGCCTTCTCGCCGAGCCATGAGATGAAGTGGCCGAGATCAGCTATGCATCTTGCAGGGGCATATCCTTCACCCACCGTGGAGGCCGCATTTCTTCGATGGCACGGACCTTGTCGGGGTTTGCTTCAATGCTGCAATGCGAGATGAGGAAACCGTGGAGCATGCCCGACGGTACCCAGAAGGCGCACTTGGCAGGGTTAAGTTTGATGTTTACCTTGCGCAGGTTGGCGAAGGTCTCCTCGAGGTCTGCGATGAGCATGTGCTCTTTGCATGTCTTGAAAAAATGCCATCAACGTATGCTTCAGCATTTCGGCCCATCTACTCACCGGGGGAAATGAGCATAAGCCTCTAGAAGGTTGCTCCAGCATTCTTGAGGCTGAAGGGAACGCACTTGTAGGAGAACACACTACAAGGGTGATGAACATTGTCTTCTCCTCATCCTTCTTTGCCATCTTGTTTTGGTGGTAGCCTGAGAAAGCATCCAAGAAGCAAAGGAAGTCGCAGCCTGCCGTGGAGTCCACGATCTGGTTAATGCGTGGCAGCAAATACGGGGCCTTGGGGTAGGCCTTGTTAAGGTCCGTGAAGTTGATGCATAGGCGCCATTTGCCGGTGACCTTGGGAAACACCACCGTATTGGCCATCTAGTCCGCATAGTCAACCTTGTGGATGATGTCAGATTTTACGAGTTTTTCCATTTTCTTGATGATGAATTCTTGCTTCTCTGGTACCTTATGACGCACCTTGTGCTTCACAAGATATGCAGTGCGGAAAACTGCCAAGTGGCGCTCGATCACCTCCTTGGGTATACCGGGCATGTTTGATGGTGTCCATGCAAACATGTTAGCATTTTCCTACAGGAAGGTGACGAGCGTGCTTTCCTATTTGTTAGGCAGGTGGGCGCCGATGGTGACACAAGACCCCGATCCACTAGCATCCAGTGGCACCTTCTTGGTCATGGCCCTCTCTTCAGAGAGCAACTGCTTCTTCTTGGCAGGGAGCTCGATGACATCCTCATCAGTAGGGTGGGTGGTATCCATAGCCTTGTAGACGTGATGGATGGAGCAAACTACATCCTTCTTACCACCGTGGATGGTGATGGTACTGCTTCTTCCTGGAAGCTTGACGAGGTTGTAGGAATGGTGGGTCAGTGCCATGAATTTTGCCAGCTACATGGCGTTGTAGGGCAGGCCTACGTGCACCACATCAAAGTTGATATGCCCGGTGTGGTAGTTCTTCCAGGTCCCAAAAGTGATAGAGAGTCCCACATATCCTAGGGGCATGGTTGTTCCATGAGTCACTCCCGAGAAGGGCCAGGTAGGCATCAGGAGTTCGTAGGGAACTTGGAGCTTTTCGAATGTCTCCATGGAGATGACGTTGAGGCCTGCTCCTCTGTAAATCGGTGTGTTGGTGAAAGCAATGTTCTTGATCGTGGGCGTGCATGCTATGGGAATGGTGACCATAGTATTTGTTGACATGGGGTGGTCTCTAGTGTGGTAGGTGATGGGGAACTCCGACCACTTGAGCTTTGGGTCATCATCCATCAGGAGGGCATTGGCGATCTCGCAGGTGAGCTGCTTGAGCTAGCGATTGGTGATTGGGTCTTGGGCTCCACCAAGAATGCTTGGAATGTTCATCGACTCCTGGTAGCCCACACCTTTTTCCTCAAGGAAGTTATTGTTTCTCTCATCGAGGTGAGCTTGAGTGGCGTTGGCTCGAGGGTTTGGCTAGTAGCCTTCATTTTTGTCGTTGCCGCGATTGTTCCAGCGGTCACCACCTTGGCCGCTACCAAGGCTGTAGCCATATATGTTGCCATGATTATTCCTCTAGTACTGGCGCTTACCTCGAATCTTCTCGAGCTCGAAGCAGTCCTATGTGCTCCAGGAATGCATCTTGTGGAAGCCGCAGTAGGGACGATAGTCCCTCTCCTCCTCATCTCTAGTGCGCTGGTGCTTGTGCTCAGGCTCGCCCACAAGTACCGCCAGAGTCTTGCACTTGGGATCCTTATCCTCCTTATTCTTCTTGTTAGGTATGCAAGCAGTGGTCGCGTCTGGGTCGTTGTGCTTGATCAGGAACCCCTCACCGGCCTTTGTGCACTTACCAGGCATCTCGAAGAGCTCGACTGCCAAACTGACTTTGTTGTTGATGGAGAGATTATCGAGCATCCTAATGTTAGTGGAATCCGCAGAAAATATGGAGATTATGGATGCCTCGGTGGCCCATGGTACCTTGTTGCGTACTTGGATTAATCGCGGGATGTATTTCTAGAGCGTTTCGCTAAGCTGCTAGCGCATAACCCGGAGGTTGTTGAGCGCGAGTGGACGATCGTACATGCCCTTGAAGTTGGCGATACAATTTCGTACAAATACTTCCACAAGGTGACCGATTCCTCGAGAGGTTGTTCATCAGCCAGGAGCGAGCTACATCCTTCAGGGCAATTAGGAACCAATTTGCCATGAACTTGGCGTCTCCTCCTGGCACCTTGATGCCCACTGTGTAGAGCTGTAGGAACTCAATGGGGTTCTCCTTGCCGTCATTGCATGGGGAAGATCCGGCTTGAACTTGAGGGGCCACACCATGGTGCATAGCTCCTTGGTCAAGGAGAGGCAGCCACTATTGTACGAGGGTGTTCCATCGGTGAGGGCAATGTGGTTTTTTCTTGCATGTTGTCGTGGCTTCTACGATGGTACGCTCTTGGTGCTTGCGGTGCTTCTCGATGGAGACGTGGGCATCCTCCATGATCTCTCGATGACATTGTTGGGGCATGGAGTGACGTGTGGGGAGGAAGCTCCATGGGAGAGAGGCGGAGGATCTCTCGTGCTTCCTCCTAATGGATGTGGTGATGGTGGCGGAGCATTGTTTCCCACCTGGGCCGCCTACTGGATCTGCGTTGGTGACGGCATCATGGAGAGAGAGAGAGAGAGTGTCGAGGTGACGCCAACTATGTTGACAAGCTTAGTGATGCATTCAAGCGAAGCATTAGGCGCAGCTGGATCGAGCCAGTAGAGTGATACATCTTACACCATGAGCAATGTAGCATCATGCGAGGGGTTGCTACTGCACCAGTCCTGGAGACCGACATGGTGCGCATGTGGGTGCGTTGTTGCTTCTATCCGGCAAGGACAAAGGAGTGTGCCTCGTTGTCATCAGCCATGTGCTTTTGGTGAGGAGGGTTGCCGTTGGCACAGCGTGGATTGTTGTTGATGATAGGTTCCGCTCGGGCGGGGGCTCGGTGACGGGTGAGCTCACTACGGGTTTCATCAGCCATGTCGATGAAAGGAGTAAGAGATGCGCCTCAGACCCCTAACCGACGCCCCAAATATTGGAGATTGTCCCTATAGGGTACCTCTCGATGTAGGATGAAATCGAACCTAAGGGTTGAATACGGTCTCCCAAACACCATTGGCGAGATTGGCGAGGAAATTGTAGAAAACAAGGCAGGGGACATAGAGAGTTTACCCAGGTTTAGGCCACCATGCGGTGTAAAACCCGATGTTATCACAAACCAATACTCCTTCAAGTGGAAATACAAAACCTTTGTGGTCCAACCTATGATGCCAAGCCAAATTATTGCTTCCAACACGACAAGCTTACCCACGATACAACAAGAAAAGGATATTTGTAAGATGAGTGGTGAGATATGAACCACCAATACGTGAGCGAGCAGCACACACTAGTAGGAAAATGCCTAGTGGTGGTGTTCGGAAAATGGGGTTCGTGGCGTTTAAGGCACACGCCACTAACCTCGCGCCACTGGTAGGTCATAGTGGTGGCATGCCGGGTGAATGCCAGTACTAAGTTAGGTACTACTGGCGTGCCAACAGAACGCCACTAGTAATATAACATGTAGTGGTGTTCGAGCCTGCCTGAACGCCATTAAGTGTATTTCAGAAATTAAAAAAAGTCTGAAAATCTTGATTATAGTAGCAATATCAAATAACAGGATACAACAATTAATACTGGATATCATTCAGAATACAACGATACAACAACTAACTTAGAAGTCTATCTAGCATGTTCTAGGTAAGGGCATGGTCTTTAAATTTAGAAGACTAGTTCTACCTAAGGGAATGATCTTCAAAGTTAGAAGACTCCAAGTCAGGGATCTCGTATGAGAAAAAGATGACTCCACAAGTTTAATCGAGGTAGATTCTCAACCTCGACCCGGCATCCATCCCATACCTTGCTACCAATTTTGTCCAAAGTGGTCCTCTAAAGTATGTTTGGTTTGTCTCGTTGACAACTAGAATCTTGTAGGTCTTGTCGGTTATTGTCTATTCCACCAAGGTGACCTCAAATTGTTCCTAGTGATTGACATGTCTATTCACATGGTCAAGAAAGTACTTTCTTGCGTGGCAATCGATGGTCTGAGAAAAAGTTATATGAAAACAATAGTTAATTAGTTTCGATCAAAATGCATGCAAAGCTAGAAATCATAATTAACCTAAACATACCGCCATAGTCTCAAAGTCTTTGGGAAGCACTATGATAAACTTCTCATCCTGACCACTTGCATGGCCATAGTTGATGTAGGGATGCATTTGATGCATGTTCATCTAATGTATTTCATATGTTCAAGTATCCATAGCTAGGTTTAAATATATTAGGAAACTCAAACATAAAGGCAATCGAATGACCTTACAACTTCACTAAAAGTAGGGCCTCATACTCACATTGGGCGCAAAATAATTTCAGGGTCGGAATAAGTGAGCTAATTACGATGCCCAAATTATTTATTTGTGTGTCTCACAAGGCTTGCTCACACCATCCCCAAGGTAGCATCCTACCATTTTTAATCATCGTCCATATGGAACTAGAAAACCAAAATCAACCTAAATTCATCTACATTTTGTACCCATAAAATTATCTAAATTTGCTATACATCTAAAGCCATCTAGATTTTGTACCCCTACAATAAAATCACCTAAATTTTCTTTACATCCCAAATCACCTAAAATCACTGAACTAAATACACTAACTAAGATGGGGGAAGGAGTCTACCTGCGGCGGCGCGAGGTCGGAGGAGGCGCGGGTCGGTGGGGAGGATGGGGACAGAGAGGACGGGGTCGCCACATGGCTGGTGGATCTGTTGTGGTGCGTTCCAGTGCAGACCTAGGCCACTTGTGGCGGGGTGGGGCACCGGTCGTGGATGAGCAGGCGATGGCGATTTTGGCGGAGGCACGTGTCGGTGGAGGCGGGGCTAGGCTAAACCGGTGCGGGGTTGGGTTGGCGACGGGGCTGGACTGGGGGAGGCGGGGCGGCGTAGGGGACGGCGGTGATTTCGGCGGGGGGGGGTGGCGAGCGAGAGAAGGGTGTGGTGCGGAATGAAAAGAGATGCAAGGAGATAGGGTGCGGTGCCTTTAAGAAAAATTTGGACAGCACAGTGGTGGCATCTAGGATATACCGAACGCCACCACTAAATCGTAGTTGCAGCATTAGAAGGTGACGAATGCCTAGGCTATATTGTTTCCGACTCGTCTCGTGGTCCATAATTATTGTCGGCGTTCGCTCTGCCTAGAAAGCCATGACTAAGATGTAGTGGCGGTGTTCGCATCTTCCCAAAGACCGCAATTATTTTTCCTTGCATTAGTGGCGCCCATTTCATTTCAGATGCCACTAGAAAAATGAATGCTATAAGACTTTTCCTACTAGTGAAAAGCCTAAATTGAGTGGAAAATGACAAGTGCCACATTGATTGAGACAAAAAGTGAGATGAGTGCTTTGAGTGCGACCCATGCTTACAATCCATCATACAATTCTTTCTTTGTTGTCTATTTCGCAAGGTACTCCAGATAGACAACAACCTCCAAGACACATTATACAAGGTCTCCAACGACAACATGTAGACAAGAACAAGTATAAGCTCTTAGAAACATATGAATAAGGCTTTGACACCGGAGATCCAATTTTGCACAAATACAAAACGAAGGGCGAATCACCTCTAATACACGAGGATTATCATTATGTAAGCTTGGTGTTGGTTTTTTACACACACACGAAACACAAACCACAAAGGAATTTAGAAAAATGGAAAATACGCAAACCTAGGCGATGTAGGCTATAGATTGCGGGGTTAGGCTCTAAAGATTCCAGGGGCAAGAGACTCTGGTGCTATGGATTGGAGACTCCGGTGACGGGGTCGAGTAGACGAACTGCTCATGCACTTGAGTGGAAATCCTCACCTCCAAACCTCAAATCCAACATATTTTAAAAAATTAGGCAGGGAAAACGAAGGGAAAGTTGGACCTTGTCCTAAGACATAAATTCCATTGAGTAAAACCACGAAAACACAACAAATCCATAGATCAATCCGAAGGTATCTTGGGGCTCTTTTTTCAGGAAAATTTCGAATTTATGGAGGAAAGAAGAAATTGAGGAGAAATTTGTGATATACCAAGGATTCTTGATACATATATGTTAGGGGTTACCCTCTAGGGTTGCCCGATCTTTCACGATTCTTGTAGATAAGCGAGGGATTCGTGAGAGGAGACAGGGAGGAAGATCCAATCAAGCTCACACGTGATGAACGTAGCAAAACAAATGCAACCCAAACACAATACAAGACAGTGGCTCACTCCGGTGGCTACCGGTTCAACAAAGTCCCTAGGATCAGTGTTAATCAAGAATCTCTCTCAACCCAATCGGTGAGGTGTAATAACCTGTGCGAGATATTGAAAACTTTACTAGGGACTAGTAAAAATAAAGTCCTTATGCAACTTGGATGCTAAATACTTAATCCAATGAGGTGAGGGATAATAAGTCTTCCTTGCGAACGAAGATGAGACAAAACTAGATAAATTGCTTTTAGGGGTTGTCTTCTAGTTCTATTATCAAGTCTAGGGTTTACTATAGTGGGGTGGACTATATGAAGACCAGCCAATAAACAAGGGGTAGTTTGGGCATTAAATAGGAAGTTTGGTCAAATTGGGGCATTACATTGGCTAATGCCCAACATGTTTCAGTGGCCTGGCTCACTTAGGTTGGAGACTCTGGTGTGAAGGTGCCGGAGATTCTACGGTGGCCAAAGACTCCGGGTGGTCTCCACGTAGACTCCAGGTGGTCTCCGCATAGACTCCGGGGTCAAGTCTATAGCTTCTCGAAGTGGGGGTGGAGTCTCGTTCAGAGTCTGTGTTGTCTCTGGGTTGTTTCTAGGGTGTACTGGGAGCTCCTGGCGTCGGTCCGGAGGCATGTATTGAGTCCTAGGTGGAGACTCTAGTGTGCAGCTCCGAAAACACTGGTCCTATGGCACCAATCACCTCTGCTTCTCGTCCAACTCCTGTTCCTCTTCCATGGTGGCTTGTCGATGAGTCGGTGCTTCATAGCTGAGTATGAATAGTGTATTTGCATTAAGTAGCAAGACATTTAGTGGGGTATCAAAATCACACAATATAGGAGTGAGTTAACCTTGTTAGGGAGGATATTGCCTAGGACGCGAGTCACGGGCCCACTTGGGGAATAGCGGTGTAGATGTAGGGACATCTGAAGTACGGGCTGCATTAGATCCCCCTATTGGGAAATAGTCATCCTCGACTCTTCATCTTCTTCAACTCGATGAAAGGGTTATAGGTCCACCACATTGAAAGTGTTACTCACGAGGTACTTTTATGTGGGGATGTCGAGGACGTAGGCATTATTGTTTATCTTCTTGAGGACCTTAAAGGGACCATCTCCTCTTTTCTTTAGCTTGGAGTCTCGCTCTTTTGGGAAGCGGTCTTTGTGTAGGTGGATGCACACGAGTTCACCTTCTTCGAAGATCATCTCCTTGTGCATTTTGAGCCTTGAAGCTTGATAAAGGACTTGTTTCTCAATGGTAGCTCTGGTTTCTTCATGTAGTTTCTCCATTTATTGGGATCGCTTGTCAATGTCCATGTTGGTTTGCTCGTGAAGAGTAAGCGGTAGGATGTCAACAGTGGTCATGGGCTCGAATCCATAGACAATTCTGAATGGACTCTTCATGGTTGTCGAGTGCTTGGCCCGGTTGTATGCAAACTCGGCGAGAGGAATGCATTCTTCCCAATCTTTTGGATTCTTTTTATCAACACTCGAAGAAGAGTTCTAGGGCTTTTGGTTGACCACCTAAGTTTGGCCATCAGTTTGATGGTGTGACGTAGAGGAGAATATAATCTTGACTCCTAGCTTGGCCATTAGCATCTTCCACATATAACTCATGAATTTGACATTGATCGGATACGATTGATCTTGGCACACCATGTAGATGGACGATTTCCCTGAAAACAAGTTTGCAGTGTGTGAAGCATCATCAATCTTATGGCAATGAATAAATGTGCCATTTTACGAAAATGACCAACAACAACAATATTGAATCATGTCTAGGTTTTCATCTAGGCAGCCCTAACACAAAGTCCATTCTAATGTCCGACCATGGTGCATATGGAATAGGTAAAAGATTGTAAAGACCAAAAGGGTTGGACTTAACTTAGCTTGTAAGCACGTTGTGTATGGTTGGACGAGATGAGCCTGGTCTCTCTTCATCTTCGGCCAAAATTAGTGCATGATCAACATGTCGTATGTCTTGTCACGACAAAAGTGACCTATCAAGCCTCCACTGGGAGACTCTTGCGGTAGAAATTTTTTGAGGATTGACTTTGAAATACAATGTGTGTTTTGTTTGAAGATACGCCCAAAGAATGGGTCGGGAGAATTTTTTTTTATATCATCAAGACCAAAAACATTAACTTCAAGGCGCGTGAGCAGGATTATGTTTTTGTGGTAAAGAGCATCCGCAACCACATTACCTTTACACTTCTTGAATTTCACATTGTAGGGAAGGATTCCATAAAATCAACCCACTTCACGTGCCTTTAGCTCAAGGTGGGCTTGACCCTTTAGGTACTTCAACGACTCTTAGTCGGAATGGATAATAAACTACTCGGGGAAAAGGTAATGCTACCAAACTTGCAAGACGTGAACCAAAATAAATAGTTCTTTGAAGTAAATCGGATAATTGATACATGCACCATTAAGTTTCTTGCAATGGTATGCAATCGGATGTCTGTTTTTCATGAGACTCCTCAAATTCCAATACCATTAGCATCACACTCTATTTAAAATGTTTTTGTGAAATACGGTAAAGCAAGGAGAGGTGCTTTGAAAGCCATTTTTGTGTTTTCCCCCAAATGAAAGAGACATTCTTTTTTGGTCAATTCGTTTGGAGGGAACACAATGGTTGAGAACCTTTCACAAAACAACAACAGAAACCGGCTAACTCATGAAAACTTTGGAGTTCACCAACAATTTTGGGTATTGGCCAATCTCATATGTCTTTCACTTTAAAATCATCCACTTCAATACAATTGGAAGAAACAAAAACTAAGGAAAACCAACTTGTCTTCAGCAAAAGAGCACTTGGGGATATTAGCATAGAGCTTTCATTCCAAAAAAATTGTAAGACCTCTTTAACATGGTGAACATGTTCCTCAACTAATTTGATATATACAAGAATATCATAAAAATAAACCATAACATCGTTCCAATGATATATATCAAAATGTGATTAACTAAGCGCATAAAGGTGGATGGGCCTTAGTCTTGAAGGCAGTTTTCCTAAAATGGTCTTGAAGGCATTCCAATGATTAACTAAACACCCATAGAGACCAAGTTTGATCTTGACGGCGGTTTTCCACTCATCACCCACGACCATGCGTATTTTATGGTAGCCACTATCTCTTAGAAAAGATAGTGGCTCCACTCAACTCATCAAGCATGTCATCGAGACATGGTATGAGATTTCTATAACAAATGTGAATAGCATTAATAGGATGACAATCCATGCATAAATGTAACGTTTCATCTATTTTGGTAAGAAGAATCATGGGTACCGCACTTGTACTTAAGTTCTTTGAATCAAACCTTTGGAGATGAGGTGATGAATTCGATGTTTGATATCCTTCATCTCTTTTGGGTTCATGTGGTAAGCGGTGCAATTTGGTAGAGGCGCACACACGATTAGGTTGATGCGATGTTTGATTCCTCGAAGTGAGGTAGTCCATGAGGGAGCTCTTTGGGAAACACATCATCAAATTCCTACAAAATAGTCATCAAAGAAGGAGGAATGTTTGTTAAGACGTTAGTTTCTTGCACCAAGCCCTTGCATATGAGGACATAGTACAAGATGGATGGGTTATCCCTCACTTCTCTCATCTCATGTTTGGTAGCAAGAAAAACACTATGTTTTTCACTCGAATTTGTCTTGTGGATCTCACTCACCATTTGGTGGTTCTATTGCTCACCACTCATCTCACTAGGTGTTTTGTGTCTTTCACCCTTGCTAAAGCCTTTACATTCTCCTAAATTATTTATCTAGGAGTCATCGGTTGTAACTCACACCTCTTACCAAGCCACTTGAAACTATACATATTTGTGCGACCATCATGGAGAGCACCTTTGAAAGGGCATGTGTTCCCCATGTGTGGTTTTGGTAATTAATGACAATCTCTATGGACTAATGTTTGCATTGAGTTACACTTGAGGAATTGTCCATTGGCATCGCTTGGACCATATGTTGGTTTCAAGGAAGAATAAATGAAGAATAAGAAGTAATTCCCAGGGGCTTTGGGCCTATTGGAATCATTTTGAATAAATAAGTTGATTCAATGTTGATCAAGACAAAGAATGGGTCAATGATCAAGAAGAAATAAAGTTGTGGAAGGTCAATATGCACCACCTCTATAAGATCACATCTTGAAGCTTGCCATCCTTGGTGATCATGGATCAATGAATACAATCTTAAAGAAGAGGTTTACCCATGGTGTATGGGGAGCAAGTCACAAGTCTTCATCATGTGAACGCGAGCAAGAGCAATCAAGAAAGGTGTTCCATATTGAACAGAACAAGATCATCTACATCAAGCTTAAGTGGAATGCTCATGGAAAAGGTATGATCTTGATAGGTTTTCCCGTTTGCCGGTCTCATGTTGTTATTTAGTAGACTAGGTTTAGGATAGATAGTAGTACCATCAAGAGGTGCTCTCGAGTGAGTAACTGGATCGTATCTTTTGGAGATAGAGATCAAACGTTTGCATAGTTAGCATCATATTTCTTTGTTTTTATTTGGATCTTATCCAAGTTAAGTTTGAGAGCTTGTGGTAACATTCATAAAAAGCTCTAGTTCATCAAAACAGATTTCCCTTGTATATCTTATTGTGTTTTTGATCTCGTGGATTTTTCGGCTCCACACCTTGGAAGATATCATAGATATATATACTTTATATTTTCTACTTTGGTGGTATCCAATATTTCCATTTTTGGATTCTACTTGTTTTTATCATTCCAACAAAATTGGTTTTAACCTAACCGAAGTTTCCAAGATCAAGTTCTTGTGTTTTGTGTTTTGGAGGTTTTACCGGTCCGTCTCTTTTAGAGAGGTCAAACCTTTCATATTGTGGTTTTCTATCCGTGGTTGGACAATGATGATTCTCCACATGATCTTGTAGATCTTGTTTTCCTATTCAAAATGAGGCCAGGATCATTGAAATCGGAGTCCAGATGCAAAAGTTATTACTGTTTTCATACTGAACGTCTAGTAGTACCGGGATTACCTACAAGAAGTGCGTTTGGGCAAACCGGTAACCCCAGGGACTCTGGTAGTACTAGGAAAAAGTACGGTATTACCAGGATTAACTCGAAAAGGTGCATTTTGGTGACCTTGGAACCCCAGGGGCTCCAGTAGTACCGGCAAATAGTCTGGTAGTACCAGGATTACCTAGCAAGAGTCCGTTTGGGCGACCCGGGAACCCTAGGGAAAGTCCGGTAGTACCTAGAAACGGTTTTGGGCTGCAACAGTTGGATTTGGGGGGGGGGGGGCTATTTCAGGGGCCTTCTTCACCAATGGTTCTCATCTTCTAGAGCTCGTTTCTCTCCTCCAATGTTGATCCTCTTGATCTTTCTTCCTCCCTTTTCCTCCCATGATTCTTGAATATATTTGAAGGGAAAATAGAGAGGAGATTGAGATCTACAACTCCACCAATCCATCTCTCCTCTAAGTGAGGTGAAAATCTTGGGATCTAGATCTTGGAGACTTTTGTGGCTTTCCTCTTGTGTTTTTCCTCTCTTATTCCCCCAATATATTTTGTAGCTTTGGTGGAATTTGGGAGTGATCGACTTGCCATTGCATTGGGTGCATCGGTTGGTGTTAACCTCATAAGATTTGGTTAGTGAAATAAAGAATCTTGTTACTCTTGGGTTCTTGGAACCCTAGACAGTCTAGTGGCCTTTGAGGTGAGTTCTTAGGGCCTCCAGTTATGTTGTGGAGCTCTACGAAAGTTAGAGCCCTATGTGGTGAGTATTGGGAGTCTCCAATTAAGTTGTGGATATTTCCCCAATATTGTATGGGTTTGGTGACCACCCACAAGTGAACAATAGTGGATCGGGTGCTTACCGTGCGGCGGGGGCTCGGGAGAATAGGGTGGGGCCTCTTGTGGCGTTGGTGGTCTTAGTACCGCCCACCCTAAAATGGAGACGTACTTACCCTTAAAAGGAAGGAACTTCGGGATATATCTTTGTCTCCGCATGCCTCGGTTATCTCTATACCCGATCCCTTTACTTATGAACTTTACATCGTGATAGTCATCATGCTTGAAATAATCTATCTTGCTATCACCTTCTTACTTTTCTTGCTTAGAATAAGTTGTTGGTGAACATAGGTGAACCATAGTATATATAGGCTTTGTGATTGACAAAGTAAATGTTAGTTTTATTCTGCATTTGTTAAGCCCATCTATGTGGCATATGTGTCCTTTCAATTGGCATCGGAGAAAGGTATCTCTCTTTTAGGCTTCACTACCTTGAGAGTAAAGATGTTGACTAGGGATTAGCGAATGATTTTTATATATTCAATGACACAAATTATGATGTTTTGAAATTTCACAAGCTTGATTATTTCGAGGGCATACACCCAATTATTGAGGGATTTCTAGATATGGTTTTTCTCCTCCTATGGATCCCCAAAATCAATGTTTAGAGGAGAAGATAAACTCTTATATAGATTCCCAAGCTACTAACGTGCTTTTATTTGTTGTGAGCAATGTAGTTATTTCTTCAATCATTCCTTATCGTAGTTCTCATGAGATATGGACAAAGCTTTAAGATAAATATGATGTGTCTAATTATTGAGGATGATTGTATTCCCTCCACCTTCTGCCATGATGAATTCTCATCTTCTTCCACTTCACATACATGTGATTTGTCACAAGGTAATGATATGGTGAGTGGTGATGAAAATTGCAATATGGATAGTGAGCTTACTATTGGTACTCCGTCATCTCTATATCATTGCGATGTTTTATCTTTGGATCTTAACACTTATAGCACTCAAAATTCTTACATGCTTGCATTGATTATCCTTGCATATCTTGTAGAAATGGGTTGAATAAATGTCATGATAATATGCATGTTTTGATTTGTTGTTATGATAAAAATGTGTATATTTCCTCTAGTACTTTTGTTGCTAACCATGTAAAGGAAAGCTAAGATTCTATGGTCCAAGACAAGGTTTTTAATGGAGCTTCAAGTAAACTATCATCATCACCTCCTTCCGGTTCTCACATATGCCTTATGGCTAGGGGCGCAAAGGTAACTCCTCATTTGGGTCCCACTCTATCTCATGATGATGATGATTATGACGATGATGATGATCATCTTGTTGATTATGACATAGCCTCTATTCAACAGAAGGGAGAGATTGTCTTTCCTGCTCTTCATAAAAATAAAATTGCTTGCACCAACTTCATTGAAATTATGAATATTGCTATTGAGAGCAAGAAACTTATTAAGGAGAAAGAGAATATCATTTTTCAAAAGAATGAACATGAACGTGAGTATGCACACGATATTTATTATCTAAAGATCTCCATTGAATAAGAACAAACCACCAAGGAATCTCTTGAGTAAGACCATGATAGAGAACTTATGGTGGCAAATGTTTTCAAAATTAAAAATGATGAACTTGTAGCTTCCCATGCTAAACTCGTTGAGGATTTTAAGCACCTCAGAAAAGGATCTCAGGTCATTAAGAGCAGGCTCATCAAATTCACCAAGTCTCATGATAAACTTAAAGCCTCATATTCAAAAGAATGCGCCAAGTTAACCTCACCTCCTGAATCCTAGTAAAAAACCAAATCTACCAAAAATGACTAAGTCTGGAACTGTTATCAACATCACATCTTTGAGTATCTCTTTCTCAAACGTTTGCATTTTTGGAAATGAACTTGAACCATCTTGTAAACCATAATAAGGACTTCCAAATCCCACTCTTTACCTTGGATGTATAATTCTTTGAAATACTTGTTCTTGATGGTTTTGCAGGCAAGAAAATAATATTTTATGCAAATCATACCAACATGCCTATTTTGGCAGAACCTCGCATCTCCATGCCATCCTCTTTTGACCAACTATTTGAATGATTGTGCTTTACTCATGAAGGTCTATCCATCCATACTTCACTTGTTTTCCATTGGATCCCTGTTCTTCCAAAACCCACATGTTTTTCGAAGCTAAATAATAATATTTTTGACACCCTTATTTTTAGTCAATATTGGCATCAATCCTAGGAAAGCTCAACCATGATAAACCCCAACCTCCAACACTGTGGTGATCTATATCATTTGGACTACCTATCCATTATCCCATTACCCAAGGGGAGCTTTGAGTTCCTTAATCCAACAAGGTTTTGATGGTAGAATAATATTAGTTCCCCAGATCCTTTATTTCTTGTTTACTCCCAAAATCAAGTTTGATTTTCAAAACCCAAGGTTTAAAATGATAGATACACCATTTGGACATCATCTACCTTGGAGATAAAAATTTAGAAAATGTTTTCCATGATTATTTTGGCTGAAAAGCTATTTACTTATTTTCTTTTACAAATACTTCAAAACTCTCTCTATAAAAGAAAGTTTGTTTTTCTCCAAAACAACTCTGCGTATTTAGGCACATTTGAGGCCTATATTTTGTATCTTATTGATGACCCACGAGTATAGGGCGTGTATCGCAGTATTTTCGATAAGTTAGAGTGTCGAACCCAACGAGGAGCAGAAGGTGTTGACGAGTGGCTTGGAGCAGGAATTCTCTGTAAATACTTAGCAAACAGATTTTTAGGGTTTTTTGATAATGCAGATAAATAAAGTACGAGTAAATAAAAGACAATAATAATAAATACAGCAAGTGGCCCAATCCTTTGTTTAGCAAAGGACAAGCTTCCCGAGGCTTAGGGTTTCATGGGGATAATATATGCCAAAGAGGAGAGCTGGAGGTGGTCCAGGGTGGCCACACCACCTGGTGGCGCGGCCAGGGGTGGTTTGGGCCCCTATGGCCCAACTCTGCTCCCCCTTCTGGCATCCTTCGTCTTCTGGATAGATAGAATTTTCCATGTATTTTCTGGGATTTTCTGATCTTCGCGAATTTCGCCTCCAAACAGAGCCTTTTCCATCAGAATCCTGACTTCAGCGGTCCATCCTCCAAAAGTCATCAAGTATGCAAAAACAGATGAAATAACATAAGTATCATCTCTTAATATGAAATACATCAATGAATAATAGTAAATAATGATATATAATAGTGATGCAAATGGACGTATCAACTCCCCCCAAGCTTAGACTTCACTTGTCCCCAAGCGAAAACTGAGCTCAATAAACATGACCTCAGGTTTATGGAGTGAAGAGTCAATAAAATAATACGGACAAGAAGCATCACATTCATCAATACACAAATCATAATAGAATACAACTCACTATTATATAACTTAACTTGCAATAAGTAAAGGAAACATAATAAAGATAAACAAGGTAAATCATAATTGGTAATGCAAAACTTTGCTCTTGGTCAAAGAATAGTTAACAATTTGCAGGAGTTCAAACATAAAGGGGTTTTCAATGATAGCTTTCAAAGTAATACTCACTAAGATAAGAGCAATGTGCAGAACAAGGAACATAAGAAACATGATTGAATAAATCATCATATGAATGAATGAAACACAACAACTCAAAATACTTGCTGAGATAGAGAGGAATAGGTTTACTGACTCAACTAAAAAGTAAAAGATAGGCCCTTCGCAGAGGGAAGCAGGGATTTCAAGTTTCATAAAGAGCTTCCAAAAATTATGGTACTTATTAGCTTTCAGCTCTCATTGCCCCTATCATAAGCATCTTTAGGTGATTAAGGTTAAAGTGAACAAACTATGGAGTATATGCTTGACAAATTATAAGTTGGCAATCTCATCTCCCTTGAATACGATGGCCGCTCCTCATGCTACTCAAGTTTAGTTACCGGTAAGTTCTTGTCATAGTAAGTACAAGTGTATCATAGAGAACCGCCAATGGGGTACCCCTTGATACGGAAGAATCCCCATCTCAAAATGACAAGGAAAGCAGACAATAAACATCTTAGCATCTTCTTATTTACCATGGGAAAATGGTGCATTTTTTCTCTCTTTCTTTTTTCTCATCTTTTTTTCTTTTTTTCTCAATCTCTATCTCTTTTTTATAATAAGAATGCTTCATAGATTGCTCATTATGGTTACGCTGCAGGTTTCCACCATGATTAGGCATGGATAAGACCAGCCGCCCAGGCGTTTCTCTAACACACATACATAACTCCATGGACTTACAAGCTCCCCTTTCATTTCACACCGACGACATCCATAGAAAAAAGAGCATGATATCAACTGGGTACAATGGACAAGTGCAATGTTGAAAGCGTTCCCCATCACAACATGTTTCTGCTAATCCCAACGTATAAGTTCAAGCATATACAACATAGATGACACAATGGTTCAAGTTTATTAAGTGCAAGAAAGTAAAGTGTGCCATCAAGTTCGTGAGAGCTTTAATCACTAATTTTCACATAACAGGTTTAATTCAGAAGGTAGAGAAAAACATGAATTTACTTGGAATAGCAATAATGCTAATATGTAGGTATGGTGGACACAAATGGCATAGGTTTTGGTTTAAGGATTGGATGCACGAGAAGCATTCCCTCTCAGTACAGGTTTTTGGCTAGCAAGGCTAGGTAGCAAGCATAAGAGTTGAAGGAAACAAACAAACATACAGGTGATAAAAACATGCAATCTTCCTTGGAAGCACAAAAGATCTTAACTAGAGAATACTAAGATTATGAGCCAATCAAGAAAGAAATATGATGAAATTATATTTCTTAAGAGTACTTTTATCTTTTTCATTCAATTCTCAAATAGTGTTGTCACTAACCTGAGCCAAGTTTGCCGAAACCAACTAAATTTACTTCATGATCCCAAAGTGATACCAGTACTAACAACAAGATCAATCATATAACAGAAATTGAAAACTAATATAAGATATGCAAAAGAGTAAATGATAGAACTTCTCATTAATATTCAATAATGGCAACTCACACCAAGGGATACATAGATATCTAACTTAGAGGAGAGACACTTCCATAATGCAAACCATCCTACATAATAACTTATCTATTCATGATATGACTCTACTAAAAAGGTAAAAAGATAGAAGATAGTGATGTGATATCGCGGCACTCCCCCAAGCTTGGAACAAACCAAGGGGATGCCAAAACCTGATGACGAATTACTCCTTCGATGGTGGTGGTATTCTCTCGTCATCGTCCGACTTCCAAGGTAAGGGCTACCCATCAACAAAAGACATCCTGGTCTCCAACATCCTGAAACTAGCAGCAGCACTTATGCATTTAAACCTAAGCTCATAATCACAATTTTGATTTTGCATGTCGTAGAGCTGTGCTTGTAGTTGGTTGGTTGTTCGATGGAGTGAGGGAATTTCATCCTTAAGCTCAGCAGTCTCCTTCTAGTGCTCAGTGATGAGTTCTGAACTAATCTTATGGATGATATCCACTTCGCATTCCGCCATCTTCTTGTACCTAAAGACTTCTTGCTCCAGTGCTTCCATCCTGTCCTCCAGACTGCCTTCACCTTTAGGGCCCTGAACCTGTTTTATTTGTACCTCCCCATCTTTGAGAAACAACTCTTTGGGATGAATCTTCAACTCACGCATGTACGAGTTGACGATGTCCGCAGAGGAATCTTCCTTGGCTGATCCATAGGAAGACATTGTGGCTCCAAAACTGACTCTACCTGCCAGAAATAGATCAAAACAAAAACACGATGAGAACACGATATACGAACCTCAGGGGATCCGGGGGATTATTTACTATGAAGTTTAACAACAAAAGGAAGATACTGGGAGAAAATGGGTCGGAGAAGGACTCCGGGGTGGCCACACCCCCTAGTGGCGCTACTAGGTGGCCCCGCGCCACGGGGTGGTGTGAGCCACCCTGGCTCCGTTTCCTTCCCTCTTTCACTTTATTGCTTTCCTTGTTAGATAAAAACTGCAAAAATATAACTTGACATATTTTTCGTGGACCTTTTCTTACCAGAACTGTTACCTATTCGAAAACAGACTCTACAGGTCTGTGAACTTGGTCTTCGATAATTTTTTCCGGAGGCACCACTTGAATAATATCAATATCCTCATTGTAAGAATCTCTAGAAATATAGTGCTTGAGTCTCTGACCATTCACCACTTGTGTAGTATTATCTTTTAAAGAAGAAATTTTTATTGCCCCTGAACGATACACTTCTTCAATAACAAAAGGTCCTTCCCATTTTGAGAGTAGTTTCCCTACAAAAAATCTGAGACGAGACCTATACAACAGAACCTTCTCACCAACATGGAACTCTCTCTTAAGAATTCTCCTGTCATGCCATCTTTTAACTTTTTCTTTAAAGAGTCTAGCATTTTCATATGCTTCACTCCTCCATTCATCTAACGAACTTTGGTCAAATAATCTTTTCTCATCGGCAAGTTCGAAGTATCTATTAAGTTCTTTCACTGCCCAATAAGCTTTGTGTTCTAATTCTAAAGGCAGGTGGCAAGCTTTCCCATAAACCATTTTGTAAGGAGACATTCCCATAGGATTTTTATAAGCAGTTCTATAAGCCCATAAAGCATCATTCAACTTATTAGCCATTTTTTTAGATCTATTAATAGTCTTTTGCAAGATGGATTTAATTTCTCTATTTGATAGTTTTACTTGCCCACTAGTTTGGGGATGATAAGCTGAAGCAATTCTATGATTAACATCATATATAGCAAGGGTCTTTCTAAAGCCACCATGAATGAAATGAGAACCTCCATCAGTCATAAGATACCTAGGCACTCCAAACCTAGGAAAGATAATATCCTTAAGAATTTTTAAAGAGGTCTCACCATAAGAACTTTTTGTAGGTATGGCTTCTACCCACTTAGTAACATAGTCAACAGCAAAAATAATATGAGTATAACCTTTTGAAGGGGGAAAAGGACCCATAAAGTCAAATCCCCAACAATCAAATGGTTCGATAACACGAATGTAATTCATAGGCATCTCATTGCGTCTAGAAATATTACCAACTCGTTGACACTCATCACATGATAACACAAATTTTCTTGCATCTTTAAAAAGGGTAGGCCAGTAAAAACCTAATTGTAGCACCTTTTGTGCGGTTCTATCTCCTGCATGATGTCCTCCATAGGCACGACCATGACATTTCCGCAATATATCCTTGTGTTCATATTCTGGAATACATCTTCGCATAATACCATCTACTCCTTCTTTATATAAATGTGGGTCATCCCAAAAACAATGCCTCAAATCGTAAAAGAACTTCCTTCTTTGCTGGGATGTAAAAGTTGGAGGCAAATACTTGGAGACAATAAAGTTTGCATAATTAGCATACCAAGGGCTCCCTCGCGAGCTTACCCCTACTGCAGCCAACTGTTCATTTGGGAAACTATCGTTAACAGGCATAGGATCAAAAGAGATGTTTTCCAATCGAGATAAATTATCAGTAACAGGATTTTTAGCTCCTTCCTATCTACAATATGTAGATCAAACTCTTGTAAAAGGGGCACCCATCTAATAATCCTAGGCTTAGCATCTTTCTTCGTCATAAGGTACTTAATAGCAGCATGATCAATATGAATGGTAACTTTTGAATCAACAATATAAGGTCTAAACTTATCACAAGCAAAGACAACAACTAAGAATTATTTTTCAGTAGTAGCATAATTCTTTTGAGCAGCTTCAAGAGTCTTACTAGCATAATGGATAACATTTAACTTTTTATCTATTCGTTGCCCAAGAACAGCACCAATAGCAAAATCACTAGCATCGCACATGATTTCAAAGGGTAAGTTCCAATCAGGTGGTTGGACAATAGGAGTAGTAGTTAAAGCCTTCCTTAGAGTTTCAAAAGCTTCCTTACAATCATCATCAAAAACAAAGGGTACATATTTTTGGAGAAGATTAGTGAGGGGTTTTAATATCTTAGAGAAATCTTTATCAAACCTTCTATAGAAACCAGCATGACCAAGGATACTACGAATACCTTTGACGTCTCTTGGACAGGGCATTTTCTCCATTGCTTCAACTTTAGCTCTATCAACTTCAATGCCTCTTTCGGAAATTTTATGTCAAAAGACAATCCCTTCATTGACCATGAAGTGGCATTTCTCCCAATTAAGAACAAGATTAGTTTCTTCACATCTCTACAAAACTTTATCAAGGTTGTGCAGACAATTATCAAAAGAAGTTCCATAGATGGAAAAATCATCCATGAATACTTCCACAATTTCCTCACAAAAACCACGAAAGATAGCAGACATGCATCTTTGAAAAGTAGAAGGAGCATTACACAAACAAAAAGGCATACGCCTATAAGCATAGGTTCCATAAGGGCACGTAAAAGTAGTTTTTTTATCTTGTTGTTTAACAGCAATTTGAGAAAACCTAGAGTATCCATCAAGAAAACAAACATGGATCTTTTTAGACAACCTTTCTAACATTTGATCAATAAAAGGTAGTGGGTAATGATCTTTCTTAGTAACTTTGTTAACCTTTCTGAAATCAATGCACATCCTATAACCTACTACTATTCTTTGGGGGATAAGCTCATCATTATCATTAGGCACAACGGTAATTCCCCCTTTCTTTGGAACACAATGAACATGACTAACCCATTCACTATCAGCAATAGGATAAATAATATTAGCATCAAGGAGTTTTAATACCTCATTTCTTACCACTTCCTTCATGTTAGGATTTAAACAACGTTGATGTTCTACCACTGGTTTTGCATCGGGTTCTATATTGATAGCGTGCTGACATATAGTGGAAGAAATCCCCTTTAAATCATCAAGGGTATAGCCCATAGCTCCTCGGTGTTTCTTCAATACTTCCAATAATCTTTCCTCTTCCTTCCCTGAAAGTTTAGAACTAATAATAATAAGATATATTTTCTTATCATCAATGTAAGCATATTTAAGATCGTCAGGTAAAGGTTTTAGATCGAAAACCGGATCCTTTTTAGGTGGCAATGTGGTATCCAAATCTTCCACAGGCAAGTTATGCTTAAGCATCTTAGGTTGACGACGGAAAATCTCGTCAATCTCATTTCTTTCTTTCATGAAGATTTTACTTTCATGGTCTTCCATAAATTGCTGCAAAGCATTTTTAGGAGCAAGAGAAATAGAAGCAAGTTGTTCAACACTAAAATCCTCATTAGGAGTTTCATTTTCGCAAGGAACTTTAGTAAATTTCAAAAAATTAAACTCATAAGATTCCCCATAAAATTTAGTTAAATTTTTCTCCCTTTTACAGTCTATAGTGGCTCCACACATGTTTAAGAAAGGTCTACCAAAAATGATAGGATAGGTTTTACTAGCAGCTGAACCAAGTACTAGAAAATTAGCAGGATATTTAATCTTACCACAAATAACTTCCACATCTCTTACAATACCAATTGGAGAGATGGTCTCTCTATTTGCAAGGTGAATGACCACATCAATTTCTTCTAGTTCGCATGGACTAATTTCATGCATAATTTCTTTGTAAAGCTCGTAAGGAATAGCACTTGAACTTGCACCAATATCACATAAACCATAATAGCAATGATTACCAATTCTAACAGAAAGCACAGGGACACTAGCTTTTTTAGTTCTATTAGGATGTGAGACAATATTAGAAGCATCCTCACAAAAGATAATGTGTCCATCTTCTACACTTTTAGTGACAAGGTCTTTCACAATTGCTACTGCAGGTTCAATATTTATTTGTTCATCAGGTTTTACAGCTCTCTTTGTACTTTTATTAATTACACTAGTTATCATAGGATGCTCCTTTACCTTATCCGGGAAAGGCATTTTCTCGATATAAGGTTCAGTTAAGATGTGATTAGTAGTGCAAAATTCAGTACTGCTAGTAGGAACACAATCAACAATATCTTTATATGGTGCATGATACTTGTTCCATTCCTTTTTTGGAATTTCAATATATGAGGCAAAGGCCTTAAAACAATTTGCAATAACTTGAGAGTCAAGTCCATCAACAACTTATACCATTCCTTAGCTCTTCCTTTCAGTGATAATGAGAATAACTTCTTCTTCACTTGATCGGTTGTAATACTTGCACACTTGAACAACCCACATAATTTGTGTATAAAGAGCAAATGATCACCGGGATGGACAGTTCCATCTCCAAAATAGTAGTTATCCATAACACGATCAATAATTCTTGTAGGTATCTTAAAGGTATCATTCTCAGCAGGTGGTGGTTCATCTACTACCTTAGCAGTGGTAGTAGCATTACGAAATAAGAAACTAAGCGAATTATCCATATTGAAATAAAGTAACTAACAGAAAAAACAATACTCACAGTAGAAGTTTCCTTTACCAGTTCCACTCTCCAATAGCGCTTCACTCCCTGGCAACAGTGCCAGAAAATAGTCTTGATGACCCACAAGTATAGGGGGTGTATCACAGTATTTACTATAAGTAAGAGTGTTGAACCCAACGAGGAGTAGAAGGTGTTGATGAGTGGCTTGGAGCAGGAATTCTTTGTAAATACTTAGGAAAAGGATATTTATGGGTTTTTGATAATGCAGATAAATAAAGTATGAGTAAATAAAAGACAATAATAATAAATACAACAAGTGGCCCAATCCTTTCTTTGGCAAAGGACAGGCCGGTTGTATTACTTAAGATTACCAAACGTTCTCGAGGACACACGTGAATATCGTCAAGTGCTTTTGCTTCATATAGTTGATTAATCTTCTTTAGTTTGATAAGTGTTGTGTGGGTGAACTTGTGCTAATGTACCGACCTTCCTAGGACTAATACATACTTGTGATTATAACCCTTGCAAGCATCCGCAAGTACAAGAAAGTAATTAAGATAGAAACCTAACCATAGCTTTAGATTCTGAGATCCTAACCTCCGTTGTGCAAAGGTTTCCTAACGAGGGTTCATGTTTCTGTCGCTCCGAAATACCTATGATTAGTAGCCAAATACACAATGGATTCCCCTAGGCCCTTACTAAACAACATGACTTCTCCCATGTCCTCAAGAACTAAACAAACTACTCACAAGACATCATATGGATCAAGATTAGAGATGGAATAATATTAGGTAACAATCTGAACATAAACGATAATTCAATGGTTCCACTCAATAGCATCAACTACAACAAGTAATCAACACTGGGAAAGTTTCCCCTAAGAACTATGCAAGATTCAACCCAATTGTTACAGTGGTATGGAGTGGTGATGATACTGCTGGTGTAGATGATGATGGAGATGATGATGATGATCCCGATGAAGTCCAGCTTGATGGTGGTGTTGATGGCGATGATCTCCCCTCTCCAGGAAGGAATTTCCCCGACAGATGTCTGCCTGCCGGAGAGCTCTTTCTCTCTCTGCAGTTTTCCGCCCCGTAGAGGCAGCGGAATCTTTCTGTGGTCGCTCCCCGAGGCTTAGGGTTTCGTAGGGATAATATACGCCAAAGAGGAGAGCTGGAGGTGGGCCAGGGTGGCCACACCACCTGGTGGCGCGACCAGGGGTGGCCTGCACTAGGTGGTGATGTGGGCCCCTTGTTGCCCAACTCTGCTTCCCCTTTTTGCATCCTTCGTCTTCTGTAAAAAGAGGATTTTCCGTATATTTTCTGGGATTTTCTGATCTTCACGAATTTCTCATCCAAATAATGCCTTTTCCATCAGAATCCTGACTTCTGCGGTCCATCCTCCAAAATTCATCAACCATGCAAAAACAGATGAAATAACATAAGTATCATCTCTTAATATGAAATATATCAATGCATAATAGTAAATTATGATATAGAATAGTGATGCAAAATGGACGTATCACTTATCTTCCAACTTCAAAAATAAATATTTTTGAAGAGTTTCAATAATCCTTTTTGGCTATTTTCTGAAATAGCAAAAATGGAAAAATAAATGTTTTAAATACTTTTCTTCTTCAATAAATCCTGGGAAAAATTGCCATTGTGTGTTTTGATGATTAGAATCTTCCCACAAAAAAAACTTCTATGTCCAATTAAAAAACTCAAATGCACACTTTATAACCATTTCAGCACTATTTGGATAATGGATATAAAGTGGATCAAAAACCATATAAAAAATCCAAAACAATTCCCTAGGGTGTATGCTAACCATAACCATCCACCAGCATCATTATCTCATCTTTCCATGATCAATCTTTTGAAGATGGTACATTAGCTTCTCTCTAGCCAAAATTGGACATAAGCCGTAAACTACTATCAAACCCCTCTCAATTCTGCCAAAACTTGCCTAATACTCCTCTCCCACACTAGGGCAACCCCTCTGGTCGACTACCCCTCCATATTGCCCATGTGCTTAGACATAGGAGGGATAATAGATCTTTCAAAACTTGTCATTAAAAACTTTGGCAGCAGCAACCCTCTCACTCTATGCCCTTCTACAGCACCACATAGCACCAGCATGACTACCCACGCCCAACCTGCCCAGTGAGAAGGCCCTAGACCAAACCCTAGCCATGGGTAAGCTTGGTGCACCATAGACCCTGTCCTCCTTGTTAAATAGGCCAAAGGCCAGGGCAGCCTCCTCTCTAGTTCATTTCTATTACCCTACCCCTCCTCTCTCATCTCACTAGAGATTGAACACCCTCTCCGTCTCTGCTACCCAAAGGAAGAAGAAACTTCCACCTTCGGACATTGTTGAGCTCCTGCCGGGGGTCGTATCCTCTCTACACCCCTACCACTGCATGACGTCGTGCTGATACGCCTGACTCCCCTATATCTAATCCCCTCCTTCTTGCATGCCCTGGACCTGATCCACTATCAGCACCGTCAATCTCCTGTCGGTAGACTTCACGTGAGCATCTCCCAGGCATCAAAACTGGTGCTCCTGCCCCTCTTTGGAGTCGTCTTCAACCACCATGTCGATGCGCACCTCCTCGGTGTCTCTATCCTCAGGTGAGATCCTCGCGCTGTCCCTGCGCCGCGTTAGGATTTCGTGGTCGCATCATTGTTGGGACGAATAGGATGAGCGAGCATCATCCATCGTCCTCTAATCGGATGGCCTTCGCCCCTCCATACCCCTTCAGCCCCGCTAAGGCTGGAAAGCTGGCCCGCCCCACGTTGAAAATCTTCCCCCCCATGCGTGTGCTCGTGGGCAATGTTGGGCCGGCCCGGTTGAGTTGCAACACTATGGCCCATCAGTGTTCTCCCCTTTTTTCTTTTTCCTAAATACTTTTCTAGAGCCGATTAATACCCTAATGAAATAAATGCCAAAATGGGAAATACTTGGAAGACACCATATCTAATTTTTGCCATGTGCTCAGGTGTTTTCCTCATCCTACCGAATTTGTTTGTATCAAAACAATATCCAGATATTCTCTAGTATTTAAAATTCAAAAATGTGTCATTTTCACTAAATAATTCTTTCAGAGAGTTTCCCAGATCCAAATGGGGTGAACCCAACTTCCTCTAGGAGGTATTGGAAGTACCTACCCTAGGGCCTTGGTCCCATGCCCAGTGGAGCCTTAATTCTAGATTAGCAAAAATAGCAAAATCAATATAGATATGCCTTATAGAAATTCAATATGTCAACCTACACTAGATCTCGAATGGATTCCAACTCCTGTGGAGTGGTACGACAAGGCCTATCAAAACCTAGGATATCAAAATTTATTCTGATCCCGATGAATTTTTAGTGATTAAAAACCTCTACATGTGGGTATTTCACTAGATAAATCATCTCTGTAGATCCACAACGCCACAGAATTTGAATCCAGTTTGGTCAAATAGTTATTTAAAATACCTACCATGTGTCCTTGGATTCATATCAAAAGCTTGTGCAAAATAAATCTAGTGAAAAATACAAATTTCTTAAAGAACTTACTTTAGGACTTTACCAAGGGCATTCTGGTAATTATCTTGGAGTGAATCCAAATCTCAAAAATCATAACCTCAACTACCCACAAATCCTATGAGGAAAATTTTATTTGAGCTACAGGATCTTTTTGGTGATTTATTCACCAAAACAAGGACTATCTCCACTAGAAAATCCATAAATAAATGAAAGTGATAAAATATTGAAACAACTTTTGGTGGCTTTGTTATGAAAATACCTATCTGATGATATCATCTTTGTACATGGATATCATACAGAACCAAGCCTTGGCCTTAAACCCGTTAATTAAGTGGTATATGACCCTTAAATCATGAAGGAAAATGCACCAAGGCAAATAACATACTTCATATTTGCATTGAACTAAAATCTCATTACCTACTGAATAATTGTGACCTTTGTATGTGTTGTATTTTATTGGTGCTTGTATGCCTTGTGTTGAATGTGGTATTGTTTGCTTGCATGTATGATCCCTAACGACGATAAATGCGATTATATCGAAGACCAGAAGAACATGTGATTATTATCATTATGGTTTTCTAAGAATAATCCTAGGGACATATTGCTGGTCACAAATAAGCCACCTACTTGCTCATAAGACTTGTCCTACCGTTTTACTTATGCATGATTTAACTACCTGTGATGCATCCCATCCTACGAATATGCCTCTACATCTACACCACCAAGTCCCCAAAGTGGAGCGATGACTCGCGCTCGAGCCAATATCCTCCAAGCTAAGGTGAATTCGCTCATGTATTCCTCTGATTTCGATACACCCCTGGATGGCTTTAGACTTCATGTCCTGACAGTATGCATCATCAGGTATGAAGACATGAGCCAGTGGAGCGTTGCAGCAAGCAACAGCTTCCTAGAGCAAGCGGTACTACCGCCTGGAGACAGCGGAACTACCGCCTCGGACAGAGAGTTGCCTCCTGAAGCCCCAGATATCATCAGTATCAAGACAACGGCACTACCGCATCGACCGGTACTACCACCTCTAGAGAGCGGTACTACCGCATGCCCCTGAAGACCACGCCATCACCTCGGCCCGATCTAGTACCCGCGTTCAGCACTATCGGCCGGCACCGGTACTACCGGACGGCACAGTGCTTGCACGCACCTCTTCGGCCTTAGGCCCTGTAATGCACCCTTTTATATTTTAAGTTGCCCAAATTACCCTTGAACCTATCGCTGGCCTATATATAGTCCCCCACCTATATTGTAAACCCTAGACTTGGATAATTGAAATTAGAAGACACCCTTGCGGATCTCCCTAATTTCTAGTCTCATGCTCCTTGAGAAAGGAACAGCAATTATCCCCCACCTCGTTGGAGTTTGCACCGTGCCTTCCTCGTTGTACAAGGCCTTGGCATCGGAGCCCCTTGCCAAGACGTCAAGATCTCACTGAGACTCCCTACTCGCCATGCCGGTTCGAGAGAGAGCACTCCGCCCGACGCTAATCCTAGGGATTGCACTGGACCGGTCATTGTCAGCGTGAGCTATGGGTGTGTATCGTGTCTTCAAGTGTGCGTGTGTTCATCGTTTCTTCATGCGTGAGTTCACGGACTTCCTCCTCTCCGTCATCCCCCTCCTCGATTTCAAGGGATTCGTGAAAGATCAGGCCATCCTCATGGTTAGCCCTCAACATTTTGGTATCAAGAGTTTCGTTGCTCATGAACTCCCCCATGATTTTTTCTTCTATCCACCAATATTTCGAAAATCCCCTAAAACTAGCCCAAGTTTTCCTTCGGATCGATCTCTTGATTCAGTGTGTTTTTCATGGTTTTGGTCCATAGATCTGTTGCTTAAGGTGTCGATCTACCTTCTTTGCGAGTTTCTAGCCCCAATTTTTGACAGATTTCCGCAGTTTTGAGGTTTTTTGCATCGAATTCGCGCCAAAGTTTGAGATCTCTGCACCGAGGAATCCGCAAATCGGTTCTACTAGAGTGTGGTACTACCGGCTGCCATCAGCGGTACTACCAGTCACCAGTTCTACCGGCCATTTGTGCGATACTACTGCCCGTGATAGAAAAAATTCCAACCCCCTTTTGCATCGAATTTGTTCCCGGACTTTCTTCTTTGGTTTGCTAATGTTTTGCGTGTGTGTCGCCTTACTAACAACAAGCTTCTGCAACTACTTTACACCCCGTGCTCTTCGACACCGCGACACCGAGCAGCACCTGAAAACTGGTAGCAAGTCGTCAACAATACCCAAGGTATAACTTGCTACATCTTGTTAACCCTTCTTCCTTTGTGTGTATCTATCCTATGAGAGCAGCTCATCTTGTGTTTGCCTCAGCATTATGCACTTGCCCTTGGAAAGTGAGAGTGTGTAATCAAATGAAAGAGTTGACATAGTAGTATAGAAAGGGAGAAAAAGAATCAAAAAAAAGAAAAGCAAAATAAAAATAGCAAGATACATAGTATCCTAATACAAAGAGAGTCCCAGCTTGTAAGCAAAGAGAGAGAGAGATAGAGCGACCAAGGAAAGCACACAAATCCATTGCTTATTTCTCTTTTGGCAAACAAGTTGTGGTCTCTCCTTGCGTTGTCACGACACCGAGCGTAGACTTTGTTAGGACATTTTGTGCTCATTTTTATAGTCATGCTAACCACATCCGTCTCCACATGTGTGTATCCTTGTGTTTTTGTAGATCGTATAATTTTTTTCTTTTGATCTTTGGTTCTCTAACACCATTAACAATAACATTTTCTTTGTATCATCTCGTCTGGTTTTCCACCACCCTAACCTTCCACCAAAAGCTTTTGAGAGTTTAGTTCTTTCTTTAGTGGGAGATTTCTTTGCGTTTTCACTTTACACACTAATAGCTCTCACTTGTGGTTTCTAGTTCGGTGCAATCCCCAACGTGAGGTAAAAGGATACCACCTTCATATTACGCTTCCATATACAATCGTTGTGTGTTTTACATGATGGATAGGCATGGTGAGTTGAGCCAAACACCTCCCCAAGAAGAAGATCAAGGCATGTACACGGCGCGTGCAATCCATTACATCATCCGACGTGAGTTCCCTAATCGTTACCAAGCGCTTGAGACGCAAGAAGATGAACAATTCAGCGAGTCTCAGGCCAATTTCAAGAACATCGACTGCCGCTTCGATGGCCTTGAAAGACAAATGCATGCAACACAACACAACTTTAGCCATCAAAATGAAGCGCTCCAATGCTACGTCGCCGAAACAAATGATAAGCTTCGACTCCTCATCGACAGAATGACAAACAACATAAGGCTGCTCTCGTGCGCATCAAGCTCTTCAAGCTCGTCGCGCCACCATTATCCTCTCTGTCAATATCATCATCTAAGTTCTCCAAGACGCAATGACACCCCCGTGGTTGAAGATGGAAGCTCGTCGCACTATGTACCTTCCCGACGGCATGCCGCAACAACAAGCTATGATGATGATTTCTCCTCAAGGCCCCAAGCAAGGCGAGAAGAACACCGGTATCACGCAAGGGTACTAGTGATCGAACAAGCGCAACCACAAGTGGAACCTCAAGAATAACCTCAAGTCCACCACCATCACCCGCGACACATACTTGAAACAACAAGTGATGACTCGAACTTGGAGGAACAAGCTCGTCACCAGCATGAAGCTCTCCAAGAACCTCATCTTCATCATCGTCGTCATGAACATCCACGCCGACACCATGGTCATCACGAGGCGCCTCCTCCACAACATCAAGAGATGGAGCCTCAAATGGTACATGTTGAGCGACGCCCACCACGTCATGAGGCTCAAGACCATGATCTTTTTCGTGAGGCCCAAATTCCTAAACCACAACAACAACCAAGGAACGAGCCTCCTCTTTGTCAACAACCGCACCAAGAACAAGAGCAAGATCCTCAACAACGTCGCGAGAATCATGATCTGCCACCTCCAAATGCGGATCCTCAACTGCAATTGCATCAACAAGGTCACCAAAATCATAACAATGATTGCATGGAAGACGAAGACCATCACCATCAAGGCAGCAACCGCTTGTTGGGAATATGCCCTAGAGGCAATCATGGTTGATGATATTTCCCAAAGTATTCATAAAGTAAAGTTGTCCTTATATGAACATCAGATATGTATCACTGAATACGTGATTCAGTTGTGAAACTATATATTCATGATTGTTCATACTAGATTATCCTTGGTCGTTGAGGTTGTGCTGGACACACAACTTAGACCAATGTGTGGGTCGGGTGATGACACGGTTCCACTTGTCATGGGCATGGTGATGCTATTCCGACTTACACTGATTCGGCTAGAGAGTTTAGCGAGTCGGACTGGCCCACAGTTGAGATGCAACGAGCATGTTGTCATTTGCAGTCTCAACCAATGGAATCCTTTGACGTGAGGTGATTGCATGATCCGAGTTGTGGATTGCCAACTTAGGTTCTATCAAACGATGTTCCGTAAATGGGCAGTTATAAAGGTAGTGTTCGGGTTGGTTGTGAAGCAAGCTGCGTGACATGGATTACCAAGATGGGATTTTCCCCTCCGTAATGGAGAGATATTCTCTGGGCCCTCTCGTGTGATATGATTCGGAAGCATGGCCATGCGCTACTCAGTTAAGTCTTAACTGAGGAGTCGGACTAAGAGTTAGTCCAGTGAATCACATATCATGGTACGAGAAGAGAGTTAAGCTATTAAAGGGATGAAAAATACTTGCCTATAGCTTAACAGATATATCGTGTGGCAAAGGGACTTGGACGAAAGTCACATTGAATGTTTGTCTTCTGACTTTACGACACTTGGGAGTTGGCACGTCTTGCTAGAGGCCGCTACCATCTATTGACTTGATACCGAGTGTTCATGGGAGTGAGTTGGACTCAAAGCCATGACGGGATACTTGGAGGAGTAGCTCATGTCGTGTCCAGGTGTACATGAACCTACAGGGTCACGCACTTAAGGATAAGGAGCCCATGTGGATTAGATCCATGTGGAGATTGGAGTACATCCTAGATGGGCCTCAAGAGTTGAGCCCAACTAGGAGTGTATATAGATGTAGTGACAAGGGACAATCCCTAACCTAGACGTCACTTTCTCCATTTCCATTTCGGGCTAGACAGGATCTAGCAATCCTCTATCTGAAGCTCCTTCATGTATGTGTGTATACCGGTAGAGGCGTTCCACGTGCGGCGCTGGAGACAGGGAAGCTCGTGGGGATCTGGCAAAGGAGTTCGTGGGATCCGGTGTAGCTGTCCGTGGGATTCAGAGGGCTGTTCGTTGGATCGTTCGGCACTGCTTCGACGCGCTACATCAACTTCCGCATCTGCGCGTCTAGCGGTAATCTCGTGGCCTATAACCTGAGCTGGATCTTGGGTGTACCGCGTAGGGAAAAGGTTTTGTTTATCTCTACGTGGCCCATCAGTGGGATCAGAGCGAAAGCTTCTGGTTTTAGGCTCTAGATCTGTGTGTATGTGATATGCACGAGGTGGTGGATAAGATCCACTTAGGGTTTTGGTGGTCGATCTATGAGATAGATCGATTTTGTGCAAGATTGATTGGATCAATCACACTCGGGGGTGCATGGAAGATCAGGTGCAGATGATCAATGAGATTGGTCAGATCTGCACATGGACCAGATTTGGGTAAAAGTGTTTTATCCAATGAAGGAATCCATGGTTCGAAATGCAGATTAGATCTGCGATTTCGGAAAAATCGTCGGGCGCTGTCCGCACCCGCGAGGGGCGATGCCCCTGTCGTAGCGCATTAGATGTCGTTGCGAGGTTCACAACACTGGTAGATATCGTATCTATACATAACTTGTTTTTGCAGGATGTTGTGAATGGTATGGCTTATGTACATGTGATGTGTGTAATCCATACGTGATCTGTGTATCACGGGTTTGTCAGCCGGCTGGAGCCAAAGTGATGTCACTGTTATTGTATAACGACCCGCGTGTCGGCATGAGATGCCATCTTCTTGTATATTCCCTAGTGCTAGAGTAGCATGTTTGGAGGACTTGAAGTACACTACAGCCAAAGGCATGACGAATAGGTTCATGGAGATGGATATCACCATGAAGAGAGCCATACCATTTCACATTATAATTGGATTATTTTGTGTGATTGTTATGTCTCTAGTTTTACCTCTATGTGATAGTGGTTAAACTTTAATCCCTCGAAGAAGGTCTAGTCGGTATCCCCGCCAGTGCTGCACCATCACAAGTTGGATATTCTTGGTAGTGGGCTCATAAAATTGAGGTTCTACCAATTCTTTTTGACTATATGGGTTCGAGTCGGACTCTTACAGCGGAAGCACTTGGTAAGCTAGAGGGGTCTATCACAACGGTTGTGGGGCTCGAGGAGAGGATGGTCGGGAGCTGGGGCATGTGATGCCACCCGACCAACAGGAGTCGCATGAGATGCGATTGGCAAGGAGTTCCCTACCTAGATCACTTGACGGCTAGCGGTGATGCTAAAGCTCACTAGTCGGCTTGCTTATTTAGGGTCCTGAATCACTAAGAAACCATCGGAGGGGTGTTGGTTCTAGTGGGAGCACAAGTATTAAAATGTTTAATATGCCTACTCTTTTATGAATACTTGTCTTAAGTGCTTTGCATATTTCTATTGTAGATAATGGCACCTAGTAGCAGTCTCCCTCAGTTATCCAGTTTTGCTTTGAGGACCATCCTAGAAAAAGATAAACTTAATGGAACAAACTTCACTAACTGGTATCGTAATTTGAGAATTGTTCTCAAACAAGAAAAGAGGGACCATGTTCTAGAAAACCCTCTTCCAGATGTGCCAGATGAGAATGTGAGTGTCGCAGCAACCAATGCCTATCATAGAACATGTGATGAGTCTACGGAAATTAGCTATCTTATGCTTGCTGACATGGAACCGGACTTGAAGCAGTAGTTCGAGAATGTTGAGGCCTACGATATGATCGAAAGCCTCAATAGTATGTTCTAGGCCCAGGCAAAGAACGAGAGGTATCAAGTCTCTCAAGCTTTGCTAAGTTGTAAACTTAAAGAAGGTGATCCACTGAGTCTGCATGTGATCAAGATGGTTGGTTACGTGCAGTCTCTGGAAAGGCTTGGCTACCCCATTAGCAAAGAGTTCGCTACGGATATAATTCTGAACACTCTTCCTAGTGTGTATGGTCAGTTCATATCGAACTACCACATGCATGGTATGGATAAGAAGCTCACTAAATTACATTGGATGCTTAAGCAGGCAGAGGTTAATCTCAAGAAAGGTACGAGCCAAGTGTTGGTGGTACAAAATAAGGCTAAGTTTAAGAAGACTTCTTGGACTAAGAAGAAGAAGGCTAAGTCAGGAGGTAATGCTCAGGATGACATCCCAAGCGTTTCCTCAGGGACTAAGTCATCTCCTTCAGTCGGATCCGCTTGCTTCTATTGCAAGACAGATGGCCACTGGAAGAGGAATTGCAGCAAGTATTTGGCGAATAAAGCTAAGAGTGGAGGTGTGACTTCCAACTCAGGTACACTTGTTTGCAATGTTATAGACCTTTATCTTGCTGATGCACCCATTAGTTCTTGGGTATATGATACATGATCAGTCATTCATATCTGCAACTTGTTGCAGGGACTGGTAAGAACTAGGGGCGTAGCAAGAGGCGAGGTTAATATTCGGGTCGGTAACAAAGCAAGAGTTACTCCGTTGGAAGTTGGCACGATGCAACTTCATTCACCTTCAGGATTCTTAATGGAACTAAATAATTGTTATTTGTTCCACTGCTTAGTCGAAACATCATTTCTTCCTCATGTTTGATGAGACAAGGCTATGAGTCTAATATTAAGAACAATGGTTGTTCTTTATATTTGAATGATATGTTTCACGGCTTTGCACCCGTTCAGAACGGGTTATTTATTTTGAATCTTGATGGTGGGTCGGTCTATAACATAAATGTGAAAAGGTTAAAACCAAATGATCTGAATATGACTTACTTTTGGCACTGTCGACTTGGTCATATAAGTTGGAAACGCACGACGAAGCTCCATGATGATGGAATCCTAACTTCGTGCGACTTGGAGTCGTTCGAGACATGCAAATCCTGCCTTCTGGGAAAGATGACCAAGACACCTTTTGCAAGGAGTTGTGAAAGGGCGTCTAACTTGTTGGGACTAGTACATAGTGATGTATGTGATCCAATGAGCACGACAGCCAGGGGTGGTTATGAGTACTTCATTACCTTCACTGATGATTTGAGTAGATATGGATATGTCTACTTGATGAAACATAAGTCGGAAGCCTTTGAAAAGTTCAAATAATTCCAGAATGAAGTACAGAATCAACTCGGCAAGAAAATAAAGTTTCTTCGGTCGGACCGAGGAGGCGAGTACATGAGCCACGAGTTTGATGACCATCTGAAGCGTTGCGGAATAGTTCCTCAGCTCACTCCGTCAGGTACACCGCAGAGGAACAGTGTGTCGGAACGGCGGAATCGGACATTGTTGGACATGGTACGATCAATGATGAGTCAGACAGATCTACCTTTATCATTTTGGGGTTATTGTCTAGAAACAGCGGCGTTCACACTAAACAGAGTACCATCAAAATCTGTAGGGAAGACACCACATGAGATGTGGACTGGCAAGAAGCTGAGTTTGTCTTTTCTTAAGATTTGGGGTTGTGAAGCATTTGTCAAGCGACTTCAGTCGGACAAGCTTACAGCCAATTCAGATAAGTGTATTTTCGTTGGGTATCCAAGGGAAACCTTGGGTTACTACTTCTACAACCGAGAAGAGGGCAAAGTGTTTGTCGCTCGGAACGGTGTCTTCCTTGAGAAAGAGTTTCTCAGTCAGGAAGTCAGTGGGCGTATGGTGCGGCTCGAAGAAGTTCGAGAGGAACCGGTCAGTAGCGATTTGGTGAAAGCCTTGGAGGTTGAGCCAGTCGTGGTAGCTAAGCCGGCAGCTGCACCTACACTGTGAAGATCGGCAAGATTGTGAAGTGTTCGTGATGTATTACTATTGGACAGTGTTGAGCCGGCAACTTATTCGGAAGCGATTGTGGGTTCTGATTCTGAGTCATGGCTTTGAGCCATGAGATCCGAATTAAAGTCCATGGATGAAAATCAAGTTTGGAACTTGGTTGATCAGCCAGACGGTGCAAGACCCGTCGAGTGCAAATGGGTCTTTAAGAAGAAAACGGATATGGATGGAAACGTTTCTATCTATAAAGCACGGCTTGTCGCGAAGGGGTTCCAGTAGGTTCAAGGAGTTGACTATGATTTTCTCACCCGTAGCGATGCTTAAATCAGTTCGGATCATGTTAGCTATAGGAGCCTATTTCGACTATGAAAATATGGCAGATGGATGTCAAAATGGCTTTCCTTAATGGAAAATTAACCGAGGATGTGTATATGATACAGCCCGAGGGTTTTGTCGATCTGGCTAATGCTGACAAGGTATGCAAACTTCAGAAATCCATTTATGGATTGAAGCAAGCATCTCGGAGTTGGAACATTCTCTTTGATGAGGTAGTCAAATCGTTTGGCTTCATGAAGAGTGATCATGATTCTTGTTTATACAAGAAGTTTAGTTGGAGCAAAGTAAACTTTCTGATCTTATATGTGGATGACATATTATTGATTGGAAATGATGTCCAAATCTTGCAAGAAACCAAGGAGTCATTGGAAAGGAGTTTCTCAATGAAGGACTTGGGTGAGGCAACTTACATACTAGGAATCAGGATCTATAGAGATAGATCTAGGCGGCTCATTGGATTGAGCCAAAATACATATTTGGACAAAGTGTTGAAGAAGTTTCATATGGAATCGTCTAATAATGGGTTCTTACCGATGTCCCATGGCATAAGACTTAGCAAGACTCAGTGTCCTTCGACAACTAATGAGCGAAGTAGGATGAGTGTGATTCTGTATGCATCGGCAGCTGGGTCCATCATGTATGCCATGATTTTTACTATGCCAGATGTTTCCTATGCTCTAAGTGTTGTGAGTAGATACCAGGCTGACCCTAGAGAAATCCACTGGGCAGCAGTTAAAAACATCCTTAAGTACTTGAGAAGGACTAAGGATGTGTTCCTAGTTTATGGAGGTGAGGTTGAACTCAGTGTAAGGGGTTACACGGATGCGAGTTACCTTACTGACTCTGATGATTCTCGTTTGCAATCTGGGTGCGTGTTTGTTTTGAACGGAGGGGCTGTGAGATGGAAGAGTTCCAAGCAAGAGAGTGTGTCTGCATCTACAACAGAAGCTGAGTATATTGCTGCCTCGGAGGTGGCAAAGGAAGTTGTTTGGATCAGGAATTTCCTGATTGCTCTTGGTGTGGTTCAGGGCTCGTCCAATCTTTTAGACGTGTATTGTGACAACAATGGTGATATTGCACAAGCCAAGGAACCTAGACAACACCAGAAGAACAAACATATACTCATGCGATACCACCTGATTCGCCAGTTCGTGGATCATGGTGATATCAAGTTATGCAAGGTACACATGGATGCAAACGTTGCAGATCCGTTGACAAAGCCACATCCACAGCCTAAGCATGAGGCGCACATAAGATCCATGGGCATTAGATGCCTAGACATGTGATGTCGAGATGATTGACTCTAGTGCAAGTGGGAGACTGTTGGGAATATGCCCTGGAGGCAATCATGGTTGATGATATTTCTGAAAGTATTCATAAAGTAAAGTTGTCCTTGTATGAACATCAGATATGTATCACTGAATATGTGATTCAGTTGTGGAACTATATATTCATGATTGTTCATACTAGATTGTCCTTGGTCGTTGAGGTTGTGCTAGACACACAACTTAAACCAATGTGCGGGTCGGCTGATGACACGGTTCCACTTGTAATGGGCATGGTGATGCTATTCCGACTTACACTGATTTGGCTAAAGAGTTTAGCGAGTCAGACTGACCCACAGTTGAGATGCAACGAGCACGTTGTCATTTGTAGTCTCAAGCAATGGAATCCTTTGACCTGAGGTGCTTGCATGATCCGAGTTGTGGATCGCCAACTTAGGTTCTATCAAACGTTGTTCCGTAAATGGGTAGTTATAAAGGTAGAGTTCGGGTTGGTTGTGTAGCAAGATGCGTGACGTGGATTACCAAGATGGGATTTGCCCCTCCATAATGGAGAGATATTTTCTAGGCCCTCTCATGTGATATGATTCAGAAGCATGGCCATGCACTACTCAGTTAAGTCTTAATTGAGGAGTTGGACTAAGAGTTAGTCCAGTGAATCACATATCATGGTATGGTAAGAGAGTTAAGCTATTAAAGGGATGACAACTACTCGCCTATAACAGATATATCGTGTGGCAAAGGGACTTGGACGAAAGTCACATTGAAGGTTCGTCTTCTGACTTTACGACACTTGGGAGTTGGCACGTCTTGCTACAGGCCGCTACCATCTATCGACTTGAGACCGAGTGTTCATGGGAGTTAGTTGGACTCAAAGCCATGATGAGATACTTGGAGGAGTAGCTCATGTCGTGTCCAGGTGTACGTGAACCTACAGGGTCACACACTTAAGGGTAAGGAGCCCATGTGGATTAGATCCATGTGGAGATTGGAGTACAGCCTAGATGGGCCTCAAGAGTTGAGCCCAACTAGGAGTGTATATAAGTGGAGTTACAAGGGTTAGTCCCTGACCTAGCTGTCACTTTCTCCGCTTCCATTTTGGGCTAGACAGGATCTAGCAATCCTCTGTCTGAAGCTCCTTCCTGTATGTGTGGATACCAGTAGAGGCGTTGCATATGCAGCGCTGGAGACAGGGAAGCTCGTGGGGATCTGGCGAAGGAGTTCGTGGGTTCCGGTGTAGCTGTCCATGGGATTCGGAGGGCTATCAGTGGGATCGTTCGGCACTGCTTCGACGCGCTACATCAACTTCCGCATTTGGGCGTCTAGCGGTAATCACGTGGCCTATAACCTGAGCTGGATCTTGGGTGTACCGCGTAGGGAAAAAGTTTGTTTATCTCTGCGTGGCCCAGCACCGCTACCATGACCGCAAGGATGAAGAAACTTTTGGCAAGCTCAAGTTCACGATGCCCAAGTTCACCGGATCAAATGACCCCGAATAATACCTCTCATGGGAACTCAAAGTTGACAAGATCTTCCATATGCACAATTACGCCAACCTTTGGTGGGAACAAGTTCAAGTTGCTCACGATGCAAGAGAAGAGACTCCAATCACAACATGGCATGACATGAAGGCTCATATGAGATCCCGCTTTGTTCCTTCGCACTACATGCGTGACCTCTTCAACAAGCTTCAATCGCTTAGTCAAGGGACAAAGACTGTGGAAGAGTACTTCAAGAAAATGAAGCTCAACATGATCGGTGCCAACATTGAAGAACGCAAGGAGCAAACAATGACATGTTTTATCATTGGCTTGAACCACCCAATCAAGCGCATCATCGAGTTCCAAACATACAACAACATGGTTGAGCTTGTGCACATCGCCATAAAAGCCAAGCGTCAAGTGCAAGAGGACATCAAGTACAACAAGCCCAAGACATACTTCACCTACAAGCAAGCTTCAACCGCTACAACAAAAACCTTCAATGGAAGCTCCTCAAGTACCTCCAAACCTTCCTTCAAGCCCATACTTCCTCAAGGAAAATCGCCCCCAAGTGGCAAGTATACAAATGAGGCCACCCCATTCAACGACGAATGCTACAAGTGTGGACGAAAAGGACACAAGTCGGCCGAGTGTGGAAACAAGAAACTATTGTTTATCCATGAAAATGGTGATGAAGAGTATTTGAGTGAAGATGAATTTGATGTCTGAGTCAAGGAAGCAATGACAAGGCAACGTGTGGAAGATGATCAAGAACTCCTCATGTGTGAACATGATGCAAGTCCACCCACTTGAGTGTGTGTGGTCATGTGGATCATTGTGGTTTGGAAAAGAACACATGAAATGACACTCCATGTGTCAAACCATGGTTAGGAAGCCATAGAACAAGCTGGAATATAACCGCCACATGCAATGGAGTACCTATTATACATAGGTTCATCACCACACCCACTTAAGTGTGTGTGGTCATGTGGATCATTGTGGTTTGGAAAATAACACATGGAATGACACTCCATTGTGTCAAACCATGGTCAGAAAGCCCTAGAAGATATTGGAATGCAACTGCCACATGCAATGGAGTATCATTGTACAAAGATTGCATCACCACACCCACTTGAGTGTATGTGGTCATGTGGATAATTGTGGTTTCGAAAAGAACACATGAAATGTCAATCCAATATATCAAAGCTTGCATCACCAAACCCACTTGATTGTATGTGGTCATCTGGATCATTGCTGTTTGGAAAAGAACAAATATAATGACACTCGATGTGTCAAACGATGGTCAGAAAGCCCTAGAACATGATGGAATGCAACTACCACATGCAATGGAGCACCTGCATTACAGAGGTTGCATCACCACGCGCACTTGAGTGTGTGTGGTCATGTGGATCATTGTGGTTTGGAAAAGAACATATGCAATGACACTCCATTGTGTCCAACCATGGTCAAAAAGACCTAGAACATGCTGGAATGCAACCACCACATGCAATGGAGAACCAGTGTGACACAGGTTGCATCACCACGCCCACTTGAGTGTGTGAGGTCATGTGGATCATTGTGGTCTGTAAAAGAACACATGCAATGACACTCCATTGTGTCAAACCATGGTCAAAATGCCCTGGAACATGTTGGAATGTAACATTGGAATGCAATGGAGCACCGGTGTGACAGAAGTTGCATTACCACACCCACTTGGGTGTGTGTGGTCATGTGGATCATTGTGGTTTGGAAAAGAAGACATACAATGACACTCCATGTGTCAAACCATGGTCAAAACACCCTAGAATATGCTAGAATGCAACTGCCACATGCAATGGAGCACCTGCGTGATACAGGTTGCATCACCACACCCACTTGAGTGTGTGTGTGGTCATATGGATCATTGTGGTTTCGAAAAGAACACATGCAATGACACTCCAAATGTGTCACACCATGGTCAGAAAGCCCTAGAACATGCTGGACTGCAACTGCACATGTAATGGAGCACCACTCTGACAGAGGATGCATCACCATAGACACTTGAGTGTGTGTGGTCATGTGGCTCATTGTGGTCTGGAAAATAACAGATGCAATGACACTCCATGTGTCAAACAATGGTTGGAAATCCCTAGAACATGCGAGTATGCATCCGCCACATGCATTGGAGCACCTGTGTGACGGACGTTACATCACCACACACACTTGAGTGTGTCTGGTCATGTGGATCATTGTGGTTTGGAAAAGAACACATGCAAAGACACTCCATTGTATTAAAACCGTGGTTAGAATGTCCTAGAAGATGTTGGAATGCAACTACCACATGCAATGGAGCACCAGTGTAACAGAGGTTGCAACACCACACGCACTTTAGTGTGTGTGGTCATGTGGATCATTGTGGTTTGGAAAAGAACTCATGCAATGACACTCCATTGTGTCAAACCATAGTCAGAAATCCCTAGAACATGTTGGAATGCAACATTGGAATGCAATGGAGCACCAGTGTGACATAAGTTGCATCACCACATCCACTTGGGTGTGTGTGGTCATGTGGATCATTGTGGTATGGAAAAGAACACATGCAATGACACTCCATGTGTCAACCTTTGTTAGAATCCCTAGAACATGCTAGAATGCAACTGCCACTTGTAATGGAGCACCTGCGTGACAGAGGATGCATCATCACACCCACTTCAGTGTATGTGGTCATCTGGATCATTGTTGTTTGGAAAAGAACAAATCAATGACACTCGATGTGTCAAACCATGGTCAGAATGCCCTAGAACATGCTGGAGTGCAACTACCACATGCAATGAAGCACCTTTGTGACAAAGGTTGCATCACCACACCCACTTGAGTGCGTGTGGTCATATGGATCATTGTGGTTTGGAAAAGAACACATGCAATGACACTCATTGTGTCAAACCATGGTCAGAAAGACATAGAACATGCTGGAATGCAACCACCACATGCAATGGACCACATGTGTGATAGAGGTTGCATCACCACACCGACTTGAGTGTGTATGGTCATGTGGATAATTGTGGTTTGGAAAATAATAAATGCAATGACACTCCATCTGTCAAACCATGGTCAAAAATCCCTAGAACATACTGGAATGCAACATTGGAATGCAATGGGGCACCAGTGTGATAGATGTTGCATCACCACACCCACTTGAGTGTGTGTGGTGTTGGGCCACACAGCGATAAAGAAAACTTTTCCCTAACGCGGTACACCCAAGATCTAGCTCAGGTTATAAGCCACGAGATTACTGCTAGACGCTTAGATGCGGAAGGTGATGTAGCGCGTCGATGCAGTGCTGAACGATCCCACTAACAGTCCTCCGGATCCCACGACAGCTCCTCTGCCAGATCCCCACGAGCTGGCTTGTCTCCAGTGCTGCACGTGCAACGCCTCTATCAGTATCCACACAAACAGGAAAGAGATTCGGATAGAGGATTGCTAGATCCTGTCTGGCCTGAAATGGAAGTGGAGAAATTGATGGCTATATCAGGGACTATCCCTTGACACTCCACTTATACACACTCCTTGTTGGTCTCAATGCTTGAGGCCCATCTAGGCCGTACTCCAATCTCCACATGGATCTAATCCACATGGGCTCCTTACCCTTAAGTGTGCGACCCTGTAGGTTCACCTACTCCTGGTCACGGCATGAGCTACGCCTCCAAGTATCCCGTCATGGCTTTGAGTCCAACTCACTCCAATGAACACTTGGTCTCAAGTCGATGGATAGTAGTGGCCTCTATAAATATGTGCCAATTCCCAAATGCCATAAAATCAGAAGACGAACCTTCAATGTGACTTTCGTCCAAGTCCCTTTACCTCACGATATACTTGTTAAGCTATAAGAGAGTAGTTTCCATCCCTTTAATAGCTTAACTCTCTTCTCGTTCCGCGATATGTGATTCACTGGACTAACTCTTAGTCCGACTCCTCAGTTAACACTTAACTGAGTAGCGCATGGCCATGCTTCCGAATCATATTACACGAGAAGGCCCACGAAATATCTCTCCATTAGGGAGGGGAAAATCCCATCTTGGTCATCCACGTCACGTAGCTTGCTTCACAACCAACCCAAAATCTACCTCTATAACTGCCCATTTATGGAACAACGTTTGATCGAACCCAAGTTAGTGATCCAAAACTTGAATCATGCAATCACCTCAGGTCAAAGGATTCCATTGCTTGAGACTGCAAATGAGAACATGCTCCTTGCATCTCAACTATGGGTCAGTCCGACTCGCTAAACTCTTTAGCCGAATCAGTGTAAGTTGGAATAGCATCACCATGCCCATGACAAGTGGAACCGTGTCATCAGCCGACTTGCACATTGGTCTAAGTTGTGTGTCCATCACAACCTTAATGACCAAGAACAATCTAGTATGAACAATCATGAATATATAGTTCCACAACTGAATCACGTATTCAATGATACATATCTGATGTTCATACAAGGACATATTACTTTATGAATACTTTTGGAAATATCATCAACCATGATTGCCTCTAGGGCATATTCCCAACATGTGGTCATGTGGATCATTGTGTTTTGTAAAAGAACACATGCAATGACACTCCATTGTGTCAAACCATTGTCAAAAAGCCCTAGAACATGCTGGAATGCAGCATTGGAATGCAATATAGCACCAGTGTGACAGAGGGTGCATCACCACACCCACTTGAGTGTGTGTGGTCATGTGGATCATTGTTGTTCAGAAAAGAACACATGCAATGACACCCCATGTGTCAAACCATGGTCAGAAATCCCAAGAACATGTAGGAATGCAACTGCCACATGAAATGGGGCACTAGTGTAACAGAGGTTGCATCACCACACACACTTGAGTGTTTGTGGTCATGTGGATCATTGTGGTTTGGAAAATAACTCATGCAATGACACTCCATTGTGTCAAACCATGGTCAGAAATCCCTATAACATGTTGGAATGCAACATTGGAATGCAATGGAGCACCAGTGTGACAGAAGTTGCATCACCACATCCACTTGGGTGTGTGTGGTCATGTGGATCATTGTGGTTTGGAAAAGAACACATGCAATGACACTCCATGTGTCAACCTTCGTTAGAAGCCCTAGAACATGCTGGAATGCATCCACAACTTGCAATGGAGCACCTGCATGACAGAGGTTGCATCATCACACTCACTTGAGTGTATGTGGTCATCTGGATCATTGTTGTTTGGAAAAGAACAAATCAATGACACTCGATGTGTCAAACCATGGTCAGAAAGCCCTAGAACATGCTGGAATGCAACTACCACATGTAATGAAGCACCTCTGTGACGCGCGTGATGACATCACACACCGCAAGGTCGACAATATGCGGGCGAGACGCACTCGTTCGACTGACTCGGAAGATGACGAGGTGGAGCTCTACGGCGCCAGATGCTTCACTAGGGCCATCATGTAGAAGCGCATGCCTAAGAGGTTCAAACTCCCATCGGAGAACCCGAAATTTGATGGCCTGCAGGACTCGAAAATCTGGCTAGAGGATCACATCTCCTCCGTCAGGCTACACGGCAGAAGCTCAAGCACGGCAATGCAATTCCTGCAGCTATAGCTGCAAGGCGCCACCCGCGCATGCCTCAACAATCTCCCGCGCGGATCAATTCGCAGTCGGTAAGAGATCGTCTACATCTTCGTGCGCAACTTCAAGGGCACTTACAAAAGGCCCGCATCAATCGAAGAACTAAGAGGCTGCCACCAAAGGTCTGGCGAGTCGCTGCGCTCATACATCCAGAGGTGGTCCATCATCAAGAACTCCGCAGAAAACATCTCGGAGGATCACGCAATCGACACGTTCAACGGCGGTGTCTGACTTATAGAGATCAGGGAGGAGCTGGGCCGCTCGAAGCCCAAAACAATTGACCACCTGATGGAGATCGCGAATTGGTGGGCGGAGGGAGAAGACTCGGTGAAAAACCGTACCTACTCCAATGATGGCGATGACCTTGGGCGCAGGCATGACCGCCGAGGAAAACGTCGAATGCGTGGCTACGAGGACCGCGACGAAGTCAACATGGTCGTGGCTGGCTACGTCGACAAACGCGATGACAACCGCAATAGCGGATACCGCAGTGGTGGATACCGCAACAGTAGAAAAACCATGCAAATGGCAACGTTGCACTTGCGACGACACGCTTGGGCAATCCATCCAGGACAAATTGTCCGGACCATGCACTGTACACTTCAACATCGACAAGCATGATGGCAAGAAAAAGTCCAGCCACCTCCTCAAGGATTGCCGCGAGTTCCTCAAGCTCCACGAAGGCCTAGCCTAGATGAATCGCAACACGATCAACCAAGGATATAGAACTGCCCCAAGCGCCGTGGCTCACGGCGCGTCACCACCACCTGTACCACCACCACCAGCGGCTGCGCCAGCCCAGAACCATGGAGGCGAGCAGTACCCACGAGCGCTGGGAAATATGGGGATGATCCAAAAGGGGCGTCCCTCAAATTGAGTGCAGAAGGCCATCACTGGCCAAGTCAATTTAGTGATAAACTCTCCACCTTCCATCACTGAGTACCTCAGTGGAAGCGAGTCCTGCATCACCTTCAACAAGCGCGATCAACCGTGCCAAGTACCTCTCCCAGGCCACTGTTTCCTCGTACTTGAGGCACAGATCAGGCGCTTCGATATGAGTCGCGTCTTCATGGACGGCAGAAGCGACATCAACCTCATGTTCGCAAGTACCTTGCGCGTGATGCGAATTCCTCTGACATGTCTGGAAGTTTCAGACACGATGTTCCACGACATCGTCCCAGGGAAGGGAGTACACCCCCTGGGCAAAATCAACCTCGACATCATCTTCGGCACGCCGCAAAACTTCAGGCGAGAACACATCGACTTCGAAGTCGTCGACTGGCCCTCACAGTACCACTGCATCATCGGACGTGTCGTGTTCACGAGGTTCATGGCGGTGCCACACTACACTTATCTGCAGATGAAGATGCTAGGCCCAAACGGCATCATCACAATCAACGGAAGCTTCGAGAGGTCCGATAGCTATGAGAGGGAATTCAACAGAATCACCTAGTCCTTCGACATGCAAGAGGAACTCGCAAGGTTGAAGGAGTTGACAGACAATAGTCTGCCTCCCCTGAGCAAGCCAAGCTCACCCGACCTCTCCTTCGACTCGTCGGTGCACACCAAGAAAGTCCAGGTCCACCCATCAGACCCAGCCAAGATGGCCCTCATCACCAACAATTTGAGTTCCGCATAGGAATTCGCGCTCGTCGAGTTCCTCCGTGAGCACTAGGAAATCTTCGCCTGGTGTCCAGCGGACATGCCAGGAGTTCCCAGGGAATTCGCCGAGCATGCACTCAACGTGAATCCAGACGCAAGGCCAGTCAAATAGACAATACGGCGACTGTCTGGACCAAGAGAAAAAGCAATCGATATGGAGATCAACAGAATCCTTGGCGCAAATTTCATATGTGAGATTAAGGAAAGCACCTGGCTCGCAAATATAGTGCTTGTGCCTAAAAAGGACACGGATATCATGCGGATGTGCATGGACTTCACTTCCTTGAATAAGCACTGCCCGAAGGATCACTTCCTGTTGCCACAAATCAATCAGATAATCTACTCGACCGTGGGATGCGAGCGCCTCTGCTTCCTCGATGCCTACTCGGGCTACAACCAGATTCGAATGAAGGAGGAAGACCAGGAGAAAATGGAGTTCGCAACACCCTTTGGTCTACAACATGATGCCCTTCGGGCTAAATAACGCATGAGCTACCTACCAGTGGTGCATGCAGGCCTGCCTCAAGAACCAACTTGGTCGCAATATCCAAGTATACATCAACGACATCATCATCAAAACCAAAGAGGAGGCCACGTTAATTGACAATCTCTGCGAGACATTCGATAACCTCGACCGCTATCGGATCAAGCTCAATCCAGACAAATGCGCCTTCGGCATACCATCTGGGCAATTACTCGGGTATCTCGTCTCTGCGAGAGGATCGAAGCAAACCTGAAGAAAATAAAAGCCATACTGGCCATGGAGAAGTAGAAGAACGTAAAAGGCGTCCAACAGCTGGCCGGGCGAATCGCGGCACTCAATCGATTCATCGGTTACATGGGCGAAAAGGCACTGCCCTTCTACCAGCTTCTTCGCAAAGCTGACAAGTTCGAGTGGACAGACAAAGTGCAAGAAGCATTCGAGGACCTCAAGCGTCTACTATCCACCTTGCCAGTATTGGTCACGCCTCACGAAAAGGAGCCGCTGTTGCTCTACATTGCTGCCACCAACCAGGTGGTCAGCACCATACTCGTGGGGGAGCAAGCTGAAGAAAATAAGGCCCACGGAGTTCAGCGCCCATTATACTACCTCAGCGAGGTGCTCGCGCCAAAAAAACAGCGGTACCCGCACTACCAGAAGCCGGCATATGGTGTCTTCATGACAGCCAGGCGATTGCGCCACTACTTATAGAAGCACCCAATCATGGTGGTGAACGATGCCCCACTCGGACACATACTCAATAATCCTGACGCTATTGGGCGAGTCGCGCTCTGGGGCATAGAGTTGTCGCCACATGACATCACATACAAGAAGCGCGACGCGATCAAGTCGCAAGTTCTCCCGGACTTCCTCGTGCACTAGATGGAGACCCAGCTCCCCGACAAACCAGATATGTCCTACCTCTGGACAATGCACTTCGACAGGTCCAAGCGAAAGGACGGAGCTGGCGCAGGTGTCATACTGACATCGCCCCAAGGAGACAAGATGAAGTATGTTCTGCGAATGCAGTTCATAGCCTCCAATAATGAAGCTGAGTACGAAGCCTTGATCCATGGAATGAGGATGGTGAAAGCCTGCGGTGCCAAGAGGCTCATTATTTACGGCGACTCCAAGATGGTAGTCAACCAAACAATGCACGAGTGCGATGCACTAAGCGGCAACATGATCGCCTATCATGACCTCTATGAAACACTCGAGGGAGACTTTGACGGCTGCGAACTGCGACACATTGGTCGCGAAAGCAATGAGGAAGCAGACATACTGGCCAACATCGGCCCCACCTACGCCCCAATACCACCTGGTGTATTTCTAGAGCGCATCTGCGAATGCTCCATCAAGCCCAAGGCTCTAGAGAAGAAGGCCAGCACGCCAACGGAATCGGGGGCTATTCCACCTAACGAGCCAATGGCACTCGAGGACACAGAGCCTAATATAGGACTCGAAGGCCCAATGGAGGTCATGATGATCGAACCATCGTGGACACAGCCATATATCACATACCTGCTCAGCAAAAGGCTGCTAGATGACCCGACTGATGCACGACACGTAGCATGAGGATCCAAGGCATTCACCCTTATCAACGGTGAACTATACAAGCGCGGCATCACAGGAGTTCTTGAGAGGTGCGTCTCCAACAAAGACGGAAGAGCCATCATCCTCGACATACACGAAGGCACCTGCGGACATCATGCGGGCAATCACGCCCTCGTCGCCAAGGCTCTACGAGCTGGATTCTACTAGCCAACGGCCATGCGTAACGCCAAAGATATCTTCTAGCGCCGCAACGCTTGCCAGCGAGTCGCGGATAAACCACACGCACCAGGCGCAGAGCTCAGGCCAATACCAGTGGCTTGCCCTTTGCACAATGGGGACTCGACATGGTCGACAAGCTCCTGAGGTCCTCGCGAGGAGCCTACGTCTACCTCTTAGTCGCGGTCGACAAATTCACCAAGTGGATCGAGGCCATGCTGGTGACAAATCAGTCAGGAGCCAGCGCCGTCAAGTTCTTCTAGTCCATCGTCTAGCGTTTCGGGGTGCCACATAGCATCATCACGGACAACGGGACAAACTTCATTTCCAATGAGTTCTAGGAATTCTGCGAAGACCTGGGAATAAACATTAGCTAGGCCTCGGTGGCTCACCTTTAGACCAACGGTCAAGTCGAAAAGGCCAATGGCCTCGTCTATGGTGGAATCAAGAAACGACTCCTTCGACAACTCGAACAAGACGATGGGTGCTGGCTAGACAAGCTGCAATCCGTACTTAGAGCCTACGCACAATTCCAAACATCATCACAGGATACACTCCGTTCTTCATGGTGCACGGTGCCGAAGCGGTGCTACCTGCAGAAGTGCACTACAAAGCCCTGCGGGTGGTTGCATACAGCGAAAAGGAGTCAACTCTTTCACTGGAAGACTCCTTCGACCTCTTTGACGAGGCACGCGAGATCGCAGCAGAGAGGTCCACGATCTACCAGCAGAGTCTCCGCAACTACCACAGCAGAAGGTTATGCCCCAGATCCTTCATCGAAGGAGACCTGGTCCTGCGACTGAAGCAGCAAGGGCATCTCAAGTTCGAGTCCCCTTGGGAAGGACCTTATGTGATTACAGAAGTAATCCCAGGTGGCGCCTATCGCCTTAAAGATTTCGAGAGCAGAATCGCATACTCCAACCCTTGGAACGTCGCGCAGCTGCGCCATTTCTACCCCTAGATGTTTTTACTTTATAAATAAGGCTATTCAGCCAGGCTACTTAGCCACACATTGTACCTCATACTATTCTGCAAATAAATAAAGCTAAGTGCCCCAAAACTCTGTGTCTTTTCTATTTTTCTCGCAATTTTATCACTTGGGGGCTGTGCCACCCTTTACACCTTCGTTCCACGAACAAATCGCAGTATCCTGAGTAGCTGACACATTACCAATTAAACCCTTGATAAAATCCAACCTACCTGCAACGCACCTGACAGGTTGGCAAGGTGCTGAGATAAATACATGTCAGGCTAACGAAAGGGAACTGCAGAGTACAACACACTTGCAAATAATACAAGCTAGCAAGCTCTTCACATATCAAGGGGTATTAAATACACCCACCACAATGATATGAACTTTACAACATTTATACATCTATGTACAGGATACAAATTACGCTACTGATGCAAAAGAAGAACATTCGTCTGCTCCTCACAGAAGTTGACGATGTCCTCTACTGGCCGATCAACCGCCTGATAGCTCGGAACCATATCACAAGTCATTCCTTCTGGTGGAGGCCGCAGCGCAGTAGCAAAAGACATGACGTCCATATCTGGCCTATGCAGTTGCACCAGCGATAGCGCAGCTTTGGCACCGGCGACCAGTTGCTGCCGCACGCACTCACAGACCGTGCTTATATCCTGAAACTTCATCAGAAGAGCCAACAGGCTTGAAGACCCTGCGTCGAGACGAAACATTGCTTGGAAGATATGCCTAAGGCACGATTGCGCCTTCTTCAGGCATTGAAGCACTCGTGAATAACGATCCTGCAGTGTTGCCAATACGACTGCACGGTTGTGGTCCACCCAAAAGTATCCACTAGCTTGCAGCTGCTCCTGGGTCAGGTCATTCATTCGAATGGCCACCATGTCCTTCTCATCCTGCGGATGACGAGCACTAACAACTACACGAAGAAAGAGCAAAGTATAAGGCCAAGGCATCGCCGCGAATGGCTAAAAGAAAAGATAAGAGGATAGAGAGCTAACATTTAAAATGCTTGTTCAGCTGAGCACCTTCGTCTAGAAGATACTTCTCGCGAGCGGCGGCCTTCTCGGCCTTCGACTTCCATATATCAGCCTTATTGCGGATCACAGGCAACTCACGCTCCAACTGCTTAACACGGTTACGCAGTCGCGCGAGCAACAACAACTCCGCCACCATTGAAGGCGATTGTGCCATGGTTTCATTGGTGGAAGGAGAGTCATGAGGATCCCCTAAAGGACCACTCGAAGGACCCTATTACAACCAAACAAGAGGCAAATGAGACCAATCATACAAATGATAAAAAAGAGTGCATTCATATTCGATAAAAGTATCAAGGGGTCACCCCCCACAAAATGCGGATCAACAAAAGGACAGCTACAACTATTACAAAGGGGAGCTAGGGAGCAATCTGCTTCTTCGACTTGGACTTCGACTTCGAGGGCTTCCTCAAATCTGTGGCAGCTTCCGATGCCACGGACTTCCCGGTAGTAGCTCCAGACGCCACAGTATTTGCCGCCTTCACTCGCCGCCGCTCCACAGAGTATTTGGCGAACGTATCGATGAGCTGAGGCCCATACTTACCACAACTACTAGCGAAGGGAGCAAACACTACCTGCTAGCCATCTGCATCGATAAGCATTGCTTCGGAGATCGTGTCAGGATCTAACTTCATGCCATGGGCTTGTGCCATCGTGAGTGCCATGGTGGCGTCAACAGATCGTTGGGAGTTCTTGAATTCCGTGGGAATACCTTCAGCGAACGATTCCACCAGGTCATTAAGATTGTCGATTAGGCCGACTTTGGGGGTCAGGTCCTCCCGAAGGTGGCTCAGCACACCTTTGGCCTTCCCCAGCGTCTCTTGAAGGGAGACACCATGATCCTTGACTATGGCCACGGTGCCAGCAAGAGCATCCTTGCGGCGTAGGGCTTGGGCATCAAAGCTCAGACCAACAGCATCTGAAGAATACAAGGCATCAACATAAGAACCAGCAAACCAAGATAAGGACAATACAAGTGGAGCAATGCAAGTACCTGAGAGCGCCTTCGTAATCAAGAAAAGTTGTTCTGCGAACAACTTCTCCCTCTCAGTAGCAAAAGCGCGTAGGTCCTCCTCACGCTTATGTGACTCCTCCAGGGCTGCGATCGCCTCATCGCGCTTCTTCTTCGCCGCAGCAAGCCCCTTCTCGAGGGACGTAAAGCAACGAAGAATTTCATTATGTTCACCTAGAAAGGGCAGAACACGGCAAGTAAACGAGCCTACAAATTTCAATACAAAGGAGAGTGAAGAGAGGAGATTGGTGCAAACCTTCGACTGCGCGGTGGCGATGGTCCAGCAAGGCGTGCTGTCGACCCAAAGCAAGGACCTGCTCTATGAGGCGAGTGGAATCCTTCACGATGGGCTACATCAAAAGAAAATCAAAGCTACGATGTTAATAAAAGGCACAAACTCTACATTTCGACTGCCAATGGTAAAAAAGGACACTCACGTGCTCCTCCAGGGACTCCGAAGATGCTTGCAGGCAGTCATCCGTGCAACCATATGGTGCTCCCGAGCATTGGGGGAACTCCAATACTTGGCACCGCAGTGGGCCTCCACTTGAGGAGAAGGAGACTGTGCGGCCACCCCCTTGGTCTTGGAGTCTGTGACTCCGGATTCTTTGACAAATTGTACATCGTTGGATGACGATGACACTGTTTGAATGCAAACACAGGCCCGGCGCCACTTCAGAAAAGACATTTCGAAGACAACAAGACAAACTTGTGGATATAAAACTCACTAGTTAAATTTGTCGAGGTCGAAGGAATCATCCGACGACTCCTTTGGCAACCGCAGCTTCTTCCGAGCGGGAGGAGCCACGGCGTAGACAGGAACAACGGGGATGGTCTCCTCTGCAACAGTAGTAGGAGAACTCTCCAGCATCGACAGCGAGGACGCATCCGAATCCTTGCTGCGAGAACGCTTGTGAGTCCTGTGGTCACCAGACTCAGGGGCTTCCTCCTCTTCCTCCATGGGGACCGTGGACCCCGACTCGTCCTCCTCCTCTGCTTCGCAAGGGATAATCCCTTCAGGTTGAGGAGGAAAACTGGCAGCCATGTTCCAGTCCTGCAATCACAAGACGCATCATTATATATCGAGCAGTTGACAAACAATTGAAAATCTATAAACACTTCACAGCAAAACATTACCTCAGGTGGAGGGTTATTGGATTCGAAAGGAGGCACGACTGATTCGCCTTGGAGATCCTCCTTGGCGGTGTACTTGGTCACCAGCCGCAAACTCCTGTCTACCTCACCCGCAGAAATGCCCTCCGCAGATATGCGAGTGACATCGCCAGCACCGGTCCAGCGATACATTGGATGGGCTCTGGCCTGTAGAGGCTGAATACGGCAGCGCAACCACGTGCGAATGAGTGTAGCGCCACCTTCGCCTATACAGCCTTCGAGGTCGTAGACACACTGATACAACATCTCCAATTCCGCTTACTCGACGGGCATCACAACATTCTTCTAGGAGCGCCTCCTCTTGCAAGCAGCCACGGGATCGAAGGGCGTGAGTCCGTAGTGCTCTCCGGTAGCCTTCTGGTTGCCGACGTAGAACCACTTATCTCTCCACCCTTGGACAGACACAGTGAGCTTGATATCAAAGTAAGTGGCGGAAGAGTGGATGTGGATCCCGCGGCCCCCTACATCATAGACTACACAACCCGACCCCGACTAACGCTTAAGCTAAAAAAGATTCTTGAAGAGACCGAAGTGTGGCTCGATCCCGAGCCAGCACTCGCAGAGAGTGATGAAACAAGAGATATGAAGAATCGAATTTGGGGACAGCTAGTACAGCTGGAGTCCATAGAATCAGAGTATACCCCTAACAAATGGATGTAGGGGGAGAGAGAGACCTCGAATGATGAACGCAAGGACCATCGCTCGGAAACCCGCAGGAGGACGGGGGGTTTACCTCTTCGCTAGGAACTCGAGAGTCATCTTTCGTGGAAGGAAGCGCTCCATCTTGACGAAGAGTCTGGAGCTTAGAGGACTTGATGACAGATGGGCGCTAGGAGCCAATGGTGATGCGGGTGCCCGCATCCTTCTTCTTCCCAGCACCGGTGGCGCTAGTGCCCATGGCAGTGGCACCTCCCTTCTTCTTGGCGGCGACAATGGTGGCCACAGATCCAGCGGTGGTGCCTCCTTTCTTCTTGCCCATCTTTCGATGGCGATGAGAATGCATGAAATAGCTAGGGAATATGCGCAGCTGGTCCAGTGCCACATAGGGGATGAGCACAAGGAAGCAGCAAGAACAACAATGGCGGAGGAAGCGAAAGCAAGAAGAGAGATGTGAAAAATTACCGCATCTGCGCTCATTCTTAACCTCTTAGCGGATGTCATCCGACGGCTAGCAGAAACCCTACTAGACGTGTGGCGTGCATCGACGCGTGGTGAAGGTGAATCATGAACTGTCCCCCACTACTCCCATTACGCGCGAAATCGAGGAGACGCAGTTAAAACAGAAGATTATGCATGCCTAGTCAAATCAAAGTCAGATAGTGGGACCCACCGCGCGTCACGTCCCGTCAAAGCCGCTCACGCGGGCAGCTGAAGTCATCTCATCGTCAGCACTGACGTCATCAATTCCAGCAAAAGAAAATTTTGACTACTTTAGTCCTTACTCGAGTCTTCGACTCAACTAAGCACTCGGGGGCTACTCCTAACAGGAGCGCTAGCCGTGCACCCGAAGAATTTTATGCAGGTGACCAAGCATCATCAGAACCCTTCACTCGAATCAACGATTCGATTGTGGAATCTGGGTTACTCCCATAGGGAGCACTGATGGCACATTTGACTGAAACAAGCAACAAAAGATGACAACGGTCACAAATATTTATAGTCCCCACTCGAGTCTATGACTCGAATAGGCATTCGGGGGCTACTCCCATAGGGAGCACTGGCCGTGCACCCTATGATTATTTTTCTTCAACAGCGCACTAGGTGTTGATAACATCCACACTCGAATACTACAGCGACTCCGCCTCATATTTTCCCTACAAAGATATTACATCTCCTGGGCCACCTGAATCATCTCCGTGATGAGAAAAATTCGGATGTCGCGCTTACAGCGTGAAGATAAGACCTGAATAAGGCCTGGCAACGCATCTGCTGCGCACTACTAGAAATATATCCGTGCCTACAGGTGCGATGAATATGACTTGATGGACGCGTCGAGTGCTCACATTTACATACTGGAATTCGACTCTTGTAAGACCTCCACGGCCTGAGTCGAATTACACCAGCACTTTTCCGAATTCGAGTCCGAGGACTTGAGTTTGATTAGATTACGTTGTTTTTCCCTAAGGCTGTTAACTGATCCCGATACATCGTAAGAATCAGGCACGCATATCAACAATCCCTATGACATCAATCAAAGCACTCAAAAAAATGCTCAGCTACGCATTCGATAGACTTCATAAGTCTCCACTCGAATCTGCGATTCCACTGGACACTCGGGGGCAACTGACGTGGGTATACCCTACAGGTACTCGAGCTTGGTATATACGGCGCAAATATGATGGAATCCCACAGCGTTACTAGAGCCCAATACAGGATTCGAGTGACCCACAGAGACTCCGATTGCTTGCAGCGCAAGATGAAGCTTAAGATAGAAAGTTTAAAGGGACAAACTCTAAATCTGTAACCGACTCGACCTGCTACCTGAGACCTAGCCTATCTATATAAAGGCTAGGAGGGGCGGCGAGGAGGATGGACACAACCCTAGTTTCCACAACCATTGCCAGATTGCATCTGCGCACCCCCTGAAACTTTCGACTCCCTCGATAATTCCAAGAGAAGACAAGCAGGAGTAGGGACCTCTACGAGGCCTGAACCTGGGTAAACCTTGCGTCCCTGTGTGCTTGTTTGCTAGCTGACACGTCCAAAACGTATCTACTTTCCTGAACACTTTTGCTATTGTTTCTTCTCCAATTTGTGTGATTTGGATACAACTAATGCGGACTAACATTATTTTCAGCAGAATTGATTTGGTGTCTCGTTTTTGTGCAGGAAATCAACTTTTAGGAAAAATCCCAGAAAATATCGCAAAACTCCTATTTTACCAGAAGACTCAAGGAGTCAGAAGAGGAGACGAAGAAGAGCCACGAGGGGCCCACACCACCTGGTTGCGCGGGCCAGGCCAGAACACGCCAGGGGGTGGTGTGGCCGCCTCGGACTCCGCCTCGACCTCTCCTTTCGCCTATATAAGCCCTCTGACCTTAAAAAAGAGTGGGGTTTGACGTTTTCCAGATTGAGTTCTGCTGCGCCGCCACAACCAGATACCGCGATTCAGAACCAGAAACTCCGTTTTGGCACCCTACCGGGACAGGGAATTGGAGGAGATCATCGCCATCATCATCACCATCGCTTCTCCATCAACCATCCATGATTCCACAATCCATAAGTGAGTAATCCCTCGTTGTAGGCTCTGGGGATGGTAGGGATTGGATGAGATCGTTCATGTAATTCCATCAGATTGTTAGGGCATGGTGCCTAGTATCTATTATTAGTGCTTTTGACTTTGTTGCAACTTGTTATGCTTAATGCTTGTCACTAGGGCGCGAGTGCCATGATTTCAGATATGAACATGTTATTGATTCATGATGATAGTATTCTTTATGATCTTACCTGCAAGTTGTATACACATATTGTTGTCCAGAACCAAAGGCCCCGAAGTGACAAGAATCGGGATAACCAGAGGGAATGGCTATGATATGAGGATCACGTGTGTTCACGGAGTGTTAATGCTTTGCTCCAATGCTCTATTAAAAGGACCACCTTAATTGTTAGTAGATTCCCTAGAGGCCCCGCTGCAACAGGCTGGCAGGACAAAAGATGTTGTGCACTCATTGCGAGCACGTATGACTATAATGGAACACATGCCTATTATTATTTAGTACTTGGATGCTTTACCTTATTTATCTGCAAATGCCCTATATCCTGATTGCTACATGAGTTGTCTTGTCCATGAAACGCCCGTCCATCCATCCCTATGCCTACTGTGCTTTAATCCTACTGTTTCCTCCAATTGTTACTATTGTCTTTACTTTAACTACTGCTATTACTTCGCTATTACTACTACAAAACTGTTGCTACTGATAAACTGATGCGAGCAAGATTGTTTCTAGGTGCATCTGAATTGACAACTCAGTTGTTAAGACTTATAAATATTCTTTGGCTCCCCTTGTGTCGAATAAATAAATTGGGTTTTACTTCCCTCGAAGACTGTTGTGATCCCCTATACTTGTGGGTCATCAAGACTATTTTCTAGCGCCGTTTCTAGGGAGCATAGATCTATTTATCAAGTTCACTTGGAATCACTATTGTTCGCTGCCATCCATTCATCATGGGTAAATCTCGTGATGGAAAGGTTCATATATTACCATCCACTACAAGGAGATGTATGGTTCTGAACACCTATGTTGCTCTTTATTCACCATCTGTGAAGACTAAGCTCCTTACACCACCACATACTCATGCTACACATACTGCTACTTCTGTTGAATCTGAAACTTCTAATACTTATGATGCTGCTTCTACTATGCTTGATAAGAGTGGTTCATTAGGTCCTTTCCTAGATGCTACGATTGCTAGAACGATAGCTAGAAATACTGAAACTCCTAATGAAGACACTAGTACACCTGTCAGTTCACTTGAGTCTAGCGAGAGCTATGATATTGAAGACGAATATATAGAAATGACTAATGAATTTATTAAAGAATGTCAAAATACTCATGGTAAAAGTGCTATTAAGAGTCTCCTTGAGAGACGTACTATAAAACCCAAATTATCTCCTAAAGATAAGTTTGCTACATCTCCCATAAACATTAAAGATAAGGATTATGATTTCTCCCTTGATTTATCTTACATAACCATTGTTGAGAAAGAACCTTTTTGTGGGACTAAGAATGAAAGTGATGTAGCACATATGACTGAGATTTGTACCATGAGGGGCCTATTTTCTAATGATATTAAGATGCACACCTACTTTGTTGCTAAAATTTTCCCTTTTTCACTAAAAGGAGAAGCTAAAGCTTGGTTTAATAATTTACCTCCTGGATCTATTGATACCCTGATTGCTTGATTAGTACTTTCTTTCAGAAATATTTCCCTCCTAGTGCTAGACATGCCATTTTGCAGGAACTTTTGATTTTAAACAGGGAGAAAACGAGATATTGCCTGAATCATGGGCAAGGTTTTGTGCTCTAATTCACGCATAGCCTGGATGTCCATTACCTAAAAAGGAGCTTCTTGCTAGATATTATAATGGACTAACTGAAGAATCTAGGACATACCTGGATAGTTGTGCTGATTGTGTTTTTAGGAAGAGAACTCCCCAATAAGATGAGGAATCAATGGCTAAAATAAGCAAGAATTATGATGACTGGACTTCACCTGAGTCAATTACACCTGAGTCGACTACACCTGAGTTAATTGTGCCCGAGCCAACACCAACACCAATGAAGAGGGGAGTGATTGAACTAAATGATGAAGTGATGAAGGAAGCTAAGAAATGTCTTAAGGAGAAGGGTATTAAAGCTGGAGATGTGAAGAATCTACCTCCTATAGAAGAATTATGTAAGACAATTTCCAACTCATCCACTATCTAGGTACACTCTCTCCAACATTTTGATGAAGGTGATATTCCTTATTCTAAACCTCCTGATCAATGCTTAGAAGAATTTGATATTTTTGTTGTTAAGCAAGATAATTTTAATAAAAGGGTGCATAATCATTTTATGGAAAACTCTAGAGCTATTATTGAATTGGGAGATATTGTGGAAAGAACCTCCAATGATGTTAAAATGCTTGTTAAACATTTCCAAATGGTTCAAACTAAAATTGATCAGCTTATTAAAGTATAAAAAGATTTGTTAGTGAATGCTGCTAAAGAAAAACATGCTTATGAAATTAGAGCCAGAAGTGGTGCTGCCACCTAGGATCATCTATATCCTGAGGGGCATCCTAAAAGAATTGAGCAGGATTCTCAACAAATTGAAAATAGTGGTACTTCTCTTAAGAGAAAGAAAAAGAAACATAAAACTATTGTAGAGTCTTCTGAACCTGCTAAAGATCCTAATAGTATATCTGTCTTTGATGCTGAAACTGAAAGTGGTAATGAGGAAAATGATACTCCTGATAAAGAAAAAGTTGAAGAAGAACCTGAAAGGCACACTAAGAATACTAAATACACTAAAGAAGATTTTGTTGCTAATAAACATGGTAGTGAAAGAGAGCCTTGGGTCCAAAAACCTATGCCTTTCCCTGATAAGAAACACAAGTCAAAGGAGGAAGAACACTATAACAAGTTTTGTGAGTGGATGAAACCTTTATTTTTGCAAATTCCTTTAACTAATGCTATTAAATTGCCTCATTATTCAAAGTATATGAAGGATATTGTTTCTAACAAAAGGAAGATCCCTAATGATGAAATTTATACTTTGCTTGCTAATTATTCCTTCAATGGTAAGGTTCCAAAGAAACTTGGAGACCTAGGGATTCCAACTATTCCTTGTTCTATTAAAAATAATTATGTTAGAACTTCTTTGTGTGATTTCGGAGCAGGAGTTAGTATTATGCCATTTTCTCTCTACAAGAGACTTCAGTTGGAGAAATTAATACCAACTGATATATCCTTGCAAATGGCTGATAAATCCACTACAATTCATGTTGGTATATGTGAGGATGTTCTTGTTCAAGTGGCTCATAATTTCTTGATATTAACTGACTTTGTTGTGCTTGAAATGCCTAAAGATGATAATATGTCTATTATTCTTGGAAGACCTTTTCTTAATATTGCAGGTGTTGTCATTAATTGTAATCAAGGAATGGTAACTTTTAATGTTAATGACAAGGAACATAATGTCTATTCCCCAAGAAGATTGATAATACTTATGGCCTAAATTCAATTGAAAATGTTGAGGGCATCCAAGTTGGAGAAATATATTGTCCCATACCAAGAGAAAAATATGAAACTATTATGATTGGGACTATTGCTATCATGGTTGAGGTAACATAATTATTTAGTGTAATGCAAAGTTTTTTTTCATATAAAATTGTTTTGGTAACAAGACCTGATCAACCTTGTTAACAAAAGGATTTTAATGAACAAAACAATGCTTTCACCATGATTATCTTTGCTTACTTTTATTTTATCCATTTTAATTTTTGTTTTTACTTAGTTACTTTTCTATTTTGTTATTTGCTTGCATATTAGAGTGTCTTAGAACTTCTGAAGTTTAGGTTTTATTTTGTTATTGCATCATTTCAATTCTATCTTTCTGCCAGAAAATCATTCATCAATACCTGAAAATAGCTCAAAAATAAAGTGTCTCGAAAAATTCTAGAAAATTCATATTAAATTTTTACATCAAAAAAGGGACAGAGAAGTACCTGGACTGACCCAGGGGGGGCCCACTAGGAAGGCACACCACCCGGTGGCGCGGCCACACCAGGGGCATGCCTAGCCATGATGTGGGCCACCCCTGTCCCCTCCACTTACTCTCTCACCTGCCACTTCTTTCTCTCTCATGAGAAAACACCAGTTCATTGCTCAAACCCGTGTTCTTGATGTTCTTGCTTGCGATTTTTGATCTCCTTGCTCAGCCCATCTTTGCTGCTGAGATTTGGAGCATTTTGTTCTCCGGTATGTGACTCCTCCGCTTGTCCAAGTAGATTTATGATTAGTGCATTATATCTTGAGTATTTTGCTACTATAGGTGACAGGTTATGTGAGCTTGTAAGCTTGTTAAATGCTTAGAGATATTGTTTTGATTCATGTTTATGCCTCTTACAAATCCCTATAAGTAGTTCCTTTCATTATGTGATCACTTTGCAAACACTTGTATGATGGATGTTTAAATTTCAGAAAAGGAGATGAATGAACACCAACTCAACCAACATGAATTAAGGGTGCCCGAAGTTATGAAGGTTCACCATGAGGAAGAAGTTTTCCCTTCTATTTATCCATGCCCCGAATTCATGAAGGATGCAGGGTTTTCTCAAGATTTCCATACTTTAATTTCTAATGCAGGATTGGAACATTTTGTGGGAGATGAACCTTACCAATATGTGAAACTAACTATGTATGTGGTGCAGGATTTCTGATTTAGTTGCTCCTTGCCTAACCCCATGGTTCATTACAAAATTTACGATATAGCTGTCGATCTTCCTTTTGATGATTTTTGTGCAGCTATTAAAGTACCACAGTGGGGTTCGTGTGAAAGTATTAGAGAGCGGCCTACACCACTCATGGACTTGTTTGCAGAGATTTTCCAAGGGGAGCAACTTCTCAAAGGAGAGTGGTAAAATTCATAATATTCATCTCCCGTATATCCGATACTTTGCCTACTTTATTGCCAAGTGCATTCTTGCTAGGAAAACTGCTAGTAAATTATCCTCATATGATCTAGCCTTTATCTTAGCTGCCTTAAAACAAGATAGGACTTATAATTTGGGTGCTTTGATAGCTTTCCATCTTGCTGCTAACCACGAGAAAGGTGGAATTTGTGGAGACCTCATCGCCTCTTGTTTATTAGCTTTGCATGGTGTAGCGCCTCATCATTCAGACCTACAGTTTCCCATAGAGAGGCTTGACCTTAATTCCATGATACAACATAAATTCGTTTCTTCTTGGGCTAATTTGAGTTATTTATCTTATGAAATAACCTTTCTCAAGGCTGGTTGGAGAGGGGTAAGTCCGAGCGCGTTATTTTTTTTCCTGTGCCTGTTTTGTTTAACCTTGATACCAGGGTAGGATGGTCACTCACAGAGGAAGAGCTCAATACATATCTGGGGGAGCTCTCCCAGCAAGAGCAGGATACTAGAAGGGAGCTTAGAGATGATTTGGTCCGGCCCTCAAATGAGAGGGAGTCTTCATACCAGCAGCCTGCCTATGATTGGGAAGTTTCTTCTTCTTCGCAAGGGGCTAACTACGATCATTCTTATGATGACCCACCGGCTTGGAGTTCCTACCCACGTTGGGGTTGATACCCACTTAGGCCAAAATCCTAAGCTTGGGGGGACGTACACCGATATCACACTCATCTATATATCATGTTCAGTCGGTACTATGCATATCCATTTCTTGTTTTCTTTTTAGTTTTTGTTCTTGCTTTATTTCTGCTTTCCAAAACACAAAAAGACCAAAAATATTTTCGTTATTTCTCTTTATTTGCTACTTTGTCTTTTAACTTTGGTTTGCTTCTTCCTTTTTTTGCTTTGCTTTGATTATTCGAAAAAACCCAAAAATATTTCACTTTCGTTGCTTCTCCCTTCGGTTCTTGCCTTTAAAAATTGAAAACACAAAAAAATATTGGTTGTTCTTCTCTGGTTTTGTAAAGTTCGTTGCAGGGTTCAGCGGTCCTCAGTGACTCCTTGGTGTTTGGTTTTATCTTATTATTAAAGTCACACAAGTGAAAGGCAATGATGATTTATGACAACTCGAGGTGTGGTAAGAGGCTGGTATGAACTCTATATTGTTTTCATTTTTGTACATATAGTCATCATTGTGAGCATGCTCAATTTGTTCATGTAAGGTGTGTGTTATTTAATGGATACTTAGTAGTCCTTGCCTTCTTATGATTAGTTCCAATCCATTATAGTTCGTAACATGTCATATAAATGTTTGCTCGCATTGTTCTATTCATAACTTGGTATGACATTGTGGTGTCCTCCTCTGAATGTTCTATTTGAATCTACTTGGCACATGCTCACGCATGCATATGACTAAACAAAAGTTTAGTTAAGCCTCGATAATTTATTCTACCTCAGAGTTCTTATGTCACTTTTATGCCACTATTAATTTTGTTTTGTCACAAGCATGATTATGATAGTTACTGCTCTCTCGATTGTTGCTCCCTTTCTATTGCTAGCCTTCACTTGTGCCGAGTATAAGCTTTACTCGTGCATCCAACTACCTAAAACCAAAGTTGTCAAAAAGAGTCCACCATATCTACCTATTAGCATTATTGCTATTCCTTGCATATTTATTATGCTCTATTTTCTTCCAATAAAAATGTTTGCTTGTTATGTGAAAATTATTTAGTAAAGCTCTCACAAACTTTATGGCACACTCTACTTTTCTTGCACTTAATAAACTTGAACCATTGTGCCCACCTATGTTGCGTATATGCTTGCGCTTTATAAGTTATGAATTAACAGAACCATGTTACCATGGGGAACGCTTTCAACATTGCACTTTATTCAGTTGATATCATGTTCTTTTGTTTATGGATCCCGGCGGTGTGAAATAAAAGGGGAGCTTGTAAGCTCATGGAGTTTGTATATGTGTTAGAGAAACACCTGGGCCACTAGCCCAAGCCATTGCCTAATCATGGTGGAAACTTGCAGCATAACCATAGTGAGAAATTTGTGAAGCATCCTTAATAAAAACCTATGCAAATAGCAAATAACAAGATCGCTGCGATGCTCATTGTTTGCTTGCCTTGTCATTTTGATATGGGAAAGCTTCTGTATCATAGGGCAAGGGGTACCCCATTGGCGGTTCTCTATGATACACATACACTTACAATGACAAACTAAAGTTGAGAAGCATGAGGTCCGGTACTCGTAAGCAAGGGGCATGAGATTTTCAACTTATAACTTGTCAAGCATATCCTCATATTTGTTCACTTTAATCTTAATCACCTAAATATGCTTATGATAGGGCAATGAGAGCTCAAAGCTAATCAGTACCATACTTTCAACATTTGGAAGCCTTTCAAACTTTTAAATCTTTTTCTTTCACTTTTATGTTGAGTCACCATTTATTCTTTGAGAATCTTCCCGAGAACATAGTTGTCAGTCTCAGTGTAATGTGCTTGTCCCAAAACACGGTTAATTATGACATAACTTTGACACTTGTATCTTTGATATTTTTATTTCTAGTCTTCACTTAAACTTCAGAGGTGCCTTGGCATTTATGTTTTGCTCCAAAGAAAGGCAAGCGAGACACCACTTTATCATATCTTCTTATGAGCACTACAATCCTACTCATGCTTATGTGACATGTTGCTTATTATTAATGAGTTGGAATCTCTTCATAGCTTCCATGACCATTGGGTAAACTTATTTTCATACTCCTTATTATGAATTGCCTAAGTATTTGATCATATGCTGGGAATATATACATCTTATGAAGCAAATGTGTTCGTGAAAGTTTCTTTTATCGCACTCAGTTTTCAACTGAATTGCTTGAGGACAAGTAACAAGCTAAGCTTGGGGGGAGTTGATACGTCCAAAACGTATCTACTTTCCCGAATACTTTTGCTATTGTTTATTCTCTAATTTGTATGATTTCGATACAACTAATGTGGACTAACACTATTTTCAGTAGAATTGCTTTGGTGTCTTGTTTTTGTGCAGGAAATCAACTTTTAGGAAAAATCCTGAAAATATCGCAAAACTCCTATTTTACCAGAAGAGGAGACGAAGAAGAGCCACAAGGGGCCCACACCACCTGGCCGCGCCTGCCAGGCCAGGCCGCGCCAGGGGGTGGTGTGGCTGCCTCGGAGTCCGCCTCGACCTCTCATTTCGCCTATATAAGCCCTACGACCTAAAAACAGAGGGGGTTCGATGTTTTACCAGATAGAGTTCCGCTGCACCGTCACCACCAGACACCGCGATTCGGAACCAGAACCTCCGTTCTAGCACCCTGCCAGCATGGGGAATTGGAGGAGCTCATCGCCATCATCATAACCATCGCTTCTCCATCAACCATCCATGATTCACCAATCCATGAGTGAGTAATCCCCCGCTGTAGGCTATGGGGATGGTAGGGATTGGATGAGATCGTTCATGTAATTGCATCAAATTGTTAGGGCATGGTGTGTTGGAAATATACCCTAGAGACAAATAGTAATAAGGACTATTATCATATTTCATAAAGTTTATGATTAAATTTTATATCATGCTATAACTGTGTTGAGTGAAAACATCAATACACGTGTGATATATAAACAACCAGTGGTTCCCAGTGAAACTCTAGTCACTGGTTCATTGGTCAACAGATGATCAAGTTTCCTGATCATGTGGCATTTATGCCAGTTGGAAATGGAGTCAACTCATTTTGAGAATGAGATGATGAACCAATACCCAACCTAAACATCGTGACCCGATCATATCACGAAGTTCAAGTTATGATGATTAGAAATGGATCCTCATAGACTATTCCTTAGACCGTGAGGCTATATCAATCACTGTCTCCCGAGAGTGCTTAGATAGCATCAAGCGCCATCTGGTAATACGGTGGTTATAAAGGTGTGCTTAGGTACTCGGAGGAAACCGTATAGGCAATATATGTCAAGAGCGAGATTTTTTCATCCACGTGATGGAAAGATACTCAGGGGCCCACTCGGAGAAGTTATGTCCAATAGCTGCGCAACGTGTGATTTGATCATAGGGATATCACTTGTCGGAACGAGTCAAGTAGCATTGTTCAGTAAGGAGATTGAACACGACATGGTGATGTCATTGATTAGATCTTAGGCAATGCAAGTATCGAGAGACAAAGGGAATAATACATGACCCTCCCGGTTCAAACGACGAAAGATCTTTGTGGAACACACAAGGGTCACATGGCCATCCAGGTCCCTCTGTTGATCATTGGTCTGGTAGTGTCCCGACCATGTATGGAGTGTTCCCGAACCGTAGGGTATTACGCTTAAGTGTTTGATGATGCTTAGAGAGTGTTTATACGATTGGAAGAATCGCCGAAGAATAGTAGAGAGAAAACCGGAAGGGTTTCAGTAAGTCCGGAGGATGTCTAGAGTGGAGGTGGAAGGTGTTCCATAGCCACAGAGATTGAATAATATATGAATGAATGTTAAATATTGATTTAATCATTTATTCATAATTATTTAATAAAAGAGAAAATCAATTTAAATGGTCAAAGGCATAATGGGCCAATTCCGGAGGGAAGAGGGCCCATTAGGGAAAGGCAAGAGGAAAGAAGGGCCAAGGGGGTGGCCAGCGGTCCTATTGGGCTAGCCCCCCACATGGGGCCCATGGGGGGTGGCCGGCGGCGCCTTCCCCTACCTCCTCCTCTCCTTTAGTCCCACCCCGGGACTTTGAGGAGGTAGTACCTCCCCTTCCCTATATATAGTGGGGGTATTTGGCCATATAAATACACACAATATTCAATAAAGGTCTTCTCACTTTTGGGAAGACCTCCAATTGATATTCTCTCTCTCTCTCTCGTGACTGTGGTCCCAAGTTCGGACTGCGCGAACTTGAGACATCTTCACCGCAGAGTGCCGTCGCACTTCGGGATTCGGATCCAGGAGCTCTACTTCCGCAACTGCTGCTGGATCGGGGAAGCGGGAGTCATCGTCAGGCAGTGGACATGTGTAACTCCCCGCGAGGTGCCAAACTTGAGGCACTCAAGTCGTTGAGCTTCTGGAGCACAAGGACTTCATCATGACCTTGAGGTCGGCTTCGGCTCGTCTGCATCAACCACGCTCTCTTGACCATTGACAATGCTTTTCGGTCTTCAAGGGTAAGTTCGTGAAAATCCTGTCCCATTACTGTATTACTAATAGATAGGTCCTGGCAGCATAAGGGGTTCAGGGGCGTAGGATAAAATTTATTGTTTTCATACGCGAAACCACATTGTAGGGGTTTCGCGTATGAAAACAATAAATTTTATCCTACGCCCCTGAACCCCTGATGCTGCCAGGACCTATCTATTAGTAATACAGTAATGGGAGAGGCTTTTTGCAAACTTACCCTTGAAGAACGAAAAGCGTTGTCAACGCTCAGGAGAGCGCGGTTGATGTAGACGAGCCGAAGCCGACCTCAAGGTCATGATGAAGTTCTTGTGCTCTAGTGGCTCAACGACTTGAGTGCCTCAAGTGTGGCACCTCGTGGGGACTTACACACGTCCGGTGCCTGACGATGACTCTCGCTTCCCCGATCCAGCAGCAGTTGCGGAAGTAGACCTCTTGAATCCGAATCCCGTACCGTGACGGCGCTCTGCGGTGAAGATGTCTCTCGTTCGCGCAGTCCGAACTTGGGACCACGGTCACGAGAGAGAGAGAGAGAGTATCAATTGGAGGTCTTCCCAAAAGTGAGAAGACCTTTATTGAATATTGTGTGTATTTATCTGGCTAAATACCCCCACTATATATAGGGGGAGGGGAGGTACTACCTCCCTCAAAGTCCCGGGGTGGGACTAAAGGAGATGAGAGGAGGAGGGGGTGGCGTCGCCGGCCACCCCATGGGCCCCGCGCGAGGAGGCTGGCCCACTAGGGTGCCGGACTCCCCTCTTGGCCCTTCTCCCTCTTGCCTCTTCCCTAATGGGCCCTCTTCCCTCCGGAATTGGCCCATTAAACCTTTGACCTTTTAAATTGATTTTCTCTTTATTAAATAATTATGAATAAATGATTAAATCAATATTTAATATTCATTCACATATTATTGAATCTCCGTGGCTATGAAACACCTTCCACCTCCACTCCAGACATCCTCTAGACTTACCGAAACCCTTCCGGTTTTCTCTCTACTATTCTTCGGCGATTCTTCCGATCCTATGAACACTCTCTAAGCATCATAAAACCCTTAAGCGTGATAACCTACGGTTCGGGAACACTCCAGACATGTTCGGGACACTCCCGGACCAATGATCAATAGAGGGACCTGGATGGCCATGTGACCCATGTGTGTTCCATGAAAATCTTTCGTCGTTTGAACCGGAACGGTCGTGACTTATTCCCTTTGTCTCTCGATACTTGCATTGCCCGAGATATGATCAATGACATCACCATGTCATGTTCAATATCGTTACCAAACAATGCTACTTGACTCGTTCCGACAAGTGATATCCCTGGGATCAAATCACACGTTGCACAGCTATTAGATATAACTTCTCCGAGTGGGCCCTTGAGTATTTTTCGTCATGTGGACGGACAAATCACGCTCTTGACATATATTGCCTCTATGTTTTCCTCTGAGTACCTGAACACACCTTTATAACCACTGTATTACCAGATGGCACTTGATGCTATCTAAGCACTCTCGGGAGATAGTGATTGATATAGCCTCATGGTCTAAGGAATAGTCTACGAGGATCCATTTCTAATCATCGTAACTTTAACTTCATGACATGATCGGGTCACGATGTTTAGGTTGGGTATTGGTTCATCATCTCATTCTCAGAATGAGATCACTCCATTTCCAACTGGCATAAATGCCACATGATCATGGAACTTGATCATATGTTGACCAATGAGCCAGTGACTAAAGTTTCACTGGGAACCCCTAGTTGTTTATATATCACACGTGTATTGATGTTTCCACTCAACACAGTTATAGCATGATATAAAACTTAATCATAAACTTTATGAAATATGATAATAGTCCTTATAACTATTTGTCTCTAGGGCATATTTCCAATAGTCTCCTACTTGCACTAGAGTACAAATACACTAGCTGCATTTGTTCTTAATCATTGGCACCATATTACCGGTACCATGTACATGCTTTCTCATGGAAGAGGTTGAGTCTTGGTCATGTACTTCACAGTTCCAAATCCTTTGCAACTTACTAATGTCACTTTGATTGACATTAATACTTTATCATCACCTGATAACATCTGTGTGTATGCATCGTTGCTATGGCAGCAGAACAAGGCCTGATTCCAGGAGCCTACAGTGACTTTAGATCAACCTCAAGGGCTTTCTCATGGGCACTGTGCCCTGGGACACATCATTCTACATTAAAAGCGAACTAGCCTTGCCATAACATTATAAAATTCTTTAGATGGTACCCTTATCTATTATTATAAATGTATTCATCGAAATACGAGTGCACTTTGTGCAACTTTCAATGTTTTAGTTCACCTTGCTTCCTACTTGACTTTAATCGGTATTACTGGAGTTTCCAACATATTCCCTTATAACATAACCCTTTATGCTTTAAGATATGTCATCCTTTATGGATTTGGAAAATATGTCTATAGTTCTCTATTAGACACTGTGGACAAACTTAGCTCAACGCTCCGTGATTCAAACTTAATCACTTTTCAACGTTCCTTATTGGATCATATATTATGTTAAGTTATCATCTTGATTTTCTAAGATAGAACCTATGTCTCAACATAGTGGATGATGATCATCCTTTCTTTTCTTTCTTTCAACCATTGATGTTAAACTTAATACTGTTCCTAACTTAAGTTATTAAGGACCAGTTCCTTAATTAACTTCTATTCTGAAAACCTTTTTCAGAATCCATTAAGGAATACTACACAATATCATAATACACTTATTATCAACTTCTACTCCCTATAAATCATTATTTATTGGTACTTGCGCTTTTATTCTTAACACACATAAGAATCATTTTTATAAGCTCCCACTAAAAATATGTTCTAACATATTTGGGTATGAGTCACTACTCTTACTCAAACTATGTTCCTACATATTTGAATTTGAGACTTATATTGATCCCGCTCAGTTTCATGCAAATTGCATATCCACTCACTATTTTGAACAACATCAAAATCCTTTGATCAAATATCAAACTTGGAGTTTTACTATGAGATACTAGTACTTTACCAGTTTTAAATCCACTATGCATTTAGCTCTCTTGAATCAAATTCATTTGAATTCGTCCAATACTTGACAAATTGTGCTTTTGTCATTCACCCCCTTTTCCACTATGGCTTTGCAGTCATTTGGGAAAATTCCAAGTAACTCCTTTTACTTGTGAGATTCGGCAAAGAATTCCTTTCTAATCTCATGTGAATTTTACTATGGGATTTCTCATAATTCTAGTTTACCATTATTTCCTTAGTAGTTCGTAGGTATGTCATATTCCGAGAATCATGACAAATGATTCACAAATGTCTCCATACAAGATATGGGTTACATTTTGAATCCTACTTCATGTAGTGAAAACACTAGTGGGGAAAAAACAATGATCATTATCACTGATTCTTTCCTTTGTGAAGAGAATCGTCCAGGAACATTTTCCGTTGCGCTTCTCAACACTCTGATGCAGGGTTTTAAATCCTCATCGTGTTTCACACTATCTTCCATTTGCTCCATAATCGAGAAATATAACTGAATGTGAACTTTCTAAAAAATGTACCAAAATCCAAGCAATATATGTATTTCTTTTCTTTTGGTTTCAGCTATGGATTTCGTATTCAAAGTTTCCAATGAATACTCTACAAGGACTAATTCGCTATTGTTTTGGTTATATCGAATAACCCCAAAACTTTTACGGTTATCCATATTTGATATGGAGCCAATCTCACGAATTCATATGGCTCACTATATGTTCTAGTTGAGTGCTAACTATTTCTAACTTATGGTCTCTACATCTACACTACAATGATTTATTTGGCGCCATCTATTCACCCATTTTGATATCTAATATCATATTGTGATGCTTTGCATTTTGACATTTCAAAACGCTTTGCATTCCACGATTCTCTTTTATGCCATTCTTATAAAGTTGAATTTCATTACTATTGATCAAATCATAGTAATTAGATTCTCTTTTATATTCATACCCTTTGTTGATGAAACACTTTGATCATATCAAATAGTTTCATACTTATGTTTCCTTTGGTAAACTATTTTACACATTTAAACAATCATATAATAATAATTACCATTTGTCAAAACACAATACATCGAATATGTATTTACTTTTAACAATTCATTAAAACACTTTGTATTCAAGTAATACACGGTGTTCAAGTTATTTTGCCGAACTTAGGCATCATTTATATGTGATATGAAATTGAATAACTTTCACATATTATCAATATAACTTTGAATTTAAACAATGGTTTCATTCAAAATGAATATATCATTAAGTTGGGTATTTTTCAAGGCATTTCAACATTTTACAAATGTTCATGTATTATCAATTAGTTTCAAAAAAAGGATAATTTACATATAATCAAACAAGATATGAACACAAATAGAAATCATTCATAAAAGTAGAACAACTTGTTTGTTACAAACTCATACGAATAACCGTCTCACAAAGTGTAAGACACACTAAAGAGGTTCATAATATTTTGATTACAATAACTATCCAAAACATAAACTAAGTGATAAACATCGAGGGAGAGCGTCGTTGGCTATCATCATCATGCTCGCCATCAAAACGGAATGTCACCTCCTCTCCAGCAAGCACCTCTCATGCAGAAAGACTTGTTTTCAGTAAAACAGAACAAGTATCAAATATACTTAACACTGCAAATGTGTTTGCAAGATTATAACATTTATAAAATTGTATATCAAATATATACATTTGTCATTGATGACATCAACAACAACAGGTTCAACCATCACATTCCTGAGATGTGATACGAACCTGTGGAATTCCATTGATTTCGCGTCGGCTCTCATAATGCAAGTCCTGACTTATGTTTGGTAGCTTGGTGGCAGTGACCGCATCACAATGCCATTTACAAAAGAGGCAATCATCCAGCTATCCAAGAAGTATGCAAGCCTCATGTACCCATCATGCATGCGCTCCAAAGTGGTCGTCAAGTGATGAGTTCTCCTCCATCTTAATGGAGAGGAAGTCTCCCATCAGCTTATGCTCCCATATACATGCTTGTTTCACGAAATGTGTCCTAAGCTATACCATAGTCGCACGAGGGTCAAGATTACCCACGACTCGCCACAACTCATCCAAAATCCCGTAGCACATTATAACTAATATGAAGGTGGACATCTCACGACGGTAATAGCGGTCTTCCCGCTGTTTTGGGGTCTCTGGGTCAATGGGCTGATCCAAATCCATCTCGTCGAGTATGCAGTTGGCCACGTCATTCTCGCTAAGGAGAACGTGAAGACGCGCAACCCACACAGAGAAGTTTGATCCGTCTAGTCTGAGCTTCTATCCTTCTAACCAATCAATCGTCAACAGGAAAGGTGGCATCGGGGTGAACCTTTTCTACATTTATAATTGCAAAAGGAATTTGGACTAAGTTTATAATTAAATGAGTTAATAATAACTCCACTCAGAAACACCTATCCCATGAACGGTTCCTAGTGATAACACGACCTCTTTCAGCCACATCTCCACCGATCATCACGACCATCAATGTGGGTTCAAGGGTGGGCGCTAAACGTCGGTCACATCATTCATGCGACTCGTGCTCGATATTTCGACCATCCGTGTTATGAGGCCATGTCTGCTACATGCTAGGCTTGCCAACTCAACCTTAGAGCTCGTTTGGTACCTAGGTATTCATTTCATTTAGTAGAAATAAAATGAATACATGGATTCATTTCATTTATATTATGATTCCAAAAACACCCATATGTTTGGCTGCCACCGGAATTTGGAAATAACTACGGAATTCAAAATGGAATTTCAAAATAGCTACCATAGATTAGAATAAAAACGCATGCATTGAGTGATTGCAATAGGTACTTCTCATAACTTTTGGACCTCAAAACACACATCAAAATACTAAAACATTGATTATCATCCCCATATCATCCTAAGTTTCAAAGTTCTAGTCCATGTCCAGTCCATAAAACATAGATGCATCGACATAATAAATGCAAGTTCTAGAGTTTGAATAAGTTAAACAAGAAATAGCAGACTGCTACAACACAAAGGAAGATCCGAATCGTGCGTTTATCTTTTTGAGCACCCACTTCTTCATCCGTTCAGGCAGTGCCACCAAAGACTTGAACTTGCCTACAAAAACATCATATATTGCCAACTATTGATCATCTTCTAGATCTGGTATGCCATCAAGAACAGTCCAGATTTCCTCAAGAGATGCTGGCTTTGGTGGAGGCTCGGGAGCATCAGCTTTGAACACAGCAGTAGTGAAGTTATCTAACTTATCACCAAGCATGGTTGCAACTGAATCACCCGATCGATACCTCTTCTTCGGACGATCATCGTCAGCTTTAGTTGATGAATTGGCATCTTTATTGTTGGCAGTGGTGTTAGCATTGTCCTCTGCCATTTCAGTTGCGCTTTCATTAGCTGTCCTTGCACCCGCACCGGTAGCACGGTCTCTGGAGTATAGTGTGCTAATCATGTCCCATAATTTGATTGACTTGTACCTATATGAAGTGGCATCCTTGTTGGCCTGCAAATAAATCACAGGAAAGCAATAAGTACCCCTAATTATAATACCTGTGCGTAAACAACACTCTCATTAAACTAGTTTTTTGCAATCGCAACTCATGCTCACTTTCTGCTCATGCTAAAAACGCTACATACCAGAACACATTTCAGAAGTTACTCCAACTATTTATATAATTTTAGGGAGTGATGAGGGAAATATTATTCTCTATACAAGTGTGGAAGAAGATGACGAGTGGCCATTTGAGTTGGTTTTGATCGTGGCATAACCAGTAATCAATGATAAGAAAAAAACCATTTGGAGTGTACATAACTTTCACGGGAGTTAGTTCAGTTCTCTGTATTAGTATTATTATGAAATCCAGAGAAGACTGTAGTATTGCTCAGTTCTAGGTACCATCAACATCTACTTAAACATATTAGCCTATACACACATAAGCGTTACTCCGTCAGACAGAGCACGGACAAAATCAGTATACCACTTCTTGACTAGAGATGGAAGTTTGCAAAAAACTTTCTGCTCATGACCAGAGATGGAAGTTTGCAAAAAAACTAGATTTCAATGATTTAGAAAGAGGGTAGCATTCAGTACTAACTGATGCTGGTAAAAGCAGGTAAACATGTGCATCCAGGTAGAAGCAGTATGTGTAATGGTATAGTAAGGAATATATAGAAAGCATCCAAATTTGAATGTGTAATTGTGCTAACTCGATATTATTTTGAGGTGTAACTGTTATCTACTACTTCAGCTATCATCTTGGACCTTTCTGTTTTTAGCACAAGTACTCAGGTAGTATATTCGAAGTAATATTTTTTAGCACAGATGTTTTCAGCACAAGGACCATTTCAGTTGACATAGCAGTACTAAGCACAAGTAGGTTACCTTGACATAAGTGTTTCAAACATTATCTTCAACAGTGACCATATTCTTCTCGTCATCCCAACCAAATCCACTCTGAGAAGCAGAATCATGAGCCATCCTTACTGGCCCAAAGACGGATCTCGTTTAGGGTCTCGTTCATGAACTGAAGCAAACCAGGGTTGTGGAGTCTGGCTGTGCTACAGTAGTCAACGAAATGATCTGTCTGGACTCTACCACTTCCAGTATTCAGTCTGAGGATATTGGCTACACTAGATCTTTATACTCTGGTAATGAAATAGAGAAGATTGAGAGAAAGAACAATGGATATGCACATGATCTCGCTAAGCTATCTGCTCAATATATGAGCTGTTCACCCCTAAAAAACCAGCAATTTATGAATATGGAAAATATAGCCACTGGATCGACCGATCTGCCTATTCATTAACCATCAAATTCCCCATGATTTTTAGCTTGGTGTTTCCCATACCAATCTGATGATGTCAAATTCCCTCAATTTTGTTTTTTTGAAAGGTCAAACTAATGAGATGTTGAACACCTGATCTACACAAAAACCAGCCTCAGTTAGCACAGCGGCCATAATAAGGTGGGACTTCAAAACAAGATGCTGCAGCAACACATGCATCTTGCATATGCAAACAAGGATGCATGCCTTAATAGGGGAGTAACAAACAAGAGCGAGCGCATGCTATGAACTTCTTCGACTAAAAAATTAACAAACAAGAACACAAGCCTTGAACTGACCAAGGTATGAAAAGTCGAGGTGGCCGTCCGAGGTATGAACGAGGCGTGGCATGAGCTAGCGTGAGTGTGAAGACGTACTGAATCAGCTCCCAACGTATCTAGATCTTGATGAACCTGCAGTGAGGTTGGTTGGTTAGGGTTGGGTTGGGTTGAACTCAAGAAAAGCAAGTGAGAGAGGGGGGAGGAGGAGGAGGAGAGAGAGGTGGAGGAGGATTCTTACCTACATGGAGATGATGCAAGCTCGACCGTGGCTCACCGACGATAGAATTAGATCCCGGGAGCAGTGACATGAACGAGGTATCGGTGGCCATGGACCTACGGAGGAGAGGATAAGAGCGAAGTCTCGTTCACCGGAGACGGGAAGGTCCACCGGTGGCAGGGAAGCCGGGCGCCATGGCGGTGAGGTCATTGGGCGAGGTGGGAGGAGAGAGAGAGTAGATGTGTCGAGGAAGAGACTTGCGTGAAATCCAGACAAATGACAGGGGTGCCGATTGGAATTTGGGTTTAGCATGGGCCGGACTCAATGGAATTGTCAATTAAATTATATATCCAATTCCATGGCAGCCAAACACACCACCCCGTGGAATCGTAAATGAATTCCGAGATTCCTGCTCCAATACCCGGGAGCCAAATGAGCCCTTAGTGTATTCGTTGTGCAACATGGATTACACCCACTATATGCGAACGTAGATATGTCTGACACCCATGCCTGTACCATGGATCGTCTCATACTGAAGCACTTTCTTGGTGGTGCACACCAAGGGAGAACACAAACATTGGTAATTTTAATAGGGATCATCTTATTAGGCTACCGTCGAGTATCTAATACTAGCACACAATAAGATATACAAACAAGAACATTGAATGTAAATGCGATATGATATGGTCCTTCACGTCGTGATCTCCATCTGTCGTCACCGGATTCCGGCACCGTAGACACCAGGGTACCGGTGCCTTTCCAGCATGGTATTCCATCACCTCTGTGACTATCTACTACTACCTAACATATGGTAATCACTTTATCTTTGCCACAACCATATCACAAAGCAACGCCCCCTTCAAAACAAAGTTATATGCCTCTACTTTATCTGTGCATGTTTTACATGGCTGAATGGGCTTTCGCACAAAAACCGTTCTTACCTACGAAATTTCAGCACAACGTTGATCAAGTAGTTGTCTCTACTACACCCCTTTTGGGGCCCTCCGTTGTAAATGCATACCAACTAATGCGAGAGAGACAGACACCCCCCTAAGCCACTTTATACGTTACAAGCCGTATGTCAAGCGTGGACCAGTATCGCGAATGAACGCGTAAAGTTGGGGGCCACTTCATCAAGCATTACTTCGGTATACACAAGTACACGTGGGAGGGCAACAACTAAAAGATCAATGCCCACACGCTACATCTCGTGTGTTCTACCCATACTAGCATTACTACGCATAGATCTAGCTCTGATACCACTGTAGGGGTTGCGCGTATGAAAACAATAAATTTTATCGTACGCCCCTGAACCCCTAATGCTGCCATGACCTATCTATTAGTAATATAGTAACAGGAGGGGATTTTCGCGAACTTACTCTTGAAGACCGAAAAGCGTTGTCAACGCTCGGGAGAGCATGGTTGATGTAGACGAATCAAAGCTGACCTCAAGGTCGTGATGAAGTCCTTGCGCTCTAGCGGCTTAACGACTTGAGTGCCTCAAGTGTGGCACCTCGCGGGGCGTTACATACGTCCGGTGCCTGACGATGATTCTCACTTCCCCGATCCAGCAGCAGTTATGGAAGTAGAGCTCTTGGATCCGAATCCCGCAGCGCGACGGCGCTCTGCGGTGAAGATGTCTCTCGTTCCCGCAGTCCAAACTTGGGACCACGGTCATGAGAGAGAGAGAGAGAGAATATCAATTGGAGGTTTTCCCAAAAGTGATAAGACCTCTATTGAATATTGTGTGTATTTATCTGGCCAAATACCCCCACTATATATAGGGGAGGGGAGGTACTACCTCCCTGAAAGTCCCGGGGTGGGACTAAAGGAGAGGAGAGGGGGAGGGGTGGCACCGCCGGCCACCCCATGGGCCCCATGCGGGGGGCTGGCCCACTAGGGCACCGGCCTCCCCTCTTCGCCCTTTGTAACACCCTCAAATCGGCCCTATGCAAGTTTCAGCGCTTCCCGCCAAACACGCATAGAAACGATTCAAGGACGCCCACCAGGCACTTCCATGCGGGTGGAAAATAAAGTAATACCATTACACAATAGTCCACGATGGAACCCACAGAACAGATACATACAACATGACTCCATGAGCCAAGAATACAGATATACAATACAAAGATCCAAATCACCTTGAAAACGATACAACGTCCGAGTACGGACAAGATGCAAATAGGGATAAGAGCCCTGAAGAAGAACCAATGGCGTCCATAACCCTGCCTAGGCCAAGCCGGAAGGGTAACCCTGCTAACGACGTTGATCTCAAACCTGCTAAAACAAAAGGGGTGCCGACAAAGGGCGAAGGAAAAAGAGGAGCGTCAGTACTAAGGCTAGTACACGGCGAGGCTAGAATTCGGCGGCTCTCGCCTACATAGGTATGGTGGACTGAAGCGGCAGCGCAGCATGCATAAACAACCTATAGAGACTCGATGCAACTGTCGGCTATTAGAGAGGGATAAGAGAGACCTATTCGGGACCAACCTGATACTAACACCAATCATACCCATCCTGGCATTTCCCCCTCGAGAACAAACGAGGAAGTCAAACTGAGGAACTCACACAGTTGGCAGTTTTATTCATTCCATTATAGTTGAAGCACTTACTAGTCAATACAGATAGCATGAGTCATCCTGATAGCATAAGTAGTGGGCAGTTTTAGTTAACCATTCAGTTGTAGTGGCAGTACTTACTAGCAGATACAATTAGCATGGGACATCCCAAAACCCAGCAGTTGTTGGCACTTTTATTTCATTCCATTGGAGTTGCGATATTTACTAGGCAGATATAACATGACACGATACACACCAGTTCCACCAGTTGTTGGCACTTTTATTATCCATTCAATTGTACTAAAGCTGATTACTAGTCACATATTAAGTCAAATTTATAGCACTACTTTAGTTATGCTTGTCTATGATCGAGATACTGTGCTCCAAGTCATCCATAACCGCGGACACGGCTTTCAGAAAGATTTACCCTACATGGGTGCACAAATAGCAACACACACACGATCAACCTCGGAAAAACAAAATCAAAACCCAACGAGGCTTTCACGACAAAGCAATCACATGATTCATAAAATATTTCAGGGGGCCACCCCACTAAGCTATCCGCAACGAAGTTGGCCGGCTCCAAGACGGACCCAGGGTTTGTGTGGACAGCGGTAAACGACTGGGAACCTGAAAGTGTGACTGGGCTTGTCGATACAGCAAAATCGTGTCACGATCGAAAACAATACAGGTGCTCCACGCACAATCTTAAATAAAGCAGTAAAGCATGGCATAAGTACAGGATAGTAATAAAGCCCCAAACTACTTTGTGGCCCCAAGAAATAAGAAATGAATCCAGCTCTGGCTAAGGGGATTCATGGTCCCATATGCGGATAGTGCGATAGTCAAGGAACAGGTATCAAGTACTCGGGGCCTACGGGACACAAGTGAGCGGTTAAAAACCAAATATTTGCTATTGCCCACCGATGCCTCTACATTAGTTATAACTATTTCCAGCATTTTAATCAAGTTGTATTTAAAGTCATGATCCTCTCCGCCGTAAAGCATCTCCACCATTTAGCATGTGCCAATCTCCCAACAACGGTGGAACAACAACGACGTGAAGCAGCACTTGAGCAAGCAACTACGACACGCAAGGCCGACTATCTATCATACAACAGGCAATAGGATGTGTCCAAGGCAATATAGAGGCTGCAGGGAATATAAATGGTGCACGGATACTAAAGCATCGCAACAAGGATAGCAATAGATCAACAGGAGGAAATAAAGACAATAAACGCAAAATAGGTAGAAAGGGGGAGGATGCTCGCCTGGGAAACACTGTTGAAGGTTCATATCCGGAGAACTTGTCGATACTCGCATCAACTCATCGACCTAATCTGCGAAGAAGCAAACACTAGAAGAAACACCAGATGCAATATTTAATACTACGACAGAAGATCCGGCATGCTTATGATATGATGCATGGCATGGCACAGAAAAGGTGCAATTAGGCAATATTAAGCGGAACCGGGGTCCCGATAATTAATTACACGGCTCAAGTTATTTAGAACCCCCGCAATTTAAATATTGTATTAATAGGGTGAAACATGGCATCGGTTCGCTACACCAATTTAAATGGAGTCCGGAATAAGACATAAGTATCCTGCATATTGACTCCATATTTAATTATGAGATGAATCAGCATAATGCCCCCAAACCACAGACAAGTATGCATGCATGAACAATTTAATATGCGACAGTTGGTAATGTCATATTATAAAAATAGCGGCTTAGGGTCACACATCTGGGTTCGGAAGATCTTGGGTTTCGGGGGTCCGGGGTCTGGTCTCAGGGTTTGACGAGAACGGCGAGGTTCGGATACAAGATGGAGAACTTGTCGTGTCGTGACGGAGAACTTGGGTTTCAAGCGGTTGACCTTGTCGTCGATGGTAAACTTGAATGGATCGGGTACCGGTGGTCTTCAGGTCCGTGTAGACGGTCATGGCGTCCGGGATGAAGAACTTGGCGTTCCGTGTCGGCGACCTTGGCGTCCGGGTCCTCGGCAAACTTGGCGTCCAGTCCTCGGGCATCGGTGCGGGAAGAAGGTCTTGTCGTACCGGTGTCGACGCTTACGGGAAGGAGACTTGTCGTCCAGGGTCTCGGCGTCCTTGGATTCCGATTGGAGATCTTGGTGGTCTCGGAGCGGTTCTAGGTTCAGGGTTCGACAGGTTCGGCTTCGGACTCCGGGATCGGTCTTCAGGGTCACGGCCACCGGATCCATGTAGACGATATTGTGGTTCCATCTAGTCTACAAAGGAGATCTTGAGGTTCCGTGTATTAAGATCTTCGGGTTCCTTCTCGAAGTCCAACGAGTCCAACCTCAGGCATCGATCTTGGTGACAGACGATCTTGGCAACACTTGCCTCATGAGCTTGACTGTGCTTGCGCGCCCATGTAGCAGGGACACATGATAGCCTATCTTTGTCTTGGCCTTGAGCAGCACCGATAAACGGAGTCGTGCGCACTGGAAGCAGAACCCGTGGAGGGGAGTGAGGCTGCTGGGGCGTAGGTTGGTAAGGGGACGCCACGACGAGCTCCGGTGCTTGAGGACCAGCAGCCAGCGACTGCATGGGGGATCAGGGCGTGGTCAACCGCGGGACACAGGGAGGCACGCGGCGACAACCTGCAGCAAAATAGAGGCCGGCGAGCTTGAGGTAGGGGTCGACGAGGACACGCGTCTGGTGGAGAGGTCGACGGCATCCACTGTAGGAAGAGGGAATAGGGGACAGCTAACTCGCAGGGAGGAAGGTGTCAGGGACGCGTGCACCATGCTGGGGCTCACCGGCAGCGAGGAACCCTAGGGCTACAGGTCAGGGAGGCCGGAGCCGAGGAGGACGTTGGTGGCGCTCTTGGGTCGTTGCAGGGGCGATCGGAGCTTGTCGGGCTCGAGGAAGGCAGCGGGGTGCCGGAGGACGGCGGAGCTCCCGGTGGCGGCGTCCCATGGTCATGGATCGAGGCGGGATTGGCGGCAGCCTCGGGGTTGCAGAGGGCCAAGCGCGGCGGTGACGTGCTCGAGGGATGGCGGCCGAATGAAGCCAGGGCGACGTGGAGGCGGAGATCCGCTAGATAAGTGGGGAAGCAGGGCGAGCTGGGCTGGGTCACGCGACCGGCCGGCGAGGCGGCGGGAGCTCCTCCGCGGAGATCGAGTAGGAGAGAGGGAGAGCGGTGATGGGAGCGTGCGGGGTCGGGGGAGCGAGGCGGGTCGCGTGCGAGGACAGCGAGATGGTGGGGCTAGGTGAGATGGTGTGCGGGGTGGGTGCGGGACTCGGGCTAGGATCGCACGCGGGGCAAGAGGTGTGACGGTGGGGTGGGGCCCTGTGTGCAGGCGTGTTGGCGTGTACCACGGGGGTGGTTTGGGCCGACGCGCTGCGCGCGCGTGTGTGCATGTGAGGCTGGCGGCGGCAGCTAGGTGGGATTAGGGGTAGGTGGGGTGTGGTGGTTTAGGTTTCTAGGGTTTTGGTCGGTTAACGGGTTGGGCCAACTGGGGTTGTAGTCTGGCTGGCTGGGCCTTTGGCCTGGCCGGCTGACTCCCCCAAACAAACGTTTTATTTTTATTTATTGGTCTATTTTATTTTAAAGACCTTTTGTAAAAGTAATTTTAGACAAAACAAAAGTATCCGGAAGAGATAAAGGTTTTAATTTGAAATAAAGAGGGAGGCAAATAGAAAATAAAGGTAGGCTTTTGGAAAATAGTTTTAGGAAAACAAATGCATGATGACATGACGATGCTCAAATGCAATGTGACATGATGACATGAGCATGCGGTCATGATGATGCACAAAATAAAAATGACACGCGATTTTTTAGTAGTAGTTTTACCGGGGTGCAACACCCTTCTCCCTCTTGCCTCTTCCCTAATGGGCCCTCTTTCCTCCGGAATTGGCCCATTAAGCCTTTGACCTTTTAAATTGATTTTCTCTTTATTAAATAATTATGAATAAATGATTAAATCAATATTTAAAATTCATTCACATATTATTCAATCTCCGTGGCTATGGAACACCTTCCACCTCCACTCCGGACAATCTCTGGACTTACCGAAACCCTTCCAGTTTTCTCTCTACTATTCTTCGGCGATTCTTCTGATCCTATAAACACTCTCTAAGCATCATCAAACCCTTAAGCGTAATACCCTATGGTTCGGGAACACTCCAGACATGGTCGGGACACTCTCGGACCAATGATCAACAGACGGACCTGGATGGCCATGTGACCCCTGTGCGTTCCACGAAGATCTTTCGTCGTTTGAACCAGGACGGTCGTGTTTTATTCCCTTTGTCTCTTGATACTTGCATTGCCCGAGATCTGATCAATGACAGCACCATGTCGTGTTCAATCTCGTTACTGAATAATGCTACTTGACTCGTTCTGACAAGTGATATCCCTGTGATCAAATCACATGCTGCGCAACTATTGGATATAACTTCTCCGAGTGGGCCCTTGAGTATCTTTCCTTCACGTGGACGGACAAATCCTGCTCTTGACATATATTGCCTCTACGGTTTCCACCGAGTACCTGAACACACCTTTATAACCACCGTATTACTAGATGGCGCTTGATGCTATCTAAGCACTCCCGGGAGATAGTGATTGATATAGCCTCACGGTTTAAGGAATAGTCTATGAGGATCCATTTCTAATTATCGTAGCTTGAACTTCGTGACATGATCGGGTCACGATGTTAACTTGAACTTAATCATAAAGAGAAAGTTTATGATTGAGTTTTATATCATGCTATAACTGTGTTGAGTGGAAACATCAATACACGTGTGATATATAAACAACCAAGGGGTTCCCAGTGAAACTCTAGTCACTGGTTCATTGGTCAACAGATGATCAAGTTTCGTGGTCATGTGGCATTTATGCCAGTTGGAAATGGAGTCGTCTTATTTTGAGAATGAGATGATGAACCAATACCCAACCTAAACGTCATGACCCGATCATGTCACTAAGTTCAAGTTACGATGATTAGAAATGGATCCTCATAGACTATTCCTTAGACCGTGAGGCTATATCAATCACTGTCTCCCGGGAGTGCTTAGATAGCATCAAGTGCCATATGTTAATACGGTGGTTATAAAGGTGTGTTCAGGTACTCAGAGGAAACCGTAGAGGCAATATATGTCAAGAGCCGGATTTTTCCATCCACGTGAAGGAAAGATACTCAAGGGCCCACTCGGAGAAGTTATATCCAATAGCTGCGTAGTGTGTGATTTAATCACAGGGATATCACTTGTCAGAACGAGCCAAGTAGCATTGTTCAGTAACAAGATTGAACACGACATGGTGATGTCATTGATCAGATCTCGGGCAATGCAAGTATCGAGAGACAAAGATAATAAGAGACTACCATCCTGGTTCAAACAACAAAAGATCTTCGTGGAACGCACAGGGGTCACATGGCCAGCTAGGTCCCTCTGTCGATCATTGGTCCCGGAGTGTCTCGACCATCCCTGGAGTGTTCCCGAACCATAGGAGATCACGAGTAAGGGTTTGATGATGCTTAGAGAGTGTTTATAGAATCGGAAGAATCGCCGAAGAATAGTAGAGGGAAAACTTGAAGGGTTTCGGTAATTCCGGTGCATTGCCACGGAGATTGAATAATATGTGAATGGATGTTAAATGTTGATTTAATCATTTATTCATAATTATTTAATAAAGAGAAAATCAATTAAAGGTCAAAAAGGCTTAATGGGCCAAATCCCGGAGGTGAAAAGGCCCAAGAGGGGATCCCACCCCTAGGAAGGGCCTAGGGGGTGGTCGGTGGCCCTAGTGGGCCTGCCCCATGTGGGTCCCATGGTGGGGGCTGGCCGGCGCGCCACCCCACCCTCTCCCATGATTAGTCCCACCCCGGGACTTTGAGGGAGGGTGTGCCCCCTTTTCCCCTATATATAGTGGGGGTATTTGGCCAGATAAATACACACAATATTCAATAAAGGTTTCCTCACTTTTGGGGATACCTTCAATTTATATTCTCTCTCTTGTGACCGTGGTCCCAAGTTCGGATTGCACGAACGAGAGACATCTTCACCGCAGAGCGCCGTCGCACTGCGGGATTCGGATCTAGAAGCTCTAGTTCCGCAACTGCTGCTGGATCGGGGAAGCGGGAGTCATCGTCAGACACCAGACATGTGTAACTCCCCACAAGGTGTCACACTTGAGGCACTCAAGTTGTTGACCACATGAGCGCAAGGACTTCATCATGACCTTGAGGTCGGCTTCAACTCGTCTACATCAACCACGCTCTCCTGAGCGTTGACAACGCTTTTCGGTCTTCAAGGGTAAGTTCACGAAAAGCCCCTGCCGTTACTGTATTACTAATAGATAGATCCTGGCAGCATCAGGGGTTCAAGGGCGTAGGGTTAAATTTTATTGTTTTCATACGCGGAACACCTACAGTGGTATCAGAGCTTGATCTATGCGTAGTAATGCTAGTACGGGTAGAACACATGAGATGTAGCGTGTGGGCGTTGATCTTTTAGTTGTTACCCTCCCACGTGTACTTGTGTATACCGCAGTAATGCTTGATGAAGTGGCCCCCAACCGACTTTACGTGTTCATTAGCGAGACTGGTCCATGCTTGACATACGGCTTGTACCGTATAAAGTGGATTAGGGGGGTTTCTGTCTCTCTCTCTCGCATTAGTTGGTATGCCATTTACAACGGAGGGCTCCGAAATGGGTGTAGTAGAGACAACTACTTGATCAGCGTTGTGCTGAAAGTTTGTAGGTAAGAACGGTTCTTGTGGGAAAGCCCATTTAGCCACGTAAAACATGCAAAGATAAAGTAGAGGTGTCTAACTTTGTTTTGTAGGGAGGCATTGCTTTGTGATATGGTTGTGGCAAACGTAAAGTGATTACCTTATGTTATGTAGTAGCAGATAGTCACGGAGGTGACGGACTACCACACCGCAAAGACACCTGTACCCTGGTGTCTACGGCGCCGGAATCGACGATGGATGGAGATCACAACGTGAAGGACCATATCACATTGCATTTACATTCAATGTTATTGTCTGTATATCTTATTGTGTGCTAGTATTAGATACTCGATGGTAGCCTAATAAGATGATCCCTGTTAAAATTACCAATGCTTGTGTTCTCCCTTAGTGTGCACCACCAAGAAAGTTCTTCGGTATGAGGTGATCCATGGTACAGGCATGGGTGTCAGACATATCTATGTTCGCATACAGTGAGTGTAAGCCATTTGCATAGGGAATACACTAAGGTTGAGTTGGCGAGCCTAGCATGTAGCAGACATGGCCTTAGAACACGGATGGTCGAAAGATCGAGCACGAGTCGCATGAATGATGTGACTGACGTTTAGCATCCACCCTTGAACCCACATTGATGGTCGTGATGATCGGGGGAGATGTGGCTGAAAAGGGTCGTGTTATTACTAGGAACCCTTAAGGGGATAGGTGTTTCTGAGTGGAGTTATTATTAACTCATTTAATTATAAACTTAGTCTAAATTCCTTTTGCAATTATAAATGTAGAAAATGGTTCTTCCTGATGCTACTTTTCCTATTTATGATTGGTTATAAGGAGAGAAGCTTAGGCTAGACGGATGCAACTTCTCTATATGGGTTGCGCGTCTCCACGTTCTACTTAGCGAGAATAATGTGGTCGACTACATACTCGACGAGATGGATTTGGAGCAGCCCTGTTTCTACGAGACCCCAAAACAGCAGGAAGACCGCTATTACCATCGTGAGATGTCCACCTTCATATCAGTTATAATGTGCTACGGGGTTGTGGATGAGTTGTGGCAAGTCGTGGGTAATCTTGACCCTCGTGTGACTATGGTATAACTTAGGACACATTTCGTGGAACAAGCACGTATATGGGAGCATGAGCTGATGGGAGACTTCCTCTCCGTTAAGATGGAGGAGAACTCATCGCTTGACGACCACTTGGAGCGCATGCATGATGCGTGCATGAGGCCTGCATACTTCTTGGATAGTTGGATGACGGGCTCTTTTGCAAATGGCGTTGTGCTGTGGTCGCTGTCACCAAGCTACCAAGCACAAGTCAGGACTTGCATTATGAGAGGTGACGCGGAATCAATGGAATTCCACAGGTTCGTATCACATCTCAGGAATGTGATGGTTGAACCTGTTGTTGCTGAGGTCATAAATGACAAAGGTATATATTTGATATATAATTTTATAAATGTTATAATCTTGCAAACACATTTGCAGTGTTAAGTATATTTGATACTTGTTCTGTTTTACTGAAAACAGGTCCTTCTGTATGAGAGGTGCTTGCTGGAGAGGATGTGACGCTGCGTGTTGATGGCAAGCATGATGATGATGGACAACAACCCTCTCCCTCGACATTTATCATTTAGTTTATGTTTAGGACGATTATTGCAATCAATAGATCGTGAACCTCTTTAGTGTGTCTCACACTTTATGAGACGGTTATTCATATCAGTTTGTAATAAACAGTTGTTCTACATTTATGAATGATTTCTATTTGTGTTCATATCTTGTTTGATTACTTGTGAATTATCCTAGTAGTTTTGAAACTAATTGATAATGCATGAACATTTGTAAAATATTGAAATGCCTTGAAAAATACCCAACTTAATGATATATTCACCTTTTGAGTTCGTTGCTCCTCTCCAAAGCTTCTTTATATTAGTTGACATGGTATGCAGGACCCTTTTGCCATCGGGGTCAAGGGGTCCACGTAAAGAGTCAAGTAACTCAAAACTCTGCATCTTAACATTAAGGGCAATAACGCAAAAATGCTCGGGAGCATCAGCAGCAGGAGGATCAAAAGTAGCAAACAAAACCTGCATATAAGTTAAAATGAAATTTAAAAGAAGAATTAGAAAAGAAGGAGAACTACAAAAAGATAGTGTTCCAGAAAACAAAACTTCGGCTTACCACATCTTTCGTATCAAGAATTTCTTCTGAATCAAGACTGAAGAAGTTTTGTACATGTCTAGAGACTATATTTCCTTCGTATATATGCATCTGTTTTGAATGCAAACGAAATACAATATGTAAAAAAAGCACGAACAACACAAAAAAGGAGCTCAAATTTGGAGAGAGAAAAATAAGGTAGAAGTTCACATCTCAAGTTGGAAAACTTACACAGCAAATATACGGAACAACCAACTTGTCTAATTTCTTGTACTTTTGTCCAAGCAAATAAGTTCCAACTGATGCGGTGAGCGAGCAAAGAAATCCAGTAGGATGGAATGCCTGGCCAATTTAACCAATAGTGCACTCACAATCAACATTACCGAAAAGTACTTGGTCCCTAAAAAAATAACACAATAACCACACAATGATAACTGATCAGGAGAAGTTCACTGCTGCAGTAGAAATTATATATTTGCATATAATTGGGAAGTTCGCTAAGAATTGATAAGAGTTCAATATACTAGACTTGAGGAGTTATGTGATGGAGTAGAAAAGAATGCAAAAAAATAAGAACTATAACAAAACTAAAGTAAATTGTTTTAGTAAGCAAATATAAGAAAAAACAAAGAAACCTTTTCAATGGATTTCTCCTCATTCAACAGTCTATAAAAAACTTCTTTTATTTTTTGGAAGGCCAGAAGAGCGGAAGGCCGATGAGTTAAACAAGGGGTGGACTCTGAAAAAAAAGAAAAAAACAGAAGTTCACACTGATAATCTGGTAAGTTCACACTAAGCATGATATATGGAGCATAATGGAGATCAGATAGATATATGCAGAACTTGAGACTACATCAGAGGAAGTCCATTATGGGAACACAAAGTACATCTATGCACAGGCTAATGAATTCCAAAAAATACAAAAAATAAGAAAAATGTACATTTATTCAACAAAATATTTCATGAACTGTCAGTTTACACCACGAACAGAACAAAGGCTTATGTAAGAAAATGCTGGACGCCGACAAAACATCGCAACCCACCAACCCAACCCAGAAAAACAAAGATTGTAATCACAGGTCACTGCCTGATTCTTAGGCTGTTGCATTTGGCCAAGTGATAAATTATTTTGAAGAGTGGGAAGAACCAATGTATGTTGATAACTCATGGATGGGGAATTCATCCCCCTTTGGATCGACATCGACTTCTAACGGAACAGAAGTTCTGGCCGCAGAAGCGACATCTTTGTCAGCACCAACTTTAGTATCCTTATCTACCTCTATGACTGTCAGACCCATATTCATTATCATGTGCTGCCTCTTTAACTTCATATACTGCAGGAACAGAAATCGTGGCCAAGAAGTAGTAGTATTGTTACCACCAGTTTCAGCATCATGCGTTGCCTGAACAACATGATCTTTTACCGCAGCAACATTTGATTCAAAATTTCCAGCGCCTGCAACCTTGACTGGGACAGTGCTAGCTACTGCTTCCGTAATAGGTTCCTCAGTAAAAATACAACTCCTGCAGAATCCCCATCAATTACCATATCATGATCATGCACATTTCTTGCAGCACTACACTTGCCAGACTCGCCTTGCATGTTGTCAACATTGTCCATAGGCTTAGCGGAAACAACTCCAGCTGCTCCCACTGAAATAGGATCCACATGCAAAGCTCTAGATCCTTCAACATCCTTATCCGGTGCCACAACATGATCATGTAGACTCCCTGCTGAGCCACATTTGATTTCAACATTGTCGGCATTGACAGGAATGTCAGTGCCCAATTCCATATATTCTTGACCATGATCTTCAGTAAAATCGCGAGGAGGCATTACAGCAATAGATGGACGCTTCTTGAACTGAAAATCACTTAGATTATCGATTTCCAATTCTTCATCAACATCTTCATCATCAAGCTCGTCGGAAGCATGTTCCTCATCTAGCCTATCATCTTCCTGCACAAAATTTAGAAAGTATGAAAAGTTAGCATGATACAAAGTATTAAAAAAGGAGAAGTTCACTATAATGCTAACATGAATTTAGCATTTAAAAATCATAGAGGTCAACTATCTAGTTGCAGTGAATAAACCTCAAATGCAAAAAAAAGGAGAAGTTCACTGTGATGCACATAGAGGATAACTATATAAAAAGAGAAACAACATAACTATAACCTCAGCTTCTTCAGCTGATTGACTTAAAACAACAATAGGGGAAGACGCATCTTTGGCAGGAGCATCATCATTAAAAGCAGGAGGACCTTATTCCCTAATATGCCTTTCAATCACAACATCTTCTCTTTCAAACTCTCGTCAAATTTTATCTTGTTTCAAACCAAACTCTAAGAAACCAGTGCGCACACAAGACGTTGGAGCCCTCAATGAATCAAGCAATCTGATCTCATGTCCCTTCTGTTCTTCAACAACTTCAGCACTAGGGCCATGACCAGCGGGAAATAATCCAGATATCTTGTTCATCCGGTCAGCTGTAGTAGGGATGGAATGAGAAATATCATAAACTTTTTGAAGTACAAGATCGATCTTGCTCAAGGCTGAAACCGGTGTTGCACCACCACTAGTTGCTGATGGCTCAGGGATAGGCACAGTTTGAACATTTTCTATCTTGACAGAAACAATTTCATGCTACGTAATGGTCAGTGGATCAGAAAAATGATCACGTTCTGGGAGATTATTAAGATTGTGTCCAACATTAGATCTAGCATGAGGTTCTTGGATAGGCAAACGATGAGAATATGCAATTTGGTTGCGACCTTTCCACTGCATATAATATGGATAAAAATAAATTAAATAAATACGAAAAGTATACAGGAAGTTCACTAAAATCATGAAAAAAACAAAAAAATAAGGATTATGCACGCATAATGGTAAAACATAACATACAAAAAAAACCATATAAAAAATGAGTTGACCAAGGAAGTTCATATGTAAAATTATAGAAGTTCACTACTGCTTAAATGGGTATTTGTAGAAATAAAAAGGAACAAAAGAATGAGGGGTTTCACAAATGCTATGTGTTAATACAGGAAGTTCACTTATGCAACATACAGGAGCTCACTACTTAAATGTTGGGTATGTCAAACAATTGAAAAGAGATTCAAAAATATATAATAATTCATATTAATATGGATTAAAAAAAGAAGGAAGTCCACACCTACAAAAATATCATTGGTTCACTGATGCGAAAGTGGAGTATTTCCAAAATGTGAAAATAGGACAAACAATGCAGTAATTAACACTGACTACTATCAATTAAAAAAGAGAAGATCACATATACAAGATATCAGAAGTTCACTACTACATAAAATGGAGTCAACACAAAAATAAAATAAAATAATAATATAAGTATAAAAAATGCATAATGAATACATCATAAAATTAAGAAATAGCTCAAAAGAAGAAGAAAAGAATAGTGGTACTCACAATCAGTTTGCCAAACCTATAATCTGCAAGATTAGGACCACCACTCTTATAGAGATCTAGTTTATAAATCTCCTTCATCTTCTTCTTTTGGAAGTAATTTTCACGAGGTGTGAGAGTTTGCATGACCGAATGCTTGACAGAATAGCAGCTGTCAAGATACATGATAACTGGAACGACACCACATCCTTCGGGTCATGCCTTCTTTTCTTCTTGGTACCTGATAGCACCTCTTTTGATTTCATCACAAACAACCTGACAGAAATCCATGGTGACCATACTCTAGTAATCCATGTTAACTAACATAGGAGCCTCCCTACCAAGGCGTGTAGCAGCACCGGGATAGATCAATTTGTTGAACAAAATGTCAAAGAACACCTTCACAGCTAAGTCAACTTTTGAATCATCCTTGACTAAATCTTCTAAAAGTTTTCGCAGGTGCTTGGTTTCAATATGAGAACTTGGTGTAAAACCAAGTTCTATCTTAAGCTCACTAATGACCCACAATTATAGGGGGTGTATCGCAGTATTTTTGAGGGAAGTGAAACCCAATTTATTGATTCGACACAAGGGGAGCCAAAGAATATTTATAAGAAATCATTGAGGATACCTGCAGCTTGCAAAAAGGTAAAACAAGGGAAGGTAGATGGGTGAGCATCTCCCTCATCTCCTTCATTGCTAAAGCGTCGTGCAATGAGATCTTCATTGTATGAAGGCCTAAACTGAGAGGCTGATCTTGAAGGCCTTGACCTCCTAGGTGTGTCCCTCTCAAATATTTCTCCAAATGTGTGGTTGTTCATCTTTGATATTCTGAAATTTAAACATCCATTATACAAGTGATTGCAAAGTGAATACAAAATGAAGGGAACTACTCATAGGGACTTGTGAGAGGCCTAAACATGCATTAAAACAATATCTCTAAGCATTGAACAAGCTTACAAGCTCTCAAAACCTGTCACCTACAGTAGCAAAATACTCAAGATATAATCCACTAAACACAAATCTCCTTGGACAAGTGGAGGAGTCACATACCGGAGAACAAATGCTCCAAATTCCAGCAGCAAAGATGGGCTGAGCAAGGAGATCAAAAAATCATGGACAAGAACAGCAAGAACGCAATTTCGAGCAATGAGCTGGTATTTTCTCGGGAGAGAGAAGGCAGAGGCAAGTGAGAGAGTGAGTGGAGGGCCAGGGTGGCCCACACCATGGCCAGGCGCACCCCTGGGCTGGCCACGCCACCAGGTGGTGTGCCTTCCTAGTGGGCCCCCTGGTACTCCCCAGGTACTTCTCTGCCCCTTTTTCACGTAAAAATTTAATATGAATTTTCTGGAATTTTTCGAGACACTTTTTTGAGCAATTTTCAGGTATTGATGAATGATTTTTCTACAGAAAAGTGATTTTGAAATGATGCAATGACAAAATAAAACCAAAACTTCAGAAGTTCTAAGACACTCTAATATGCAAGCAACTAATGACAGAAAAGTAAACTAAGCGAAAACAAAAACTAAAATGGATAAAATAAAAGTAAGCGGAGATAATCATGGTGAAAACATTGTTTTGCTCATTAAAATCCCTTTGTTAACAAGGTTGATCACGTCTTGTTACCAAAATAATTTTATATGAAACAAAATTTGGTATCCACTAATGATTATGTTACCTCAACCTTGATAGCAATGGTCCCAATCATAATAATTTCATATTTTTCTCGTGGTATGGGACAATATATTTCGCCAACTTGAATGCCCTCAATATTTTCAATCGAATTTAGGCCATAATTCCTATCAATCATCTTGGGGAAATAGACAGTGTGTTCCTTGTCATTAACATTAAAACTCACCTTTCCTAGATTACAATTAATAACAGCTCCTGCAGTATTAAGAAAAGGTCTTCCAAGAATAACAGAGATATTGTCATCTTCAGGCATTTCAAGCACAACAAAATCAGTTAATATCAAGCAATTATGAGCCACTTGAACATGTACATCCTCACATATACCAACAGGAACAGTAGTAGATTTATCCGCCATTTGCAGAGATATATCAGTTGGTATTAGTTTTTCCATTTGAAGTCTCTTAGAAAAAGGCATAACACTAACTCTTGCTCCCAAATCACACAAAGCAGTTCTAACATAACTATATTTAATAGAGCACAGAATAGTTGGAATCCCTGGGTCTCCAAGTTTCTTTGGAACCTTACCATTAAAGGAATAATTAGCAAGCAAAGTAGAAATTTCTTCATTAGGGATCTTCCTTTTATTAGAGACAATGTCCTTCATACACTTTGAGTAAGGAGGCAATTTAATAGCATTAGTCAATGGATTTTGCAAGAATAAAGGATTTATCCACTCACAAAACTTATTATAGTGTTCATCTTCCTTTGACTTGTGTTTCTTATCAGGGAAAGGCATAGGTTTTTGGACCCAGGGCTCTCCTTCACTACCATGTTTCTTAGAAATAAAATCTTCTTTAGTGTATTTAATATTCTTAGTGTGCCTTTCAGGTTCTTCTTCAACTTTTTCTTTATCAAGAACATCATTTTCGTCATTACCACTTTCAGTTTCAGCATCAGAGACATATATGCTATTGGGATCTATAGCAGGTTCAGGAGATTCTACAATAGTTTTACGTTTCTTTTTCCTTTTCTTAGGAGAAGTACCACTATTTTCAATTTGTTGAGAATCCTACTCAATTCTTTAGGATGCCCCTCAGGATATAGAGGATCCTGGGTAGCAGCACCACTTCTAGTTCTAATTTCATAAGCATGTTTTTCTTTAGCAGCATTAACTAGCAAGTCTGTTTGTACTTTAATAAGCTAATCAATTTGAGTTTGAACCATTTGGAAGTGTTTAACAAGCATTTTAACATCATTAGAGGTTCTTTCCACAATATCTTTTAACTCAATAATAGCTCTTGAATTTTCCATTAGATGATTTTGCACCCTTTTATTAAAATTATCTTGCTTAGCAATAAAAATATCGAATTCTTGTAAGCATTGATTAGGAGGTTTAGAGTAAGGAATATCACCTTCATCAAAGTGTTGGAGAGAGTGTACCTCAATAGTGGATGAGTGGGGGATTGACTTACATAATTCTTCTATAGGAGGTAAATTCTTCACATTTGCAGCTTTAATACGCTTCTCCTTAAGACATTTATTGGCTTCCTTCATCACTTCACCATTTAGTTCAATTACTCCCCTCTTCTTTGATGTTGGTATAGGCGCAGACACAGTTAACTCAGGTGTAGTTGTCTCAGGTATAGTTGGTTCAGACGAAGTCCAGTCTTCATAATTCTTGCTTATTTTAGCCATTAATTCCTCAACTTCTTTGGGAGTTCTATTCCTGAAAACACAATCAGCACAACTATCCAGGTATGTCCTAGATTCTTCAATTAGTCCATTATAATATATATCAAGAAGCTCATTTTTAGGTAATGGTCATCCATCTTGTGCATGAATCAAGGCACAAAACCTTGCCCATGATTCAGGAAATATCTCTTTCTCTCCCTGTTTAAAATCAAAAAGTTCCTGCAAAATAGCATGTCTAGCACTAGGAGGAAAATATTTCTGAAGGAAAGTACTAATCAAGCAATCAGGGCTATTAATAGAACCAGGAGGTAAATTATTAAACCAACTTTTATCTTCTCCTTTCAACGAAAAAGGGAAAGTTTTAGCAACAAAGTAGGTGCACATCTTAATATCATCAGAAAACAGGCCACTCATGGTAGAAAGCTCAGTCATATATGCTACGGCACTTTCATTCTTAGTCCCACAAAAAGGTTCTTTCTCAACAATAGTTATGTAAGATAAATCAAGAGAGAAATCGTAATCCTTATCTTTAATGTTTATGGGAGATGTAGCAAACTTAGCATTAGGAGACAATTTGGGTTTTATAGTACGCCTCTCAAGGAGACTCTTAATAGCACTCCTATCATGGGTGTTTTGACATTCTTTAATAAATTCATCGGTCATCTCTATATAACCATCTTCAATATCATAACTCTCTCTCGACTCAGGTGAACTGACAGGTGTAGTAGTGTCTTCATTAGGAGTTTCAGTATTTCCAGCTATGGTTCTAGCAATCGTAGCATCTAGGAAAGTACCTAATGAACCACTCTTATCAAGCACAGTAGAAGCAGCATCATAAGTATCAGAAGTTTCAGATTCAACAGTAGTAGTAGTGTGTGTAGCATGTGTATGTGGTGGTGTAAGGAGCTTACTCATACCAGATGGTGAATCAAGAGCAACAGAGGTGTTCAGAACCTTACCTCTTCTTGTAGTGGATGGTAAAATAGGAACATTTCCATCACGAGACTTACCCATGATGGATAGATGGCAGTGAACAATAGTGATTCCAAGTGAACTTGATAAATAGAGCTATGCTCCCCGGCAATGGTGCTAGAAAATAGTCTTGATGACCCACAAGTATAGGGGGTGTATCGCAATATTTCTGAGGGAAGTGAAACCCAATTTATTGATTCGACACAAGTGGAGCCAAAGAATATTTATAAGCCTTAACAACTGAGTTGTCAATTCAGCTGCACCTAGAAACAATCTTGCTCACATTAGTTTATCAGTAGCAACAGTTTAGTAGTAGCAATAGCAAAGTAACATCAGTAGTAAAAGTAAAGACAGTAGTAACAATAGTAGTAAACAGTTGGATTAAAGCGTGGTAGGCATAGGGATGGATGGACGGGCGTTGCATGGACAAGACAATTCACACGGCAATCAAGACATAGGGAAATTGTAGATAAATAAGATAAAGCATCCAAGTACTAGATAATCATAGGCATGTGTTCCATATATAGTCATACGTGCTCGCAATGAGAACTTGCACAACATCTTTTGTCTTGTCAGCCTGTTTGCAGCAGGGCCTCAAGGTAACTACTGGCAATTAAGGTACTCCTTTTAATAGAGCACCGGAGAGAAGCATTAACACTCTGTGAACACATGTGATCCTCACATCAAATCCATCCCCTCCAGTTATCCCGATTGCTGTCACTTCGGGGCCTTTGGTTCCGGACAACAATGTGTGTATACAACTTGCAGGTAAGACCGTACACAATACTATCATAATGAATCAATAACATGTTCAGATCTAAAATCATGCCACTTGGGCCCTAGTGACAAGCATTAAGCATAACAAGTTGCAACAAAGTCAAAAAGCACTAATAATAGATACTAGGCACCGTGCCCTAACAATCTGATGCCATTACATGAATGATCTCATACAATCCCTACTATCCCCATAGCCTACAGCGGGGGATTATGTGGGCTCCCCAGATTATTCATCCGAGAAATCCTAGTTATACATATCTCCATGTTCCCATGATCAGTGAGCCGTGGAACATAACCGACAAGTATCATTGCAACATCCGAAACATAACGAATTACAAGACTTACATAAATGCCATTATGGCTACATCATCCTTAGCAGCGGAACATCATCATGGGCAGAGTCCAATCGTGCCTCAACCTACAGGCAACTGACTGGGAAGATGGCCTAGCTCGCTGGACGTCACCTAAATCTTCCAATGTTGAACCTCTGAAAGTCTGGCCAAGTAAATAGCCAGGGACAAAGCCGTGAGTACTTTTGAATGTACTCGCAAACCACCGGGATAAATGACATAAGGATATGCAAATCTGGATGTGGCGAGATAACTCTATCTGGGGTTGTTTTCGAAAAGCCCAGACCACCTCCTATATCTATGGCATCTCCATATGTTTATTGAAAGAGAGTTTTGAAACATGCCTCCGCTTTATAATTCATGACATCTCCATGTATTTGTTGAAAAAGAGTTGAAAACAGTTTTGGAGTAAAAGCCCTTTTTAAACCTCTTCGACCTCCTCGAGTCAAAGCAAAGCTTTCGAACTCAGGTTCCCCCGGAACCTTCATCCGTCCATCAGTTCCTTCCAAACAATCACCATTTGGGTACTCCTAGCCAACACATTTACAACCGTCCTTGACCGTGGACACGGCTATTCGAATAGATTATACTCTGCAGAGTTTGCGCACTTTCCCCACAAGAATCAATACATCTGTCAGGATACAACCACGGCCCACTACCACTGTAGATGGGGGTCCAGATAATCAAACCTAACCTTTCGCTTGTTGACCCTAGCAAAGGATGCTTTTCCTTTTGGGTTTGTTCTCCCCGGCAACAAGTATGTGGCTCCCACCCATAGTCCTGCCTTCCGTACACGCGCATACCCAAGCCGCAACTTGGCATATACCTTAATCTGGTGACTCCACTACCTTCCATACCACCTAAGTCATACCGTCCGCGGGAGACCCAATTGTTGCACCGGCACTCCTGCCAAAATAGGCTCACTCTTGCCGAAGCAAGCAACAAGCTTCAGATCCGAGATCTGGTAGCGCCTGCCCGGAATTCCAGGGATTACTCCCTTTAAGCATGGTACAAGCTGCCCCGACTAATGAAGACAAACTACGAGCTAAGCCCCAGCACCTGGGGTAATGTGGTTGCACTGATAGAATTGTTCCGGTAAAGGCGTAGAACATCCCTTCACTTTCTCATTTCTCATCACCACCATTTCTTTCGTTAAAACATCCGCTTGGAACGATGCCTCTTCCCAAGGGTTTTACAAAGTAGTTTTGAAACATTTGTAGTGGGGTAACTCCCAAAACAGTTTATTTTCTCAAAGCCGCGGTTTTCAAAGAGGTAGGATGCTAGCCATCGTACTCTCGGTCTAAAGGGATAAAATGGTAGGTACATCAGGGTGGTGCCACGAGGGACACGAAATCATAACTTGGAGGAGCCAAGTTATTAGAGCAGTATTTATAAAACAAGACATGCAGATAAATGATGCGGTTTATAAAGAGGATACAAAACAGGTAATAAAGAGAGTAGGACAAGTATCGGGATTCAGGAATGGTGGCTTGCCCTGTGATCAGAAATAAGTCCCTGGACTTCTTTAGATAACCAAGAATACCCAATAAATATAGTCAGAAATCCCTTCCTTCTTGTCGTCAAACACTCACACTATCGTCGTCATCGGGTATACATGCAAGCAGACAATATCACAATCAATACAAGGCATACATGCATCAAACCATACAGCAAACAAACATACTGAATCCTACTTAACTTAGTAGGTTTTGGAGGAGTGGGTTACTATGAGTGGAGTTACTGGATTGCAATTGAGGGGCGTTTCCCTTGGAAGACAGATGTCTAGGGTAAATACCATGAACTTGGAGTGGGGTTCTGAGGTCTGTAGGATACCAATGTGCAACCATGATATCCTCATATAGGTCTTGACAAAACAAAACCAACACAAGTGGTTTCACTTGATTATCAAATACCTAGATTTAAATATGCCTTTTATAATGGAATAAACTCTACTTTGGGGAAATAATTCACCAGAGTTCATCTGTAGTTCCAAAAATTATTTCCGTGTATGTTTAGGTAGTGTTTGATGTGTTGAATCACATAGAGTTGGAATCTTGTGAAAATAATTACCATAATGCCCTTAATAAATCATCAAAGGCAGTTCTGTAGGGTTTTTCTCTTTTTCACCAGATTAATTCTATAGAAGCTATTGAGTTGATTCCAAGGGCATGTGCTAGGTATTTATAATACCTTTCAGTAGGAATTGAATTCACTCATTTTGGAATTTCCAAACTCCTGGAGTGATTTATTTAGTGAAAATACCAATTACAGAAGTATTTAAATCACCAAAATTCAACCATAGCTCAATAAATTCTGAGCTGCTAGGATTTGATATATACTGATACTAGGAGGTTCTGGGAGGTGGAATCAGGTCAATACCACATTTGGTTTGACCTAGAGAATTTATCCAAGGCAGGTAAAGGCTATTTTTGTTATTTTTGTTAAAGGCATACTTCTGTTCACCTTGGCATAGGACATGTGCTAGATCATAGGTATATCAAATACCTTTCAAAAGAGCCCTATTCCATCTTGGTTGGGTAAGGCTAGCTCACGGAGGAAATTATTTAGTGTACCAGATACATTTTAGTGGATTAATTGCCAAGGAGTAATAAACATTACTTTTGGCAAGTGACCAGTTCTGTATGATGCACAAAACACCTAGGAATATGGGGGATTTTAGATATGGTAGGTTGGAGTTGCCTAGCATTTTTTAAATGATTTAAATTGGGGGTTAAACTTCTGGATTTTAATGATCTACTTAAAAAGAAAAGGAAGGAAAGGGGCAGTGCTGGGCCGGGAATCTAGTCGAACTGGGTCGAGCAGGGCAATTCCGGCCCATCCTGGGCGAGGCTGTGTGCGGGGTGCCCGTTTGAATCTGACGGGTGGGACCCAGGCGCCAGCGAGCAAGGGGGCGCAGGGGGTATGGGCGAGTGCTAGCTGTCATATCTAGTGGAGATCGATGGCCCGGGGGCTTCTCCTTCCTCTGTCTGAACCCGACGGGGAAGGAACCCTAGGGGCGGCGCTGGCGGGGTCAGGGAGCTTACCAGGGGCGCGTGAGGTGCCGGCGATGGGCGGAGATGACGCGGTACTCGACGGCGGTCCCGGCGATGGTCGGCAAGATGGGCTTTGACGCCGAGAGGTGGTTCACGCGGTGGTGACCGACGGTGACCTCGTCAGAGCTCGACGACAATGTCGGAGGAGTCGTTCCTGGGCGAGAAAAATGGCACGGTTAGGTAGAGAAGGAGGAGCTGCTCACGGCAAGGTGACATGCAGGGGGAGAAGGAGGGAGATGAGGGAGCTACGCTCGGATCTCGAGCAAGGACGATGCTTCTTCCTCTTCTTCTCCTGGACAGCACAGAGCAGAGGAGAGGGAGTGGAGCTCGGGGGGTAAGTGAGGGTAGAGAGGGAGCAAATGAGGGGCAGGGGCTCGCTGGGGGTGGCCTCTGGCCATTTATACCGAGGAGGAGAGCTAGAGGGAGTAAATGTCCCATTTGGACATGGGGGAGGTGGATTGCTGGCCAAGGATTGGTCCAGGGGATGGTGGAGAGGGGTAGGAATGATATTTGGGCCAGGTAGGGGCGGAGAGGGCAGTGGTTGGCTGTGGCAACTTTAATTTGCAAGATCTTTTGTAAGATATGCCTCTCCCTCTTACTAGTCTAAGGGTAAAAGGGGCAAGGCTAGGGTGGAGCTACAGTCCTCACGACCAGGGGAGTGTTGGGTGTTGTGGGGGAGTGCTTGACAAGCTTTGGTGTGATTTGGACCTAGCTTGGTTCAAGTTTGCTTGGTTTGCAAAATTTTGATCACAAGAGGGCTGGTGAAGGAAGTTCCAAATTTTGCATAGGACAGAGTGGGGAGATGGTACTGGTGGTTAGATGAGGTTAAAAGACCTCTCTAGGAATTATTTGGGATTTTTCAAAGGAGTTTTGGACCACTTAACACTATTTAATCAAAAAGGACAGAAGTGGTTTCTAGAAGATCATTTGATATTTTTACATTGGACATGGTTGGTTTCTTGTTTTAGAGGGTCCCAAATGTGAATACACACTTAGGGGAATTTTCCCAAGATTTATTGGGGATTAAAAGTATTTAAGACAATTATTATTCCAATTTAGCCATTTAAGAAAATGGGCAAAAAGAAATAATAAAGCTTCCCAAAAATAATTATTTTTGAGATGGGAAGATAGGGTTTGATACATGGAACTCACTTGAGCAAAAAGTTGGCGAAGTGTTTTGACAAAAACCAAACTTTCCATTGGGAAAGGGGTTTTGAGATTTTGTCAAGTAAAGGTGTTAAATAGATTTGAAGCCATGAGAATTATGAATAATATTTGGTAAGTCTTGATGATCAAGATAGATGATGTAGACAAGGTGTAGCTAGCATTTTCAACCTTGGGAGATGGAAATCCAACTTGAATAAGATGGAAAACAAGGAGTTGGGGATCTAGGGAGATGTTATTTTTATACCACCTAAACCTTGTTGGATCTTGGTGCTCAGAGCTCACCTTGGTGAAACGGCTAGATGGGTAGGTATACCAATCCATATATATGAACATGGCAGGAGGTGTTTGGATTAAATGAATTTGAGGTGATCTAGAAGTGATGGCAAACTTTGTTGAAAATAAGGCTGCCATACTAGATGAGCCAGGTTGCCTTATAAACCATGTGAGTTTAATAAGCTCAAGAATCCACTTGGAACAAGTGAAGTAGATTTTTATATACCTATATGAGTAGAACACAACCATGAATAGAGTTGGTCCAAAGGAGGTTGGATGATGGTGTGAGCTACTTCCAAAGTAGGCATGATGACTAGGTTTGCAGGAAAAGTTATTTTCTTGCCTGCAGAACCATCAAGAACGAGTGGGTTGGAGGATGATCTAACCAATGACAAAAGTGGGCCTTGGTAGTCCTTAGGATGGTTAAAAATATGGTTCAGAGGCATTTCCAAAAATGCACAGGGTTTTGGAAAGGGAGGCATTCAAAAGGGTGATGCTGAAACAGTTTCCAGACTTAGTCAAATTTTTGGCAGTTTTGAGGATTTTGACTAGAGTATGAGAGGGAATGTTTTTGGAGGTGTTGCAAGGTACCAAAGTATCATCAAGGGGATGATGTTTAAGTGTAGACGGAGTAGAAGGGATCCATGCTTGATATTGGTCTTCATTGACTTGGAAGCTTCTAGAATGGATCACTGCAGAATTGATCTGGCTAAGGGTTTTAGATGATCCATAGTATCTAGAGATTGATCTGGCTTTGCAAACTTGCTAGGGAGGGTTGATTATTTGAAAACAGCTTGATCCTAGTGATGAGCTCCTAGAGTAGCTCATACAACTTCCTAAGCAAACAAGTCAATCAGTAGATCAAGGCAACTCATCAGACATCAGATCAAGGCAGCTCATCTTATAACTAATGTAAGATCTCACCTTGATAAGGTAAGATCCCTGTGATTGCAGTTCTAGTCCCTGGATCGAAATGCTAGCACCCACAGTTTAAGATGTAGTACATAGAAACAAAGGTCATTATTACATCGCACATCCAGGAGTATAATGGTTCTTACAACTCACTTAGCCCAAGGCTAAGACACAAGTTCACAATACATAGCATAATAATAATAGAGTCTTTAGTCTTCATGTGCCACAGGCAAGCATGTCGAGTGTAGACCCGCAACCCTACTCATCATCAGAGTATCCTGCAACATAATAAGTTACAGCCACAAGGGTCAATACATTTGGAATTGTATTGGCAAGTGATACCAAAGATACTTAGTATAATCCAACCACTACATGAATATATGGCTAAGTGGGGTTATGGCTGGCTTTGCAAAAATTAGTTTAACTTATAGTTTTTGGAGAAGTTTTTCATTCAAGCTATAAGGTACCAATGATAGACATCACTGAACCATTACCCATGTTCACCCACAAGTTTTAACTTAGAGAAATTTGGATGAGGAGATTATTGAACTACTTCACTATCTTGAGGCTCAGAAGTTGTCCATAACCGGGGACACGGCTAAGTACTTAGTTTTACCCTCTCGAGAGGTGGTGCACTTTCCCCACAAGACTCGACATGCATCGAGACAAGACCTTTCAAAAGCAATCCCTCAGACCACCACGGACGCGTTCCATCCTATCACATCTACCACCTTCTGTCCGTCTAGCTGAGTTCTTGCAACTTAGTTGGTCAAGGCAGAGCCCATATGCCATGTGGTTGCACTAGAAGCTTCATGACAAGAATGTCTCCAATCTCTTTGTTCCTGGGTGGCCATCCACAAGTGTGATACACCAGCTGACCATAGACATGGCCCCTGAGTAACCACTCAACATAATCCAAGCAAGTCCCAATCAACCCAGGTGTTTCATTAATAATAGTTGTTTTCTTAGTCCAACAAAAATAATATCTTTCCATACTATCTTGATATGTATTTTCCACCCACAAATTCTACTAGCATAGCTAAGAATTCTAGCATACAAAGTCCTTTAACTAGGGGATACTACCAAGATATAATCTATAGGATAGCATAGCATAGTATAGTAACATAGGAATAATTCTATCATGTTAAGATCTACCAAAATATCACTAGTGCAATAGTGACAATAATAGTACATGGGATGAAATATCACTTGCCTTGGTAGCTAGGGGAATAGGTACAATCCTCACAGCAACAAACTTCACAATCCACACAATCTACACAAGATCAATACAACAACAATAATTCAATCAATTAAACATTACAAAAACATGAATGCATGCAAAATGCAATGATATGATCACAACTCCATAAATTACAAAGTATACAGTACTGAGGATAGAATACCTCATCTAAAAGCATAAGAAATACTCAAAAATAATTTATAGAACAATTTTTGTGAACAAAATACTCCTACAAAGGTTCTGCCTATAATTCCAATTTTTCAGAGGAAAAAGTGTGAAACAAGGCCTCCATAATAAAGGTCTCATTTTTCTGAATCCATAGACACCAAATTTGTATTTTTCTGATTGGTGGATCAAAAGTTATTGAATTTCTAAGTTGAATACTAAATCAGTCTAATTTTCTATTTAAATGATATAGCCTGGCGACGTGGCGCTTTCCTATTGGCTGGTACCGGTTCGGCCGGATCGATCACTGTGGGCCGTCAGATCTTAAGTGACTGCGGACGGATCTGATTAACCTGTACCGCTTCGTCTGCATTCTAATCCTAGCCACAGACGCGAGATATAACGATCCCTAGGACCTGGCCGGGAACGGGCGGCGCTGACCAGCTGGGCACGGCGGCGAAGCGTCGGCTGACGGCGGTCTGGTGGTTCTACAGGGTCAAGGAGTCCGTGGACACGTACCAGAGGTTGGGGAGGTCGTGGCGGTCTCGATGGAGGTTACGGTGGCATGGGGGGTGCTCTGGCTTGGCCCTGATCCCTCGCCGGAGTTGCGTTGCCGGCGGAACTCACGGCTCAGTGACGGAGATGACGACCTGGGGCTCAAACCAGCCAGCAAGGGGGTCAGTGCGATGCGCACGGATCAGCATGACCTAGCAGAGACCAAAAAGGGGCGGCGGAAACCCTACCTTCACCGGAACAAGCGATGGACGGCGGCGACAGAGGAGTTCGCCGGACTTGGTCCGTGTCGTCGATCTGGGGCAAGAGAAAACATGTGGCTCGGTCAGTAGGTGCGCTAGGACATGGTGAAATAGATGAGACAGAGGGGAGGGCGCCGGGCGGCCTGGACTCACCGGAATCGTTGCCGGAGTGCCGTCAGTGAGCGGCGTCCGAGCTCGAAATTTGGGGAGCCTGGGGGCTCTCTGGGGGTGGCGACTGGGGAAAAATGACGAGGAGGGGGTGAGGATTAAGTAGGAGTAATCGCTGGGGGGATTTACTGTGAGAAACGGCCGGAATCGAATCTATTCGAAAACGGCTGGGAAGGGGGGGTTGCTCGACGGCGGGGTTGAAGACGACGGGGTGGTGGGGTCACGTGGCGTGGGGACGATCTGTCAGCGAGAGGGGGTAGGTTGCTGGGCGTGCAGAAAAATAGAAAAGGGGAGGAGTGGCCCGGGTGGGCTATTGGGCCAGATTGGGCCAAAGGCCAGATTGCTGCTGCTGGTTTGAATTCTTTCCCTCCTTTTCTTTTTCTATTCGAATTTCTTTTCTAGTTTTTGTTTGAATTAGCAAATGTGCTCCAAAAAGTCTCAAAATTTCACCAAATTTTTGGAGGACAAGTCTAATGCAATGTAGTACATGCCATGCTGATTTGAATGCACTAATGATGATTTTCAAATGAAAATTTTTGGTGAAATATGGTGAATTGAATATGGTGAATTGTGAGCTTCTCGTAAGATCAACTTCTTCAGTTCCAGATCCTGTGGAACACAGATATGTTTTTCGTACCATAAGATTCCTTGTTCATCTACATGGAATCCTTTTGCCTTTCCTTCATTAACTTTACTTTTGATTTCATCTATTTCTTTGTCCAACTTTTGGGCTTCTTGAATTCTATCCATTGTGGGCTGCACCTCCAAGGATGCAAGGTACCCTTCAGGCACAATTTCGAGTCTCAGCTCTCTAAATTGGGCACACAACTCCTCCGGCAACTCTCCTTTGTTGAGGCCATTCACATAAACCTTGCGGCTTAATGCATCGGCTACAACATTTGCCTTTCCAGGATGGTATTGCAAACTTAAGTCATAGTCCTTGATAAGTTCTAGCCATCTTCTTTGCCTCATGTTGAGCTCTTTTTGTGTAAAAATATATTTCAAACTCTTGTGATCGGTGAACATTTCACAATGCTTTCCCATAAGATAATGCCTCCATGTTTTTAGTGCATGCACAACTGATGCCAACTCTAGATCATGAGTAGGATAATTTACTTCATGATTTTTGAGTTACCTTGATGCATAGGCTACAACTTTACCTTGTTGCATTAGTACACCTCCCAGTCCTTGGTGAGATGCATCACAATAGACCTGAAAATCTTTCTCAAGATCTGGCAAACATAACACTGGTGCTGACACCAGTCTCTTTTTCAATTCCTGAAAGCTGGTTTTACAAGCTTCTGTCCAATTAAACTTCTTCTCCTTCTTTAGCAGATCAGTCATGGGTTTTGCTATCTTAGATAAGTTTTCAATGAACTTCCGATAGTACCCTGCCAGACCAAGGAAACTACGGACTTCTTTAACTGATTTAGGAGGTTCCCATTCTGTCACAGCTGCCACTTTTGCTGGATCAACAGCTATACCATTTCTAGATACTATGTGCCCAAGAAAACCCACTTCGTTCAGCCAGAATTCACATTTACTGAACTTGGCGTAAATTTTATGTTCCCTGAGTTTCTCTAGAATCAGGCGTAGATGTTCCTCATGTTCTTTGTTGCTTTTGGAATATACCAATATATCATCGATGAATACCACTACGAACTTGTCAAGGAATTCCATGAATACTTTATTCATCATGTTCATGAAATAGGCTGGTGCGTTAGTCAATCCAAACGGCATCACTGTATATTCATACAACCCATATCTAGTGGTGAATGCAGTCTTGGGTATGTCATGTTCTCTAATCTTTAGTTGAAAGTATCCTGATCGGAGATCAATTTTTGAGAACACACATGCTCCCTCTAGTTGATCGAAGAGATCATTTATTCTAGGCAGGGGGTATTTATTCTTTATGGTCACCTCATTAAGTGAACGATAATCTATGCATAGCCTCTGGCTTCGGTCCTTCTTTTCAACAAACAAAACTGGTGCTCCCCAAGATGATGAACTTGGTTGGATAAATCCCTTTTCTAGTTGTTCTCCTAATTGCTTCTTGAGTTCTTTTAACTCGTCAACTGACATCTTATAGGGTCTCTTTGCTATAGGCCCCGTTCCTGGTAGTAGGTCTATTAGGAACTCTACATCCCTATCTGGTGGCATGCCAGGTAATTCTTCGGGGAACACATCTGGGTATTCCTTTACTATTGGCACACTGTCTAGGCTAACCCCCTTAAGAGAATTAACCTTGCTCCCCTTGGGTTCAAAGTCAGACTTGAACCTGATCCTTTTCTTTTTTGGGGTGGTAAGCATAACAGTCCGCTTGGCACAATCAATCACCCCTTCATAACGGGTCAACCAGTCCATCCCTAATATGACATCTAATCCTTGGGACTCTAGGATTATTAAACTAATCAGGAACTTGTGTTTTCCAATTTCTAGGATGATCTGTCGGCACCCTGAATTTACTACCATTTCTCCACCTGGAGAACTTACCTTTATAGGACATCCAATAGTTTCAGTGGTGAGTCTGTTTTTCACTACAAATGCTCTTGCAATGAATGAATGCGATGCGCTAGTATCAAAAAGGATAAGTGCAGGAAAGGAATTAATCTTGAACTTACCGATCACGGCATCGGATCCTTCTTGGATTTCCTCCACATTAATGTGATTCACATGACCCTTTTGGAACGGGTTTGGTTTAGTCCCATCAGTCTTCTTCTCTGGGCATTCATTAGCATAGTGCCCTGTCTTCTTGCACTTGAAGCATTCCACCTGACTTATGTCTTTCTTTGCTGGCTGATTGTGACGATTCTGTCCATTTTGGTTTCCATGGCCATGACCATTGTGGTTGTTCCTGAATCCACCTTTGTTGTGCCCACGATGATTGTTTCCATCATGGTTGTGGTTGTTACGATGGTTATTATGATTCCCATTTTTGTGGAATCCTGAACTCCCACTTCCTTCACCATGAGAGCGCTTGTGAGAAGATCCTGATCCATACTTATCAAAATGGTGCTTCCTCTTTCTACCCTCCACTTGTTTCATCTTGTTTTCCAGGATGGTAGCTTTATCACATAAGGATTGATAAGTTGGAACATATGCAACAGATAGTTGCATAGCAATTTCATCATTCAGCCCATCTAGGAACTTCTCCTTTCTCTTTGCATCAGTGTCAACATCGTCGGGTGCATAACGTGACAAATTATTGAACTCTTCGATGTATTCAGAGATACTACGGTGGCGTTGCTTGAGGTTATGAAACTCCTTTTTCTTCAACCCCATTATTCCAGCAGAGATGTGAGTGGTGCGAAACCCATCTTCAAACATTGCCCAAGTCACTTCCTCAATAGGGTGGGTAATTTGGAAATTATCCCACCAAGCAGCTGCATGACCTTCCAACAAGTGTGCTGCAAATCTGACCTTTTCAGCATCTGTGCACCCAACCGTGACTAGGTCCTTATTCACAGAGTGTAGCCAGTCATTTGCTACCATGGGGTCAGTGGTGCCCGAAAACTTAGCAGGTCTTAGCCTTAGAAATCTGGTCGGCATATCCAGGGGCGGTGGATTATTCTGGTTGTTGTTATTGTTATTATTGTTGTGTTCTGATTCTGGGTTGCCATGAATTGAGTCATCATTTGCATCAACTGGGTCTGCGCAGCCATCATCTGTTGCATTCCATTGCCATTGTCATCCTCGTTGTTGCGTCGGGGAGGCATATGTGGTTTAATAAGGGTAAGTAATGATAGATAACCCCAAATAAAACAAGGATCAATCAAACAAGCACATGCGAGTTCAACAACACAGTAATGACAGAGTTTGCAAAAATAACATACTAGCATAGTCACCCACAAGTCGGTATGACTTATGCAACTCAATAATAATAGACGAAAGGTAAATGGAATAGCATCACTACTCCTCCATGTCGACTTCCTCCTCCACAAGTGCAAGCCCTGCTGCTGTGAACCCTGCCTTGTATTCCTCCAAGCTTATGGTCAAGGCGTCGATCTTTGCCTATAGCTCTCTCTTCTGAGTGCGTAGCCTCTCTATCACCTCGTGATCCGCTTCCAGCTCAATGTCCTCAAGCTCTAACTCAGTCTCCAAGTCTCTAATCTTCTTGTTCTTCTCCTGAACTCTCTTCTCTTGGCTCTTGAATTTCTTCTCTTGGTCTTCAAACTTCTTCTCCATTTCCTTGATTCGGTTTTCCTGCTCCAGGAAGGCCTTGTCCTTCTCCTTAAGTTGGACTCGTAGTTCATCGTTGCTAAGCATCACATTAGTCCTATCAGTACCAAGGTGTCTAATGAGGCTCTCTAAGTCCTGGAGGTAGTGACGCACGGGCTTGATAGACTCCTTAGTGGCCTCGTCTAACACAATAGGCTCTCCTTCCTTGTCGCGCCTCCCAAAGAAATGGAAGTAGTGGCTCTTGATCTCAGAAGAGTGACGACCACATAGGCGTCCCAACAGCTCCTGCATAGCGACGTCAAGGCCCCTCTCCATGTCATCATGGAGTATCTTGAAGGTAATCTCCCCAGTTCGGGACTCCGTCTCACGTCCTAGCTGGGTAACTTTGAATCCCCATAAGTCCTTCCTCTGAAACTTCCTCAGCTGAAGTCCCTGAATGGTAGGGATTGGAAGAGCGAGTACTTGGACTAGCTCCAATAGGCGAGTCCCAAAGCGAGTCCCCTTGAAATCCTTGGCCGTGCTGTAGACAAAATTCGGCATCTTTTGCATAGTATGGAGAAAATTAGTAACACATAGAGGAAGTAAACACAATTCATAATTTAAGAAAATCAACCAACAGAACATTTCAAGTAGCAATACATTATTCTACTCAAGCACTCAAGGTTCCAGACATGACTTATTTTTGCCATACCACATAAGTTGGTATGATCAAAATACTAACGTGATAAAACGCCAAGGGTGGTGGTCCAACTAATATCTCACTCCTTAACCAAGGTGGCAATCTGGGCATTCTTGGCAGCAATATGTTTGTCTTGGTCACATAGCTCCAAAGCTAGGCCTATGATATCCTTACTTAGGCGTTTCACCATGACCTTTGAGTCTTGGACAAGACGCTTCTCCTCCTTGAGATCTTCCTGGGTATTGAGCATTCTATACTTGAGTCTCTCCCCAAGTTCCTTAATAGCTCTCCATGCAGCATTCCTTGCAGAGTCAAAGAATGACGGGTGCATTTCAGAGTTGGTGAACATGCAGAATCCCGTACTCTTGGAATCGTCCTCCTTGTCTTTGTACAAATGGAGTTGCACCCACCAATACTCTTGTCCTTCGTCTATCACAGGAAATCCCTTGTACACAGCTTCACCATTCATTCCCAAGCCAAGCATAAGGTTCTTGAGTATATTGGGAAATTCTGTCTCACACTCTAGGGCCATAGTCATCAGTGGTCCCTTCTTGACAGATTCATTGATGGTGGACTTCTACAAAATAGATGAGAAGGATGATTAGGAAAAGTTTTTCGAGATGAAAAGACAAGTGTAAGGTTGGAATATAGAGTTTTCCTAAGGGTTTTCCTTAGTCTAATCCATTCTAGGGTCACGATCCTACAGGCAACACAGTGCTCTGATACCATCTGTAAGATCTCACCTTGATAAGGTAAGATCCCTGTGATTGCAGTGCTAGTCCCTGGATCGAAATGCTAGCACCCACAGTTTAAGATGTAGTACATAGAAACAAAGGTCATTATTACATCGCACATCCAGGAGTATAATGGTTCTTACAACTCACTTAGCCCAAGGCTAAGACACAAGTTCACAATACATAGCATAATAATAATAGAGTCTTTAGTCTTCATGTGCCACAGGCAAGCATGTCGAGTGTAGACCCGCAACCCTACTCATCATCAGAGTATCCTGCAACATAATAAGTTACAGCCACAAGGGTCAATACATTTGGAATTGTATTGGCAAGTGATACCAAAGATACTTAGTATAATCCAACCACTACATGAATATATGGCTAAGTGGGGTTATGGCTGGCTTTGCAAAAATTAGTTTAACTTATAGTTTTTGGAGAAGTTTTTCATTCAAGCTATAAGGTACCAATGATAGACATCACTGAACCATTACCCATGTTCACCCACAAGTTTTAACTTAGAGAAATTTGGATGAGGAGATTATTGAACTACTTCACTGTCTTGAGGCTCAGAAGTTGTCCATAACCGGGGACACGGCTAAGTACTTAGTTTTACCCTCTCGAGAGGTGGTGCACTTTCCCCACAAGACTCGACATGCATCGAGACAAGACCTTTCAGAAGCAATCCCTCAGACTACCACGGACGCGTTCCATCCTATCACATCTACCACCTTCTGTCCGTCTAGCTGAGTTCTTGCAACTTAGTTGGTCAAGGCAGAGCCCATATGCCATGTGGTTGCACTGGAAGCTTCATGACAAGAATGTCTCCAATCTCTTTGTTCCTGGGTGGCCATCCACAAGTGTGATACACCAGCTGACCATAGACATGGCCCCTGAGTAACCACTCAACATAATCCAAGCAAGTCCCAATCAACCCAGGTGTTTCATTAATAATAGTTGTTTTCTTAGTCCAACAAAAATAATATCTTTCCATACTATCTTGATATGTATTTTCCACCCACAAATTCTACTAGCATAGCTAAGAATTCTAGCATACAAAGTCCTTTAACTAGGGGATACTACCAAGATATAATCTATAGGATAGCATAGCATAGTATAGTAACATAGGAATAATTCTATCATGTTAAGATCTACCAAAATATCACTAGTGCAATAGTGACAATAATAGTACATGGGATGAAATATCACTTGCCTTGGTAGCTAGGGGAATAGGTACAATCCTCACAGCAACAAACTTCACAATCCACACAATCTACACAAGATCAATACAACAACAATAATTCAATCAATTAAACATTACAAAAACATGAATGCATGCAAAATGCAATGATATGATCACAACTCCATAAATTACAAAGTATACAGTACTGAGGATAGAATACCTCATCTAAAAGCATAAGAAATACTCAAAAATAATTTATAGAATAATTTTTGTGAACAAAATACTCCTACAAAGGTTCTGCCTATAATTCAAATTTTTCAGAGGAAAAAGTGTGAAACAAGGCCTCCATAATAAAGGTCTCATTTTTCTGAATCCATAGACACCAAATTTGTATGTTTCTGATTGGTGGATCAAAAGTTATTGAATTTCTAAGTTGAATACTAAATCAGTCTAATTTTCTATTTAAACGATATAGCCTGGCGACGTGGCGCTTTCCTATTGGCTGGTACCGGTTCGGCCGGATCGATCGCTGTGGGCCGTCAGATCTTAAGTGACTGCGGACGGATCTGATTAACCCGTACCGCTTCGTCTGCGTTCTAATCCTAGCCACAAACGCGAGATCTAACGGTCCCTGGGACCTGGCCAGGAACGGGCGGCGCTGACCAGCTGGGCGCGGCGGCGAAGCGTCGGCTGACGGTGGTCCGGTGGTTCTACAGGGGCAAGGATTCCATGGACACATACCAGAGGTCGAGGAGGTCGTGGCGGTCTCGATGGAGGTTACGGTGGCATGGGGGTGCTCTGGCTTGGCCCTGATCCCTCGCTGGAGTTGCATTGCCGGCGGAACTCACGGCTCAGCGACGAAGATGACGACCTGGGGCTCAAACCAGCCAGCAAGGGGGTCAGTGCGATGCGCACGGATCAGCATGACCTAGCAGAGACCAAAAAGGGGCGGCGGAAACCCTACCTTCACCGGAACAAGTGATGGACGGCGGCGGCAGAGGAGTTCGCCGGACTTGGTCCGTGTCGTCGATCTGGGGCAAGAGAAAACATGTGGCTCGGTCAGTAGGTGCGCTAGGACATGGTGAAATAGATGAGACAGAGGGGAGGGCGCCGGGCGGCCTGGACTCACCGGAATTGTTGCCGGAGTGCCGTCAGTGAGCGGCGTCCGAGCTCGAAATTTGGGGAGCCTGGGGGCTCTCTGGGGGTGGCGACTGGGGAAAAATGACAAGGAGGGGGTGAGGATTAAGTAGGAGTAATCGCTGGGGGGATTTACTGCGAGAAATGACCGGAATCGAATTGATTCGAAAACGGCTGAGAAAGGGGGGGTTGCTCGACGGCGGGGTTGAAGACGACGGGGTGGTGGGGTGACGTGGCATGGGGCCGATCTGTCAGCGAGAGGGGGTAGGTTGCTGGGCGTGCAAAAAACAGAGAAGGGGAGGAGTGGCCCGGGTGGGCTATTGGGCCAGATTGGGCCAAAGGCTAGATTGCTGCTGCTGCTGGTTTGAATTCTTTCCCTCCTTTTCTTTTTCTATTCGAATTTCTTTTCTAGTTTTTGTTTGAATTAGCAAATGTGCTCCAAAAAGTCTCAAAATTTCACCAAATTTTTGGAGGACAAGTCTAATGCAATGTAGTACATGCCATGCTGATTTGAATGCACTAATGATGATTTTCAAATGAAAAAATTTGGGATGTTACAAATCTAACCCCCTTAAGATGAATCTCGCCCTCGAGATTCGGGTTGGCTAGCAAATAGGTAAGGGTGATCTCTCCGAAGTTCATCCTCTCGCTCCCAGGTTGCTTCTGATTCAGTGTGATGGTTCCACTGCACTTTGCAGAATCTGATGGTCTTGGTACGGGTAATTCTTTCTGCAGTCTCCAGAATCTTAATAGGTTTCTCTTCATAAGTGAGATCATTATCTAGCTGAACTTCCTCCAATGGTATAGTGTCTTTCAACGAAGTTTCTTCCATCTCTGGGTGACACTTTTTCAGCTGACTGGCATGGAATACATTATGAACTGGTGACAAAGATTCTGGTAATTCTATCTCATGCACTAATAGTCATTGCAAGCTATGAAGAGATTCCAACTCAAAAATAATAAGTAGTATGAAACATAAACATAAGCAACATTGCAATGCTCATAAAAATTTATGATAGAGTGGTATCTCGCTTGCCTTTGATTGTAGAGCAAATATAAATGCCAAGGCACCTCTGAAGTTCAAGTGAAGACTAGAAGTAAATATATCAAAGGTACAAGCATCAAGGTCATAACACAATTAATCAAGTTTTGAGACAAGCACATTACACTAAGAATGACAACCAGGCTCTCAAGAAAGTGCTCATAGAATATGTGGTGACTCAACAAGGAAGTGAAAAGGTTTAAAAAGTTTGAAAGGCTTCCAAATGCTGAAAGTATGGTACTCATTAGCTTTGAGCTCTCATTGCCCCTATCATAAGCATCTTTAGGTGATTAAGGTTGAAGTGACACAACTAAGAGGATATGCTTGACAAGTTATAAGTTGAAATCTCATGCCCCTTACTTACGAGTACCGAACCTCATGCTACTCAACTTCAGTTACAAGTAAGCTCTTGTCATTGTAAGTACATATGTATCATAGAGAACCGCCAACGGGGTACCCCTTGCACATGATACAGGAGCTATCCCATAATCAAAATGACAAGGCAAGCAGACAATGAGCATCTCAGCGATCTTTTTATTTGCTATTTGCATAGGTTTTTATTGAGGATGCTTCATAGAATGCTCATTATGGTTATGCTGCAAGTTTCCACCATGATTAGGCATGGCTTAGGCTAGTGGCCCAGTCGTTTCTCTAACACACATACAAACTTCATGATCCTAAAATTTCTCCTTTTATTTCACACCGCCGGGATCCAAAAGCAAAATAATCATGATATCGAAGAAGTACAAAGTACCAGTGCAATGTTGAAAGCGTTCCCCATGATACATGGTTCTGCTAACTTCAACTTATAAAGCGCAAGCATATACGCAACAAAGATGGACACAATGGTTCAAGTTTATTAAGTGCAAGAAAATAAAGTGTGCCATCAAGTTCGTGAGAGCTTTACTAACTAACTTTCTCATAACAAGCAAACATTTTATTCAGAAGAAAACAAGGCATACTTAATATGCACGGAATAGCAAATGATGCTAATAGGTAGGTATGGTGGACACTTTTGGCAATATTAGTTTTGGGGAGTTGGATGCACGAGTAAAGATTATACTCAGCACAAGTGAAGGCTAGCAAAAGTAAGGGAGCGACAAATGAGAGAGCAATTACTGTCATAATCATGCCTGCAACAAAAAGAAGACTAATCATGGCATGAAAGTGATTCAAGACCACTGAGGCAAAATAATCCATTGAGGCTTAATTGATTATTTCAGTCAAATGCATGCGCGAGCATGTGCCAAGTCAATTCAAGTGAAACTTTCAGAGGAGGATACCATAGTGTCATACCAAGTTATGAATAGAGCAATGCAAGCAAACATTCATATGACATGCTTCAAACTATTAGCAAGCTGGAGCTAATCATAAGAAAGCAAGAACTACTAAGCATCCATAAATAACATACACCCTACATGAACAGACTAAGCATGCCCACAATAATGAGTATATGTACAAAAATGAAAACAAATAGAGTTTGTTACCAGCCTCTTACCACAGCTCAAGTTGTAATTAATGTTCATTATTTACCTTCACTTGTATGGCTTGAATAATAACATGAAAACCAAACTCCACTCAGGACGGCTGAACCCTGCAACGAACTTCACAAAACCAAAGAAGAACAACAAATATTTTTGGTGTTTTTGAGTTTTAAAGGCAAGAGCAAAAAGGAAGAACAAGCAAAGAAAAATCTTTTTGGGTTTTTCGAATAATCAAAACAAAACCAAACGGAAGAAGCAATCCAAGGCAAAAAGAAAGAGAAGCAAACAAAAGGAAGCAAAGAAAATATTTTTGGTCTTTTTGTGTTTTAGAAAGCAAAAGCAAAGAAAGAATGAAAACTAAAAAGAGAACGAAACATGGATATAAAAAGTACCGACTAAACATGATATATAGATGAGTGTGATGCCGGTGTACCTCCCCCCAATCTTAGGCTTTTGGCCTAAGTGGGTATCAATCCCAAGCTTGCCAAGATGGAGCGCCTCTGTGGTATGACGAGGAGGTGCCCTCGTCCTGGTACGAGCTCGAGGATGCTCCACCATAGTGCGCAGAGTAGTCGTAAGAAGGCACATCCTCCTGGTGCTGCCTGTGGAAACCAAGCAAGCGGAGCTGCTCATCCGCCTCCTCATTAGAACGCGACCATGGCCTCCTGTAAATACTGAACAAAGTGGATTGTGGCAAAGGAATTTCCCTCTCGTCTCTGTCAGTAAAAAACATCCTGTATACTAAGCTGTCCAAATCAGAGTCAGTAGTGATGAAGTGATGAGTTTTCATAGCAGCAAGATCAAGCCTTTGTGGTGCTAACAAAGTGTCATTAGGATCCACAGAAAGTTCCAATGCAACCACCATGTGTGAGGCAATGATGCCCCCATAAATAGGTCCCCTAGCAGCTAGGCGGCGAGCAATGAGAGAGCCAAGATTGTACTTGGTATCATTATTAAGTGCAGCAACGAGGAAGGCTAAATGCTAATTGGAAATATTACTAGTGTTCTCCCTACCAAGGAATGCTAGTGGCAAGATAATAAGCAATATATCTAAGAGTTGGGAGTTGAATGTTCCTTATCTTCCCACGCAGAGCTACGCGGTCGTCGTCATTTGTCACACTCCGATAGAGCTCCAGCAAGTCAGCGGGTCAGCCTTGAATTTTCTTCACTGTCCCTGTCATGCCTATACCTATAATGCTGCAAAATCTTTCCAACGACATGGTAATAGGCTGATTATAAATTCTGAAAGAAACATTTGACTTATAAGGGGTGTTAGTGAAAACGAAACTCTCAATGAAAGTTTTGGTGAGCATGGCATATTGCTCACTCTCATCTTCCATGTACGTGGTCAGGCCAACCCTCTGAACCAGTAGTAATAAATCATTGAGGATCCCTGTAGCTTGCAAAAAGGTAAAACAAGGGAAGGTAGATGGGTGAGCATCTCCCTCATCTCCTTTATTGCCAAAGCGTGGTGCAATGAGATCTTCATTGTATGAAGGCCTAAACTGAGAGGCTGATCTTGAAGGCCTTGACCTCCTAGGTGTGTCCCTCTCAAATATTTCTCCAAATGTGTGGTTGTTCATCTTTGATATTCTGAAAGTTAAACATCCATTATACAAGTGATTGCAAGGTGAATACAAAATGAAGGGAACTACTAATAGGGACTTGTGAGAGGCCTAAACAGGCATCAAAACAATATCTCTAAGCATTGAACAAGCTTACAAGCTCTCAAAACTTGTCACCTGCAACAACAAAATACTCAAGATATAATTCACTAAACACAAATCTACTTGGACAAGCGGAGGAGTCACATACCGGAGAACAAATGCTCCAAATTTCAACAACAAAGATGGGCTGAGCAAGGAGATCGAAAAATCATGGACAAGAACAACAAGAACGCGATTTCGAGCAATGAGCTGGTGTTTTCTTGGGAGAAAGAAGGCAGAGGCAAGTGTGAGAGTGAGTGGAGGGCCAGGGGTGGCCCACACCATGGCCAGGCGCGCCCCACACCATGGCCAGGCGCGCCCCTGGGATGGCCGCACCACCAGGTGGTGTGCCTGCCTAGTGGGCCCCCCTGGTAATCCCCATGTACTTCTCTCCCCCACCCCCACCAACTAATTTAGCTTTTGTTAACAACCGTAATCGGGGTTGAGCTTTCAGAAACATCACCAGATCCTGAAAAAAAACAGGCACACAAGTAACAATTCATTTTGATGTTGACAAAAACGCAATCAGGACAAAGAAAACATCTCACGAAGAAAGGTACATGAGAAGTTCACAGTAATGCAATCTAAAAACCAACATACAGTGAACATAAAGAATTAACTAATACCAATGTGAAGTTCACATAATACAGTTGACAAGTTCACATTTCAGGGGAAATGGGTGTACATACCTACATTGCTAATTTAGTAATTTTTTGACAAGTAAACTAAAAAGGTTATCAGAAAAAACTAAAAACTATATTACTAATTAAACTTTGAGATGTAGAGTTAATATTAGTAGCAAAACACACATTAAAAAAGATACAAGTTGAGCATGTGGTAAATTGCAAAAACATGCCAATCTGATTTAACTATATAGAAAACATCAAAACTAGACAAAAAGCAAGTACCACACACATATGATAGTTCACATAAAAATATATGGAAGATCACATGGCAACTATAAGAATAATAACATATTGTAACAGATTTGAATTAACTAATATCATTGTAAAGTTCATATAATAAACTTGACAAGTTCATATGTAAGTAAAAATAGATATACATACCTAAAAACATAATACAAAACTTAAAAAACAGAATAACTATAAATATAGATTCAAAAATTGAGATATAAATTTCATCTTAATAGACAAACACAAATTAAAGGATCAAAATATCAGATGAGCATGTGGTCAGAAAAAAATGCAAAAGATTGAGTTAACTAAAAATATAAAACATCAGAACTACATCAACGATGAAAGATACATATATAAGAAGTTCACATATAAAAACATGGAAGACCACATAGTAACAAAAAATCAAAACTATATAAAAAATCTAATTACTACAAACATCTGCTCTGAGTGTACCAACACATAAACAAAAAATTAGGATGTTGAAAACAGCATAAGAAACTTGAGAAGTTATGAGCATTCAATGTAGATCTGCATACAACTAATAAGATTATATTTCTAGCACAGACAAAAAACACATGAACTACAGATCAAAAATAGAGTAAAAAAGAAGGAGACAAGTTAAGTATACCTACATTACCCGGACGAAAAGAGGGGTCCGTATATTATCAGCGTATAAGGAGCAAAACAAGAGGCAGACGGGACGGTCGCAGTCAATAAACGACGCATGGCTCCACGAGGGCAAGGAGAGGCCGAGAAAAAGACGACAGGGATGCAGCCACAGAAGAACCTCCACCCCAAGGCGAGTACGCACCTCCGCCAACCCAAACCCTAGGGAACTTAAGCAAAACGGCAGAGCAAAATCAGAACAGAGGAAGCGCTCCCGCTGATACCAATTTCCATAGAAGGAGAAGATGGAGAACAAACTTACAGAATGATGCGGCTATTAGGGCGGAGGATGTAGGGGCACTGCGCGCGTGGGCGGCGGTTCTGTCGGCGGCACCAACTGCTCAAGCAAGGGGAGCGGAGGTGGCGGACATGGGGGCGGAATCGACAGGGCAGAGAGGCATGTGGGCGGCGGAATCAGAAGGTCGGGCAGAAACGATTCAGCCAGCTAATGGCAGGGGAATAAATGCAGGTGTTGTGCCGTCCGAGTCCTTATGGTAATCAAGTGGTACGCTTCATTTAAAAAAATTATATACAAATTTGAAATTGTAGGGAGGCCCCCCTCCCACCTCCAACACCACAACACACCAACAAAAAAACACCAAGCACGCTACTACCATGATTTTCGAACTACGATAGGAAGTTCACTTGCACTTATTTTGGAAGTTCACTTATTTCAATGTGGAAATTCGGAAAGGGTTGTAGAATAGCTATTTCAATGTGGAAGTTCACTTACATATAGGACATATTCATACTATACCCGGGTGTAGTTACACCCACACGTGTTTCACACTATATAGGCAGTATCTACCATACGGAAGGTATGTACGCGTAGTATGAAGTATATAAGAATATTTGGATAGTATATATACTATTTTTTGGTAGTATGTAATTTTTATTCACATACTTCTTTTGTATGTATAAATATGACGGTTTTACATATATAGTGCAAACTATGGGTGCACTTGCAATTTTTTCACCTAACTTGCTTATAAGTATCTTAGATATAGTATACGAACATACTCGAATAAATAAAGTATTACAAATTACTTTCGTAAGGTAGTATATGAGATGTGGGTTGAGTTACACCCGGGAGTAAGTATTTTCTATATATACATACATATATATATATATATGTATATATGGAATATATATATATAGGACACTATATGAGACACCTATATATATATATATATATATATATATGATACCTATATGGGACACCATGGTGTCCGGACACCATACCTGTATTTTATAAATATCTAGGGTGTACGTACCTAAATTTTACATATCTAAGGTTTACATACCTAAGATATACCTATCCAAGTTATATATATACCTAAGGTATCACATACCTAATGTGTACATACCTAAATTACATTTATATACACGTATGTTGGGTACGTACACCTTAGATATGTAATATGATAGGTATATGTAACTTAGGAATACATATCTTAGGTATGTGATACCTAGGTATGTATAACTTAGTTACGTATACCCTCAGGTATGTGTGGTTCATAGCGAAAATACGTGTATCACGTATGGTGTCTGGACTATAATAGCGCTATTTAACTTCCAGGGTGTAGAGTGAATCGTATATTATTTTTACGATACGTAAATTTTGTCTTACATCATAAATCGAGAAGAACATAAGAAAATTTAAAAATGACATAATTTTTTGTTTACATGCCGTATAAAAATATGACGTAAAATACTTATTTTTGTGTTTTTTACACTATAAACTAATAAACTCTATTTTTTTTTTGATTTTTTGGTTGTGGTGAATATATGAACATAATTATTCATATACAAAACATAATTTTTTAAATCTAACAACTTAAAAATATGTTGGATACAAAATAACTATTCTACTCGGGTTTCTATATATATATACATATATATATATATACATATATATATACATATATACATACTAATTGGAAGCACCGTACGAGCCACCACGTTAATCCTGAAGGGTCAACAAGCGCTCTATCTAATCTCATCCGCCCGATTTTTTTTCTCTGTTCTTATCCGTAGGATGCCCACGATTTACACGCACCTCAATTGCCTCCCGTGCGTACTCAATTTACGCGATGTGTACCCGCCGCCTCCTCTCATATCAGCTCCCTCTCCTGGATTTCCCCCGAGCGTGAATCTCTACCTTCGTCTTCAAATCCCTAATCCTGAGCAACAACGGGTGCACCAAGGTCTTGCCAAGTGACCATCTGAGTTGTGTGGCAAGAGCAGGTTGTTGCATGGAATCGTTGGCACCATCGCCTTCTACGACAAGGTCAGCAAGATTAGCCACACGGTGGCCTACCCAGATCAGAATTCGGATGAATTTTTGGAGATTTTGGCAGGACTAAATCAAGATCGTTTTGTAAGTAAGCTGCTGCTCTTATCGCCTAATGAAACAGCATGTAGCCTAATTAAAATCCTATGTCTTCCCTCAAAAAAATCCTATGTCATCCCTGATTTGCAGAAATCTGAAAGCCTCCGGGCCGTGTCTTCGATTGTTGCCGAGCAGCTGTGAGCAACTCGCATCCCTTACGAAGGTTGATGTGATCTAAAATCCTACGGTCCATTGGATTCACCGTGCATTACTTTTGGCTGGCCACGTGAACGAGTAGATTCATCTATACAGATGTGTTCATGCGAGTAGAAGTGTCAGCGACCTCTCTGCTGGGTTGGCTGGTGGGCCGCAGCTCTTGGCCCATGGACAGCTAGACGAGAAGAATATATACGAGGAGGACAGCTACCTGAGACTCGACTTGGAACAGTATGGACCGGAATGGCGGCTTCGGCCGAGGGCCTGGCGCGGCTTGTGTTGCGTGTGTGTTTTGGTGATCTTCTTCTACCTCCAGATCTTCACCGTTTCTCTTTAATTTTCCTCTAAAATCCAACCTTGTAACCTGAATGGGTCAGATTGAGAATAAATACTAGTGGACTCTTACATGTGATATCAGAGCCATACGATATCCCACAAAATTCTAGGAAATTACCTTTAATTTTTTCCCCACCACCAACAAGCCATGGAACACCAGAGAGGGCTCATGAAGGCGTTGCACGATTTCGCCATGGCCGATCCCGACGATTGTGACCGAGAGTGGGACACGTATCTCATGCTGTTAAGGAAAGGATCTACGTCGGTGTCTTCTCCAACGAGCTCTACTTCGCCTCTACACCATCGTGCTCGTGCTTCCGTAGCAGCTATGACACCTCCGCCGACAACAAACTCGACCGCGCCTCGGCGCGCCACGAGCAACGCCGCCTCCGGCGGCTTCTTCCGTCAGCCATCCCTAAGGTCGGCCGCCACTTGTCAGGGGGATGACCTCCGGATACCCCAACCAGACAAGAATCACGGCATTCGGATCGCGTCCGGCTGGCTGAGCGCAGCCGGACAGAAGTAAGTCAAGCCAGCTATCTCGCGGTTACCGGATCAGCAAGAAGCAGCAAGGCATGATACTGGCTACCTCAGCGTAGCCGGAACCAATCAAGAGGACAGAGCTACGTATGGCACAGTGCACGGTACGCCCTGGTACGATGACAAGACCCGCAACTACTCGGCCATACCGAAGACTTTTGCGGGGTGACACGGAAACAGTGGCCAAATACTGACGACAGGCTCGCGCGGCGTTCACTGTACCCACGATGCCATACCGCTCATACTATGATGAGACATAAGTGTACCGAGTACTGTAGATGACCATCCGGCTGGGACCCGCTTGTGGGGCCCGCCACCTGGACTGGCCAGTGAGACTGTTGCCTCTCTGTCTATAAAAGGAGAGGCAAGGCCTTAGTAGAAAGGGTTAGTCTGTGTGCATTTAAGACAATAGCTAGAGAATAGAGCTTGAGGAGCGATTGTAGCCCGTATAGCACTCATAGTCAGATCGGCAGGAGTAGGAGCTTTACCTCATCACGAGGGCTCCGAACCTGGGTACTTCCTGTGTCCAACTAAACTTGCTTGTATCCAATTCCGCCTGTGGACGCCGTCGATAGCTTCTCTGCTAGTCCCCACACCTCTATCTAACCTGCTTAGGTACTGCCGTTCCCAATACAACGACAGTTGGCGCCTACCGTGGGGCAGATGGCTTCGACCGGAATCACGTTCCGCACGGGACCCCGCACTTCAGCCGGTGAGCGCGTGGCCTCCGGCCTGGTGCTCACGCTCGGCGCGTTCGACTGCGTCATCGACAATGCTTCCTTGCTTCGCCGGAACCTCGTTCCCAGCAAACGGTTCGATCCTGCTTTTCGGCGACCTCCCCGTCTACGTCGCCACCGTGCCAGAGCGTTTCCCTAGGGAAATCGTTTCCGTCACGGAGCCACTGCACTTCGGCAGCGGCGCCCCTATCACTCCTCGTAGTGTCGAGGTGATGATGGCCGGCTCCAGCTCTCACCCCTGCCAGCCTCGGGAGAAGGGCGCGGACGAGGTCGGAACTTTTGCCCCTCTGCCACCCAGGAATCTGGTGGAGGAGGCCATCCACCGGCTCCTCACGCCGGTTAACCTCAGGAACAACCCCGAGGAGGCGGAGGCTAACTTCGTCATGGAGAGGCAGCTTCTCCTACAAGAGGCCATGGAGCTGGCTGCGACCCAGAAGAAGATCGAGACCATCCGGCGCGAGTAGGACCACGCGCACGGCCACACACCGTCTACCGCAGAGCCGAGCCGGCACGGACAGGTACAATGCTGGGGCGACGAGCTGGGCGGCAGGATGGAGAGGGACGACGAGCTGGATCCGCTACCCGCTCTCATCCGGCCCACCTACAGCACACCCATCAAGAATCTGCGCGCGGCACAAGCCGTGACAGACAAACTTCCCAACCTGGAGGGCGAGGAGAAAAGCCCGCCAGCACGCCCGGGTCTAGGAGCTCCTCCAAATTGCGGACGAGCGGGCAGACACCAACCGGCAGATGCAGGAGGACCCTAGCTGCTCAAAAGGGAGTAAGCCGCCTGCTACCAGCAAGGGCACACCCCGCGAGACCCAGCAAGCGTCCTCTCCTCCGGCTAAAGCTCGTAGCAAGCATCGCAGCTCTGGCAACAAGGGCCAGCCGCGCTAGGAGCAAAGGGTGAACATCAACCCACTGCCTCCCCCTCCACCAACCGGTGCGCCAAAACCTACCGCCTCCCGTCTCTCAAGCCGGGTAGCGGTGCCCAACCCGGATCGTCCGGATACCCGCGACCGCATCGAGCTTCTCGCTCAAGCGTGCGTCACACAAGAGGAAGACTACACCAGACCGGTTTGTTTCGGACCCCGCATCCGGAACGAGCCGTTTTCGGAGAAGTTCACCCTGCCTAGGGACACCCCGAAGTAAGACAGTATCATGAAACCGGAAGACTGGCTGACCGACTACGCCACGGTAGTCGGCATAGCCCATGGGAACAAGCGCACGGTTGTGCGCTATGTCCCCCTCATGCTAACCGGGTACACGAGGACATGGCTCAACAGCCTCGCACCCAACAACATCAATGCATGGCCAGACTTTGAGAAGGTGTTTGATCGCAACTTCAACAGCACGTACAAGCGTCTGGGCTGCCCACACGACCTGACCTTGTGCGTTCAGGGAGATCGTCAGACGGGCCGCGAGTACCTCGCCAGGTGGACGGAGCTGCGCAACACCTGCGAAGGAACCCTGGAGAGCCAGGCCATAGGCTTCTTCATCGAGGGGTACCGAGAAGGCACCATGATTCGCCACCGGCTATAGTGTGACGAGCCGAAAACCATGGCAGAGCTCATGACGGTTGCGGACCAGTACGCCACAGTGGATGCCACCATGAAGAAACCCCTCCGAGTAAGTGCCGACGGGCGTCCGACTCCCACGGAGCCAGCCCGCGACCGTCCAAGCAACCCGGCTGCGGAAGCTGGATCCTCCAGGCGCCACGGCAACGACAATCGGTTCCACGAGGACCGCCAAGCCGGACGGCAGAAGCCTCGCTACCATGCGCGACAGGTCAATGCTGTGGAGGGCGCGCCCGACGCACCGGCTAACGATGCAAGAAGGCAGAAGCCACGGCTTACCTTCGACTAGATGTTTGACGGCCCGTGCAAATGGCATAGCGGTCCCTTCAAACCGGCTACACACACCACCCGAAACTGCAGCTGGACCCGCCAGCTAAAGGACCAGGGCAGCCAACAACGTCTTCCCCCGCCCCCTCCTGGTGGACCACCACCACCGGCTAGGAAGTCCACCAATGATGGTAACGGCTGCAATGGCGGCAACAACAACAACGGCTACCCCCAGCCGCACGCCGCCTACCACATCTTTGAGACGAAGATGGACGACAAGCACAGCCACAGACGGCGCTCCAAGGAGGTCAACACCATCGTTTCTCCGGTCCCCCAGTACCTGAACTGGTCAGAAACCCCCATCACCTGGAACCGGGAAGACCAGCCTGACCAGCTTCCGACTCCCGGGGGCTACGCTATGGTGCTCGAGCCCCTCATCGTCTCCAACAAGCGCACCTGCCGCTTCTCACGCGTCCTCATCGACGGAGGCATCATGCTCAACCTCCTCGACCGGTTTTCACTGGAGAAGCTGGGCATCCGCGAATGCAACCTGCGCCCGACTACCACAACGTTCCACGGCATGCTGTCGGGACCGGCTTGCGCCCCGCTGGGTAAAATCCAGCTGGATGTCATCTTCGGGACCGAGGAGAACTTCCGCCGCAAGCCAATTTGGTTCGAGGTGGTAAACCTGACGAGCTCCTACCACGCCCTCCTCGGGCGCCCCGGCCTCACTAAGTTCATGGCCTTCCCCCACTACACGTACCTCAAGACGAAGATGCCGGGACCAAACGGCGTGATCACCGTCGTCGGCTGCTTCAGGCGGTCGATGGAGTGCGCCGCAGCTAGCTCCAAGCTGGCAGAGGCCCTCATCATAGCCGAAGAAAAGCGCGTGATCATGCGCAACGTGGCCATGGCCTAGCAAGATATGCCGGCTAGCAGCAAGCCGGCTAGAGAAGGAGCTTTCCAGCTGGCAAAGGAGACGAAGAGGATCCTGCTCGGCCCCTCTGACCCGACCAAGTTCGTCAACATTGGTGTCGGCCTTGACAACAAATAGGAAGGCGCGCTCGTCGACTTCCTCCGTGAGAATCGGTACATCTTCGCATGGTTACCCAAGGACATGCCAGGTGTACCGAGGGAGTTCGTCGAGCAGTCACTACATGTACAGCCGGATGCCAAGCCGGTCAAGAAGCCTCTGCGCCAGTTTGCAGAGGAGAAGAGGAAGATTATCGGTGACGAGATCACCCGGCTCCTTGCAGCCGGGTTCATCATGGAAGTGTACCACCCGGACTGGCTGGCCAAACCAGTCCTGGTGTTGAAGAAGAACAAGACCTAGCGCATGTGTATCGACTACACCAGCCTGAACAAGGCGTGCCCGAAGGACCCATTCGCCTTGCCTGAAAAGATTCCAGCCATCAAGAGAATGCAACCGCCTAGGAGCCTGCTCGGAGTCTAGAAGTTCAACGGATGCCTAGCCTCCCTCAGCCATTTCGTCAGCCGGTTGGGGGAGAAGAAACTTCCGTTGTACCAGCTAATGAAGAAGACGGACAAGTTCTCCTGGACCTCGCAGGCCGACGCCACCTTTCGTGACCTCAAGCGCATGCTATCCACAACGCCGGTCCTAGCCACGCCGGCTAGCAAGGAGCCGATGTTGCTATATATAGCAGCCATTAGCCGGGTCGTCAGCGTCGTCCTGGTGGTGGAGCGCCTCCAGGAAGGCAAGGCACAGCCGGTTCAGCGACCCGTCTACTATCTCAGCGAGGTTCTCTCCCTCTCCAAACAGAACTACCCCCACTACCAGAAGATGTGTTATGGCGTGTACCTGGCATGCAAGAAGCTTAAGCACTACTTCCAGGAGCATCCGATTAAGGTCGTGTGCACCGCACCCCTTTCGGAAATCATCGGCAACAAGGACGCCATCGGCCGAGTCGCCAAGTGGGCCATCGAGATCACCGCCTACTCCATCTAGTACGAGCCCCGGCTCACGATCAAGTCGCAAGCGCTAGCAGACTTCCTCGTCGGCTAGGCCAAGACCCAATACCTCCCACTGGTTCCGGATTCGGACCATTGGAGGATGCACTTCGACGGGTCGAAGATGCTCGGGGGCTTGGGAGCCGGCATCATGCTCACCTCACCCAAAGGAGACAGGCTGGAGTACGTCCTCCAGATCCACTTCAAGGCCTCCAACAACGTAGCCGAATATGAGGCGCTGGCACACGGCCTCTGGCTAGCCAGAGAGATCGGTGTCAACCGGATCCTTTGCTTCAGCGATTCGGATCTGGTAGTGCAACAGGTATCCGGAGAGTGGGACGCCCGCGATGCAAACATGGCTCTCTACTGGTTCCACATACAGAAGCTTAGCGCCTGCTTCGAGTGATGTGAATTCCATCATGTCCCGCGCGTCAACAATGAGGTAGCCGCCTCGCTCGCACGAATCGGATCCACCAGGCAGGCGATCCCACCTGGGGTCTCCTTGGAACACTGATGGCCCAATACACGGCACCCAGAAAAGTGCTTGGTGCGTGGTGTTGATGTAGAGCTCGTTGGGAATCCCAAGAGGAAGGTATGATGAGCACAGCAGCAAGTTTCCCTCAGTTATGAAACCAAGGTTTAATCGAACCAGTAGGAGCAAGGAAACACCCCAAAGGTGTTACTAGCTGAGCTTTGGCAGGGCGCACTACCGGTGCTAGTAGCAACATGGAGACCTGCACAACACAACCACAGAATTTTGTCCCCAACTTGCGATGAGGTTGTCAATCTCACCGTGTTTTGCGGAAAACAAAGGATTAAACGTATTGAATGGAAAGAAGTAAAAGTTTGCAGAAAGTAAACACAAAATAGTAAACAATTGTAGATTGTTTGTAAAGAAAGAGGACCGGGATCCATAGTTCACTAGAGGTGGCTCTCCTTAGATAGATAACATGCTAGGTGAACAAATTACAGCGGGGCAATTGACAAACACCGAGAAAGCAATACATGCATATACTAATCATCTTGACTCCTCTGAGACTTGATTGGGCATTACAACATAATACATAGACCGCCATCCAACTGCATATATGACTAATAATCCACCTTCAGGTTATCATCCGAACCCCCTCCAGTATTAAGTTGCAAGCAACAGATTGTTGCTTTACGAACTGCGTATAAAGTAAACAATACGATTGTTCTGTGAACAAAGGATTGTTGTTTTCTCCCTAGTAGCAACAGCACATCTAGTACCTTAGAGATCTCTGTCACTTCCCCAGATTACCAGAGGCATGAACCCACTATCGAGCATAAATACTAACTCTTGGAGTTGCTAGCATCTACTTGGCCAAGATAGCTACTAACAACGGAAAGCATGCAAGATCACAAATAACAAAGACATGATAGAATAAATAATCAATCTGAAATAGCATCTCAATATCCATCGGATCCCGGCAAACACAACATGTATGAATTACAAATAGATGATCTTGATCATGAACGGAGCTCACAAGATCTAAACATGAAAGCACAAAGGAGGAGAAACCAGCCTTCTAGCTACTACATGGATCCGTAGTCCAAGGATGAACTACTCATGCATCACACCGGAGGCTTGCATGGTGATGAAGAAGGCCTCCAGGGTGAATTCCCCTCTCCGGCAGGGTGCCGGGAAGAGCTTCAGATCCCTCCCGATCTAGGGATGGAGATGACGGCGACTACAGACTCTTTCGTGGATTTTTGATCGGGTACTTAGGGTTTTCGTCCTAAGGGCAACTTATAGTCAGAAGGGGAGGCCGAGGGGGTGCCGGGAGCGGCCACACCACCCCCGGGCTAGGCCTGGCCGTGCGGCCAGGTGGTGTGGTGGCTCCCTGGCCCTTCTCCGTCTCGTATTTTGGCACTTGATCACTTCCGGAAAAATAGGCACTTTGGCTTGTGTCCCGTCCAATTCCGAGAATATTCATTTTCTGACTTTCCTAGAACCAAAAACAGCAGAAAACGGGCAGCTGGCACTTTGGCTCTTGTTAATAGGTTAGTCCAAGAAATCATATGAAAAGTACTCCAAAGTTGGAACAAAACACAAGAAAGTGGATAAAACCAAGCATGGAAAATCAAAAATTATAGATACATTTGCAATGTATCAACATCCCTGTAACTATCTCGGTGAATTACGCTCTTAGTTAATGCCTGGATGAACGAAAGTGGTTAAAATAGTTCGGCGGGGCCCAGGGCCACTCACGGTAGACCTTTCGGCCGTCCTAACCACTTTCAAACAACGGGACAAGAACGAGCGGCGTAATCGGCAGGCGAAGGGATCAACTACATACACAAGTGAGTATGTATGCAAGCCACATACAACAGTTCTCAGAGCGATTCCATCTAAAAGAAATAGAATTATTGCAACGCCATATGGCAAGAACCAAATGTCCTAGATAGATATAATAATTTAGGATAGCTCCTCATATATCACACATCAGAGTATCAGGCGGAAGCGGAAAACAAGATCCGAGTATGGATAAGAAGCAAATCGGCATAAGATGCCCATGAATAAACACATCCCGCCCACAGATCACACGGATCCCCTTTCCCGGAATCTCTACACCGAATGATTGTTGCCAACATCATCTGTCTCTTCCACCCAGTATCCATCTTGCGGGTACACCTGTTCATCTGAATCAAACAATTTATCGTGTGAGACCCTAGGGGTACTCAGCAAGTCTTTATGCCGCTAAAGGGGACACAACCTGGGGTGACGCAATTGCCGCAAAAGATAATACCTAACAATTCTATAGAGACTCTCTAACCTTCCGCCTAACCAATGATAGACGGAAGTGCGTGAATTAAGAACAACAGTTATAACAGTATAATTGACAGATCCATCCTTCTCCTCGCTTACCAACGAGGAAGCGGACGAACAACCCCCATCATCCGTTGGCAGTTTTTATTAACCATTCCATGAGTATTGCACTATTTACTAGTCAACTACTTAGTCAATTTAACAACGGTACTTTAGTTATACTTGTCTATGATCGACAAAATGTGCTCCAAGTCGTCCATAACCGCGGACATGGCTTTCAGAAAGATTTACCCTGCAGGGGTGCACGAATAGCAACACACACTCGATCAACCTCGGAAAAACCAAATCAAAACCCAACGAGGCATTCACGACAAAGCAATCACATGATTCAAAAACATTTCAGGGGGCCACCCCATTAAGCTACCCGCAACGAAGTTGGCCGGCTCCGAGACGGACCCAAGGTTTGTGTGGACAGCGGTAAACGACTGGGAACCTGAAAATGTGACTGGGCTTGTCGATACAGCGAAAACGTGTCACGATCCAAAACAGTACAGGTGCTCCTCGCACAATCTTAAATAAAGCAGTAACATGGCATAAGTACAGGATAGTAATAAAGCCCCAAACTATTTGTGGCCCTAAGAAATAAGAATGAATCAAGCTCTGGCTGAGGGGGGGTCCATAAGGCCTCCCGGATGTGAATAGTGCGAATAGTCAAGGAACAGGAATCAAGTACTCGGGGTCCTACGGGACACAAGTGAGCATGAAAAACCAAATAGAAGATATTGCTCACTGGTGCCTCTTTCATTAGTTATCCCATTACTACTCAGGTTAAGTTGTTTAGGTACCTCGTTATTCCTCAGACACTCACATACCCTACACATGCTTTTCTACGACTCGCATGGCTCAAACAACTCCTGTAGTAATGGCTCATGGGACCGGAACAAGCTTGGTGTGGTTTAAAAGTAAAGGCTATGCAGTACTTGGGATTCAATTTAATGCAATCGCGACTCAATGATGCAAGAATAAGATAGAGGCAATAGGTACTGTATGTATGCAAGCATGTGGTAGTGCTTGCCTGGTAGCTCAGTTGAAGCGAGAGATGGATCTGGGTAGTACTCCTGTGATTCCTGGTAATTCTCCTGCTGGACGTCTATTCGAAGAAGAACCAAACAAACAAGGGCCAACATAAATAAAGTGCACAAGCATAGGAATTAAAATGCAACAAGCAACCAAGCATGCCATGATGAATGATGCCCAAATTACATGGCATTAAAGTAGCATGGCAAAGGTGAGGTGTGGATGCAAGAAATAAAGCATTTTAATATTTATTTAAACTAGTGTTATTGTCATAAACAGTTCAGATTTTAAATGACAACATGATGCATGCTTCAATTCAGAACAAGGACTGCATAAATAGAACGGGCTCGTCGCGCTGATCGATTTAGACATATTATTTGTCAAATTTGGAGTTATAAAACAAAAGTTATTAATTAAATAAGGAAAAGGGCATTTTATTGTAATTTTAATCATCTCGAAATTTTAAGTGTTCAAAAAAAATATTTTGAAGGGCATATTTGAATTCCTCACATTTTTCTGATTCCAAAACATATATTACATGTATTATTTGGATTTGTATTTTAAAAATTATTTGAATCTGGTTTGAATTTGAATTTAAATCAATTTGAAAAGATTTAATTTAAAACAGACTCAGGGAAAACTTTTGTTACCCAGGCAATTCTAGCCACAGTCACTGACGGGTGGGCCTTGCGCTGACTGGGCCACGCGCGGGGAAAAATCTTTTGTCACCGCGGGCTCGACTAGCCACTATGACTGCGGGGTGGGCCAACTGGCGCATGCCCACGTGACAGCGGCAAGGGAGACAGGGACTGACATGTGGGGCTGGGGCTGGAGCGCGGGTTGCGGCCGGGAAAAGCCGAGGGGTTTTCTGCAAGATGGTCAGGGTGACTGGCAGGTAGGGCCGCTAGGAGCGCGGGTTGCGGGAATCAAAAAGGTGGGGGGCTTTTTGTAAGATGACCATGGGCCCGGGTTACTGTTTTTCTTCTCCCTCGTCTGGCGAGGAAAAGCGGCGCGCGGCGCGAGCGGGGATCGATCCCGGGACATGGGCGTGCGCGCGGAGGGTGCTAACCGGTGCCGCGGCTCGGGTAGTTGTCAGGAGGGTGGCGGGGGCCTAGGTAGGGTGTGGCGCGGCGCGGGGAGGCTGCAGATGCCGGCGAGCGGCGCGCACTAAGAGCGCTCGACAAAATGATCGGCGGCGCTAGACGGCAACGGAGAAGAGGAGGTTGTCAGGAAGAGGGAGGGGCTCACCGCGGTTTGCCTGGTGTGGTCGGATCGGGGAGAAGCGCGGCGGTTCGTCAACGTCGCAGACGCTCCGGCGGGCTAGGGTTTCAGAGGACGGCGAGGATCTGGCGGTGTTGGGGCTTTCTCCATCGCGCTGGCGTGGACAGGGCGTCGTAGAGGAACCTCCTCGAGCTCCCAGGCCACCTCCAGGTCGAGTTGCACGGCTGTAACGGCGGGGACGAGGTGGTGCTGGCGGCGACCGGCGGCAGGAGCTGTGGTCGGAGCGGAGGAAGGGGAAGAAGAGGGCGGCTCTGGGGCGGATCTGGGGACGCAGGAGAGGCGTGTGGAAGGAGGGAAAGGAAGGGAGAGGGAGGAGGACAACTGGGGCACGGCAGAATTAAGGTGGACTCGATGCCACCTTTCTCTCCCTTTTCCTCGAGCACGTGGGGCAGCTGGGGGCTTGTCCCGGGGCTGGACGGCGGTAGGAGGGACTGCAGGTGGTCCAGGGCGGCGAGCAGCTGCAGGGTGGGGCCAGCATGGCGGTAGAGAAAGAAAGAGAGGAGAGAGGCTAGCTCGGGCTAGGGTTAGATGGAGCTCGGGTTAGGGCATGGGCTAGGGTTAGGGTGGCTGGGTGTGGGCCAGGGAGAGGGTGGCCAGGTGGTCAAGCTAGAGAGAGAGGGGTGTGAGAGAGAGATAAGTGGAGTTAGGGTTTAGGAGAATTTAGAGACAGAGAGAGAGAACCTAAGTTAGGTTTTATTAGGTAATTAGATTTTAATTTGATTTATGAGGCCAAAACAAGAAGGAGCATGAAGTTTGATCTTGCTTGAGATAATGTGGAGGAGAAACAAGAAAGAAAGAGGAAGAAAAGAAATAGATGGAAAAGTCCACATATGATCATGCTTGAAGAAATAAATAAAAGAAAAAGATATGGTTGAGACTATGGAGAGGTGGAATGGTAGGAGATGGTTTCCTAGATAGGATCCACTAAATCCAAAGAAAAACCAATGGAGGAAAAAGGTGGTGGAGAAGCTTGCATGGCCCATGCAAAAATAATAATGCCATTATATATTTTGTGAAAACAATAATAATATGATGGCATTAATCTTATGCATTTCCAAGAAGTGGAATAAAGCCAATCAAAGGAATTTAATGGACTAGATCCTCCCTATTGCCCATGAGCTAGATAAAATCCAAAATAAATACAACAAGCTCATGAACTAGTAGGATGGTGGAATTATAAAGTGGTGGAAAAGAAAGGTGGTGGAATGGAAATAAAAGATATGCCCCCAACTCAACTTGGGCATTGAACAATATATTAATAACCAAATACAATATCAAGAGGCAAATAAAATTAATAATGCATATGAGAGGAAAACCAAAAGACAGAGGGTTTTATATGATGCTCAAATGCAAGGTGGCATGATGACATGAGCATGATATAATTATGATGCAATATATATATGAAGTAGTCAATATCTTACTAGGACAAGTAGCATTACAATTGTTAGACAATTGGGGTGCTACAATCCCCAAGCTTAACTCCTGCTCGTCCTCGAGTAGGTAAGTGATAAAAAGAAAGAATATTTTTTGAGGTGACATGCACCATCAAAGACTTGATCAAAGTATTTGCAGAACTCAAAGCTGGGATCATAGTACTTTAATCATAACATGAAAAAAAAAGTTCTAGCAATAAGCAAAGAAACTATGATGCAACATGAAAAGGCACAAACAAAAGATTCATGAATAACAATGCTTTGCAAGACGTTTGTTTGTTTCACATAAAGAAAACATAGCATAATAGTATTCAGCTTGTCCCTTAATAGAGTAGCAAATATAAATGCATAGGACACCTTCAAAGTTCATAAGAGTGACTAGATACAATAGTTTCAAACAAGCAATAACACGTTATGCATCAATCAACTCTCAAAGTAGGTGCATAAAGATAGAAGGTGGAGACTCAATATAATGGTGGAAGAAAAGCCTTTTGTAAAAGGAAGTAGGGATTCAAGTCTCATAAAGAGCTTCCAAAAATTTTGGTACTCAGAGCTTTCAGCTCTCATTGCCCCTATCATAAGCATCTTGAAGTGATTAAGGTTAAAGTGAACAAACTATGGTGTACATGCTTGACGAAGTATAAGTCAGAAATCTCATGTCCCTTGTATACGAGGGCCGCTCCTCATGCTACTCAAGTTTAGTCACTGGTAAGTTCTTGTCATCGTAAGTACATGTGTATCATTGAGAACCACCAACTGGTACCCCTTGCCCGATGATACGGAAGAATCCCCATATCAAAATGACAAGGCAAGCAGACAACGAGCATCTCAGCATTCTTCTTATTTACCATGGGAATATGGTGCTTTTTTCTCTCTTTCCTATTTTCATAGTATCTCTTTTTTTCTCCTTTTCTCTTTTTTTCAGCATAGGACTCTTTTTTTTATAACAAGAATGCTTCATAGACAGCTCATTATGGTTACGTTGTAGGTTTCCACCATGTCAGCATGGATTAGACCAGCGGCCCAGGCATTTCTCTAACACATATACATAACTCCATGGACTTACAAGCTCCCCTTTCATTTCACACCGACGACATCCATATACAAAACAGCATGATATCAACTAGGTACAAGTACCAAGTGCAATGTTGAAAGCGTTCCCCATGAAAGCATGGTTCTGCTAATTCCCGACAAATAAGTGCAAGCATATACAACATAGAAGACACAATGGTTCAAGTTTATTAAGGGCAAGTAAAGTAAAGTGTGCCATCAAGTTCGTGAGAGCTTTAATCACTAGTTTTTTCATAACAAGTGGAAGGTAAACAAAAGCATGAATATACTTGGAATAGCATAAGCTAGTAGGTAGGTATGGTGGACTCTTTGGAATAACTTGGTTTAGGGAGTTGGATGCATGAGTGGAACTCATACTTTGTTGTGGAGGCTAGCAAAAGATTGGGAGCGACAAACTAAGAGAGCAATAATGGCCATAATCATGTAGAGCAACAAAACATCATTGATCAAAGCATAAAGTGATACTACAAGTTGAAAACTAAAGGATCATAAAGGCTATGGTGACTTGATATAGTCATAACATGGTGTGAGCATGTGCCAAGTCAACCCAAATAAAGCATCAAAGGAGAATACCACTATACTATGCTTTAATATGCTAAACAACGCATGATTCATCCAAGGCACATTAAGCAATCTCAATTGTTTATAACAATTCATACTACAGCAAAGAATACTAAGCATAAATCCAAAATAATATCAAGCATGGCATGAAAAAGCATAGGTCACAGTCAAAAACAAGCTCTTTTTACCACATAAGCATGAACTTTCCTACTCTTTTCCAAACCAAACCAAACTATTTGCAAACCAAAGTGTGAAAGAGGGGGTCTAACCAACTTATTCAGAACACTAATCAAACCAAGCAAACTAAAAACCAAAACAAAAACAAAAAAGAAGATGCTCCAAGAAAAACACAACTGTGCATGAAATAATAAAAATGAAGCGTTTGGAAGAAACCTGGAATTTTTAGAAGGGGATGCCTTGGGCATCCCCAAGCTTTGACGCTTGTACTTCTTGGATATTTCTTGGGGTGACACGCGTGGCATCCCCAAGCTTGAGCTTTAGTCCATCCTTCATCTCATTACTCATTCCTTCCATACACCTGAAATTTTTCCTTCATACAAAACTTCACACAATCTCATTAGCAACATTAGTGCACTTAAGATAAATAAGTCTCAAGGTTCAGTTCTAACACCAAATAAACTTCCATTAGAACACTAGCTACTGTAGCACTTCCCTCAAAAAGCTCAATTCCCCAAAAGAACTCAAGAAGGAACCAACAAGAAGCAAATGCAGAAAATGACAGAAATTTGTCAAAACAGACCAGCAGGTAAAGACGAATTTTTTTCGAAACCCTTCTGTTGCTCAAATCAAAAAGTGTTCAACTAACGAAAGTTAGATAACAACCTGGGGCAGAAGAACAAAACATTACAGCTCAATCCGACGTATAGAGCTCTCTCAGAAATTTTTACGGTGAAGCACAGAAATCTGTTTTCGGGACAGCAACTTTCCCAATCATTACTTCACTCTCATTAGAGGTTATTCTTGGCACAAAAAGCAAATAAAAAGCATAAGGAGAGGTTATTACAGAGGTAATAACTTCCAAGACTCAACTAAAACTCTTGGGTTATCTCCCAACAAGTACTTTTCTTTAACGCCTTTAAGTTAGGCATCAGAAGCAAGAAAAAGGATCAAGTATTCTCAAATGAAGAAGCATTAAGATCAATACCAGAAATATTTTCAACAAGGCAAGGTATATCATCCAAATAAGTTCTAGAGGATCCTCTCTCAATGCTCTTAGGTTTACTATTCTCATCAAAAGGGTTTGCAGGAACAATCCAATCAAGATTCTTTTCTATGGCACCATGTATTGCTACTAGTTTGAAGGGTATTGGTATCTTAGGTTCCTCCCCATTAGGTTCGGTTTTGTTCATCTTTTCTCGTGTACCAACAACATCTACACATGAGCCTAGCATATTGAAACGTTCAAAAACTTTTCTAGCTTCCTTGGCAACATCATAGAACTCCTTAAACAAAGTTTCTAAAATAAAATCCCTCTTTTCAGGATCCTCAAGTTCTTTAAGCTTAAGAAACAATACTTGCATTAAGGGGTTGATGTTAACAAACCTAGCTTCTAACATGTGAATTAAAGAAGCTGCAGCAATCTCATAATTTGGAGCAAGTTCTACAAGGGATCTATCCTCAGTATCTTCATGTTTGCTAACATGATTAAAGAATTCTTCAATGTTATCTTTCCCAATTATAGAACCACTACCAATTGGGAGGTCTTTCAGGGTGAACTTGGGGATCAACATGGTGAGCTAAGTAAGAGGTGACAACTAAAGGAGACTTAATTTTTTTCTGTTTTTTATAAAGAAAGCAAACTAGTAAAAGTATTTTTTGTGTTTTTTTTTGAAGAACAAAACAAGCAAACAAAGCAAAAAGAAAACTAAGCAAAACAAAAACAACAAAGTAAAGAGATTGGTTGTGAGGGACTCCCCTTGTGAAGATGTCCTTGACTCCCCGGCAACGGAGCCAGAAAATCGCTTGATGGCTCAATACACGGCGCCCAGAAAAGTGCTTCGTGCGTGGTGTTGATGTAGAGCTCGTTGGGAACCCCAAGAGGAAGGTATGATGAGCACAGCAGCAAGTTTCCGTCATTTATGAAACCAAGGTTTAATCGAACCCATAGGAGCAAGGAAACACCCCAAAGGTGTTACTAGCTGAGCTTTGGCAGGGCGCACTACCGGTGCTAGTAGCAACGTGGAGACCTGCACAACACAACCACAGAACTTTGTCCCCAACTTGCGATGAGGTTGTCAATCTCACCGTGTTTTGCGGAAAACAAAGGATTAAACGTATCGAATGGAAAGAACTAAAAGTTTGCAGAAAGTAAACACAAAAAAGTAGACAGTTGTAGATTGTATGTAAAGAAAGAGGACCGGGATCCATAGTTCACTAGAGGTGGCTCTCCTTAGATAGATAACATGCTGGGTGAACAAATTACAGCGGGGCAATTGACAAACACCGAGAAAGCAATACATGCATATACTAATCATCTTGACTCCTCTGAGACTTGATTGGGCATTACAACATAATACATAGACCGCCATCCAACTGCATCTATGACTAATAATCCACCTTCAGGTTATCATCCGAACCCCCTCCAGTATTAAGTTGCAAGCAACAGATTATTGCTTTACGAACTGCGTGTAAAGTAAACAATATGATTGTTCTATGAACAAAGGATTGTTGTTTTCTCCCTAGTAGCAACAACACATCTAGTACCTTAGATATTTCTGTCACTTCCCCAGATTACTAGAGGCATGAACCCACTATCGAGCATAAATACAAACTCTTGGAGTTGCTAGCATCTACTTGGCCAAGATAGCTACTAACAACGGAAAGCATGCAAGATCACAAATAACAAAGACATGATAGAATCAATAATCAATCTGAAATAGCATCTCAATATCCATCGGATCCCCGCAAACACAACATGTATGAATTACAAATAGATGATCTTGATCATGAACGGAGCTCACAAGATCTAAACATGAAAGCACAAAGGAGGAGAAACCAGCCATCTAGTACATGGATCCGTAGTCCAAGGATGAACTACTCACGCATCACACCGGAGGCTTGCATGGTGATGAAGAAGGCCTCCAGGGTGAATTCCCCTCTCCAGCAGGGTGCCGGGAAGAGCTTCAGATCCCTCCCGATCTAGGGATGGAGATGACGGCGGCTACAGACTCTTTCGTGGATTTTTGATTGGGTACTTTGGGTTTTCGTCTCGAGTGCAACTTATAGTCGGAAGGGGAGGCCGAGGGGGTGTCGGGAGCGGCCACACCACCCGCTGGCGCGGGCCAGGCCTGGCCACGCGGCCAGGTGGTGTGGTGGCTCCCTGGCCCTTCTCCGTCTCGTATTCTGGCACTTGATCAATTCCAGAAAAATAGGCACTTTGGCTTTTGTCCCGTCCAATTCCGAGAATATTCATTTTCTGACTTTCCTGGAACCAAAAACAGCAGAAAACAGGCAGCTGGCACTGTGGCTCTTGTTAGTAGGTTAGTCCAAGAAATCATATGAAAAGTACTCCAAGTTGGAACAAAACACAAGAAAGTGGATAAAACCAAGCATGGAACATCAAAAATTATAGATACATTTGCATTGTATCAAGCACCTGCGCAAGCCCTCCATCAACCCGTCCCCTGAGTCGGATTCCATCATCTGGGAAGGGAGTGCCTCGGTTGACGGAGCGGCAGACGCAGAGCCGACGGAACCTCCAAAGAAGAAGGCCCGCACCAACTCCGGCAAATCCGTACCCTCCGGCTCGCAAGACCCGGGGGCTGCCCATTCGTCAAGTGGCTCGGGGGCTACCGTCTCGGGTGCCTCATCCGGACAACCCCTCGACGCCCACCAACCGGAGAGCGAAAGCATCTTGACCATCCGGGAGATACCATCCTGCGCGCAACCCTTCATGGACTACATCGCCAATGGAGAGCTTCCAGATGACGAGGTGGAGGCTAGGCAAATCCGGCACCGCGCACACATGTACATCATCATCAACAAAGAACTGTACAATCGCAGCGTATCCGGCATCTTCCAAAGGTGTGTCGACGTGGACACAGGCTACCGGCTGCTCAAGGACATCCACTAGGGCGAGTGCGGGCATCACGCTTTGTCAAGGGCAATAGTCGCCAAGGCGTTCTGCCACGGTTTCTATTGGCCCACCGCCCTTGAGGATGCCAGCTAGTCCACGCGTGCAATGGGTGCCAACGCTTCGGGAAGCTCAGGCACATGCCGGCTTCGGTGCTCAAGACCATACCGATCACCTGGAATTTCACTGTTTGGGGCCTCGACATGGTCGGTCCCTACAAGCGGGCGCGCACGGTCATGACCCATATGCTGGTGGTGGTGGACAAGTTTACAAAGTGGATAGAGGCCAAACCCATCCAGAAGCTGGACAGGGCGACAGTCGTCACCTTCTTCACCGACATCATCAATTGGTTCGGCTACCCCAACAGCATCATCACCGACAATGGCACGAACTTCGTCAAGGGGGCCTTCGCTCGGTTCTGCAGCAACAAGGGCATCCAGCTGGAGCTTGCTTCCGTCACGCACCCGCAATCCAACGCGCAAGTCGAAAGGGAAACGACCTAGTGCTAGCCGGCATCAAGCCACGCCTCATCGAGCCCTTGGAGCGATCACCTGGATGATAGATTGAGGAACTTCTGGCTGTGCTGTGGAGCCTCCACACCATGCCAAATAGGTCAACCGGCTACACCCCATTCTTCCTCGTCTACGGCTCGGAAGCCATCCTCTCCGTGGACATCAAGTTTGACTCTCCGCGCAAGCTCCTCTACAATGAAAAGGCTAATCGGGAGGCGTGGGAAGATGGCGTGGACCTCCTCGAGGAGGCCCACGAGCTGGCGTTGTCCATATCGGCCCTGTACCAGCAAAGTCTACGCCACTACCATTCGAGCCGGATCCGCCCTGTCGCATTCCGCGAGGGCAACCTGGTTCTTCGGCTGGTGCATGACACGAAGGGCATGCACAAGCTATCGCCACCCTAGGAGGGTCCCTTCATCATCAGCCAGGCGCTGCCCAACGACTCCTACTACCTCATCGACGCATAGCAGCCGCGCAAGAACAAGATGGACCAATCGAATGAGGAGACGAAACACCCCTGGAACGCGGCCCTGCTCCACCCGTTTTACACCTAGTCACCAGACAGTGTATGTATCCCACAAACCTTATGAATGAAAATGCGGACCCCTACGAGATACTCGGGGGCTCCTTGCTAGAAATTTGTGTGTATCTGCTTCCAGTTCAGTTTTTTCGGCTCCAGCAGCCCCTACCCGGGGTCTCGCCGGCTGGTCCGACCCGCCAAATCAACAAACCGACTGAGTAGTGTGCAACGATGTCAGAGGCCCACTCTTCTTCTCAGCTACAGACCGCAACCCGGTTGTCCGGCTAGCAAGAGAAAAAGCCCGAGGCATCCCACACGAAAAACAGGAAGAAGATACGACGGATCAGGCGTCCCAGCCTTGCAACTAGTTTGAGACGATCCGGCTACTAAGCCGTCAGTACCATGCACAATGTACTATCAGCTCCCTTCGATTCCGGCTGCAGACCGCAACCCGGTTGCCCGGCAAGGACACATCAAAAATACTAGAACGCACGAGAAAATGACTAAGTGTCCAGAGAAGCACAAGCTAGTTTTCAAAAAACAAACCCACCTTTCGGCTGAAGTTTAACAGACTAACCTATTGACGTGTGAGAATGTATGTAGTGCCTATTTTTTGTACGACTACTCCAAGTCAGAATTCAGGAAGAAAAGAAGGAAGATTCGAAGTCCTTGCATTCATCAAGCGCTCCGAATCTCGGGGGCTACACCCATTGGGTGCGCTCGCGCGCCCCGAGTGGAATCTTGTAGTTTTCGACCGGCTAAAGGAGTTCGCCGGATATTTGGACCCTAGGTGAGGGCAAGGGCAAAGCAAAAGGAAGAAGATTCAAAGCACCTGGCTACGCCAGCTACTCCGAATCTCGGGGGCTACACCGAGTGGGTGCGCTGGTGCGCCCCCACTGGAATGGAAGTTCCCCCAGCTATAGGCGTCCAGCCAGCAAAAGTAACCGGCTAAGAGGTGTCTAGTTAGATGAAACTAAGGACTTGAGGAAAGAAAGATGATTCGAAGCGCCTGGCTACGCCAGCCACTCTGAATCTTGGGGGCTACACCTAGTGGGTGCGCTGGCACGCCCCCACTGGTATTGCAGTTCCCCCGGCTAAAGGTGTTCAGCCGAGTGAAGTCAGCCGGATAAATTCAATCAACAAAATATCAAAGAGACACAAAAAACATAAGTTGGAAGCAAGTCAAAATATTTCAGACCAATATAAAAAGGGAGAAGGAGACGAAGCTCCCACGAGTTCGCCCGGCGTCAGAAGCAACCGGCACAGATAACAAGGTTTGAGCAATACAAGATAACAAATACACCCGGCATCCCATGGTCATAACTAAGCGACATGGCCCTTGTCGTGCGGAGCACCCTGGCTGGCGGCAGTCTCGGGAGGAGGAGGCATGGCTGCGGATCTAGTTCTAGTGTCCCCACCGGTCGGCTGCGACAAAGCTTCCGCATCCAGAGTGCCGGCAGACTCCGAGTCGGTGAGGACCTTGTTGACGTCCGCATAGTCGGTGATCTTGATGGCGGAGGCCCGGAGCTCCGGGCGGGCCTGGCGGATGGCGGCAAGATCGGCACCAGCACGGAAACCCCCATCGATCTTCTCGACGCGGGCGTCCTTGTACCAGGAGAGCATGAGGGCCAGGGTGTAGCATCCCATCGGTCTAACATATGTAATGCTACATGGTCTAGTAATATAATTGCTACTTCCTACATATAATTGTTGCATCATAATTATATCATGCTCATGTCATCATGCCACCTTGCATTTGAGCATCATATAAAACCCTTTTTCATTGGTTCTTCTCTCATATGCATTAGTAATTATATTTGGCTCTTGATATATTGTATTTGGTTCTTGATAAATGCTTGATGCGCAAGTTGAGTTGGGGGCATATCTTTTATTCAACTCCACCACCTTTTCCTTGTCACCACCTTATAATTCCACCATCCTAATTATCCATGAGCTTTTACACTTTTCCTTTGGCATTTAAATCTAGCTCATGTGGGTTGGGATGGATCCACTTCTATTTCCACATGCCCTAACATTTGCATCATGTTGTGTTCACATTATTGATATGTGGAGCCACCTTTGCATGCATTATGAGTGGTACCCCTTTTTATAGCTTCCATATGGATTGTATTGGAATGTATGCTCAAGTGAGAATATTTTTGAGACTATTAAACATCTAGTGGGACATACACACTAGCAAGTCCAAATTATATTCAAATATGATCATCTCCATCTACTCCACATGCGGCCTCCTTTTTAATTCTTTGACTTGGCCATAGATCCATATTTTGGATTGCATGTGAATAAATACCATGGTTTTACCATTGTTTTCACAATAATAAACATATCATTTACTATTCATGCATGGGCCATGCAAGGTCATCACCTTTTCTTTTTCTTTGGTTTTTCTTGTATTTATGAAGTGGATCTTTGTCTTTTGGAATCAAGTCATGTGGGGCTTTCTTAAGCTCTATTCTTTTGCTCTTGCTAAACCCTCATCATCTTGATCCTTTCTCTCCTTACCATATGCACCCAAAAACTCTAAACACCTCATCTCTCTCTCCACCACCACCATGTGCCCAACAAAAACACAAAAACCCTCATCTCTATCTCCTCTCCATATCACCTTCCCTTCTTGCTTGATCCAGTTGGGTCATACTAGATCCCTAACCCCTACCCCTCTTATCCACCATGCCACACCTTGCCACCCTCACGTATTTGCTCATGGGGATGAAACCCTAACCCTCACCTCACCATCCTACTCTCACCATGCCAAGGCATCTCTCCCTCTCTCTGCCAGCAAGGGCCCACCCTAGCCCCCTCTCAATCCCATGTCGAGCTACTCCTAACCTAGCTAACCAACCCATCCCGAGCCTTCCCCTCTAGCCCTAGACTAGCCGAGCATCTCTCTCTCTCTCGACCCCTCTCTCTCTCGCTGCACAAGGACCCCACACCGAGCCTGATGCTCCTTGGCCTCGCCCTGGCCCTAGCTGCAGCCACCCCACGCCCCTGCCGAGCCGGATGAGCACATGCTCGTTGGGAGAAAGGAAAAAGGTGGCCGGGCCACCTTTTCCACCCGATCACCCCACGACATCCCCTCTCCCCGTCCCTATCTACTCCCTCCTCTCTACCTGGCATCGCCAGATCCACCAGGGCCTAGCCCTTGTACTCCCTTCCTCCCTGCTCCCCTGCTACCTCCTCTCCACCCCGGCGAACCACCGTCGGCCTCCACCCTTCCTCAACAAAACACAGCGGCGGGCGGGTGCGTTGGTGTCGGGGAAGACCAAGCCGACCCTCTGCATCGCCCCCATGCCCAGCAGCGAGGAGGAGGAGGCCCAGGACCCCTGCACGTCCACGACGCCGTCGAAACCCTAGCTCCGGCCGGCCGCCTGCTACGCCGCCGATCCGCTGCTTCTCCGGCCGAGCCAGCCCCACCAATAGCCTCCCGGTGAGTCGCCGCCTCTCCCTGACATCCTCTCAGCCACCGTCGTTTCCCGGGCACGCCGGTCGATGCGTCGAACGCCCTCTGTGCGGCGCGTGCGCGTGCATCTTCCTCGTCGTCGCGCCGCGTCACGCCCTAGCTAGCCTCCGTTTGCCCTCCTGTCAGCAACCCCTCCCCACCGAAGTGGCTCCGCCCCTCTGCGCGCACGCCCAGGTCGCGGATTCGATTCCCCCGTGCCGCGCTCTGTCGATCACATTTCTGTCAGTTAATGCAAAGAAGAGGAACAGTGGGTTAGTTGGTTGCTTTACAGAAAACCCCCACCCTTTTTGCCGGCTCAACCCGCAGTCCCCCTGAGCCCCACCTGTCAGCGGTTGTGTACGTTTTACAAAAAGACACTCGGGTATTCGGAATCCTCAACCCGCAGTCCCCGCTGTCGCGTGGGCCTACGAAGCCTCTGGTCCCACCCGTCAGCGTCTGGGGCTAGCTGCCTCTGAGTATAAAAAGTCTGGCAGTTTTCTGTTTTAATTAAAACATTTTCAGAAATGATTTAAATATGATTTCAAATCTGTTTTTAATAACTTTTAAATTGTAATTCCAAATAACACAAATGAGATATGTTTTTGAATCAGAAAAATGTGAGGAATTCAAAATGTTATTTGAGCCCTTTAAATTTTCGAGCTAATTAAAATTACAATAAAATGCCCTTTTCCTAATAAATTAATAACTTTAAATCTACAACTCCAAATTCGACAAATAATATGTCTAAATCAATCACCGCGACGAGCCCGTTCTAACTATGCATTCCATGTTCTCAATTGAAGCATGCATTATGTCATTATTAAAAATCAGAACTGTTTATGGCAATAAAACTTGACCACATAAATAATAAAAATGCTTTATTCTTGTACCCCACACCTCACCATGCCATGCTACATTATTGCCATGTAAATTGTGCATCATTCATCATGGAATGCTTGTTTGCTTGTCGCATTTTATTCATATGCTTGTGCACTTTATTTATGCTGGCCCTTGTTTGTTGGTTCTTCTTCGAATAGACGCCCAGCAGGAGAATTATTGGGGATCACCGGAGTTCTACCCAGATCCATCTCTCGCTTCAACTGAGCTGCCATGCAAGCACTACCACATGCTTGCATACATATAGTACCCATTGCCTCCATCTTATTTCTTGCATCATTGAGTCGCGATTGCATTAAATTGAATCCCAAGTACTGCATAGCCTTTACTTTTAAACCCCACCGAAGCTTGTTCCTCCATCCCATGAGCCATTACTACAGGAGTTGTTTGAGCCATGCGAGTCATAGAACAGCATGTGTAGGGTATGTGAGTGTCTGATGGATAACGAGGTACCTAAACAACTTAACCTGAGTAGTAATCGGATAACTAATGAAAGAGGCACCGGTGGGCAATATCTGCTATTTGGTTTTTCATGCTCACTTGTGTCCCGTAGGACCCCGAGTACTTGATACATGTTCCTTGACTATTCGCACTATCCACATCCGGGAGGCCTTATGGACCCCCCTGAGCCAGAGCTTGATTTATTTCTATTTCTTGGGGCCACAAAGTAGTTTGGGGCTTTGTTACTATCCTGTACTTATGCCATGCTTTACTGTTTATTTAAGATTGTGCGAGGAGCACCTGTACTGTTTAGGATTGCGGAGTGTTTTCGCGGTATCGACAAGCTCAGTCACACTTTCGGGTTCCCAGTCGTTTACAGCCATTGGCGCAAACCTTGGGTCCGTCTCGGAGCCGGCCAACTTTGTTGTGGGTAGCTTATGGGGGTGGCCCCTTGAAATATTTCTGAATCCTGTGATCGCTTTGTCGTGAAAGCCTCGTTGGGTTTTGAGTTGGTTTTTCCGAGGTTGATCGAGTGTGTGTTGCTATTTGTGCACCCCTGCAGGGTAAATCTTTCTGAAAGCCATGTCTGCGGTTATGGACGACTTGTAGCACAGTTTCTCGATCATAGACAAGTATAACTAAAGTACCGCTTTTAACTTGCCTAAATACCTGCCTAGTTAATAGTGCAATACTCATGGAATGGATAATAAAACTGCCAACGGATGATGGGGTTGTTCATCCGCTTCCTCGTTGGTAAGCGAGAAGGAGGATGGATCTGTTAATTATACTGTTATAACTGTTGTTACTAATTAACGGACATCCGTCAATCTTTGGTTAGGCGGATGGTTAGCGAGTACCTATAGACTTGTTAGTTAGTATCTTTTGCTGCAATTGCGTCACCCCAGGTTTTGTCCCCTTTAGAGGCACTTGCAAGATGGATACTGGGTAGGGGAGACGGATGATGTTGGCAACGATCACTCGATGTAGAGATTCCGGGGATGGGGATCCGTGAGATCTGTGGGCGGGATATGTTTATTTATGTGGCATCTTATGCCGATCTGCTTCTTATCCGTACTCGGATCTTGTTTGCCGCTTCCGCCTGGTACTCTGATGTTTGATGTATGAGGGGCTATCCTAAACTATTATCTCTATCTAGGATATTTGGATCTTGCCATATGGCGTTGCAATATTTCTATTTCTTTTAGATGGAATGGCTCTGTGAGTAGTTGTATGGTGGCTTGCATACATACTCACTTGTGTATGTAGTTGATCCCTGCGCCTGCCGATTAAGCCGCTCGTTCTTGCCCCGATGTTCTGGAAGTGGTTAGGACGGCCGACAGGTCTACCTGTGAGTGGCCCTGGGCCCCACCGTACTATTTTAACCACTTTCGCTCATCCAGGCATGCAACTTAGAGCGTAATTCACGGAGGTAGTTACAATTGGTATCAGAGCCATCCCGTCCTTTAGGGTCTCAGCCAAATGGTCGTTGTCAGTCTAGCAAATATTTTTGGTAGCTATGTATACTAGGGAAAAACAAAACGTGAGAGTAGGACTGCTTCCATTTTTCTTCTTACCCACCCACCCACCCTTTTTCTAGTAAGGAAGTGTAACGTTTTCAATCCTCTTCTAAAATTCAAACTAGGATTCACGTGTTCTGGGTTCTGTAGTACCATAGGTTGTGTGTGTGTGTGTGTGTGAATTCTTTGTCTATCTGTTGCATCCAAATGTTATCACTATCTGCCTTTTGGTTATCAACTGTTGGTACATTCCATACCGACAGACCTTTGTAAACCGACGCGATCTATCTGATTCGTTGTATACCGGTGCGATCTGTCTTACTCTTTGTTATCCGACGTTATCTTGTTTGGGGTGTTCGTTTCCGTAGTTACAAAACTTTAGGTTCATCTTAAGAAGAAGGTGTTGGGATATGTGTTTTACTTATTCATGTGCGGAGTAATGGTTTGAGTGCGGGATGGAGTCGCGACCATACCACTACTCTTATCATTCGCTCTTGTATATTGAATTGGTAGAGTTACTAATCTTGATTCGTTAAGTGGTTTTGCGCATATAGTGGTATTTTAATGCCGAAATTTGCGAATTTTTTCTTTGCTAGCTTGTGTACCACACTTCTTGTTCAGTCGTGTGCGATATGCTTAATATCTTCTAGGTGCCTTGAACTTTGTTGATATTTTAATATCATCTCAGTGAATTGTATCCTTTAATCTTGGTTAATTCCATTTTGGTACTATTTTGGGATTATTATTATTCTCCATTATAGTACTGACTTGTGTTTTATATCAATCACAGGATGGCACCACCACGCCGTTTTGAGGAGGACATACCACCTGAACTGGGGGCTGCTTTGGCAAGTATTGCTAATGCCTTGGGAGCAATGCAGCAGAACCAGCAGCGATTTGAAGAAAGTGTCAGGAGGAATGAGTTTATTCCGCTACCTCCACCTCCCAAGCGAGGAGACATCAAGATTTTTCTGAAGTTCAACCCACGCCAATTTGAGGTGTCTGATCAGCCACTTGACGCTGATGATTGGCTGCGTGAAATGTCAAGGTTGCTGATGACTGCGGATGTTCCTGAGCAAGAATGGGTAAAATGTGCCACGCACCTTCTGAAGGGAGATGCAGCTCTGTGGTGGGAAAATTACCTGAAGGCAGACCACTCTAGTTTTCAGCCTACTTGGGAGCAATTCACTGCGGCCTTCAAAGAGCAATATCTGTCAGAAATTGTCATGGAAAGGATGAAGGAAGTGTTTCTCAACCTCAAGCAGGGCAATGACAATGTCAATACCTATATCAGAAACTTCATGAACCTTTCTCGGTATGGTGGCGATGAGATCACTGATGACAAGAAGAAGCAAAAGAGGTTCAGGCAAGGGCTCAATGCATCAATCAAATATGCAATCACTCATGCAAGGCCGGGGTCTTTTCTGGAACTCCAACATACAGCTCTGCAGGAAGAAGCAAGTAGGCAAGTGTTTGAGGAGTCAAAGAAACATAGCCGCGATGCAGCAAGCTCTTCAGCTATGACAGCTCCTTCTAAGCGCCTCATGTGGGTTCCTAACACCCCACTGTCGCTCCCGGCTCCACCAAGACCGTCAAGCTAAGCGGCAAGGCCACCAATATCCTTCACCGCGGCTCCTATGGGCTACAACCACAACTACCCTGGAGCGCCTGGCGGAGTCCCTGGCTACGCTGCTCCACGTCCACCTGGTGCTTGCTACACTTGTGGAAACACTGGGCATCAGCACTGGAATTGTCCAATGAACAACAAAGCTCTTCCTCCACCACCCCCAAGACATGCGGCAAGTTCTTCTATGGTTCGTGCACCTCCACCTCGGGCTCTCAACATCAACACCAAGCCCGGGTCTACGGTTGCTCGTGCCAACTGTGTCAACGTCGCTCAAGCTGAGCATGCATCTGGAGTTGTGATGGGTATGCTTCCTGTTAACTCAGTTCCTGCATGAGTTTTGTTTGATTCTGGTGCATCGCATTCTTTTGTCTCTACAAGTTTTGCTGATGAGAATGGGTTATCTATGGATCCTCTTCCTAAACGTTTAATGGTCCTTTCTCCTGGAGCAACAATGGCATCTTCTAAAATCAGCCATGGCAATCAAATTGAGATTGGTGGTTCTTCGTTCCCAGCCTCCTTAATCATTCTGGGCAATTCTGACATTGATGTTATCTTGGGCATGGATTGGTTAACAGCAAATGCAGCTATGATTGATTGTGCTGAACACTCGGTTTCTCTGAAAATTCCTGAAGGCCATATAGTCTATTCTCCAAGTCTGACTCCTGCAATTCAGCTTTTCTCTTTGGCGGCTCTGAATGATGATGCTATGGAAGCTATTCAGAGTGTTCCGATGGTCTGTGAGTTCCTAGATGTCTTTCCTGAAGAGTTGCCAGGTATGCCTCTGGATCGTGAGGTCGAGTTTGTGATTGAGCTTGAACCTGGAACCGCTCCTATCTCCAAGCGGCCTTATAAAATGGGTCATGCTGAGTTGGCTGAACTCAAACGTCAGCTTGATGAACAAGAGAAGTTGGGTTTCATTCAGCACAGTACTTCTTCTTGGGGTAGCCCAACCATCTTTGTGAAGAAGCGAGACAAGACTGATAGACTTTGTGTTGACTATCGGGCTCTCAATGCTAAAACCATCAAGAATAAATATCCCCTTCCGCGGATTAATGACCTCTTCGATCAGCTGGCTGGAGCTGTGGTTTTCTCTAAGCTGGACTTGAGAAGTGGATATCATCAAATCAAGATTCGCAAGGAAGATGTTCCCAAAACAGCTTTCACCACCCGCTATGGCATGTATGAGTACACGGTCATGTCCTTCGGTCTCACTAATGCACCTGCCACCTTCTCGAGGCATATGAACTCGGTTTTCATGGAGTAACTTGATAAGTTCGTCGTGGTCTATTTGGATGACATTCTAGTCTATTCTAAGTCAAAGGAAGAACATGAAGAACACCTTCGGTGTGTCCTAAACAAGCTTCGTGAGAACCGCCTGTATGCAAAGTTCTCCAAGTGTGAGTTCTGGCTGCCTCAAGTCACCTACCTTGGTCACGTCATCTCTGCCAAGGGCATTGCCGTCAACCCAGAAACCGTTAAGACAATTGTTGACTGGCTTCCACCCAAAAATGTTAAAGAAGTCCGGAGTTTCCTTGGTTTGGCTAGTTACTGCCATCGCTTTGTTCAGAACTTCTCGAAGATTGCGAAGCCTCTTACCAATCTCCTCAAGAAAGGCAAGAAATACCTTTGGTCTCCTACATGTCAAGCAAGCTTTGAAACACTCAAAGAGAAGCTCACTTCCACACCAGTCTTGATTCCTCCAGATACATCAAAGCCTTTCCAGATATTCTGTGACGCCTCCTTGCAAGGATTGGGTGTGGTCCTTATGCAAGAAAAACAAGTTGTTGCTTATGCCTCTCGACAGTTGAAGATGCATGAGATCAACTATCCTACACATGACCTCGAACTCGCAGCAGTTGTCTTTGCTTTGAAAGTATGGAGGCACTACTTGCTTGGCAACCGTTGTGAGATCTTTTCTGATCACAAGAGTCTGAAGTATATCTTCACCTAGCCTGATCTCAACCTTTGTCAGAGGAGGTGGATTGAAGCAATCAATGATTTCGATTTAACCATCAACTACACTCCGGGCAAAGCTAATGTCATGGCCGATGCTCTCAACCGAAAAGCTTATGTCAACAACCTCATGGTGGAAGAACAACAACCTCTCTTGTGCGAGGAATTCCGCAAGCTCAACCTTGAAATTGTGGATCAAGGGTATCTTCTGAACCTTTTGGCAACCCCTCTCTTGGAAGAGAAAGTCCGCTCCATTCAACTTGGTGATCCTTACACTAAAAATATCATCTCCAACATTCAGCTTCCGAAGTATGAGTCCTTCCACGTCGACGACCAAGGCACTCTTTTCTTTGAACACCGGATGTTTGTTCCGAACTACACGGGTTTAAGAGAGCAAGTTCTTAAGGAGGCGCATGATTCTGTTCTTTCTATCCACCCTGGCAGCACTAAGATGTACATGGACTTGAAAACACAATATTGGTGGCCTGGGTTGAAACAATGTTGTGCCAAGTATGTCTCCGAGTGTGATGTCTGCCGCAGAGTTAAAGCTGTCCATCAGAAACCTTCCGGTCTTCTACAGCCATTGAAGCCTCCGGAATGGAAATGGGAGAAAGTAGAGATGGATTTCATAACTGGTTTTCTAAGGTCGCAGAAGGGCAACAATGCAATCTTTGTTGTCATCGACAGGCTTTCTAAAGTGGCTCACTTCTTTCCCGTCAAGGAAACAATTTCTGCAATTCAGTTGGCTGAGCTCTATATCAACAGAATTGCCTCTCTGTATGGGGTTCCTCTTGAGATCAGCTCAGACCGTGGAAGCATCTTCACTTCCAAGTTCTGGGGAAGTTTCCAAAATGCTTTGGGAACAAAATTGAACTTAAGCACGGCTTACCACCCTCAGTCGCAAGGACAAGTTGAAAGGATCAATCAGATTCTGGAAGATATGCTCCGTGCTTACGTCATCTCTTTCGGCATGAAGTGGGAAGAATGCCTTCCTTATGCTGAATTCTCTTACAACAACAGCTTCCAGAAAAGTCTAAATATGGCACCATTTGAGGTTCTCTATGGTCGCAAATGCAGAACTCCGATTGGTTGGTCGGGCACAGGTGAAAGAACATTGTTTGGCCCCGACATTGTAACTCAAGTGGAGGATAAGGTTCACATCATTCTTGAAAATCTCAAGGTTGCTCAAAGTCGCCAGAAGAGCAACTATGACAGAAAGCACACGGACATGGAGTATGTCCCTGGTGATCTTCGTGTCACTCCCATGAGAGGCACGCACCGCTTTGGTATCAAAGGAAAGCTAGCTCCTAGATACATCGGTCCTTTCAAAGTTCGTGGAAGAAGACGAGAAGTTGCTTATGCTCTTGAGCTCCCTGAAAAACTCAAGGTACATGATGTCTTTCATATCTCTCAGCTCAAGAAGTGCTTCAAGGATCCCGGCAGGACCGTGGACCATGAACTCATCAATCTCCAAGAAGATCTGTCTTATCAAGAACACCCCACAAAAATTCTAGAAGTCGCAGAAAGAAGGACTCGCAACAAGTCCATCAAGTTCTGCAAGGTGCAGTGGTCGCACCATTCCGTTGATGAAGCCACTTGGGAACACGAGGATGAGCTCCGTGCCAAGTATCCTAATCTCTTCGTGTCTTCTTCTTCTTCCTAGAATCTCGGGGCGAGATTCCTGTTTAGTGGGGGAGGTTGTAGCATCCCATCTGTCTAACATATGTAATGCTACATGGTCTAGTAATATAATTGCTACTTCCTACATATAATTGTTGCATCATAATTATATCATGCTCATGTCATCATGCCACCTTGCATTTGAGCATCATATAAAACCCTTTTTCATTGGTTCTTCTCTCATATGCATTAGTAATTGTATTTGGCTCTTGATATATTGTATTTGGTTCTTGATAAATGCTTGATGCCCAAGTTGAGTTGGGGGCATATCTTTTATTCAACTCCACCACCTTTTCCTTGTCACCACCTTATAATTCCACCATCCTAATTATCCATGAGCTTTTACACATTTCCTTTGGCATTTAAATCTAGCTCATGTGGGTTGGGATGGATCCACTTCTATTTCCACATGCCCTCACATTTGCATCATGTTGTGTTCACATTATTGATATGTGGAGCCACCTTTGCATGCATTATGAGTGGTACCCCTTTTTATAGCTTCCATATGGATTGTATTGGAATGTATGCTCAAGTGAGAATATTTTTGAGACTATTAAACATCTAGTGGGACATACACACTAGCAAGTCCAAATTATATTCAAATATGATCATCTCCATCTACTCCACATGGGGCCTCCTTTTTAATTCTTTGACTTGGCCATAGATCCATATGCACCCAAAAACTCTCCTTACCATATGCACCCAAAAACTCTAAACCCTCATCATCTTGATCCTTTCACTCCTTACCATATGCACCCAAAAACTCTAAACACCTCATCTCTCTCTCCACCACCACCATGTGCCCAACAAAACACAAAAACCCTCATCTCTATCTCCTCTCCATCTCACCTTCCCTTCTTGCCTGATCTAGTTGGGTCATACTAGATCCCTAACCCCTACCCCTCTTATCCACCATGCCACACCTTGTCACCCTCATGTATTTGCTCATGGGGATGAAACCCTAACCCTCACCTCACCATCCTACTCTCACCATGCCGAGGCATCTCTCCCTCTCTCTGCCAGCAAGGGCCCACCCTAGCACCCTCTCAATCCCATGCCGAGCTACTCCTAACCTAGCTAACCACCCCATCCCGAGCCTTCCCCTCTAGCCCTAGACTAGCCGAGCATCTCTCTCTCGGCCCCTCTCTCTCTCTCTCTCTCTCTCTGCACAAGGACCCCACACCGAGCCTGATGCTCCTTGGCCTCGCCCTGGCCCTAGCTGCAGCCACCCCACGCCCCTGCCGAGCCGGACGAGCACATGCTCGTTGGGAGAAAGGAAAAAGGTGGTCGGGCCACCTTTTCCACCCGATCACCCCACGACATCCCCTCTCCCCGTCCCTATCTACTCCCTCCTCTCTATCTGGCATCGCCAGATCCACCAGGGCCTAGCCCTTCTACTCCCTTCCTCCCTGCTCCCCTGCTACCTCCTCTCCACCCCGGCGAACCACCGTCGGCCTCCACCCTTCCTCAACAAAACACGGCGGCGGGCGGGTGCGTTGGTGTCGGGGAAGACCAAGCCGACCCTCTGCGTCGCCCCCGTGCCCAACAGCGAGGAGGAGGAGGCCGAGGACCCCTGCACGTCCACGACGCCGCCGAAACCCTAGCTCCGGCCGGCCGCCTGCTATGCCGCCGATCCGCCGCTTCTCCGGCCGAGCCAGCCCTACCAATAGCCTCCCGGTGAGTCGCCGCCTCTCCCTGACATCCTCTCGGCCACCGTCGTTTCCCGGGCACGCCGGTCGATGCGTCGAACGCCCTCTGTGCGGCGCGTGGGCGTGCGTCTTCCTCGTCGCCGCGCCGCGTCACGCCCTAGCTAGCCTCCGTTTGCCCTCCTATCAGCAACCCCTCCCCACCACAGTGGCTCCGCCCCTCTGCGCGCACGCCCAGGTCACGGGTTCGATTCCCCTGTGCCGTGCTCTGTCCTTGTCGATCACGTTTCTGTCGTCAGTTAATGCAGAGAAGAGGAACATTGGGTTAGTTGGTCGCTTTATAGAAAACCCCCACCCTTTTTGCCGACTCAACCCGCAGTCCCCCTGAGCCCCACCTGTCAGCGGCTGTGTACGTTTTACAAAAAGACACCCGGGTATTCGGAATCCTCAACCCACAGTCCCCGCTGTCGCGTGGGCCTACGAAGCCTCTGGTCCCACCCGTCAGCGTCTATGGCTAGCTGCCTCTGAGTATAAAAAGTCTGGCAGTTTTCTGTATTAATTAAAACATTTTTAGAAATGATTTAAATATGATTTCAAATCTGTTTTTAATAACTTTTAAATTGTAATTCCAAATAACACAAATGAGATATGTTTTTTAATTAGAAAAATGTGAGGAATTCAAATATGCTATTCAAAATGTTATTTGAGCACTTTAAATTTTCGAGCTAATTAAAATTACAATAAAATGCCCTTTTCCTAATAAATTAATAACTTTAAATCTACAACTCCAAATTCGACAAATAATATGTCTAAATCGATCAGCGCGACGAGCCCGTTCTAACTATGCATTCCATATTATGAATTGAAGCATGCATCATGTCATTATTAAAAATCAGAACTGTTTATGGCAATAAAACTTGACCACATAAATAATAAAAATGCTTTATTCTTGTACCCCACACCTCACCATGCCATGCTACATTATTGCCATGTAAATTATGCATCATTCATCATGGAATGCTTGTTTGCTTGTCGCATTTTATTCATATGCTTGTGCACTTTATTTATACTGGCCCTTGTTTGTTGGTTCTTCTTCGAATAGACGTCTAGCAGGAGAATTATCAGGAATCACAGGAGTTCTACCCAGATCCATCTCTCGCTTCAACTGAGCTGCCAGGCAAGCACTACCACATGCTTGCATACATATAGTACCCATTGCCTCCATCTTATTTCTTGCATCATTGAGTCGCGATTGCATTAAATTGAATCCCAAGTACAGCATAGCCTTTACTTTTAAACCCCACTGAAGCTTGTTCCTCCATCCCATGAGCCATTACTACAGGAGTTGTTTGAGCCATGCGAGTCGTAGAACATCATGTGTAGGGTATGTGAGTGTCTGATGGATAACGAGGTACCTAAACAACTTAACCTGAGTAGTAATGGGATAACTAATGAAAGAGGCACCGGTGGGCAATATCTGCTATTTGGTTTTTCATGCTCACTTGTGTCCCGTAAGACCCCGAGTACTTGATACATGTTCCTTGACTATTCGCACTATCCACATCTGGGAGGCCTTATGGACCCCCCTGAGCCAGAGCTTGATTCATTTCTATTTCTTGGGGCCACAAAGTAGTTTGGAGCTTTGTTACTATCCTGTACTTATGCCATGCTTTACTGTTTATTTAAGATTGTGCGAGGAGCACCTGTACTGTTTAGGATTGCGGAGAGTTTTCGCGGTATCGACAAGCCCAGTCACACTTTCGGGTTCCCAGTCGTTTACAACCATTGGCGCAAACCTTGGGTCCATGTCGAAGCCGGCCAACTTCGTCGCGGGTAGCTTATGGGGGTGGCCCCCTGAAATATTTCTGAATCCTGTGATCGCTTTATCGTGAATGCCTCGTTGGGTTTTGAGTTGTTTTTTCCGAGGTTGATCGAGTGCGTGTTGCTATTTGTGCACCCCTGCAGGGTAAATCTTTCTAAAAGCCGTGTCCGCGGTTATGGACGACTTAGAGCACAGTTTCTCGATCATAGACAAGTATAACTAAAGTACCGCTTTTAACTTGCCTAAATACCTGCCTAGTTAATAGTGCAATACTCATGGAATGGATAATAAAACTGCCAACGGTTGGGTTGTTCGTCCGCTTTCTCGTTGGTAAGCGAGAAGGAGGATGGATCTGTTAATTATACTGTTATAACTGTTGTTACTAATTAACGGACATCCGTCAATCTTTGGTTAGGCGGATGGTTAGCGAGTATCTATAGACTTGTTAGTTAGTATCTTTTGCTGCAATTGTGTCACCCCAGGTTTTGTCCCCTTTAGAGGCATTAAGACTTGCTGAGTACCCCTAGGGTCTCACACGATAAATTGTTTGATTCAGATGAACAGGTGTACTCGCAAGATGGATACTGGGTGGAGGAGACGGATGATGTTGGCAACGATCACTCGGTGTAGAGATTCCGAGGATGGGGATCCGTGAGATCTGTGGGCGGGATGTGTTTCTTTATGTGGCATCTTATGCCGATCTGCTTCTTATCCGTACTCGGATCTTGTTTGCCGCTTTCGCCTGGTACTCTGATGTTTGATGTATGAGGGGCTATTCTAAACTATTATCTCTATCTAGGATATTTGAATCTTGTCGTATGGCGTTGCAGTATTTCTATTTCTTTTAGATGGAATGGCTCTGTGAACAGTTGTATGGTGGCTTGCATACATACTCACTTGTGTATGTAGTTGATCCCTTCGCCTGCCGATTACGCCGCTCGTTCTTGCCCCGATGTTCTGGAAGTGGTTAGGACGGCCGACAGGTCTACCTATGAGTGGCCCCTGGGCCCCACCGTACTATTTTAACCACTTTCGCTCATCCAGGCATGCAACTTAGAGCGTAATTCACCGAGGTAGTTACACAGAGCCATCTCCGCCCCGGCTCGCGCCGCCAGATCGCTCAGGCGGTCAACGGTAGCCGGCACCTCCGCCACCTTGGTGGCCAGCTGCGCCATCGTCTCCGGAACCGGAGCATCCGTCCACATGAAGGTGAAGATGGCCTGCGCCACCTGGCAAAGTTTGGCATCCTCCTCGCCGAGAAGGATGAGCAACTCCTGGGCCGTTGGCTGTTCCCTCGGCCAATTCTCCTGCAGCCGGTTATATGCCAGCAGGTCTACGCCGGGATAAAAAGCCGTCAGAAAAAAGAACGTCAGATCTGGCTACCGGATCCAGAAAGACGAGGGGAGTCGGAAAGGAGACTTACCCTTGGCCGTATGCCCGACCTGCATCAGCTCCTCCACCAGGGCCTTCTCCCGGGTTGTCAGCTGCTTGACTTCCTTCTCTTGGTCCTTGTTCTAGGCCTCGAGAAGGTCGAAGGCTTGGGCCTGGCTAGCGATGGTGGCATCGTGCTCCTTGACGATGGCCTCCAGAGCGTCCACCTTGGCGTGCTAGTCCTTATTCTGTAGCCAAAGCGTAGAATTGGACTTGCTCAGCCGGTCATTCACCTTCTTCAGGCGATCGATTTCTCGCTGAGCGCACACGATGATGGCTGCAAAAAACCGAATACTGGCTGAGGGTACTTACTCTGCGAGGTCCCATTGGCAGCGGCAAGCTTCTGCTCCAGGGTCCGGTTCCCGCCGGCGGCATCCTCGAGCAGCCGGATCTCCTTCACCGCCAGCTTGAGGGTGGCAGCAAGGTCCATCGGGGAGGCCGTGGAGGAGGCGTCGTCGTCGACAGTGTTGGCAACCAACGACTCCTTCGCCGCGGCCACCGTCGTCCACTACTCCTCCCCCGACTTGTCGTTAGAGTTGTCGTTGCCGACAACCACAAGCTCCTTGCTAGTGGCGACCCTCCGCGCCCCCGCAGGGGAACTACCTCCACTTTGTGAGGTGGTCAGAACCGTTTCCGGCTGCACCACCGTGGTCGGCGGAGCGTCCCCCGTTCCGGCTGTGGCAGCCAGATCAGCTCAAGGTGGCGGCGGAGGAGGTTCCTTGGAGGAAGAAGGAGGAGCGAGGCAGACGCGGGCGGCGTAGTGTCTGGCATGCGGGGCGAAGATCCATTCGGCACCGAAGGAAACCAGCGTGCTAAGCAGCAGAAAACAGAAAAGAAGCAAGAAGCAAATAAGCCAAAGACATGCAAGGAGAGCACAAAGAATAGAAGATAGCAAAGACACTCAGAAAATAAAACTTACCCCTGCACCACCGGGGCGACCCCTTCTTGCGACCGAGGCGGCTCGGCGAAAGGGTGTTGGTCCGGCTCCTCCATGGCGGGCCGGCTGGCCCCGCCCATCCTTCGCTGGACCGGCTGGAGCCGCTCCCACCGACGCCGGACCGGCTGGAGTCGCCATCCGTAGCATGACGCCGTGATGGCTCGGGAGCCGGCACGACCTCCTCCTCGTCGACCTCCACGTGAGGATCGGCAGCCGGCTCGTCATTCCGATTGGGGAATACGTCGCCGTCCCCATCAGACTCCTCGCCGGACCGACGAGCGCGCGGGTCGGGCAAGTCGGGCATGAATCTCTGAAGGGGGGCCTCGCCCTCCTCTCGGAGGATGTAAGGGAAGATCTACCAAGAACAGAAGAAGCAAGCAGATTAGTCGGACGGCAAAAACGGCAAGAAACACAAGAGGCAATCCGGTTGGTAAGACTTACCCGGGGCGCGTGGTTATCGCGGCTGTAAGGGGCTAGCCCGAACTTCCAGCCTTCCGGCAGCCGCTCCTTCGTGATGGTCTACACCCACTCCTTCAGGTTGTGGTAGCGGGGATCATGGCGGGAGAGCCGGGTCGGTCCAGCCGGCCGGAGTAGAAGCACATCTTGTGTGCCCGCTGCTGTAGCGGCATCATCAACCTGGACATCCAGCTAAGGGTGATGTCCAGGCCGATCAGACCGGCGGTGACGAGGGCGTGCATGCGTTGCAGCATCGCGTACGACTCCGACTTCTCACCGTAGACCTTCAGATCCCACTGCAGCAGGCTAGACTCCACGTCCTGGAATGCCGACAGGTTGATCCGGTCCTCGGTGGTGAGGTTGCGGACGTAGAAGTACGACTGTTGCCATAGTCGTACCGTGTCCTGTAGCCGGAATTTGGGGTAGCCGGTCTGCGTGCAGGAGTAGATGGAGGCGCCACCGCACGTCACCAGCGGCCCCTTGGTGAACTGAACCTGCGGCTGGACTCGGAAGAGCCAGCAGAAGAGCCCGAGATCCGGCTGGATCCCGAGGTAGCTCTCGCAGAAAGCTACGAAGTGCGCCAGCGTCTCGATGGCGTTGGCGCCTAGGTGGTGGAGGCGGAGATCAAAGAATGCCAGGAAGGTAAGGAAGAAAGGGTGCACCGGCAGCGCGAAGCCGTGGGCAAGGTGCGATAAGAAGATCACCCGCTCCCCTTCCGTCGGGTGCGGTGACTCTTCCCCCACCGGCCCAAGCCGCATCCCCACATCCTCCTCCGGCGGCAAGACGCGGGTCGCCCGATACTTCTCGATGTGCTCCTCTGTAATGGAGGAGCCGCACCAGGCTCCACGCTCGGCCGCCATCGCCGGTTCGCTGGGAGGCGCTCTGGTGGAGGAGTGGCGGTGGCCCGTACCGCCGAGGACGCTAAACGGGCGGCACGGCGGACTATAGTGAGAGCGGCGAGCGAGGCGATGCGACGAAGGCAAGAGCGCAAGAGAAGAACGAGGAAGCAGTAAGCGAAGGGACAAACCGCTCCCCCGGGCACCCCTTTAAAGACCCGGAAGCGGAACCGTCTATGGTGCCACGTGGCGCCTACCCAGACGCTCCCCGCACAGGGTTGGATCCTTTGCGCAGGCAGAAGACGCGTAGACAATCCCGGAGCAGAAACTGAAGAGGCAGACAACGGTTCCCAAAGCGACATGCGACAAGACGTTACGCTGCCCGCCGCAGGGTAATGATGGCGCGTGCGCGCGTGGCCGGCGTCAGCATTGACGTCACGGGTAGCGCAACCGCTAGGCGTAGCCCGCCAGAAAATTCAAAATAAAGAGGGAGCGCGCGCACATTTCACCTAAGGGCGAAATCTACATGCGCTCGGGGCTAGTGTCGGGGGATGACCTCCGGATACCCCAACCAGACAAGAATCACGGCATTCGGATCGTGTCCGGCTAGCTGAGCGCAGACGGACAGAAGCAAGTCAAGCCGGCTACCTCGGGGTAACCGGATCAACAAGAAGCAGCAAGGCACGAGACCGGCTACCTCAGCATAGCCGGAACCAATCAAGAGGACCGAGCTACGTATGGCACAGTGCACGGTACGCCCTGGTACGACAACAAGACCCGCAACTATTCGGCCATACCGAAGACTTCTGTGGGGTGACGCGGGAATAGTGGCTAGATGCTGACGACAGGCTCGCACGACGTTCACTGTACCCACGACGACCATACCGCTCGTACTATGATGAGACATAAGTGTACCGAGTACTGTAGATGACCAGCCGGCTGGGACTCGCCTGTCGGGCCCGCCAGCCAGGCTGGCCAGTGAGACCGTTGCCTCTCTACCTATATAAGCAGAGGCAAAGCCTCAGTAGAAAGGGTTGGTATGTGTACATTTAAGGCAATAGCTAGAGAATACATCTCGAGGAGCAATTGTAGCCCGTATACCACTTATAGTCAGTCGGCAGGAGTAGGAGCTTTACCTCATCACGAGGGTTCCGAACCTGGATACTTCCTGTGTCCAGCTACACTTGTTTGTATCCAATTCCGTGAACGCCGTGGATAACTTTCCTGCTAGTCCCCACACCTCTGTCCAAACTGCTTCGGTACTGCTGTTTCCAATAGAAGGACACCAAGGGCGACGTCTCTCCAGGAGCCCGGCCTATGTACGACTATCTCTTTGATGGCACCGACAACCTCGATGAGCCAGCGGCTGCCACCTCCTTCCCGACCTCCGCTCCAGCCATCTCCACCACAAGGTCGATCGCGACGTCCATACGTGCAGAGACATCCACGCACGTTCCCGTAGCGGCACCGCTGGACTCTACACCGGCCCCTATCCACTTGATCTCGACCGTAATCGTCCCGTCAAGCGCTACAGAAGCAGGCTCAACTACCCTGGAGGTCTCCACCGTGCTCACTTTCCCTACAGAGATCAGGGATGTCCAAGGTGTAGTGGATATTGCCGCTTCAGACCTCGCTGCTCCGGTGCCCACCACCTGCTCGGCGGAATGCCCAAGCCACGACGCCTCTGTACATGCGGTTGCATTCATTCCGTCTGCAACAACAAAATTGACCGAGCCTTGGAGTGTACCCAGCAGTACCACTTCCATCGGCGGAATCCCCGAACCAAAGGCTGCGACCACAACACTTGGGAGGGACCTCTGCTCGGTGACGTCCTCCGCATGCTTGACAATATGCCTGGGAGGTGACTTGAGTGCGACATCGACTCCTTCGTCCCCAATGGCATCGTTAGCTTCAGCCCCAACACCGCCAACAACCATCTCGGCTGCGTTTGTGAGCCTAGCTGGAGGCGTCCTGGTCAAGGGCGGTGACATTCTCACCTCAACATCGCCTTCTATCTGTTTGATGCTGTGCCCGAGTGGTGGCTTTAGCACATTGGCTTCTGAAGCATGCCCTGCCAACCCCATCTTTGCTTTGGGAGCAAGCGCTTTCAGTCTCACGCCGGTCGCCTACCTTGTGGATGATGTAGACACTGCCAAGCGCACCAAAATTAGGCGCCCACCTTGGCCTCCACCATGTATGCAGCTGAAGCTTTGGAACGCGAAGATTTCATGTCCACCTACCTTGCCTAACAGGAACTTCTTGAGAATAGTAGCAATTGAATGGATTGCAACCAGTACTGTGTTTTGTCTTGCTCTTGGTCAGTGTGCACATCGGCCACCAATAGCATTCAAGCTGACAGATAAGTTTTTTCATGACACACTCTCACTCATTGCAAGCACTCCCATGAGCAGGATGCTGAATTCATTATTGGCGAAGCAAGCTACAGAGACATGGGGGCTCATGAACTGTGATTTTGCAAGTGTTTATTTAAACTGGACAATTGCTTGGTTTCTCAGTTATCATTTCTCCTTATCCGCTCTCCATACTCGGTCAGCTTGTGTCATTCTATTGGTGCAACAGAAATGTCCTGCCATATATGAAGAACCATGGTTCAGAGTTATTATGATGGTGCCCATGGAACTATGTTATCCTTGTGATGTTCCTGATCTGGGTTACAAGTGGATGATGCTCTGAAGCACAAATGAGAACAAAGTTATGATCCTGATCCTATGCAAATTGTCTGAGACGATTATGTATTTCAGCTGTCCACCATTGGGAGATTGGTTATTGCCTTGCTCGACTCAAAGTGTGTTCCTATCAGGCTCTGAAATATTCCAATGGGAAGTTGTAGGATTTCTTTACATGGTACTGATTGAATGGAAACCATGGATTTATGGGGTATACCTTAGGGAAAATTACCTTAATGCTTCTGCTTGTTCTGATGTTCTATTGTTGTGGCTTCGATTCGAAATCCAGAACAGTCTTGGTTCCCTGGAGGAGTTCTATTTGATCAGAAAGATTGGAAACTTGCCTAACTTATTGGTGATGGTTGAGCTTCAACCTTGGCCTTCCTGGGAGTTGTTTCCCTACATTTGTGCAGAGACAAGTCGTTTGCAGGATGTTTCCCACATTTTGACCAGCTTGGGTTTTACCTTGAAGATTATCTATTCCATATCCACACATCACAACCGTTCAAAACTTGGATGCAATTTTCTTAATGTTCAGTACATTAGCAAATCTGCATGCTAGGGAGTTATATTTGCTCGTGGGATTATACCCGAGCTGCGACCATTTTTTGCTGAAGATGCAACATATTTGGGCTTTCATTTTTTTGAATGGCAAATTCCATGGTGCTCTTGTCCTCGTCATGCAATTTCATCAAGTAACTGGCTCTCGACGCAACTGGTTGGCATCCATTGGAAATTCAAATCTGCATTCCCGTTCAGGTGGAAGGTAACCAGTACTCCTACCAGTGACCCATCGATCGGTATGTTCAGTCATGCAGTACAATATTTGGAGGCTCGGAAATCTTATGCACGACAATTCTATTGCTGAACAGTCCTCTTTCAGAAGCTTGGTCTCTATATTTCTGCAACTAGTATTATCCAGTGCGAGTGTAAGCTGACGTCGCCATTGGAAATTGCAAGCTCAAGGGATGGTATCTTGATATATACTGAGATGGTACTCATCTCATGGGACCCGGGTGATCCAAAATCTATTCTTGATGCAGTTACAAGAATTAACTAGAATAGCACTCAATTTCCTTTCTCGCCCTTGACATGGGACCCTAGTGGATATACACAACATCGGCTTGAGGGCAAGCCGGTTCTTAAGGAGGGGGATTGTCAGCGACCTCTCTACTGGGCTGGCTGGTGGGCCGCAGCTCTTGGCCCATGGGAAGCTAGATGACAAGAATATATACGAGGAGGATAGCTACGTGAGACTCGACTTGGAACAGGACGGACCGGAACGACGGCTAAGGCCGAGGGCCTGGCGTGGCTTGTGTTGCGTGTGTGCTTTGGTGATCTTCTACCTCAAGATCTCCACCTTTTCTCTCCAATTTTCCTCTAAAATCCAACATTGTAACCCAAATCGATTGGATTGAGGACAAATACTAGTGGACTCTTACAAGAAGGGAGTCATATAAATATTCCAGATAACGGTGGCATGATGGTTTCTATTTGAGCATGGTTAACAAATCCGTGGCCCATGCACAGTGATGGCAGATTCATCCCTATTGCTGGTGTTGTATTTCGAGATTAGTATTCCTAGTGATCATGGCCGTAATCTTATCAAAGCTACACCACAGAGAGATGACCTTCTCACTGGTAACGGTATGTATTTGGCGGAACGCTATGTTTGCTTTTATCTACTCATGTGTTGAATTGCACGGTGAAAATTACTGATCGCTGGTATCACGCAGGGAAAAAGAAAGTAAAATCCTTTAGGAAAAGATGATTTACATGCACATCTTATGATGATCTTAATAAATATTGTGCTATTAATTGGTAATCTGAGTTGCAGTCGGGCTATACAAATTGTTTAGTCGGTGAGTGTCGAACATCCTTATTTATGCTGATATATTCCTACATGTAGTATATAGTCCAGCAGCTTCATCTCACCATTAAGGAGGCACTTGTTCCATGTAGGAATATTCCGTACTATAATGCAGTCTTTTCAACAAAGTTAAAGAGTTTATTTATCCATTTGCACACTTACAAGCACTATATTATTTTATAAAACAACACTATCTTGGACAAGTATTATATGCAAATAGGATTGGAGGAATATTAACTTAAGTACCATGACCATGTTCTCCTCGTAGATCTCAACTAATAGAGGATACTTCCAATACTATTCAAATATTTTTTTATATGAAATTTGTTTCCTTAAGATATTTTATGAAAGTTTGTGTTATTGAGTTAAGACATCATATTTAAATGCTGATAGATCAGGAAAGCTTGCCACTGTCCACTGCACCATGCTAGAGGGAGGTAGCCCCCCACTCATTAAACTCTCCGGCCACAAGGTGTTGGTAAAGGAGGAGGTCATCGCCGGTATTGCAGTTGAGTTTTGAGTGCGGGAAAGCGGGTGGCGGACACCTCGGTTTCATCCTGGCCACCTTGGGAATCCTTTCCTCTCTTGGGCTCCATCACCTGAGAAGAGAGCATGAAAGGATGAAGGCTGGTGTAGGATGCAGAAGAAAAGATCGTTCCTGGAGAAGAGATGGCGGTGGAGAAAGGAAGGATGGTAGAGCTTCAGGGGCGACGATTCTATTTTGGAAGCGCTTAGATAGCCAATGGCACCCTTCAGATCTAACGACCTCGGTACTCTTGTTGTTTGGTCTCCACGGTTTAGACGGGCCACCAGGTGCTAACTCACGCAGGGCCAACATTTTCTTGGGCCCTAGTGCCTTATTTTAGGTTCCGTGCAGCCTAGGTGCCAGAGGGCTATTGTTGGTCCAGTGGTTACTAGGGTACCACGGCCCACCTGCTGCTTGGCCCAGCTCAAATGGTCAGCTTCTTCAGGACGGATGATGCACTGATGCTTCGGCATGAACCCACCATGAGGTTCCCAGTTGGAGAGGTGCCTCCTAAAGACTCGTAAGGAGAACACTCCCCTCGCCAAGAGATCGTGCGGAGTGCACTTGGGCAACAGCGCCCTCATGCTAAAGACCAGAAGGGACCAGAAACCTACCCTTCCATAAGGAAGGCATCTTCTTCGCCAAGCCAGGGACTACCTCCCTCTCTCCAGGGACCACCTCCCTCTCTCTCTTGTGTAGGAAGAATGTTCAGGAGGCAGAGGACAAGATGCTCACAACATCCCACCATGGATCAGGTCCATAGTCTAGAATCGCTGCAACCTACCTGCCCCCTTGTTTGTGGCCATGTGGAAACCGTTCCCGCCATGATCACATGAAGAGGACCAGGGCACATATAAAGGGGAGTAGGGAAGCACAATAGAGGGATCCAACCTTCTTCACCTTGGAAAACCCTAGCTTTCTTGTACCTAGGAACCCTAGATCTGATCGTCTGATCAGCACCTTGTACTCTAAACCTCGTCAAGCAGTGGAAGCAATCCAAACAAGCATGAGTAAGGTTTTAATGTCGGAGATTGTCCCTGTAGGGTACCTCTCGAAGTAGGATGAAATTGAACACAGGGGTATGAACACGATCTCTCAAACACCCTTGGTGAGGAAACAACAGAAAACACAGCAGGGGGACATAGAGAATTTACCCAGGTTCAGGACAGCGTGTGGTTCAAAACCCTACTCCCGCTTGTCTGGATTGCTTGCACCTCCTAGTGAGGTTTATAGTACAAGGTGTTGATCAGGCGATCTAGGGTTCCTCACTAGGAGAAAGGTCGGGTTTCTGAAGGTGAAAGAAGGTTAGATCCACCCTACAATGCTACCCTGCCCCCTTTATAGGCGCCCTGGTCCTCTTCCCGTGATAATGGCAGGAAGGGTTTCCACATGGCGAAAAAGAAGGGGGTATGTAGGTTGCAGTGGTTTTGTCCTATGGACCCGCTCCATGGTGGTATGCCGTGAGCATCTTCTCCTCTGCCTCCTACATGTTCATCCTCCGCCATAGAGAGAGGGAGGTGGTCCCTAGCAGCGCAGGTGATATTGGCCACTCCTGGCTTGGAGAGGAGGAAGATGCCTTCCTTGTGGAAGGAGTAGGTTAGTGGTCCCTTCTAGACTTCAGCACTGGGTGATGTTGTCCAAGTGCGCTCCACGTGGTCCCTTGGAGAGGGGGTCTTTTCCACGAGATTCTTTAGGAGGAACCCCTCGAGAGGGAGCCTCGTGAGGGATTCTTTCTAAGGCTTTAGAGAGTCATACCTACATAAGTGGTTGGCCCTCTAAGTTGGGTCTGACAATAGGTCGGTCGTGGTACCCTGATAGTCACTAGCCAGACAATAGCCCCCGTGCGCTTGGGTCGCACACGTCTTGGAGGTGAAGTGCTAGGGGCCCTAAAAGTTGTTGGCCCCACTTAGCCATGCCCAATGGTTGCGCATGAGGCGGCCTAACACCACCGTGAAGACAAAACAATGGGGGATTCCTGAGACGTTGAATCTATCAACTGCCACCCAGATGGATGCTCCTTGTTGAGTAGAAGTTCTTCCTCCTACAGGCCTTCTTGGTGTGACTCGTCGAAGGTGAGGACTCATGGCAACCCATGCTTGAGATCCACGGGAAGGACCACCTCCTCCCCATAGACAAGGGGGAAGGGCAAGTGGGCTTGGTTTCCGTGCTGCAAACTGACTAGAGCACTGAGGGGAGTGCGTCGATCCAGCCCTTGACATGGCCTTTAAGCTTGTTGAATCTCTTGGTTTTGAGGCCCATGAGTACTTCAGTGTTAGAGCAATAGGCATGGACGTTGCTTCGTGGGTGTGTAGTAGAAGCGTAGCAGATCTTTATGCCGACATTGGCGCAGTAGGACTGGAACAAGCTATTGGTGAACTGGGTGTCATTGTTGATGGTAATGCGGCTGGGCATGCCAAAGTGACACACCAGACTATTGATGAACTTGGCAGTAGACTTTGCAGGGATGTTTACAACGGGTTCCACCTCTTCCCATGTTGTGAACTTGTCGATGGTGATGTAGAGGTAGCGGTAGCCCACAAGCACGTGAGGGAAGGGTCCCAAGATGTCGAGCCCCTAGACCACGAACGACCATGAGAGCGGGATGGTTTGCAGTTCTTGTGACATGGAGGACTTGCTTGGCGTGGAACTGACATGCCTCGTAGGTCTTGACGAGCTCGATTGCATCATGGAGTGCTATTGGCCAATAGAAACTACTACGGAAAGCCTTACTTGTGAGGGTGCGTGGCGAGGAGTGATGGTCACAGTCTCCAATGTGTATGTCCATGAGCAACGCGTGGCCTTCTTCTGTGGAGACACAGCGTAGCGCTACCCTGTTGGGGCACCTATGGTAGAGGTCTCCATCCACCATGCAGTAGCTTTTGGACTAGCACGAGATGCGCTCGGCTCGGCCTCAACCTCAGGGAGGGTTCCCGACCGGGAGTACTCGTTGATCTCATCGATCCAGGTCGCGTTTTGATGGGTGATTTTCATTATGCGTGGGCCACCATCTGGAGTCCTTGTTGGCGGTGGTGGGGGACTTCCTCGACGAGGCTAGTGTCGCTTGTCGTTGTTGGTATCACGGATGGCGTTTGTAGCCTCTCCTCGAAGACTCTTGGTTGTTGAGGCTCGTGACATGAAGCTTGCAAGGCGATCTTGTTAGCCTCCATGTTTTCTTCTCGGGGTATGTGTTTGATCTCCATGCCTAGGAAATTCTTCTTGATTTTGTGCACCTCCTCTAGGTATGCTGCCATGTGGCCGTCCTTGGTCTTGTATCTCTTGTTAGAGAAATTGACAAGGAGCTGAGAATCACCTTGTATGGTAATGCGCTTGATGTCGAGTGCAGACGCATCTCTGAGCCCAGCGAGGATACCCTCATACTCAGAGATGTTGTTGGAGCGCTTGTCTTTTTCTTTGAAGCGGATTTGTACTGTGTAGTAGAGCTTGTCTCTAGTTGGTGAGGTGAGGACCTCTGTAGTCACCATGCCCGCACGTGTGAACGCACCATAGAAGATCATGGAGCAGCCTCCCGTAGCTAGCTTCAGCAGCTGATGCATTTTATCCTCGGGAAGGTCTTCAGTGAAGTGTTCCATCCATTCCATGGTGAAGTCTACCAGGTGTACCACCCTCGAATTAGTAATATGCAAGTTTCAGCGATTCCCGCCAAACCCGCATAAAAACAATTCAAAGATGCCCAAGAGGCACTAGCGTGCGGGTGAAATATGAAGTAATATCATTACACAATAGTTCATGATGGAACCCACAGAACATACATATACAACAACAACTAATCGAGTCAAGAATACAAATATACAACACAAAGATCCTAATCACTTGGAAAACAGTACAACATCCGAGTACGAATAAGATGCAAATGGGAATAAGAGCCCTGAAGAATAACCAATGGCATTCATAACCCTGCCCAGGCCAAGCCGAAAGGGTAACCCTGCTAACGACATTGATCTCAAACCAGCTAAACAAAAGGGGTGCCAACAAAGGGCAAAAGAAAAAGGGAGCAATCAGTACCGAGGCTAGTACACGTCTAGTCAATAATTTGGCGGCTCTCACCTATATAGTTATGGTGGGCTGAAGCGGCAGCGAAGCATGCACTAAACAACCTATAGAGACTCGATTCAACCGACGGCTATTAGAGAGGGATAAGAAAGACCTATTTGAAACCAACCTAATAGTAACACCAAAACATACCCATCTGGTATTTCCCCCTCGAGACTAAACGAGAAAGTCAAACCGAGGAACTCACACCATGGGCAGTTTTATTCATTCCCTTATAGTTGCAACACTTACTAGTCAGATATAGATGGCATGCGTCATCCTGATATCATAAGTAGTGGGCAGTTTTAGTTAACCATTTCATTGTAGTTGCAATACTTACTAGTCAGATATGATTAGCATAAGACATCCCAAATCCAGTAGTTGTTGACACTTTTATTTACTCATTCCGTTGTAATGAAACTTATTACTAGACATGCCAAAGTCTAATTTATAGCACTACTTTAGTTATCTTTACTATTAAAAATATATTAAAAATAAGTTGGTGTTCGTAGGGTGCACTTTGACACTTTGACATCAAACATCGGGAACATCTGAGCCGTTCAATTTGGGGCTGACGGCACCGCACGACCATAATACTTGGTTTAGCAAATTACGATTGTATGCCACCGATAAGTGGAAAATATCAGTTCAGAACACCCAACAATGAAATAACCAACGGCCCCGACCCATCATACCCGACCTCCTCCCATGAAAACCTAACACAAGGTCCCGCCGCCGTCACTCCCGTCTCCCTCACCCGCCCGCCCTGTCCAGCCGCCACTAGCCCCTCGAGTACCTTCAATCTAGATGACCTCCTCCTTCCGGACCACCTCCAACCCGATGTGGCCTCAGATCTCTGCCGACGACCTTTACCAGCCCGCCGAGGCGGATCTGCGGCAGTTGGACCTGTGCAAGTTGGATCAAGACCAGAGGTATCCCCTTCTACTAGGCACATCCCTCACCCACCAACACTTCTGATCCTCACCACCCGGAACCCCTCCAGCCGTGTGCGGCCATGCGACGGTGGCCATGGGCATGCTAGCGCGGGGCGGCTGATGTTGGCCCATGTCATCAGGTTCATGTTCTGGCTGCTCCTGCAGTGGCGGCTCACGCGCAGATACCTGGCGGGCTTTGTACTCGGCGATGGCGCATGTAGGTGCTCAGATCATGGAGTGGATATCTATCCGGACCATGTGATTGGTTTCTTCTCTGGTAAGCGACTAACTTCGACTAATGGTTTGTTAGCTGCGTGGTAGCACTTTCACAACCCGATCCATCCATGCAAGTTTCCATGGATCTTTTCGTTGCTGCCTATGTACAATCAAATCCAAATCATTTTGTTTTATCACCTTGTCAGTTAGTAGTTAGTAAATGGGGATTTATTAGCTGCATGATGCTATACTAAACCGAATCCATCCATCCATGGATGGATTCTATCCTTTATTTACAGCACTAGAGATCTTGCAATAGAAATCAGGGATGGGATTTTCTTGGACTCCTCCGGGCACGGTGGTCGGATGCCTGATGTTGAGTTGCTGACATGCTGTGTGAAGAGGGATGATTCTGACATGCTGCATGGAGAAGAGGAATGGTGATGACATGCTACGTGGAGAAGAGGGATGTGGTGTTTGCTGCTGCCTTCAGCCCCAGTCCTAAATGTTTGTTTCCAACCCTCTACCTTGGAAGGTTGGTCAAGCATTAATATCTCTGTCTGATCTTCCAAAGTCTGAACATTGTTATTATTTCTTCAGATTACTGGTTGTAAATTACAATAGGTAGACATGAGCTGCATTAGTGTTGATTTGATGATGACTTGACCTTGCAGCGTGCTGGATCAGTGCTTGTGATCGTGTGACTCTACATTGTATTATGGAACAACTGTTGCCGCCGCGGTACCGCTTCTAGACATACTAAGAATGCTAAGATCAATGGTGCAACATGGTGAGAACTTTCAAGACTAATAAGACTGTTAATATATTCCATAGAACACCAATGTTGAGATAGAGACATACTTTCAAGTCCATGTAAATGTTTATTAGAAATCGATAACTTATAAATGGCTTGCTAATGTCAGCTGCAAACCTGCATTGCTAATGGAACTTGTTGGAACTGGTTTCTATTTGTGATACACACCACACTACCTTTCTTAAGTAATTAAACTGGTTTGTGTGCAGCAGACATTACAATATGTTCGGAAGAGTGAAAATTTATCATTAACTTTCATATTATATCGTGGGTGAAAAATAGAGAAGTAATTTTCAGTTTTGCGTTATTATTGAAGTTATTTACATCGTTTCTTCTTCTAAAAGAGCATAAGTTTTTCAGTTCCATTTGTGCAATTTTGTGATCTGTGTGCTTTCTTGCCCTTTATATGGTTGCACGTATAATCACATGGGGAATTTTAGGTCTCAGTGCTAATGCCAACCCAGGTAATTTAGCAGGGAGAGGTCATCGCCAAAGCAACCAAGAAGCTTTGGAGTCTAGGCAATTACCATCTTAGTCATCGCTTCCAACCATGGGTCTCTATTTTGCTGTTTCTCGACTCGAGGGGTCTCACCAAGGACGACACCATACCTTCCTCTCTCTCATGTCATATGAACTACTCCATTTTCTATGAGCTCTTTGTTCGATGCACTGCCCTTTGCTACTATCTTGGTTCTTCACAACCTCGCGTTGCATATTCAGCTGCGTTGGAATCGTCATCATAATTCCATTACAGGTCATGCAAAGAGCTCTTCGTGATACAGGGTAAGGGTGCAATGACAAAATCCATGCATTTTCTATGAAGCTTTGAACTGCATTTCTGATAAGGGTGATGAGCTCCTTTTGATTTTGATGGTCATATGTATCTCCATGTTACTATTGTCTCTTTATGGTCATAATAAGTTTATAATTGTGAGTGGAAAAAATAACATTATTTGTATTGTCTTTTTATGAGAAGTTGTACTGCCTTTGTGGTGTAGAACTACATAAATTAATTGGGTAGCACCATTTTCAGGGTGATGGGTGTAATCTTACATGATTATTGTATGCAGATCAAAAGAGAGATGTCCTGTAGCTTGTTAGGCATCCCCTTGTTGTCGGGGTTACATGGGGTACAATATCTACTTCTTTCTAATAGTTGTTGGTATCACTAATATTTCTTATTAGTTGTCTTCTTTAAGTACCAGTAGGATCATTAAAGGGCATTCTTCTATGTGCAGGTTTTGGAAAGACGAAAGAAGATATTTATAATCTAGAATTTATCATTAGTGGTGAACTATTTGATAATATTGTGCAACCCCACTCTTCTTTGTAATGTGTGTCAGTGACAGTCTTGACTTCAGTATTAAAAAGTAGAACCAATTTTTATCTGCTTGTAGATTGGATGTCTGAGATTCCTCCTAGGAGGATGTATAGACAATATTTTTCTTTATTCTGTTGACTATGAGTTTTGTGCCTAAAGCAAAAAAGTCTGTAGAAATGGGGTGAAATACTTTGAATCATGTAACACTAGCAAGATTGACACATATATTTCCTAGGTTGTTCATATTATATTTGTGATAATGCATGTGATTATATGCTTCTCTTGGTCTAACATTCTCAACATGACAGTTAATGGTATTACATAATTTTTGATTGACACAAGTGTCTTTATTTCATCTGTTTCCATGCTATGCTTCAGAAAAGGAAAGCAGAGGAAAATAGGGCCTCCTTTGGGCTTCTGAACCTTTTGAAAATTATACTAATTGCTAGATTTGGCACAACTCTTAGCGGAGGTGTGGAAAGCTGCAACTACTGTTGTTGGAACTGGGATGATGGTTGCCACCTATCAAGTCTTTGGGCTATGTCGCGGACTAAGGCGATTGAGAAGATTTCGGAGGAGACACTAGGGGTGTGTTTGGTAGCTCGGTCGAACTCAGAAAATCTGACCTCAGCCCAGTTTTAGGTGTTTGTTAGCCTGGTTTTACTCCCTCAACACTGCCCACCTCGCACAGAAACGCCCCCTCAGCCCTGCCCGGTTGTGAAGCTGAAAACGAGCTTCGCATGTGGGTAGGGCTGAGCTCGCCCGAAAAATCCACCCCGTGCCCCCGCACCTCGACCGAATCGACAGGGGTCAATTTACCCCGTCCCATTTCCCCCTCGAACCAGGAACAGACCTTCCCCTGCGCCTCCTCGATCCGTCCATCCTCCAGCCGCGCGCCTCCTCGATGAGGGCCGCCTCCTCCTCAACAAGGGCTGCCGTCGTAACGAGAAATCCTGTGAAAAACACGATCGCCTGCCAGTGGAAGGCTTTCTGCGTTCAGTCAATCTACGCAGAGTGAATCGGTCCCTATGCCAGGCCCGCCACGCCCAGCCTCCTCACATCGCGTCCCCATCGAGAAGGACGTGACCTAGCGCCTCCACGGCCAGCCTAGCTCGTCTCACCGGCGCGACCGGAGCTCAACGTCATCGGCGCGGCCGGAGCTCGCCGGCGCCCGCCAGGCCAGCCCTGCATCTCCACCGAAGCTCCTCGGCCGGCGCCCGCCAGGCCAGCCATGGACACCCGCGCATCTCCACCGGAGCTCCTTGGTCGGAGCTCGCCGGGGCCCGCTGGCGCCGCCAGGCCAGCCACAGACAACCCCGTGTCTCCGTCGAAGCTCCCTAGCCAGTGCTCCATGGCCAGAGCTCGCCGACGCAGGGATCCGATTGCTTTCTTATTTAGTATATAGGGACCCGATTGCTTTTTATTTGTGTACACAGGGACTTGATTGTTTTTATTCGTGTATATAGAGACCCGATTGTATTTTATTTGTGTATTCAGGGGCTTTTGTGTATATTTTAGACCTCCTCGGTATATCTCAACACATACAACCCACCAAACATTGGATGGATTCAGAATTTCTCGACGGACACGTGCTACCAAACACATGCCAAAATCTTAACTCAAACATGCTGAAGTCAGCTTGGCTCAACAGAGATATTGATTTTGAGGTGGCCCGGGCTACCAAACACACCCTAGGGTGTAGCCATAGAGTGACACACTGAACTAGGATGATATGGAGCATAGTGGCAGCGCAACAGTGAAAGAGGTGAAACAGAGGTGCTGGGTCCTATGAATTGCGGCCTTTAAGTCACCGATGAATATATATTTTCCACGCAATAACCACTTAGGTCTTGTTTGGTACTAGAGTTTTTGTGGGGATTAGTAGGGATAATCCCCTAGAGTATTGGGTTAAACCTCTACCTTCACCCAATCCCTATAAAACCCCACCCATAATCCACTAGGTACATGTAGAATATTGGAGATTGAGAAAAATACACTAAAATTTGGGGAAAAGTGGAGATGAACGGGGATTAAACTCGCTCAGTACTCTAGTACCAAATATATATTTTAAAGTAAGTGGGGATTTGATGGTTGCTGGGGATTATCCCTACTAATCTCTATAAAAAATCTAGTACCAAACGAGGCCTTATTTAGGTTCAGTTAAAAACCTGACGTCTCAGGTGTTCGTGTTAACCATTGTTATTTAAAGCCTTACAGGTAAGTGATATGCATCTGTTTCAACTCTTATCAGTGTTATTTTATTACATTTTCATTGGTACGTGTCAAATTTTACTTATTAAGTAGGAGTAGTACTTCCTTCGTTTAGAAATATAAGACATTTTAGCTTTCTGAAACAAATATATCTAGCTGCCTTATATAGGTTTACTTCGAATCTATATATAAAAGTCATCTAAATATATTCGTTTCACAAAGCTAGAACGTCTTATATTTTTAAACTGAGGGAACTACATATTAAACGAAAAGTGTAAGGAAAAAATGAGTCACACAAAATAAATTTTTTATCCGAGCTCATTTGGAACCGGATGATGGCTTCGACCATGAACTCTATGTCGTGTATTTTTTCTCTCCCTTGAGTAGTTTTGACCAAGGTGGTGTCTTATATATAAGACACATAGCTACACATGTATTTAGAAAAATGGATACTAGAGCAAGCGGAAAATCATCAGGAAAAAAAAGAAACCCACCAAAGAAAAAGTAAAATTGTCACGTTTAATTACCAAAAGTATCCAAAATAACCAAGAGAATAACTAAATTATATGGAAAACTAAAATTGAGATTTCCAATGGAATTTAATGCTACTTCTATTTTCTCAATTCTTTGAAGATTTTGATTTACCCCTTTTGGATAACCTTGTTGAACAACCCAAACCCCATGTTGTTTCCCTCGGTCGGATTGTGTTGCCGCACACATATCCTCCAATCATTTACATGTAGGGAAAAAACATCGTGATATGTTAGATCATCTCCACTCGGGGGCCTTTAGGCCCCCCTGAAGGGCTATCAGGGGCGCCGACGGCCGAATTCACGCCTAGCCGACCCCCCAAATTGGGCGCCGGATGTCGCGTTTCTAGCAGGAAGGAGCGGAGAAGATGGCATGCAAAATGGCTGGTCGTCGCGGGTCACTCCTGTCAGTGGCCGACGCATTCGGTCCATCTTCCTCCTCGCCTGTTGCGCCCAAGTAATGGCACTGCCGCCCGCCGACCAGCCTTTTTGCAGGCGAGCAGCTGATTCATCCCGTCTGCCACGCCTCTCCTCGCATGCCGCGCCACCGCCCGCTCCTTCTACCCATTTCATCCTCGAAGCCTCCTCCCTGCCTTTACCCAACCACCACCCACCGGCCATGGAGAGGTTCCTGGAGATGGCACCGCCACAAACGGTTTCAGGCGGCACTCGCTGCGCGTCCACGAGGCACGGGCGCTGTGGGAGGCGGGCTACCCAGTGCCGCCAGACATGCGGTGCCCTCACAGCTGGGTCCTCAGCGCCGGTAGCCTACGCGTCCCGCCGGTCCCCCGTGGACAGTCGTGGTAGGTGTAGATCTACCGGCATTATTGGGACATCCTCTCACTGGAGGAGCGGAACGATCCCACTTGGGATCCCGACAACGTGGCAGCGTGGGACAGGTTGTTCGAGGACTAGCGCTAGGGCCGCCTCAAAGCCTACGATGAAAACGGCCCCCATCGGCGGATAACAACCTCGAAGGGCGGATCCGGTAGTAGAATGCCCCAGGCAGGACACTCGCCTGGATCCTCGACTATATCATCGCCTGTAACAACCCACCGCTGACGATGCCTCCCTGGCAGAGGCCGCACTACCCGGACTAGTGGTGGGCGCCACGCCACACCGCCCGCTCTTCCTCGACGTCTTCCTCATCGAGGTCTTCGTCACCTTCAACCTGCTACTCCCCGTACTCCACGTCGTTGCCACGCTTCTCCACTCTCCTTGCCCCAGTGAAGGACGAGTACGAGGAGGCCCCGCCATCACAGAAGGCGCTCCGGCGGCGTCGCAATTAGGGGCCGACGTGAGGCATCCCCTCCTTGTGGCCTCCTGCGCCTCGCTAGGCCCCAGTGCCAAGTGAAGGAGTGGACACCGCTGGAGTATAAGGCGGACGCCCTCCAGCTGAAGATCGATGAGGACCCGGAGGAGTTCCCGGGCCAGCGCGTCACCGAGCGCGCCTCCTTCGAGGTCGTGCCTCCAGCGATGGACGCATTTACCGAAGCTTGGTCCGCGGAGGAGTACCGACGCGAGCAGGCCGAGCGAGCGCGCCGCCTTGGCTTGTTCATCGACCTAGAGTGTGACGACAACGGGCCCGGCTGCTCGAGCTGGGGCGGCGATCCGGGCCAAGGCTTTAGCACCACGCCGGCGCTGAAGCAGGATCCTAGCGACGACGACAACGACTACGTGGCGGTGATGTACCGTCACCTTCGGCTGCCACTAGATTTTATGGTTTTTTATGTTATGTACAAACATGTTTGAACTGCTGTGAAATCCAGAGTATTTTCGTATTTTCCCTAATTTTCAAATGTTTAATTTTTTTTGTGTGTGGGCACGGCTGGGAGCCAGTGCCCCCATAATCATGAAACATCCGGTGACCCCCATACGACGCAAAATCAGGCCGCGCTAGACGTCGTATGGGGGGACAAGTGGAGATGCTCTTACTCGAAGGAAATTCTTTAAAAGCAATTCGAGGGACCGTGGCAACGCACGGGCATTCAACTAGTAGTTGTCTATGATCGAGATACTGTGCTCCAAGTGGTCCATAACCATGGAAACAACTTTCATAAAGATTTACCCTCCATGGATGCACAAATAGTAGCACACGCACAATCAACCTCGGAAAAACCATATAAAACCCAACGAGGCTTTCACGACAAAGCAATCAAAGGATTCATAAAATATTTTGGGGGGCCACCCCACGAAGCTACCCGCAACGAGTTGGCCGGCTCCGAGACGGATCCAGGGTTTGCGTCGATGGCGGTAAACAACTGGGAACCCGAAAGTGTGACTGGGCTTATCGATACAGCGGAAACGTGTCACAAGTCCTAAACAGTACAGCCGCTCCACGCGCAACCGTAAATAAAGCAGTAAATCATGGCATAAGTACAAGATAATAATAAAACCCCAAACTAGTTTGTGGCCCCAAGAAATAAGAAATAAATCAAGCTCTGGCTAAGGGGATTCATGGTCTCACATGCGGATAGTGCGATAGTCAAGGAACATGTATCAAGTACTCGGGGCCTACAAGACACAAGTGAGCGGTTAAAACCCAAATATTAGCTATTGCCCACCGGTGCCTCTACATTAGTTATATCTATTCCCAGCATTTTAATTATCAAGTTGAAATTAAAGTCATGATCATCTCCAACATTAAACATGTGCCAACCTCCCAACAAGGGTGGAACATCAATGACACAAAGCAGCACCTAAGCAAGCAACTACGACTCGCAAGGTGGACTGTCTATCAAAAAAAAGGCAATAGGATGTGTCCAAGGAAATATAGAGGTTGCAGGGAATATAAATGGTGCACGGAAACTAAAGAATCACAATAAGGATGGCAATAGATCAATAGGAGGAAGTAAATACTATAAACACAAAATAGGTATAAAGGGGGAGAATGCTCGCCTAGAAAACACTGCCGATGGTTCATCCGAAGATCGGGTCGACACTCGCATCAACTCTTCGGCCTAAAACAAACACCAGATGCGCTATTTAATACTACGGCAGAAGATCAGGTATGTTCATGATATGATGCATGTCATGGCAAAGATGCGATGCAACTAGGCAATAGTAAGCGAAACCAGGGTCCCGACAATTATTAGAAGGTTCAAGTTATTTAGTACCCTGCAATTTAAATGTTGGATTAACAAGGAAAATTATGGTATCGGTTCGTACACAAATTTAAATGGGGCCAATATAAGACTAGATTAGCCTGCATATAGTCTCCATATTTAATTATGAGGTGAGTCGACAAAATATCCCCAAACAAATGAATATGTATGCGAGCATGAACAATTTCTATGCAACAATTGTATGGATGGAAATTTATAAAATAGGGGTCTCGGAAAAGGGATCACACATGTCGGAGGGTTTCGGGGTTCGACAGGTTTGGCTTCGGAATCCGGGATCAAGGTCTTTGGATCCGAGATCAGGGTTTCCGGGGTCTCGGTGTTGTTGGGTCTGTCCTTCGGTTCCTGGGTCGTGGATCTTGTCGTACCGTGACAGAGGTCTTTAGTTCTGTGAAGAAGAACATGGCGTCCGTGTAGGAGATCTTGAATCAAGAATGACTTCTAGTGGCACGGTGGTTCTCAGCAGTACCCTAGGTAGATACTTGCCCGGCAGATAGGTCTTGTCCAGCTCAGAGTCCTCGGGCAACATCACTAGCTAGCAGTACCAGAATAGAGTAGCATCGCTACTAACAACAACACCGAGAGCTGATTAGAGAGCAACACGAGCAGCAAAACAAAGAGGCAGACGCATGTCCTGAAACAGACGACACACACGACCTGCAGAACACCCAGCGGAGGCACCAGGTAGAGGCCACGCTGACGTATGCGCAACGGAGAAGGGACCTAGGCGATGAGGTCATGGACGGGGAGGAGAACTTCGGGGCCGGGGCGAGGAGGAGGCCGCAAACGGCGCATGACATCGGGCGCTCTACGGGGTTGCTGACAAGGAGGCGCGGCATGATGGCCCAAAATATATCGAGATTGTTGGGGAACCCCAAGAGGAAGGTATGATGAGCACAGCAGCAAGTTTTCCCTCAGTACGAAACCAAGGTTATCAATCCAGTAGGAGCAAGGAAACACCCCAAAGGTGTAGCTAGCTGAACGTTGGCAGGGCGCACTACCGGTGCCAGCAGCAATGTGGAGACCTGCACAACACAACCACAGAGCTTTGCCCCCAACTTACGATGAGGTTGTCAATCCCACCGGTTTTGCTGAAAACAAAGGATTAAACGTATCGAATGGAAGGAAGTAATAGTTTGCAGAAAGTAAACACAAAGCAGTAAACAGTTTGTAGATTGAATGTAAAAGAAAGGACCAGGGTCCATAGTTCACTAGAGGTGGCTCTCCTTAAGATAGATAACATGCTGGGTGAACAAATTACAACGGGGCAATCGACAAATATCGAGAAAGCATACAAGCATATACTAATCATCTTGACTCCTTTGAGACTTGATTGGGCATTACAACATTATACATAGACCGTCATCCAACTGCATCTATGACTAATAATCCACCTTCAGGTTATCATCCGAACCCCCTCCAGTATTAAGTTGCAAGCAACAGATTATTGCATTACGAATTGCGTGTAAAGTACAATACGATTGTTCTATGAACAAAGGATTGTTGTTTTCTCCCTAGTAGCAACAACACATCTAGTACCTTAGAGATTTCTGTCACTTCCCCAGATTACCAGAGGCATGAACCCACTATCGAGCATACATACTAAATCTGGGAGTTGCTAGCATCTACTTGGCCAAGATAGCTACTAACAATGGAAAGCGTGCAAGATCACAAATAACAAAGACATGATAGAATCAATAATCAATATGAAATAACATCTCAATATCCTTCGGATCCCCGCAAACACAACATGTAGAATTACAAATAGATGATTTTGATCATGAACGGAGCTCACAAGATCTAAATATGATAGCACAAAGGAGGAGAACCAGCCATCTAGCTACTACATGGGCCCGTAGTCCAGAGATGAACTAGTCACGCATCACACCGGAGGCTTGCATGATGATGAAGAAGGCCTGTAGGGTGAATTCCCCTCTCCGGCAGGGTGCCGGGAAGAGCTTCACATCCCTCCCGATTTAGGGACAGAGACGATGGTGGCTATAGACTCTTTCGTGGAATTTTGATCGGGTACTTAGGGTTTCTGTATCGGAGGCATCTTATAGGCGGAAGGAGAGGCCGAGGGGGTACTGGAGGCGGCCACACCACCCCCTGGCGCGGGCCAGGCCTGGCCGCGCGGCCTGGTGGTGTGGCGGCCCCATGGCCCCTCTCTGTCTCGTATTCTGGCTACGTTTGTCCCCCGGTAAAATAATGACTTTGGCTTTTGTCCCGTCCAATTCCGAGAATATTCATTTTCTGACTTTCTGGAACCAAAAACAGTAGAAAACAGGCAGCTGGCACTGTGGCTCTTGTTAATAGGTTAGTCCAAGAAATCATATGAAAAGTACTCCAAAGTGTGGACAAAATACAAGAAAGTAGAGAAAACCAAGCATAGAACATCAAAAATTATAGATACATTTGCAATGTATCAACATCCCCAAGATTAACTCCTGCTCGTCCTCGAGTAGGTAAGTGATAAAAAGAAAGAATAATTTTTAAGGTGACATGCACCATCATAAACTTGATCAAAGTATTTTTAAAACATTCAAAGCTGGGATCATAGTACTTCAATCATAACATGAAAGACAAAGTTCTAGCAATAAGACAAAGAAACTATGTTGCAACATGAAAAGGCACAAACAAAAGATTCATGAATAACAATGCTTTGCAAGACATTTGTTTGTTTCACATAAAGAAAATATAGCATAATAGCATTCAGCTTGTCCCTCATAGAGTAGCAAATATAAATGCATAGGACACCTTCAAAGTTCATAAGAGTGACTAGATACAAATAGTTTAGAACAAGCAATATCAAGTGATGCATTAATCAACTAGTCTTGGACAATGCACATAGAACTAAGAATGGCCACTATGCTCTCAAAGTAGGTGCATAAAGATAGAAGGTGGAGACTCAATATAATGGTGGAAGAAAGACCTTCTTAGAAGGAAGTAGGGATTCAAGTCTCATAAAGAGCTTCCAAAAATTATGGTACTTGTCAGCTTTCAGCTCTCATTGCCCTTATCATAAGCATCTTGAAGGTGATTAAGATTAAAGTGACACAACTAAGAGGATATGCTTGACAAGTTATAAACCGAAATCTCATGCCCCTTACTTACGAAGACCGAACCTCATGCTACTCAACTTTAGTCATAAGTAAGCTCTTGTCATTGTAAGTACATATGTATCATAAAGAACCGCCAACGGGGTACCCCTTGCACATGATACAGGAGCTATCCCATAATCAAAATGACAAGGCAAGCAGACAATGAGCATCGCAACGATCTTTTTATTTGCTATTTGCATAGGTTTTTATTGAGGATGCTTCATAGAGTGCTCATTATGGTGATGCTGCAAGTTTCCACCATGATTAGGCATGGCTTAGGCTAGCGTCCCAGGCGTTTCTCTAACACACATACAAACTCCATGATCCTACAAGTTCCACTTTTATTTCACACCGCCAGGATCCATAAGCAAAAGAACATGATATCAACGGGGTACAAAGTACAAGTGCAATGTTGAAAGCGTTCCCCATGATACATGGTTCTGCTAATTTCAACTTGTAAAGCGCAAGAATATACGCAACAAAGAAGGACCCAATGGTTCAAGTTTATTAAATGCAAGAAAAGTAAAGTGTGCCATCAAGTTTGTGAGAGCTTTAATCACTAATTTTCACATAACAAGTTTAATTTGGAAGGTAAACAAAAACATGAATATACTTGGAATAGCCTAAGCTAGTAGGTAGGTATGGTGGACTCTTTGGAATAACTTAGTTTAAGGAGTTGGATGCATGAGTGGAACTCATACTTAGTTACGGAGGCTAGCAAAAGACTGGGAGCAACAAACTAAGAGAGCAATAATGGCCATAATCATGCAGAGCGACAAAACATCATTGATCAAAGCATAAAGTGATACTACAAGTTGAAAACTAAAGGATCATAAAGGCTATGGTGACTTGAGATAGTCATAACATGGTGTGATCATGCGCCAAGTCAACCCAAATAAAGCATCAAAGGAGAATACCACTATACTATGCTTTAATATGCTAAGACAACGGATGATTCATCCATGGCACATTAAGCAATCTCAATTGTTTATAACAAGTCATGCTATAGCAAAGAATACTAAGCATAAAGCCAAAACAATATCAAGCATGGCATGACAAAGCATAGGCCACAGTCAAAAACAAGCTCTCTTTGCCACTTAAGCTTGAACTTTCCTACTCTTTTCCAAACCAAACCAAACTATTTGAAAACCAATGTATGAAAGAGGGGGTCCAACCAATTTATTCAGAAAACTAAGCAAACAAAGCAAACGAAAAACCAAAATGAAAACGAAAAAGAAGACGCTCCAAGAACAACACAACTGTGCATGAAACAATAAAAATGAAGCGTTTGGAAGAAACCTGGGATTTTTTATTGATGAAGAGGGGGATGCCTTGGGCATCCCCAAGCTTTGATGGTTGTACTTCTTGGATATTTCTTGGGGTGACACGCGTGGCATCCCCAAGCTTGAGCTTTAGTCCATCCTTCATCTCATTACTCATTCCTTCCATACACTTGAAATTTTTCGTTCATACAGAACTTCACACAATCTTTATCAGCAACATTAGTGTACTTAAGATAATAAGTATTTAGGTTCAGTTCTAACACCAATAAAACTTCCATTAAAACACTAGCTACTGTAGCACTTCCCTCAAAAAGCTCAATTCCCCAAAATAACTCAAAAAGGAACCAACAAGAAACAAATGTAGAAAATGACAGAAATCTGTCAAAACAGACAAGCAGATAAAGACGAATTTTTTCGAAGACCTTATGTTGCTCAAATAAAAAAGTGTGGAACTAACGAAAGTTAGATAACAACCTGGGGCAGAATTACAAAAATACACGCCTCAAAAGGATGTACACAGATTTTACAAGAATTTTTAGGGTAAAGCACAGAAATCTGTTTTGGAACAGCAACTTCCCCAATCATTACTTCTCTCTCATTAGAGGTTACTCTTGGCACAAAAAGCAAATTAAAAGGGTATGGAGCAGTTATTACAGAAGTAATAACTTCCAAGACTCATCTAACACTTTTGGGTTATCTTCCAATAAGTACTTTTCTTTAACGCCTTTAAGTTAGGCATAAGAAGCAAGAAAAAGGATCAAGTGTTCTCAAATGAAGAAGCATTAAGACCAAATTTTGTTTTCATAGGAGAGGTAAAAGAAATCTTCTCTCTCTTCTTAGGGAAGTGTTCTATACCTTTCTTGAGTGGGAGTTGATATTTAATGGTGCCTTCTTTCAATAATGGCACCAACAGTTCTAAGAAAAGGTCTTCCCAAAATAATATGACAAGAAGCATTGCATTCAACATCCAAAACATAGAAATCAATGGGGACATAGGCATTGTTGACCATAATAAGAACATCATTAAGAATCCCCATGAGTTTCTTTTTAGCATTTTCATCAAGTGGGACATTCAAATAACAATCTTCAAGTGGTGGCAAATCAAGCATATCATAAATCTTTCTAGGCATAATAGAAACACTACTATCGAGATCACATAAAGCTTTGAAATCAAAATCATTCACTTTCATATTAATGATGGGTTCCCAACCATCTTCTTGTTTTATAGGAATAGAAGCTTTATTTTCATCTTTTCTTCTTTAATCTTTATGAGAGCATCAGTAATGTGTTTTGTAAAGGCCATGTTCATAGCACTAGAATTAGGACTTTTAGCAAGGTTTTGTAGGAACTTAATAACTTCAGAGATGTTGCAACCATCAAGATCAAAATCATAATTATCCTCTAGAGTAGTAGAACTATTACTAGCCTTAACACTAGTGGTAGTGATAGTTGGAACACTAATGTTTCTAGCAATTTCATCTTCTCTTTCCCACTTAGCATGCAATTCAGCTAATAGTTTAACATTTTCATCAATTCTTACTTTTATGGCATTAGTAGCTACAAAAGTATTATCATTAGTTTCAGGTTTAGCAGCCATTTTATTCAAAGAAGATTGAGCTTCAGTCAGTGATGCAATATTTCTCTCAGCATTAGAGAGTTTTTCCTCAATAGTTTTATTGAAAGCAGTTTGTTTACTAATAAAGTCCTTAAGCATAACTTAAGGTTTAGAGGGTGCACTCCTATTATTGTTGTAGGAATTTCCATAAGCATTATTAGGAGGGCATGGCCTATAATTGTTGTTACCATAAGCATTGTTGCCAAAATTATTATTTCTTATAAAGTTCACATCAACTTGCTCTTCTTGAGCAACCAAAGAGGCTAAAGGAACATTATTTGGATCAATATGGGCTTTCCCATTAACAAGCATAGACATAATAACATCAATCTTATCACTCAAGGAGGAGGTTTCTTCAACATAATTTACCTTCTTACCTTGTGGAGCTCTTTCAGTATGCCATTCAGAGTAGTTAACCATCATATTATCTAGAAGCTTTGTTGCAGCACCCAAAGTAATGGTCATAAAGGTACCTCCAGCAGCAGAATCCAATAGGTTCCTTGAAGAATAGTTCAATCCTGCATAAAAAGTTTAGATGATCATCCAAGCAGTCAGTCCATGAGTGGGACAATTCTTTACCAAAGATTTCATTCTTTCCCAAGCTTGAGCAACATGTTCATTATCAGATTGTTTAACTTCATTATTTCACTTCTCATAGATATAATCTTAGCAGGAGGATAGTATTTTCCAATAAAAGCATCTTTGCACTTAGTCCAAGAATCAATACTATTCCTAGTTAAGGAATTCAACCATTCTTTAGCTTTTCCTCTCAAAGAGAAAGGAAACAATTTAAGCTTAATAATATCTCCATCTATATCCCTATGCTTTTGCATCTCACAAAGTTCAACAAAATTATTTAGATGGGAAGCAACATCTTCATTACCAATACCATAAAACTGTTCTCTCATAACAAGATTGAGTAAAGCAGGTTTAATCTCAAAGAAAGTAGCTTCAGGAATAGGTGGAGCAATAGGCGTGCCCATAAAATCATTGTTGTTGGTGCTAGTGAAGTCACACAACTTAGTATTTTCTAGAGTAGTCATTTTTGTATGTTTTTGATAAATAAAGCAAACTAGTAAAACTAATTTTTGTGTGTTTTTGATAAAGAAACAAGCAAACAAAACCAAAGTAAACTAAGCAAAACAAAAATAACAAAGTAAAGAGATTGGTTATGAGGGACTCCCCTTGTGAAGATGTCCTTGACTCCCCGGTAACGGCACCAAAAAATATGCTTGGTGGCCCAAAATATATCGAGCTCGTTGGGGAACCCCAAGAGGAAGGTATGATGAGCACAACAACAAGTTTTCCCTCAGTGTGAAACCAAGGTTATCAATCCAGTAGGAGCAAGGAAACACCCCAAAGGTGTAGTTAGCTGAATGTTGGCAGGGCGCACTACCGGTGCCAGCAGCAACGTGGAGACCTGCACAACACAACCACAGAACTTTGCCCCAACTTACGATGAGGTTGTCAATCTCACCGGTTTTGCTGAAAACAAAGGATTAAACATATCGAATTGAAGGAAGTAATAGTTTGTAGAAAGTAAACACAAAGCAGTAGACAGTTTGTAGATTGAATGTAAAAGAAAGGACCGGGGTCCATAGTTCACTAGAGGTGGCTCTCCTTAAGATAGATAGCATGATGGATGAACAAATTACAGCGGGGCAATTGACAAATATCGAGAAAGCATACAAGCATATACTAATCATCTTGACTCCTTTGAGACTTGATTGGGCATTACAACATTATACATAGACCGTCATCCAACTGCATCTATGACTAATAATCCACCTTCAGGTTATCATCCGAACCCCCTCCAGTATTAAGTTGCAAGCAACAGATTATTGCATTACGAATTGCATGTAAATTAAACAATACGATTGTTCTATGAACACATGATTGTTGTTTTCTCCCTAGTAGCAACAACACATCTAGTACCTTAGAGATTTCTGTCACTTCCCCAGATTACCAGACGCATGAACCCACTATCAAGCATAAATACTAACTCTTGGAGTTGCTAGCATCTACTTGGCCAAGATAGCTACTAACAACGGAAAGCATGCAAGATCACAAATAACAAAGACATGATAGAATCAATAATCAATCTGAAATAGCCTCTCAATATCCATCGGATCCCCGCAAACACAACATGTAGAATTACAAATAGATGATCTTGATCATGAACGGAGCTCACAAGATCTAAGCATGATAGCACAAAGGAGGAGAACCAGCCATCTAGCTACTACATGGACCCGTAGTCCAGAGATGAACTACTCACACATCACACCGGAGGCTTACATGATGATGAAGAAGGCCTCCAGGGTGAATTCCCCTCTCCGTCAGGGTGCCTAGAAGAGCTTCAGATCCCTCCCGATCTAGGGACATAGACGACGGCGGCTACAGACTCTTTCGTGGAATTTTGATCGGGTACTTAGGGTTTCTATATCGGAGGCATCTTATAGGCGGAAGGAGAGGCTGAGGGGGTAATGGAGGCGGCCACACCACCCCCCGGCGCGGGCCAGGCCTGGCCACGCGGCCAGGTGGTGTGGCGCCCCCTGGCCCCTCTCCTTCTCGTATTCTGGCTCCGTGTGTCCCCCGGTAAAATAATGAATCTGGCTTTTGTCCAGTCCAATTCCGAGAATATTCATTTTCTGACTCCCTGGAACCAAAAACAGCAAAAAAACAGGCAGCTGACACTGTGGATCTTGTTAATAGGTTAGTCCAAGAAATCATATGAAAAGTACTCCAAAGTGTGGACAAAACACAAGAAAGTAGATAAAACCAAGCATGGAACATCAAAAATTATAGATACATTTATAATGTATCACGACACTCCGGCGACGAGGAGAGGCGCGACCGGCTCGAGCGGGAGGGCGAGGTCAGACCGGAGGGGCTTCGCCGGCGGAGAGGGCGACGCGGCGGTGCCAGAAGGGAGATGGCGGCAGCCAGCGGTGCGGTGCGACCAGGGCGAGGAGGAGCGCTTGCAGCGGCGCGCGGGCTGGGTTGCAGACGGCTGGAGTGCCACGCGGAGCCCGACACGGTTGAGGGCGGCCATGGCGGTGAGGTTTTGTGGTGAGGATCTAAGGTAGGGAGCAGGGCTCGACATGGTCCGGGTGAAGGATGGTGGCGGGCCGGCTCGAGGACAGCGGTAGCGAGGAGGCGGAGTGGAGCGGGGCAAGGTCACTGGCGGCGGTGGGGATTGGCGAGATGTAGGGGACGGGGTCACGGGGGGCATGCGGAGAGACGAGGTGGAGCCATGTCCGCTCGTGTGGGGCATGCGGGATGGGGCGGTTTCCTATGCGTTACGCGTCGAGTGCGACAGAAGCGAGGCGGTGTGGGCGCAGCAGCGACGTGCGGGTGAGCGCTGGCGTGTTGTGGGTGGGTCTAGGGTGCAGGCGTTTGCGGTAGGTGGCCGGTTAGCGTGTGAGAGGGTCGGGATGGGGCTCTACGTGTGATGTACACAAGGTGAGGCCATGGATTGCAGCGGGCTAGGGTGGTTAATACGTGCGCGGGTTGGGTGGGACGTGCGGCTAGGGTTAGGTTAGGATAAGACTAGGGTTTGGGTTAGGATATTTATCTAGGGTAGTAGGCTACTGCCAGCTGGGCTTTTGGGCCTAGACGGTGGCGGCCTACCCCAAAACAAAATAGTTTTTATTTCTTTTAGTTTGTTATAATTTCGAAGATGGTTTTTTGTAAACAACTTTTAGACAAAACAAAATATCCCAAAAAAGGCTGGGGTTTCAATATGAAGTAAAGAGGGAGCCAAATAGAAAACAAAGGTAGGCTTTTGGAAAATAGTTTTAGGAAAAATATGCATGGTGTCATGATGATGCTCAAATGCAATGTGGAATGATGACATGAGCATGCGGTCATGATGATGCACAAACTAGAAACAACGAGCGATTTTCTAGTAGTGATTTTACCGGGGTGCTACACCACGTGCTCTTTATAGTAGTTGTTGTAGTGTCGAATGTCAGCTCGAAGAGCTACAACTCAATGGCCCACTCCTCCATGCAGTCAGTAGTGTTGGGGTTGTGCAGCACCATATCCAAGGGGTACTTGGTTACAACCTTGATGGGATGTACTTGGAAGTAGTGATGCCGCTTCCTAGAGGTATAAGGAGTGTGTAGAGTAGCTTTTGCTGCACTTTCTATTTCTCACGCGCATCACACAACACCATACTGAAGAAGTACACTAGGTGTTGCAGGAGTCTTGGATCCTTGGTGGCTGAGGCTTCCTTCTCAGGTGGCTCGGTGAGAATTTCCCCCTCGGTGAGGTTAGTGACCTTAGCTAGTATAGCTTGTATGGCTCTAGTGTTAGAAAGTTCAGGGCTTGCCGATACGATACCTTTCTTAGTGTTGGGAAACACCTACCTTTTCGTGACAAGGACCGAGCATGCTGTTTGCGGCGTGGCTGCCATGTATAGTAGTAGAGGCTCGCGAGTTCGTGGGGCGACCATGATTAGTCGGCTGGTGAGATACCACTTGAGTTGTTCGAATGTGGCGTCAACTTTTGGAGTCCACTTGAATGTTCCTGAGCACTTCATGATCTTTAAGAAGGGAAAGGCCTTCTCGCTGAGCCATGAGATGAAGCGGCCGAGAGTAGCTATGCATCCTGCCGGGGCATATCCTTCACCCACCGTGGAGGCCGCATTTCTTAGATGGCACAGACCTTGTCAGGGTTTGCTTCAATGCTGCAATGCGAGACGAGGAAACCGTGGAGCATGCCTGATGGTACCCAGAAGGCGCACTTGGCAGGGTTAAGCTTGATGTTTACCTTGTGCAGGTTGGCGAAGGTCTCCTCGAGGTCTGCGATGAGCATGTGCTCTTTGCATGTCTTGAAAAATGCCATCAACGTATGCTTCAACATTTTGGCCCATCTACTGACTGAGGGAAATGAGCATAAGCCTCTAGAAGGTTGCTCTAGCATTCTTGAGGCTGAAGGGCACACACTTGTAGGAGAACACACTACAAGGGTGATGAACATTGTCTTCTCCTCATCCTTCTTTGCCATCTTGTTATGGTGGTAGCCTGAGAAGGCATCCAAGAAGCAAAGGAAGTCGCAACCTATCGTGGAGTCCACAATCTGGTCAATGCGTGGCAGCAAATATGGGGCCTTGGGGTAGGCCTTGTTAAGGTCCGTGAAGTTGATGCATAGGCGCCGTCTGCCGGTGACCTTGGGAAACACCACTGTATTGGCCAGCCAGTCCGCATAGTCAACCTTGTGGATGATGTCGGATTTTACGAGTTTTTCCATTTTCTTGATGATGAATTCTTGCTTCTCTGGTACCATATGACGCACCTTGTGCTTCACGGGATGTGTAGTGCAAAAAACTGCCAAGTGGTGCTCAATCACCTCCTTGGGTATACCGGGCATGTTTGATGGTGTCCATGCGAACATGTTAGCATTTGCCTATAGGAAGGTGATGAGCGTGCTTTCCTATTTGTTAGGCAGGTGGGCGCCGATGGTGACGGAAGACCCCGATCCACTGGCATCTAGTGGCACCTTCTTGGTCATGGCCCTCTCTTGAGAGAGCAACTGCTTCTTCTTGGCAGGGAGCTCGATGACATCCTCATCAGCAGGGTGGGTGGTATCCACAGCCTTGTAGACGTGATGAATGGAGCAAACTGCATCCTTCTGAACACCGTGGATGGTGATGGTACCGCTGCTTCCTGGAAGCTTGATAAGGTTGTAGGAATGGTGGGTCACTGCCATGAATTTTGCCAACATAGGGTAGCCATGTATGGCGTTGTAGGGTAGGCCTACGTGCACCACATCAAAGTCGATATGCTCGGCGTGGTAGTTCTTGCAGGTCCCAAAAGTGATAGAGAGTCCCACATATCCTAGGGGCATGGTTGTTCCATGAGTCACTCCCGAGAAGGGCCAGGTGGGCATCAGGCGTTCGTAAGGAACTTGGAGCTTTTTGAATGTCTCCACGGAGATGACGTTGAGGCCTGCTCCTCTGTAAATCGGTGTGTTGGTGAAAGCAATGTTCTTGATCGTGGGCGTGCACGCTATGGGAATGGTGACCATAGTATTTGTTGACTTGGGGTGGTCTCTAGTGTGGTTGGTGATGGGGAACTCTGACCACTTGAGCTTTGGCTCATCATCCATCAGGAGGGCATTGGCGATCTTGCGGGTGAGCTGCTTGAGCTAGCGGTTGGTGATCGGGTCTTGGGCTCCACCAAGAATGCTTGGAATCTTCCTCGACTCCTGGTAGCCCACACCTTTTTCCTTAGGGAAGTTATTGTTTCCCTCATTGAGGTGAGCTTGAGTGGCGTTGGCTCGAGGGTTCGGCTAGTAGCCTTCATTGTTGTCATTGCCAGGATTGTTCCAGCGGTCGCCACCTTGGCCGCTACCACAGCTGTAGCCATATCCATTGCCACGATTATTCCTCTAGTACTGGCGCTTACCTCGAATCTTCTCGAGCACGAAGCAGTCCTCTGTGCTCTAGGAATGCATCTTGTGGAAGCCGCAGTAGGGACGATAGTCCCTCTCCTCCTCATCTCCAGTGCCCTAGTGCTTGTGCTCAGGCTCTCCCACAAGCACCGCCAGAGTCTTGCGCTTGGGATCCTTATCCTCCTTATTCTTATTGGTAGGTATGCATGTAGTGGTCGCGCCGGGGTCGTTGTGCTTGATCAGGAACCCCTCATCAGCCTTTGTGCACTTATCAGCCATCTCGTAGAGCTCGACTGCCAAACTGACTTTGTTGTTGATGGAGAGATTATCGAGCATCCTAATGTTAGTGGCATCCATGGAAAATATGGAGATTATGGATGCGTTGTGGCCCATGGTACCTTGTTGCGTACTTGGATGAAGCGCTGGATGTATTTCTAGAGCGTTTCGCTAAGCTGCTGGCGCACAGCCCGGAGGTTGTTGAGCGTGAGTGGACGATCGTACATGCCCTTGAAATTGGCGATGCAATTTTTGCACAAATACTTCCACGAGGTGAATGATTCCTCGAGAGGTTGTTCATCAGCCAGGAGCGAGCTACATCCTGGAGGGCAAATAGGAACCAATTTGCCATGAACTTTTCGTCTCCTCCCACCACCTTGATGCCCACTGTGTAGAGTTGTAGGAACTCAACGGGGTTCTCCTTGTCATCATTGCATGGGGAAGATCCGGCTTGAACTTGAGGGGCCACACCATGGTGCATAGCTCCTTGGTGAAGGAGAGGCAACCACTATTATATGAGGGTGTTCCATCGGTGAGGGCAACGTGGTTTTTTTTTGCACGATGTCGTGGCTTCTACGATGGTATGCTCTTGGTGCTTGCGGTGCTTCTCGATGGAGACGTGGGCATCCTCCAGAGATCTCTCGATGACATTGTTGGGGCGTGGGGTGACGTGTGGGGAGGAAGCTCCATGGGAGAGAGGCGAAGGATCTCTCGTGCTTCCTCCTCATGGATGTGGTGATGGTGGCGGAGCATTGTTTCCCACCTGGGCCGCCTACTAGATCTGCGTTGGTGGCGGCGTCATGGAGAGAGAGAGTGCTTCAAGGTGACGCTAGCTATGTTGACGAGCTTAGTGATGCGTTCAAGCCAAGCATCAGGCGCAGCTGGATCGAGCCAGTAGAGTGATAGATCTTACACCATGAGCAATGCAGCATCATGTGAGGGGTTGCTACTGCACCAGCCCTAGAGACCGACATGGTGCCCGTGTGGGTGCGCTGTTGCTCCTATCTGGCAAGGACAAAGGAGTGCACCTCGTTTTCATCAGCCATGCGCTTTTGGTGAGGAGGGTTGCCATTGGCACAGCATGGATTGTTGTTGATGATAGGTTCCACTCAGGCGGGGGCTCGGCGACGGGCACGCTCATTACGGGTTTCATCAGCCATGTCGATGAAAGGAGTAAGAGATGCGCCTCAGACCCCTAACTGACGCCCCAAATATTGGAGATTTTCCCTATAGGGTACCTCTCAATGTAGGATGAAATCGAACCTAGGGGGTTGAATACGGTCTCCCAAACACCATTGGCGAGATTGGTGAGGAAACAGTAGAAAACAAGGCAGGGGACATAGAGAGTTTACCTAGGTTTAGGCCACCGTGCAATGTCAAACCCGATGTTATCACAAACCAATACACCTTCAAGTGGAAATACAAAACCTTTGTGGTCCAACCTATGATGCCAAGCCAAATTATTGCTTCCAACATGACAAGCTTACCCACGATACAAAAAGAAAAGGATATTTGTAAGATGAGTGGTGAGATATGAACCACCAATACGTGAGCGAGCATCACACACTAGTAGGAAAATGCCTAGTGGCGGTGTTTGGAAAATGGGGTTTGTGGCGTTTAAGGCACACGCCACTGGTAGGAAATAGTGGTGGCATGCCGGGTGAATGCCAGTACTAAGTTAGGTACTACTAGCGTGCCAACATAACACCATTAGTAAGATAACCTGTAGTGTTGTTCGAGCCTTCCTGAATGCCATTAAGTATATTTCAGAAATTAAAAAAAGTCTGAAAATCTTGATTATAGCAGCAATATCAAATAACAGGATACAACAATTAATACTGGATATCATTCAGAATACAACGATACAACAACTAACTTAGAAGTCTATCTAGCATGTTCTAGGTAAGGGCATGGTCTTTAAATTTAGAAGACTAGTTCTACCTAAGGGAATGATCTTCAAGTTAGAAGACTCCGAGTCAGGGATCTCGTATGAGAAAAAGATGACTCCACAAGTTTTATCGAGGTAGATTCTCAACCTCAACCCGGCATCCATCCCATACCTTGCTACCAATTTTTTCCAAAGTGGTCCTCTAAAGTATGTTTGGTTTGTCTCGTTGACGACTAGAATCTTGTAGGTCTTGTCGGTTATTGTCTCTTCCACCAAGGTGGCCTCAAATTGTTCCTAGTGATTGACACATCAATTCACATGGTCAAGAAAGTCCTTTCTTGCATGGCAATGATGGTCTGAGAAAAAGTTATATGAAAATAATAGTTAATTAGTTTCGATCAAAATGCATGCAAAGCTAGAAATCATAATTAACCTAAACATACCGCCATAGTCTCAAAGTCTTTGGGAAGCACTATGATAAACTTCTCATCTTGACAACTTGCATGGCCATAGTTGATGTAGGGATGCATTTGATGCATGTTCATCTAATGTATTTAATATGTTCAAGTATCCATAGCTAGGTTTAAATATATTAGGAAACTCAAACATAAAGGTAATCAAATGATCTTACAACTTCACTAAAAGTAGGGCCTCATACTCACATTGGGCGCGAAATAATTTTAGGGTCGGAATAAGCAAGCTAATTACGATGCCCAAATTATTTATTTGTGCATCTCACAAGGCTTGCTCACACCATCCCCAAGGTCGCATCCTACCATTTTTAATCATCGTCCATATGGAACTAGAAAACCAAAATCAACCTAAATTCATCTACATTTTGTACCCATAAAATTATCAAAATTTTCTATACATCTAAAGTCATCTAGATTTTGTACCCCTATAGTAAAATAACCTAAATTTTCTATACATCCCAAATCACCTAAAATCACTAAACTAAATACACTAACTAAGATGGAGGAAGGAGTCTACCTGCGGCGGTGCGAGGTCGGAGGAGGCGCAGGTCGGCGGAGAGGATGGGGACAGAGAGGACGGGGTCACCACGGGGCTGGTGGACCTGTCGTGGTGCGTTCCGGTGCAGACCTAGGGCACTTGTGGTGGGGTGGGGCGGTGGTCGTGGATGAGTAGGCGGTGGCGATTTTGGCAGAGGCACGTGTCGATGGAGGCGGGGCTAGGCTAAACCGGTGCAGGGTTGGGCTGGCGACGGGGCTGGACTGGGGGGTGGCGGGGCGGCGTAGGCGGTGGCGGTGATTTCGGGGGGGGGGGGAGCGAGAGAAGGGTGTGGTACAGAATGAAAAGAGATGAAGGGAGATAGGGTGCGGTGCCTTTAAGAAAATTTTGGACAACATAGTGGTGGCGTCTAGGATATACCGAACGCCACCACTAAATCGCAGTTGCAGCATTAGAAGGTGGCGAATCCTAGGCTATATTGGTTCCGGCTCGCCTCGTGGTCCATAATTATTGCCGGCGTTCGCTCTGCCTGGAAAGCCATGACTAAGATGTAGTGGCGGTGTTCGCATCTTCCCGAAGCCTGCAACTATTTTGCCTTGCATTAGTGGCGCCCATTTTATTTCAGATGCCACTAAAAAAATGAATGCTATAAGACTTTTCCTACTAGTGAAAAGCCTAAATTGAGTGGAAAATGACAAGTGCCACATTGATTGAGACAAAAAGTGAGATGAGTGCTTTGAGTGCGACCCATGCTTACAATCCATCATACAATTCTTTCTTTGTTGTCTATTTCGCAAGGTACTCCAGATAGACAAGAACCTCCAAGACACATTATACAAGGTCTCCAACGACAACATGAAGACAAGAACAAGTACAAGCTCTTAGAAACATATGAACAAGGCTTTGACACCAGAGATCCAATTTTTCACAAATAAAACACGAAGGGCGAATCACCTCTAATACACGAGGATTATCATTATGTAAGCTTGGTGTTGGTTTTTTACACACACACGAAACACAAACCACAAAGGAATTTAGAAAAATGGAAAAGAGGCACACCTGGGGGATGTAGGCTAGAGTCTCCGGGGTTAGGCTCTAGAGATTCCGGGGGCAAGAGACTCTGGTGCTATGGGTTGGAGACTCTGGTGACGGGGTCGACTAGACGAACTGCTCGTGCACTTGAGCGGAAATCCTCACCTCCAAACCTCAGATCCAACATATTTTAAAAATTAGGCAGGGAAAGCGAAGGAAAAGTTGGACCTTGTCCTAAGACATAAATTCCATTGAGTAAAACTACGAAAACACACCAAGTCCATAGATCAATTCGAAGGTATCTTGGGGCTCGTTTTTTAGGAAAATTTTGAATATATGGAGGAAAGAAGAAATTGAGGAGAAATTTGTTATCTACCAAGGACTCTTGATACATATATGTTAGGGGTTACCCTCTAGGGTTGCACGATCTTTCACGATTCTTGTAGATAAGCGAGGGATTCTCCTGAGGAGACAGGGAGGAAGATCCAATCAAGCTCACACGTGATGAACGTAGCGAAACAAATGCAACCCAAACACAATACACGACAGTGGCTCACTCCGGTGGCTAGCGGTTCAACATAATCCCTAGGATCAGAGTTAATCAAGAATCTCTCTCAACCCAATCGGTGAGGTGTAATAACCTTGGTAAGATATTGAAAACTTTACTAGGGACCAGTAAAAATAAAGGCCTTATGCAACTTGGATGCTAAATAATTAATCCAAAGAGGTGAGGGATAATAGGTCTTCCTTGCGAATGAAGATGAGACAAAACTAGGTAAATTGCTTTTAGGGGTTGTCTTCTAGTTCTATTATCAAGTCTAGGGTTTACTATAGTGGGGGTGGACTATATGAAGACCAGCCAATAAACAAGTGGTAGTTTGGGCATTAAATAGGAAGTTTGGTCAAATTGGGGCATTACATTGGCTAATGCCCAACATGCTTCAGTGGCCTGGTCACTTAGGCCGGAGACTCCGGTGTGAAGGTGCCGGAGATTCTAGGGTGGTGGAAGACTCCGGGGTGGTCTCCACGTAGACTCCGGGTGGTCTCCGCATAGACTCTAGGGTCAAGTCTATAGCTTCTAGAAGTGGGGGTGGAGTCTGGTTCAGAGTTTGTGTTTTCTCTGGGTTGTTTCTAGGGGTGTACTAGGAGCTCCTGGCGTTAGTCCGGAGTCATGTACTGAGTCCTGGGTGGAGACTCTAGTGTGCAGCTCCGGAGACACTGGTCCTAGGGCACCAATCACCTCTGCTTCTTGTCCAACCCATGTTCCTCTTCCATGGTGGCTTGTCGATGAGTCGGCGCTTCATAGCTGAGTATGAATAGTGTATTTGCATTAAGTAGCAAGACATTTAGTGGGGTATCAAAATCACACAATATAGGAGTGAGTTAACCTTGTTAGGGAGGAGCTTGCCTAGGATGCGAGTCACGGGCCCACTTGGGGAATAGCGGTGTAGATGTAGGGACGTCCGAAGTACGGGCTGCATTAGATCCCCCTATTGGGAACTAGTCATCCTCGACTCTTCATCTTCTTCAACTCGATGAAAGGGTTATAGGTCCACCACATTGAAAGTGTTACTCACGAGGTACTTTTATGTGGGGATGTCAAGGACGTAGGCATTATTGTTTATCTTCTTGAGGACCTTAAAGGGACCATCTCCTCTTTTCTTTAGCTTGGAGTCTCGCTCTTTTGGGAAGCGGTCTTTGTGTAGGTGGATGCACACGAGTTCACCTTCTTCGAAGATCATCTCCTTCTTGTGCATTTTGAGCCTTGAAGCTTGATAAAGGACTTGTTTCTCAATGGTAGCTCTGGTCTCTTCATGTAGTTTCTTCATTTATTGGGATTGCTTGTCAATGTCCATGTTGGTTTGCTCGTGAAGAGTAAGCGGTAGGATGTCAACAGTGGTCATGGGCTCGAATCCATAGAAAATTCTAAATGGAATCTTCATGATTGTGGAGTGCTTGGCCCGGTTGTATGCAAACTCGGCGAGAGGAATGCATTCTTCCCAATCTTTTTGATTCTTTTTATCAACACTGAAAGAAGAGTTCCAGGGCTTTTGGTTGACCACCTAAGTTTGGCCATCAGTTTGAGGGTGTGACGTAGAGGAGAATATAATCTTGACTCCTAGCTTAGCCATTAGAATCTTCCATATATAACTCATGAATTTGACATCGATCGAATACGATTGATCTTGGCACACCATGTAGATGGACGATTTCCCTGAAAACAAGTTTGCAGTGTGTGAAACATCATCAATCTTATGGCAATGAATTTTTTTTGCCATTTTACGAAAACGTTCAACAACAACAATATTGAATCATGTCTAGGTTTTTATCTAGGCAGTCCTAACACAAAGTCCATTCTAATGTCCGACCATGGTGCATATGGAATAGGTAAAAGATTGTAAAGACCAAAAGGGTTGGACTTAACTTAGCTTGTAAGCATGTTGTGAAAGGATGGACGAGATGATCCTGGTCTCTCTTCATCTTCGGCCAAAAGTAGTGCATGGTCAACATGCCGTATGTCTTGTCATGACAAAAGTGACCCATCAAGCTTCCACTGTGAGACTCTTGGGGTAGAAATTTTTTGAGGATTGACTTTGAAATACAATGTGTGTTTTGTTTGAAGATACGCCCAAAGAACGGGTCGAAAGAATATTTTTTTATATCATCAAGACCAAAAACATTAACTTCAAGGCACGTGAGCAGGATTATGTTTTTGTGGTAAAGAGCATCCACAACCACATTACCTTTACACTTCTTGTATTTCACATTGTAGGGAAGGATTCGATAAAATCAACCCACTTCACGTGCCTTTAGCTCAAGGTGGGCTTGACCCTTTAGGTACTTCAACGACTCTTAGTCGTAATGGATAATAAACTACTTGGGGAAAAGGTAATGCTGCCAAACTTGCAAGACACGAACCAAAATAAATAGTTCTTTGTCGTAAATCGGATAATTGATACGTGCACTATTAAGTTTCTTGCAATGGTATGCAATCGGATGTCCGTTTTTCATGAGGCTCCTCAAATTCCAATACCATTAGCACCACACTATATTTAAAATGTTTTTGTGAAATCCGGTAAAGCAAGGAGAGGTGCTTTGAAAGCCATTTTTGTGTTTTCCCCCAAATGAAAGAGACATTCTTTTTGGTCAATTCATTTGGAGGGAACACAATGGTTGAGAATCTTTCACAAAACAACAACAGAAACCGGCTAAGTCATGAAAACTTCGGAGTTCACCAACAATTTTGGGTATTGGCCAATCTCATATGTCTTTCACTTTAAATTCATCCACTTCAATACCATTGGAAGAAATAAAAACTAAGAAAAACCAACTTGTCTTCAGCAAAAGAGCACTTGGGATATTAGCATAGAGCTTTCATTCCAAAAAAATTGTAAGACCTCTTTAACATGGTGAACATGTTCCTCAAGTGATTTGCTATATACAAGAATATCATGAAAATAAACCATAACAATCGTTCCAATGATATATATCAAAATGTGATTCACTAAGCGCATAAAGGTGGACGGGCCTTGGTCTTGAAGGCAGTTTTCCTATAATGGTCTTGAAGGCGTTCCAATGATTCACGAAACACTCATAGATACCAAGTTTGGTCTTGACGGCGGTTTTCCACTCATCACCCACGACCATGCGTATTTTATGGTAGCCACTACATAGATCTCTCTTAGAAAAGATAGTGGCTCCACTCAACTCAACAAGCATGTCATCGAGAAATGGTATGAGATGTCTATAACAAATGCTAATAGCATTAATAGGATGACAATCCATGCATAAGTGTAACGTTTCATCTGTTTTGGTAAGAAGAATCATGGGTACCACACTTGTACTTAAGTTCTTTGAATCAAACCTTTGGAGATGAGGTGATGAATTCGATGTTTGATATCCTTCATCTCTTTTGGGTTCATGTGGTAAGCGGTGCAATTTGGTAGAGGCGCACCCAGGATTAGGTTGATGCGATGTTTGATTCCTCGAAGTGAGGTAGTCCATGAGGGAGCTCTTTGGGAAACACATCATCAAATTCCTACAAAATAGTCATCAAAGAAGGAGGAATGTTTGTTAAGATGTTAGTTTCTTGCACCAAGCCCTTGCATATGAGGACATAGTACAAGATGGATGGGTTATCCCTCACTTCTCTCATCTCATGTTTGGTAGCAAGAAAAACACTATGTTTTTTCACTCGAATTTGTCTTGTGTCTCTCACTCACCATTTGGTGGTTCTATCGCTCACCATTCATCTCACTAGGTGTTTTGTGTCTTTCACCCTTGCTAAAGCCTTTACATTCTCCTCAATTATTTATCTAGGAGTCATCGGTTGTAACTCACACCTCTTACCAAGCCACTTGAAACTATACATATTTCTGCGACCATCATGGAGACCACCTTTGAAAGGGCATGTGTGTCCCCATGTGTGGTTTTGGTAATTAATGACAATCCTATGGACTAATGTTTGCATTGAGTTACACTTGAGGAATTGTCCATTGGCATTGCTTGGACCATGTGTTGGTTTCAAGATAGAATAAATGAAGAATAAGAAGTAATGCCCAAGGGCTTTGGGCTATTGGAATCATTTTGAATAAAGAAGATGATTCAATGTTGATCAAGACGAAGAATGGGTCAATTCTCAAGAAGAAATAAAGTTGTGGAAGGTCTAGATGCACCACCTCTATAAGATCACATCTTGAAGCTTGCCATCCTCGGTGATCATGGATCAATGAATACAATCTTAAAGAAGAGGTTTACCCATGGTGTATGGGGAGCAAGTCACAAGTCTTCATCATGCGAACGCGAGCAAGAGCAATCAAGAAAGGTGTTCCATCTTGAATAGAACAAGATCATCTACATCAAGTTTAAGTGGAATGCTCATGGAAAAGGTATGATCTTGATAGGTTTTCCCGTTTGCCGGTCTCATGTTGTTATTTGGTAGACTAGGTTTAGGATAGATAGTTGTACTATCAAGAGGTGCTCTCGGGTGAGTAACTGGATCGTATCTTTTGGAGAGAGAGAGATCAAAAATTTGCATAGTTAGCATCATCTTTATTAGTTTCTATTTGGATCTTATCCAAGTTAAGTTTGAGAGCTTGTGGTAATATTCATAAAAAGCTCTAGTTCCTCAAAACATATTTCCCTTGTATATCTTATTGTGTTTTTGATCTCGTGGGTTTTTCGGCTCCACACCTTGGAAGATATCACATATATATACTTTATATTTTCTACTTTGGTGGTATCCAATATTTCCATTTTTGGATTCTACTTGTTTTTATCATTCCAACAAAATTGGTTTCAACCTAACCGGAGTTTCCAAGATCAAGTTATTGTGTTTTGCGTTTTGGAGGTTTTACCGATCCGTCTCTTTTAGAGAGGTCAAACCTTTCATATTGTGGTTTTCTCTCCGTGGTTGGACAATGATGATTCTCCACATGATCTTTAGATCTTATTTTCCTATTCGAAACGAGGCCAAGATCATTGAAATCGGAGTCCAGATGCAAAAGTTATTACTGTTTTCATACTGAAAGTCTAGTAGTACTGGGATTACCTACAAGAAGTGCGTTTGGGCAAACCGGTAACCCCAAGGACTCTGGTAGTACTAGGAAAAAGTCCGGTATTACCAGGATTACCTCAAAAAAGTGCATTTGGGTGACCTTGGAACCCCAGGGACTCCAGTAGTACCGACAAATTGTCCGATAGTACCAGGATTACCTAGCAAGAGTCCGTTTGGGCGACCCGGAACCCTAGGGAAAGTCCGGTAGTACCTAGAGTTACGTTTTTGGGCTGCAACAGTTGGATTTTGGGGGCCTATTTAGGGGGCCTTCTTCACCAATGGTTCTCATCTTCTAGAGCTCGTTTCTCTCCTCCAATGTTGATCCACTTGATCTTGCTTCCTCCCTTTTCCTCCCATGATTCTTGCATATATTTGAAGGGAAAATAGAGAGGAGATCGAGATCTACAACGCCACCAATCCATTTCTCCTCTAAGTGAGGTGAAAATCTTGGGATCTAGATCTTGGAGACTTTTGTGGCTTTCCTCTTGTGTTTTTCCTCTCTTATTCCCCCAATAGATTTTGTAGCTTTGGTGGAATTTGGGAGTGATCGACTTGCCATTGCATTAGGTGCATCGGTTGGAGTTAACCTCATAGGATTTGGTTAGTGAAATAAAGAATCTTGTTACTCTTGGGTTCTTGGAACCCTAGACGGTCTAGTGGCCTTTGAGGTGAGTTCTTAGGGCCTCCAATTATGTTGTGGAGCTCTACGAAAGTTAGAGCCCTATGTGGTGAGTATTGGGAGTCTCCAATTAAGTTGTGGATATTGCCCCAATATTGTATGGGTTTGGTGACCACCCTCAAGTGCACAATAGTGGATCGGGTGCTTACCGTGCGGCGGGGGCTCGGGAGAATAGGGTGGGGCCTGTTGTGGCGTTGGTGGTCTTAGTACCGCCCACCCTACAATGGAGACGTACTTACCCTTAAAAGGAAGGAACTTCGAGATATATCTTTGTCTCTGCATGCCTCGGTTATCTCTATACCCGAGCCCTTTACTTTTGAACTTTACATTGGATAGTCATCATGCTTGAAATAATCTATCTTGCTATTACCTTCTTAATTTTCTTACTTAGAATAAGTTGTTGGTGCACATAGGTGAACCATAGTATATATAGGCTTTGTGATTGACAAAGTAAATGTTAGTTTTATTCCGCATTTGTTAAGCCCATCTACGTGGCATATGTGTCCTTTCAATTGGCATCGGATAAAGGTATCTCTCTTTTAGGCTTCGCTACCTTGAGAGTAAAGATGTCGACTAGGGATTAGCGAATGATTCCTTTCACAATATATAGTATGGGAGCATACATGGCCATCTATGCATGCCATGTAATGTAGAATCCCTCTTTAACCTCTTCTCATGGTTTTATTCAAGTTTAGTACATTTAAATTAAGGAGGCCATATAAACCATAGTGGCTCATACACACTATTAGTGGTCTTACTACTTTAAATATAACTTTTTCTAAATGAATTCATGAGAGGAAGCTTGAGTGGTTTCCAACATGTCTACTTAGGCAAATGCTATTGGGATGTGTAGAGGTTTTCACCACTACCTCATGCATGCTTGAATGCATGGCCCATGCACCATATAACCCTCCACCTTCTCTTCTTAAATTCTTTTGTTTTAGTTTGATGTTTGGTTCCTACAATCTTAAGTTGTTTGATTTGAATTCATCCAAGTTGGTTCTAATTCTAATAAATCCCAATGATCATCTTACAATCCCCATCTTTGTCTCTTATTGTTTTCTTTTGGTCAAGTGTTCGTTTGAAGCTTATTGACATAACTTGTTTTAAAACAAACCAAAAACAAATATAAAGAAAGTAAATAGAGGAAGGAAACTTATCTAATCTATCTACCCTAACCCTCTCTACCTAACTAAACACCTAATATGACCTAGATCTAACCCGAGCATATGGTGCCATGGCATATGGCCATGTAAATCCACCCAACCCCTCCTTTCTTACAAGGCAAGAAGAGCAACCACGTCCCTACCTCACCCTGGTCACCTCTTCTCTCCCTAGCTAAAGAACAAGAGATGCCTCACCCTAGTCCCCTCTTCCCTCCCTAGCTAAAGAACAAGAGAGAAGAGAGAACCCTCCCCAAGCCCTACCTCCCTCTCCTCCTTTTACAAAAGTGCCTCCCATGTGCTCCCCCTTCCCTCCCTTATCTTTAAATGCTAACCAAGCACCACCCAGCCCAATCCATCTCCAGATCGAGATCCAGCTCGCCCAAGAACCCCTCTTTTCTTCCCCATGGCCATGGCCAATGTTAGAAATAATAGGCTAAATAAATAAGCCATATAGATTTCAAATTTTCCCTAAATCTCAAAGCCCATGTGTGTGGAAGCCCATGTGTGATTTGGCCCAATTTGGTGGCAGCTCACATATGAGTGGAGTGGGCGCTAAAGTTTAGTCCCACATGGAAAGTTGGAGGAGAGTTACACCACCTTATAAGGTGGAGTGGTTCACCACTTAGTAAAGTGAGTGAGAAGAGGAGAACTACACGCACACTCCTCCTCCAACGACGCTGCCGCCCGCCCGCTCGTCTCATCTCGTCTCGTCTCGTCACGACGCACGCGCACGCTGCGGGTTGCGGGTTGCGGGACTTGTGCAGTTTTGACAGACGTGTCAACAGTTAGCCTATTCGGGTTGCTCCGGATCGTGGGCTATCTGTAACCGACCCGCGCAACATGGGCTTGGTCCACGACGTGCCCTATGCGGGACTCCCGAGCCGCTCTATATAAACTCTAGTGCGGCTTCCACCACGAACACACCGAAAACCAATCTAGGGTTTGCCAACCTCTCTGCTTGCGCCGCCACCATAGTCTACTCTATCCCGCTTGCCGGCGGATGGGAGAGCAGGTCTCTGGAACCACTCGCCTTTGCGATCCTGTACGGGAGAGGGCGAATAAGGTTTTTGGGAAGCGCCCTACGCGACTGCTCAAGTTCTGCATCATGCCTCGTCTTCCATCCAAGTCGGGCGGTGTTGCCTATCGTCGTCTTCGCCGCCGTCTGCTTCGACCAATCTTCCCCAAGGCTACTGCTCCGATTACTGCAATCGAACGGTACGTGCGACGTGCTGCTGTCTGGTTATTAATCATGTTCTGCGAGTACATGTTTAGTTGCTGCCTGTTTCCGTTCATCTTGTTTTTTAGTACATCTAGTATGTTCGAGTTACATGTGCGAGTAGCTACTATTGTCATGTTTAATATTCTAGAATTAATCACGGAAATTGTGCCTAATTATCCAACAATCCAAAAACCTTATTATAGGCAATTTTCCGAGATAAACATGGGACACTTGGCCGATGCGATGAAGCCGGAAAAGTTTACCGGTGTTCATTTTAAGAGGTGGCAGTATAAGACCACTATGTGGCTGCAAAATTTGAAAGTATTCGAGGCTAGTGAGGATTTACCTGAAGTAACTATATCTGAACAAGATCAGAACAAGTTCAAGGAAACCAATCTTACCTTTGTGGGATGCGTTCTGAGTGTTCTTGACAACAAGCTGTTTGATGTGTACATGCACTTCAAAGATGGCAAAGAGCTCTGGGAGGCACTGAACGCTAAGTTTGGTGTAACAGATGCTGGCAGTGAACTATACATCATGGAGAACTTTCATGATTACAGGATGGTTAACAATCATTCTGTAGTCGAACAAGCTCATGAGATACAGCGCTTTGCCAAGGAGCTTGAAATCCTTAAGTGTAACTTACCCGACAAGTTTGTGGCTGGGTGCATCATTGCAAAGTTGCCTTCTTCATGGAGGAATTTCGCCACAACTCTCAAGCATAAGAGACAAGAGATATCGGTTGAAAACCTGATAGCGTCTCTTGATGTTGAGGAGAAGGCTCGGGCTAAGGACACTGCTGAGAAAGGAGGCGAGGGTCAGTCTAGCGCCAACATGGTGCAGAAGAGGACCTTCGGCAAGAACAAAGGGAACTATAAGCCCTCCTTCAACAAGATTGAAAAGACTACAACCTTTAAGAAGAAGAAGAAGCCAAACAAGGCCGAGCTAGGTTGCTTTATCTGAGGAGAGCTCGGGCACTTTTCCAAGGACTGCCCAGAACGTGCAGATCGTAAAGGGAAAAAGGGGAAGACTGTCAACATCGTGACTGCTAGCAATGTTGATGGGTATGGTAATCTATTTACTGTTCTTTCAGTTTTTCAATCACCATGTTGGTGGATTGATACAGGTGCTAATATTCATGTGTGTGTTGACATCTCTATGTTCACTTCTTATCAGGTCGCTCGGGATTCATCCGTCCTAATGGGGAATGGGTCACATGCTTCTATTCATGGTGTTGTCACGTTGGATCTAAAGTTCACTTCGGGAAAGATCGTGCAGCTGAAGAACGTGCAGCATGTCCCTTCCATGAACAAGAATCGCGTTAGCAGCTCCCTTCTATGCAGAGATGGGTTTAAGGTTGTTTTTGAGTCTAATAAAGTCATTGTGTCGATACATGGACAATATTGGTAAAGGATATGAGTGCGGAGGGTTGTTCCACTTTTCACTTTCAGATTTTTGTAATAAGTCCGTAAACCATATTTGTGGCGGTGTTAATGATGATACCAGTGTTTGGCATTCTCGTTTATGTCACATTAATTTTGGTTTGATGTCCAAGTTGTCCAATATGAGTTTAATTCTGAATTTCACTATTGCCAAAGGTTCCAAGTGCCATAGTTGTGTGCAATCAAAGCAACCTCGAGAGCCTCACAAGGCAGCCGAGGAGAGAAACTTGGCACCTCTAGAGCTCATACATTCTGATCTTTGTGAGATGAATGGTGTGTTGAAAAAAGGTGAAAAGAGATATTTCATGACTTTGATTGATGATGCGACTAGATACTGCTATGTTTATTTGTTGCGCACAAAAGATGAAGCTTTAGACTACTATAAAATTTATAAAGCCGAAGTTGAAAATAAACTAGAGAGAAAGATCAAACGTCTTAGGTCGGATCGTGGTGGTGAATATTTTCCCAAAATCTTCGATGAATTCTGTGAGGAACATGGCATTATTCATGAAAGGACGCCTCCCTAGTTGCCTCAATCAAACGGGGTTGCCGAGAGGAAAAATCGCATGCTGACTGACTTGGTGAATTCCATGTTAGCCACCGCTGGTTTATCTAAGGCATGGTGGGGGAGGCCTTGTTGATAGTGTGTCATGTCCTAAATAGAGTTCCTAATAAGAATAAAGATAAAACTCCTTATGAGGAGTGGGCTGGGAGAAAACCATCACTTTCTTACTTGCACACTTGGGGGTGTTTGGCTAAGGTCAACATACCGATTCCTAAGAAACGCAAACTTGGACCAAAGACAGTGGATTGCATCTTTCTAGGATATGCTCCACGGAGTGTAGGCTATAGATTTTTAGTAGTTAAATATAAGGTTCCTGATATGCATGTTAATACTATAATGGAATCTCGTGATGCAACATTCTTTGAGAATATGTTTCCTATGAAAGATATGCATAGCACTGCTAGAATTTCTTCTGAAATACTACCTGAAACTAGTGCATATAGTGAGAATTTTGAGCAACCACGTGAGGAAGAAGTCCTAGAGAAGGATGACAATGAAGCTCCTACACGGAGTAAGAGACAGAGGGTTGCAAAATCCTTTGGAGATGATTTCATTGTGTACCTTGTGGATGATACTCCCACTTCCATTGCAGAGGCATATGCATCTCCTGATGCAGATGATTGGAAAGAAGCTGTTCATAATGAGATGGACTCGATTCTTTCTAATGGAACTTGGGAACTATCAGAGCGACCCCATGGTTGTAAGCCTGTGGGTTGCAAGTGGGTGTTCAAGAAGAAGCTAAGGCCTGATGGTACTATTGAAAAGTACAAGGCTCGGCTTGTAGCAAAAGGCTACACCTAGAGAGAAGGTGAAGATTACTTTGACACCTATTCACCTGTTGCTAGACTGACCACCATTCGAGTACTACTATCCCTGGCTGCCTCTTATGGTCTTATCGTTCATCAAATGGACGTTAAGACAACTTTGCTCAATGGAGAGTTGGAAGAGGATATTTATATGGATCAGCCTGATGGGTTTGTGGTAAAAGGTGAAGAGAGAAATGTGTGCAAGTTGTTAAAATATTTATATGGCCTCAAGCAAGCACCTAAGCAATGGCATGAGAAGTTTGACAGAACATTAACTTCTGTTGGCTTTGTCGTTAATGAGGCTGACTAGTGCGTCTACTATCGCCATGGTGGGGGCGAAGGTGTTATATTATGTTTGTACGTGGATGATATCCTTATCTTTGGTACAAACATGAATGTGATAAATGAAGTTAAGTCCTTTCTGTCAAAGAGCTTTGATATGAAATATCTGGGAGAAGCTGATGTTATTCTGAATATCAAGCTGATTAAGCACGAGAGTGGGATTACTTTGACGCAATCACACTATGTTGAGAAGATCTTGAGCCGTTTCGGTTTCGTTGATGGCAAGTCTTCCCCAACACCTTATGATCCCAGTGTGACATTACGGAAAAAGAAGAAAGAGCCGAAAGAACAATTGAGATACTCTCAAATCGTTGGCTCACTCATGTACTTAGCTAGCGCGACAAGACCCGACATCTCTTTTGCTGTGAGCAAGTTGAGTAGGTTCTTGTCTAACCCGGGTACTGAACATTGGTGTGCACTTGAAAGGGTCATGCGCTATCTATGTGGTACAATGAGTTACGGGATACACTATTCGGGGCATCCAGCGGTGCTTGAAGGATATAGTGATGCGAACTGGATCTCAGATGTAGATGAACTCTACGCCACTAGCGGCTATGTATTTACCTTTGGAGGTGGCGTGGTATCATGGAGATCTTGCAAACAAACCATATTGACAAGGTCAACTATGGAAGCAGAACTTGCTGCTTTAGACACAGCCACTGTAGAGTCAGAATGGCTGCGTGAATTCTTGATGGACTTGCCGGTGGTTGAGAAACCTATACCGGCCATCCTCTTGAATTGTAATAATCAAACTGTTATTGTCAAAGTGAACAATTCTAAGGATAACGCGAAGTCATCAAGACATGTCAAGAGACGTTTGAAGTCTGTCAGGAAATTGAGAAACTCCGGAGTAATTACTGTTACATATATTCAAACTGACAAAAACCTGGCAGATCCCTTTACAAAGGGACTATCACGAAACGTGATAGAAAGTGCATCGAGAGAGATGGGTTTGAGACCCATGGATGTTACACAGTAGTGGTAACCCAACCTTTTTGATCGGAGATCCCGTGAATTAGAACCTGGGAAAAACAAGCTAGTGGTGTGACGGAGGAGAGTATTCGACAACCCTCTCTATGTGAAGATGTACAACTCTCAAAAGCTGTAAGGCAGGTTGGCAACATGCCTTAATGTGTTTCTGTTGGCTATGATTAGCAAAGATGCTGTCCTACAGAGCATTCTTGAAAGAACACACCTATACGAGTTCCGATTGTTAAACGTCGCAATCTATGAGATTTGGGTAATCTCTAGTAAACTCATGAAGAGACCAAGTAGTATGACGCATATGCTACACCCGCGGGGTAGGCTACTGGCAGCCATGTACTAGTTATGACTTTGTGTGAAATCTAAAAGCACCAAACTTGCAATTCAAGGTTCGTCCATTGTTCAAGTTGCTGATAGACGTAGCTCAAGGTTCTAGGCGGAAGTTCAACTTAACAGTCTCTGCTGAAACACTGGTATATAAACAAGTAGCGAGAATTGGCAAATCTTCAAATGGGCATTTGAGATCTGGTGGGGGATTGTTAGAAATAATAGGCTAAATAAATAAGCCCATATAGATTTCAGATTTTCCCTAAATCTCAAAGCCCATGTGTGTGAAAGCCCATGTGTGATTTGGCCCAATTTGGTGGCAGCTCACATATGAGTGGAGTGGGAGCTAAAGTTTAGTCCCACATGGAAAGTTGGAGGAGAGTTACACCACCTTATAAGGTGGAGTGGTTCACCACTTAGTAAAGTGAGTGAGAAGAGGAGAACTACACGCGCACTCCTCCTCCGACGATGCCGCCGCTCGCACGCACGCACGCCCGCCCGCCCGCTCGGCTCGTGACGACACGACACGACACGACACGCGCACGCGCATTGTGGGAATCTCGCCGAGCCAAGCTTTATTTTTGCTGCTGGGGAAAACTTGTGCGGTTTTGACAGACGTGTCAACAGTTAGCCTATTCGGGTCACTCCCGGATCGTGGGCTATCTGTAACCGACCCGAACATGCGCAACGTGGGCTTGGTCCACGACGTGCCCTATGCGGGACTCCCGAGCCGCTCCAAAACCAATCTAGGGTTTGCCAACCTCTCTGCTTGCGCCGCCACCGTAGTCTACTCCATCCCGCTTGTCGGCGGACGGGAGAGCAGGTCTCCGGAACCACTCGCCTTTACGATCTTGTACGGGAGAGGGCGAATAAGGTTTTTGGGAAGCGCCCTACGCGACTGTTCAAGTTCTGCATCATGACTCGTCTTCCATCCAAGTCGGGCGGTGTTTCCTATCGTCGTCTTCGCCGCCGTCTGCTTCGACCAATCTTCCCCAAGGCTACTGCTGTGATTACTGTAATCGAACGGTACGTGCGACGTGCTGCTGTCTGGTTATTAATCATGTTCTGCGAGTACATGTTTAGCTGCTGCCTGTTTCCGTTCATCTTGTTGTTTAGTACATCTAGTATGTTCGAGTTACATGTGCGAGTAGCTGGTATTGTCATGTTTAATATTCTGGAACTAATTACGGAAATTGTGCCTAGTTATCCATCAGCCAACTCCATGTCCACCTCAAACCCTAGTTCGGTCAAGCATCAATAGGAGGCGGTTGGAGCTGTGCCAAGGAGGATCCATGCATCCAGGAACCTTCCCTGTTTCCTCTTCCACCCCCAGAACCGCCAACCACACCGGACCCTCGTCGGAGACCGCCGGACGTTGCCGTGCCCGAGCTCTAACCGATGCCGCCGCCACCAAGCTCCGCCATAGGTCTCCTTCACCTCGTGCTCCAGCGCCGCGCACACGCACCTCTGGTGAGAAAGCACACCTCCCAGACATGCCCCTTCCTCCTTTAGCTCACTGTAACACTGTCGCCCTCCGACGAACACCCTGCGCGCGCACCGCCGACGGAGACAGCAACAACACGTGTAGCTCAGGCCTCCTGTTCATCGAGTCCTAGCCATCCCTGTGTGGCTTGTCTTCGAACTATGTCTAAACGAAAGATGTAGCCCTGTTTGTTCTCTTCAAAACCAGCCTGAACACGCACCAAACCATCCACCAAAACTCTCAAAATCTTGATCACAAGGTCAGTGTTCAAACATATCTACTAGATGTTGTTGTTCTCGTTCTTCACAAAACTACACGCTACACTGTCCACCCTAGCACGAACCGATCACACCACAGCGTAGATATTTATCTCCCTATTGTTTCGAGTACTCATACTCCAAATTCCATCTAGTAGTCGCAGAGATATCATCCCGGAAAGCCAGCACCCTCTCGCAATGTTCCTGACGAGTTCTGTTACCATCGCCAGTTAGCAGATGCAGTTTTCTTTAGAGCTTGCGACCAGTCAGGTTACCTCATAAGAGATGCTTCCCTGCATTAACACTAACCATTGATCAGTCCAGTTGCTGGCCCAATGTCGCCCCAACAATGAGGTCGTGGGTTCAAACCCCATGGCATCCTTCCTTTTTATTTTTCCCCCTATTGGCCATGTTTTAATTTAAAATTATTAATCTGTAAAGAATTTGAATAAAGTCTAAAAGCCAAACTTGATTGTTTTCCAATTCTACCCATGAATATGACCTCTGTTTACTTTGCCACCTGTTAAAAATAATAAATATTCTTGGAGATTATTAAATGCTTTATTAATTATTAAATGGTACCTTTTTATTACTAAATTCGAAGTATACAAATGATATATGTTTTTGAATCATAAAAATCCCAGGAATTCAAATATGCTATCCAAAATAAATTTTGAGAAATTTAAAATTTCGAAATAATATAAATACCAATTAAATGCCTTTTCTTAATAAATTTATAACTTTATTTCTGTAATTCTAAATTCGAGAAATAATATGTCTAAATCGGTTAGCGCGACGAGCCCATTCTGATTATGCATTCCATTATATGAACTGAAGCATGCATCATATAAATATTAAGTATACAACAATGTTTATGGGAGCAAACCATGAATAAAAACTTAATAAAATGCTTTATTCTTGTACCCCACATCTCACCCATGCCATGCTATGCTATGCCATGTAAATTGTGCATCATTTCATCATGGCATACTTGTTTGATTGTTGCATATTATTTATATGATTGTGCAATGTATTTATTTCAGTCCCTTGGCTGTTTGGTTTTTATCCAGATAGACACTGAGCAAGGAGAATACTAGGAGCCTCACGAGTATTACCCGAATCCTTCCTATCCTGCAACTGAACTACCAGACAATCATTTCCCCATGCTTGCATACATATAGTACCTATGCTTCTATCTTACTCTTGCGTCATTGAGTCGCGATTGCATTAAATTGGAATCCGAAGTACTTCATAGCCTTTACTTTTAAACCCCACCAAAACTTGTACCTCCATCCTATGAGCCATTACTACAGGAGTTGTTTGAACCATGCGAGTCATAGAATTGCATGTGTAGGGTTTGTGCGAGTCTTTGGATAATGAGGACCTAAAGAACTTAAACTGTGTAGTAATGGGATAACTAAAGAAAGAGGCACCAGTGGGAAATAGCTGTTATTTGGTTCTTCCACACTCACTTGTGTCCTGTAGCACCCCGAGTACTTGATACATGTTCCTTGACTATCGCACTATCCGCATGTGGGACCATGAATCCCCTTAGCCAGAGCTTGATTCATTTATTATTTCTTGGGGCCACAAACTAGTTTGGGGTTTTGTTACTATCCAGTACTTATGCCATGCGTCACTGCTTTATTTATGAGTGTTTTCGCGGTATCGACAAGCCTAGTCACACTTTCGGGTTCCCAGTCGTTTGCAGCCATTGGTGCAAACCTTGGATCCGTCTCGGAGCCGGCCAACTTTGTTGCGGGTAGCTTAATGGGGTGGCCCCCTGAAATATTTTATGTATCTTGTGATTGCTTTGTCATGAAAGCCTCGTTGGGGTTTTATTTGTTTTTTTGAGGTTGATCGTGCGTGTATTGCTATTTGTGCACCCCTACAGGATAAATCTTTCAGAAAGCCGTGCCCGCGGTTATAGACGATTTGGAGCATATTTTCTCGATCATAGACAAGCATAACTAAAGTACCCCATTTAATTTGACTAAGACATGACTAGTAATTAGTGCAACACTTATGAAATGGTTAATAAAATTGCCAACCGATGGGATGTTCTTCCGCCTTCTCGTCGGTAAGCAAGAAGGAGGGCGGGCGATGATATTTATGTTGCTTATATAACTGTTGCTATTAATTAACGGGCATTCGTCCATCTCTGGTTGGCGGATGTGTAGCGAGTTTCTATAGCTTTTTATAAATATTATCTTTCGTTGCAATTGCATCACCTCCAGGTTGTCCATTTTAGATGCATTAAGGCTTCCTGAGTACCCCTAGGGTCTCACATGATAAATATTTGGTTCAGATAGACATGTATACTCTACTGAGTACCACTACTGGGTCAAATAGACGGATGATGGTGCCAGTGACCATCAGGTGTAGAGATTCCAAGGATGGATATCCCTGAGATCTATGGGCGGGATGTGCTTATTTTTCAGGGCATCTTATGATGATTTGCTTCTTATCCGTACTCGGATCATGTTTTCCGCTTCCGCTTTATACTCTGTTGCGTGATGTTTTAGGATGTATCCTAAAATATTATATCTATTTAGGATATTTGGATCTTGCCGTATCGTGTTGAATATTTGTGTTTCTATTGTTTCTAGATGGTGTGACTCTGATGTCTATTGTATGTCGCAGACATACATACTCATTTGTGTATGTCGTGGTCGTGTTACCTGTTGCTTACGCCGCTCACTCTTCTCCCGATGTTCTTGAAAGTGGATAAGGTGGTAGGATGGTACCGTGCCCTGCTCCGCTTCGTTGGGCCTACATGTGGGTGGCCTTGGGCCTCCGCGGTAGAATCGCTTATCCACTTTTGGTTCATCCAGACTTGTGCTTAGAGCGTAATATCCGAGATATTGCAACTGCCACATGCAATAGAGCACCGGCTAGATTGAGGTTGCATCACCACACCCACCTGAGTGTATGTGGTCTTCTGGATCGTTATTGTTTGGAAAAGAACACGTAAAATGACACTCGATGTGTCAAACCATAGTAAGACAACTCTAGAACATGCTGGAATGCAACTGTCACATGTAATGGAGCACCTATGTGACAGAGGTTGCACCACCACACCCACTTGAGTGTGTGTGGTCATGTGGATCATTGTGGTTTGGAAACGAACACATGCAATGACACTCCATTGTGTAAAACCATGGTCAGAAAGCCCTAGAACATGGTGGAATACCACCACAACATGCAATGGAGCACATGTGTGATAGAGATTGCATCACCACACCCACTTAGTGTGTGTGTGTGTGTGTTCATGTGGATCATTATGGTTTAGAAAAGAACAAATGCAATGGCACTCCATGTGTCAAACCATGGTCGGAAATCCCTAGAATATGCTGGAATGCAACTGCCACATGCATTGGAGCACATGTGTGACATAGGTTACATCACCACACCCACTTGTGTGTGTGTGGTCATGTGGATCATTGTGGTTTGGAAAAGAACACATGCAATGACACTCCATTGTATCGAACCATGGTCAAAAAGCCATAGAAGATATTGGAATGCAACTACCACATGCAATGGAGAACCAGTGTGACAGAGGTTGCATCAGCACACCCACTTGAGTGTGTGTGGTCATGTGGATCATTGTGGTTTGGAAAAGAACACATGCAATGACACTCCATTGTGTCAACCATGGTCAGAAAGCCCGAGAACATGCTGGAATGCAACTACCACATGGAATGGAGCACCTGTATGACATAGGTTGCGTCACCACACCCACTTGAGTGTATGTGGTCAAATGGATCATTGTTGTTTGGAAAAGAAAATATACAATGACACTCAAAGTGTTAAAGCATTGTTAGGAAGTCCTAGAACGTGCTGGAATGCAACTGCCACATGCAATGGAGCACCTGCTTGCTAGAGGTTGCAGCACCACACCCACTTGAGTGTGTGTGGTCATGTGGATCATTGTGGTTTGGAAAAGAACACAGGCAATGACACTCCAAATGTGTCAAACCATGATCAGAAAGCTCTAGAACATGGTGGAATGCAACTGCCTAATGCAATGGATCACCAGTGTGATAGAGGCTGCATCACCAAAGCCACTTGAGTGTGTGCAGTCATGTGGCTCATTATGGTTTGGAAAATAATAGATGCAATGACACTCCATGTATCAAACAATGGTCAGAAATCCCTAGACCATGCTGGTATACAACCTCCACATGCATTGGATAACCTGTATGATAGAGGTTACATCACCACACCCACTTGAGTGTGTGTGGTCATGTAGATCATTGTGGTTTAGAAAATAACACACGCAATGACACTATATTGTATCAAACCATGGTCAGAAAGCCCTAGAACATGTTGGAATGCAACTGCCACATGCAATAGACCACCAGTGTTATAGAGGCTGCATCACCATATCCACTTGAGTGTGCGTGGTCATGTGGCTCATTGTGGTTTGGAAAAGAAAAGATGCAATGACACTCCATGTGTCAAACCATGGTCAGAAACACCTAGAACATGCGGAAATGAAACCACGACGTGCATTGGAGCATCTTTGTGACAGAGGTTGCATCACCACACCCACTTGAGTGTGTGTTGTCATGTGGATTCTTGTGGTTTGGAAAAGAACACATGCAATGACACTCCGTTGTATCAAACCATGGTTAGAAATCCTTAGAAGATGTTGGAATGCAACTACCACATGCAATGGAGCACCAGTGTGACAGAGGATGCATCACCATAGCCACTTGAGTGTGTGTGGTCATGTGGATCATTGTGGTTTGGAAAAAAACACACTCCATTGTGTCAAACCATGGTCAGAACGCCCTGGAACATGTTGGAATGCAACATTTGAATGCAATGGAGCACCAATGTGACTAAAGTTGCAACACCACACACACTTGGGTGTGTGTGGTCATGTGGATCATGGTGGTTTGGAAAAGAACACATGCGATGACACTCCATGTGTCATCCATGGTTAGAAAGCCCTAGAACATGCTAGAATGCAACTGCCACATGCAATGGAGCACGGGCTTGATTGAGGTTGCATCACATCACCCACTTGAGGGTATGTGGGCATCTGGATCATTGTTGTTTGGAAAAGAACACATACAATGACAATTGATATGTCAAACCATAGTAAGACTGCCCTAGAACATGCTGGAATGCAACTGCCACATGTAATTGAGCAGTTGTGTGACAGAGGTTGCATCACCACACCCACTTGAGTGTGTGTGGTCATGTGGATTGTGGTTTGGAAAAGAACACATGCAATGACACTCCATTGTGTAAAACCATGGTCAGAAAGACGTAGAACATGCAGGAATGCAACCACCACATGCAATGGAGCACATGTGTGACAGAGGTTGCACCACCACACCCGCTTTAGTGTGTGTGTGGTCATGTGGATCATTGTAGTCTAGAAAAGAACAAATGCAATGGCACTCCATGTGTCAAACCATGGTCGGAAATCCCTATAACATGCTGGAATGGAACCGCCACATGCATTGGAGCACCTGTGTGACAGAGGTTACATCACCATACCCACTTGAGTGTGTGTGGTCATGTGGATCATTATGGTTTGGAAAAAACACATGCAATTACACTCCATTGTATCGAACCATGGTCAGAAAGACATAGAAGATGTTGGAATGAAACTACCACATGCAATGGAGCACCAATGTGAATGAGGTTGCATCACCACACCCACTTGAGTGTGTGTGGTCATGTGGATCATTGTGGTTTGGAAAAAAAATACATGCAGTTACACTCCATTGTGTCAACCATGGTTAGAAATCCCTAGAACATACTAGAATGCAACTGCCACATGCAATGGAGCACCTGCATGAGATAGGTTGCATCACCACACCCACTTGAGTGTATGTGGTCATATGAATCATTGTTGTTTGGAAAATATGCTGGAATGAAACTGCCACATGCAATGGAGCACTAGTGTGATAGAGGCTGCATCACCATATCCACTTGAGTGTGTGTGGTCATGTGGCTCATTGTGGTTTAGAAAATAAGAGATGCAATGACACTCCATGTATCAAACAATGGTTAGAAATCCCTAGAACATGCGGGAATGCAACTGCCACATGCATTGGAGCGCCTGTGTGACAAAGGTTACATCACCACACCCACTTAAGTGTGTGTGGTCATGTGGATCATTGTGGTTTGGAAAAGAACACATGCAACGACACTCCATGGTATCAAACCATGGTTAGATAGCCATAGAAGATGTTGGAATGCAACATTGGATTGCAATGGAGCACCAGTGTGATAGAAGTTGCATCACCACAAACACTTGGGTGTGTGTGGTCATGTGGATCATTGTGGTTTGGAAAAGAACACATGAAATGACACTCCATGTTTCAACCATGGTTAGAAATCCCTAGAACATGCTGGAATGCAACTACCACATGCAATGGAGCACCTGCGTGACAGAGGTGGCATCACCACACCCACTTGAGTGTATGTGGTCATATGGATCATTGTTGTTTGGAAAAGAACACATACTATGACACTCGATGTGTCAAACCATGGTAAGACAGCCCTAGAACATGCTAGAATGCAACTACCACATGCAATGGAGCACCTATGTCACAGAGGTTGCATCACCACACCCACTTGAGTGTGTGTGGTCATGTGGATCATTGTGGTTTGGCAAAGAACACATGCAATGACACTCCATTATGTAAAACAATGGTTAGAAAGCCCTAGAACATGCTGGAATACAACCACCACATGCAATATAGAACATGTGTGACATAGGTTTCATCACCACACCCACTTGAGTGTGTGTGGTCATGTGGATCATTAAAGTTTGGAAAACAACAAATGCAATGACACTCCATGTGTCAAACCATGTTCAGAAATCCCTATAACATGCTAGAATGCAACATTGGAGTGCAATGGAGCACCAGTGTGATAGGGGTTACATCACTACACCCACTTGAGTGTGTGTGGTCATGTGGATCATTGTGGTTTGGAAAAGAACACATGCAATGACACTCCATTGTATGAGACCATGGTAAGAAAGCCATAGAAGATTTTACAATGCAACTACCACATGCAATGGAGCACCAGTGTGAAGGAGGTTGCATCACCACACCCACTTGAGTGTGTGTGGTCACGTGGATCATTGTGGTTTCGAAAAGAACACATGCAATGACACTCCATTGTGTCAAACCATGGTCAAAAAAGCACTAGAACATGTTGGAATGCAACATTAGAGTGCAATGGAGCACCAGTGTGACAGAAGTTGCATCACCACAGACATTTGGGTGTGTGTGGTCATTTGGATCATTGTGGTTTGGAAAATAACACATGCGATGATACTCCATGTGTTAACCATGGTCAGAAAGCCCTAGAACGTGCTAGAATGCAATTACCAGATGCAATGGAGCACTTGCGTGACAGAGGTTCCATCACCACCCACACTTGAGTGTATGTGGTCATCTGGATCATTGTTCTTTGGAAATGAACATATAAAATGAAACTCAATGTGTCAAACCATGGTCAGGAAGCCCTAGAACATGCTGGAATGCAACTGCCACATGCAATGGTGCACCTTTGTGACAGAGGTTGAATCACCACACCCACCTGAGTGTGTGTGGTCATGTGGATCATTGTAGTTTGGAAAAGAACACATGCAATGACACTCCATTGTGTCAAACCATGGTCAGAAAGACCTAGAATATGTTGGAATGCAACCACGACATGCAATGGAGAAAATGTGTGATAGAGGTTGAATCACCACACCCACTTGATTGTGTGTGGTCATGTGGATCATAGTTGTTTGGAAAAGAACAAATGCAATGGCACTCCATGTGTTAAACCATGGTCAAAAAGCCCTAGAACATGCAGGAATGCAACATTGGAATGCAATGGAGCACGAGTGTGACAGAGGTTGCGTCACCACACCCACTTGAGTGTGTGTGGTCACGTGGATCATTGTGGTTTGGAAAAGAACACATGCAATGACACTCCATGTGTCAAACCATGGTCAAAATCGCTAGAACATGCTGGAATGCAACTTCCACATGCAATGGAGCACCTACGTGACAGAGGTTGCATCACCACACCCACTTGAGTGCGTGTGCTCATCTAGATAATTGTGGTTTGGAAAAGAACACATATAATGACACTCAATGTGTCATACCATGGTCAAAAATCCCTAGAACATCCAGGGTTACAACATTAGAATGCAATGCATCACCAGTGTGACAGAAGTTACATCATCACACCCACTTGGGTGTGTGTGGTCATGTCGATCTTTTTGGTTTGGAAAATAACACATGCAATGACACTCCATGTGTAAACCATGGTTAGAAAACCCTAGAACATGCTAGAATGCAACTGCCACATGCAATGAAGCACCTGTGTGACAAAGGTTGCATCACCACACCCACTTGAGTGTATGTTGTCATCTGGATCATTGTGGTCTGGAAAATAACACATGAACTGATACTCCATGTATCAAACAATGGTCAGAAATCCCTAGAACATGTTGGAATGCAACCACCACATGCAATGGAGCACCAGTGTGTTAGAGGTTGCATCACCACACCACCTTGAGTGTGTGTGGATCATTGTAGTTTCGACAAGAACACATGCAATGACACGCCATTGTGTCAAACGATGGTCAGAAAGAGCTAGAACATGCTGGAATGCAACCACCACATGCATTGGAGCACATGTGTTATAGTGGTTGAATCACCACACCCACTTGAGTATGTCTGGTCATGTGGATCATTGTGGTTTGGAAAAGAACAAAAGTAATGACACTCCATGTGTTAAACCATGGTCAAAAAGCCCTAGAACATGCATGGATGCAACATTGGAATGCAATGGAGCACCAATGTGACAGTGGTTGCATCACCACAACCACTTGAGTGTGTGGTCATGTGGATCATTGTGGTCTGGAAAAAAACACATGCAATGACACTTCATATGTAAAACCATGGACAAAACCCGTAGAACATGCTGGAATGTGACTGCCACATGCAATGGAGCACCTGCGTGACAGAGGTTGCATCACCACAACCACTTGAGTGTGTGTGGTCATTTGGATAATTGTGGTTTGGGAAAGAACACATACAATGACACTCTAATATGTCATACCATGGTCAAAAAGCCCTACAACATGCAGGAATGCAAAAAATAGAATGCAATGGATCACTAGTGTGACAGAAGTTGCATCACCACACCCACTTGTGTGTGTGTGTGGTGTAGCATCCCTTGTTTCTAACATATGTAATGCTACTTGGTCTAGTAATATAATTGCTACTTCCTACATATAATTGTTGCATCATAATTATATCATGCTCATGTCATCATGCCACCTTGCATTTGAGCATCATATAAAACCATTTAATTTGGTTCTTATCTCATATGGATTATTAATTGTATTTGGCTTTTGATATATTGTATTTGGTTCTTGATAAATGCTTGATGCCCAAGTTGAGTTGGGGGCATATCTTTTATTCAACTCCACCACCTTTTCCTTGTCACCACCTTATAATTCCACCATCCTAATTATCCATGAGCTTTTACACTTTTCCTTTGGCATTTAAATCTAGCTCATGTGGGTTGGGATGGATCCCCTCTATTTGCCACATGCCCTCACATTAGCATCATGTTGTTTTCACATTATTGATATGTGGAGCCACATTTGCATGCATTATGAGTGGTACCCCTTTTTTTCTAGCTTCCATATGGGTTGTCTTGGAATTTTGGCTCATGTTGGAATATTTTTGAGACTATTACACATCTAGTGGAACATACACACTATCAAGTCCAAAGTATATTCAAATTTGAGCAACTCCATCTACTCCACATGGAGCATCCTTTTAATTCTTTTAGCTTAGCCTCTTTTCATATTTTGGAATGCATGTGTATAAATGCCATGATTATTTATTATTGTTTTAACAAAATAAACGTGGCATTTATTACTTGTGCATGGGCCATGCAAGTCACCACCATCTTGTTCTCTTTTGTTTTCTTTGTTTTGATTGTATCTTTTCTTTTGTAAGCTCCCCTTCTCTCTCTCAAACCTCCTCATCTTGATCTATGTTTCCTTGCCATGTGCATCAAGCTCCTTACCCTCACCACATCTCCTTTCGATCTCATGCTTGATCTTGTGGCTCTTGTCTAAAGCCCAAAAACCCTTCTTTTCAAATCAATCTGCAAAGTTTCAAAATAGTTAAGAGTTTAAAACTCTTGTTTGAATAGAAATCAAAACTACAGACAAAACAAATAATAAAAAGGAAGGAGCAGCTTACCTAGCAGCCCAGCAGCAGTGCCAGAGTAGCAGCCCAACGTCGCAGTCCCCTCTCCCGGCCCATTATCCTTCTAGCTGCAGCCCATACCCTTTCATCCCTCTGTTGCTGTTCTTCTCCTCCCGGTGTCTCACGCCGTCTTCTCCCTCCCTCTCTACGCGCGACGGAGTGGAGCAGGTGGCCGTTACCCCGTCATCTGTGCCAGCTGCTCACGCCGAGCGCGTGACCTGCACCTCCTTATCCCCTATCCCGGACCCCCTTCGAACCCTAGCTCTGCCTCCCGGCTCGTGGTCACCTCTGTGTACCTCCACCACCTGGATCTAAGGTCGGAGGGGAGGAAGGCCGCAACCCTGGTGTTGCTGGGCAGTACCAGGAGGAGCCGAACGTGCGCGCCTAGCACTCCCTTGCCGACACGGAACCAGCGCACGAGGTGCCTCTGCCGTGGTCACCAAGCCGGACGCCGCCGCGGTCACCACCGGCATCGTCTTCTCCACCGACCCCGACCACCATCGACGTGACCTCTGGGTGAGCTCCGCCTCACCTCACCTCCCCTTTACCCATCCTTGTCCTTCCCGCGCCGCCGTAGCTGCCGCCCGCTCACCATGTCGTGCATGGTAGACAACCGCCAGACGCGCAGTAGCAGCAGTGTAGCATCAGCTCAGCCGCTTGTTCACGAGTAGATTCCGGTCGCCTTCATGCACCTCCGCCGCCGTTCTTCCGCTCCATCGTAGAGGGTACTTCCCCCTATCTGGTGCCGCATACCACACGCCAATCTGTTGCCTGTACCTCTGGGAATCATCCACGAAAGTTAGGATGATTTCACTTTCTTTCTCGGCAGTTTCTCTGTCAGTATGCGACCGCTTGAATCCCCTCTGTTTCTGTCCAGATTCTGGCATCCCCGTTCTACATCCGACGAAACCCCTTAGACGAAAGTTGTAGGCCTTAGTTCCCTCTACTCTTTTGGTTTTTGCGGCTTCGTGAAATTCCTGTTGGATTCGTCATAATCTTCGTCGAAAGATCATCCCGAGATAGACTTCTATCCGTGTTTTTTGATTCAGTTCGTCAGTTCTTGTCCCTGCACGTTTTGCTCCGAGGCCCCTGAGGATTTCAGACCTCAAACCGCAGTCCTTTGTCGCCCCACCGGTTAGGCCCTCTGTGCGGTTCGTTTTACAGAAAGATACCCGTGCTGTCTGGTTTTTCCACCGCGCAGTCCCTGGACCGCCCACGTGTCACGTCCCCGCTGGGCGACGCGCGCGCGTGGCCCCGCTGAACCTGGCCCCACCTGTCGGCGGTTGCGGCTAGGAAAGGCCCTAGTGAGAAAAGCCGACCCAGCCTGCTGCGCCCCACCTTGTGCCGAGTCAGCGACGGCCCCACCCGTCAGTGACTCGGGCTAAATCCCTCTGAGTATAAAAAGTATCTGTTTTTTCGGTTTAATAAAAATGATTTCAGAAATTGTTAAATAGGTTTTTAATTCCAGTTTCAATAACTTTTATTTGGTATTTCCAAATAATATAAATAATATATGTTTTGGAATCAGTAAAATGTAAGGAATTCAAATATGCTTTTCAAAATGTTGTTTGACAACTTTAAAATTTTCGAGATGATTAAAATTACAATAAAATGCCCTTTTCTTAATAAATTAATAACTTTAAAGCTACAACTCCAAATTCGACAAATAATATGTCTAAATCGATCAGCGCGACGAGCCCATTCTAACTAAGAATTCCACGTTATGAATTGAAGCATGCATCATGTCATTATTAAAAATCAGAACTGTTTATGGCAATAAAACTTGACCACATAAATAATAAAATGCTTTATTCTTGTACCCCACACCTCACCATGCCATGCTACATTATTGCCATGTAAATTGTGCATCATTCATCATGGCATACTTGTTTGCTTGTCGCATTTTGTTCATATGCTTGTGCACTTTATTTATGTTGGCCCTTGTTTGTTTGGTTCTTCTTTGAATAGACACCCAACAGGAGAATTATCAGGAATCACAGGAGTTCTACCCAGATCCATCTCTCGCTTCAACTGAGCTACCAGGAAAGCACTACCACATGCTTGCATACATATATTACCTATTGCCTCTATCTTATTCTTGCATCATGGAGTCGCGAGTGCATTAAATTGAATCCCAAGTACTGCATAGCCTTTACTTTTAAACCCCACCGAAGCTTGTTCCTCCATCCCATGAGCCATTACTACAGGAGTTGTTTGAGCCATGCGAGTCGTAGAAAAGCATGTGTAGGGTATGTGAGTGTCTGATGGAGAACGAGGTACCTAAACAACTTAACCTGAGTAGTAATGGGATAACTAATGAAAGAGGCACCGGTGAGCAATATCTGCTATTTGGTTTTTCATGCTCACTTGTGTCCCGTAGGACCCCGAGTACTTGATTCCTGTTCCTTGACTATACGCACTATCCACATACGGGAGGCCTTATGAACCCCCCTGAGCCAGAGCTTGATTCATTTCTATTTCTTGGGGCCACAAAGTAGTTTGGGGCTTTGTTACTATCCTGTACTTATGCCATGCTTTACTGTTTTATTTACGATTGTGCGAGGAGCACCTGTAATATTTAAGAATTGCGGAGTGTTTTCGTGGTATCGACAAGCCCAGTCACACTTTCGGGTTCCCAGTCGTTTACAGCCATTGGCACAAACCTTGAGTCCGTCCCGGAGTCAGCTAGCTTCGTTGCGGGTAGCTTAATGGGGTGGCCCCCTGAAATATTTCTGAATCCTGTGATCGCTTTGTCGTGAATGCCTCGTTGGGTTTTGAGTTGGTTTTTCCGAGGTTGATCGAGTGTGTGTTGCTATTTGTGAACCCCTGCAGGGTAAATCTTTTTGAAAGCCATGTCCGCGGTTATGGACGACTTGGAGCACAGTTTCTCGATCATAGACAAGTATAACTAAAGTACCGCTTTTAATCTGACTAAATACCTGACTAGTAAGTAGTACAACACTCATGGAATGGTTAATAAAACTGCCAACGGATGGGTTGTTCGTCCGCTTTCTCGTTGGTAAGCGAGAAGGAGGATGGATCTGTTAATTATACTGTTATAACTATTGTTACTAATTAACGGACATCCGTCTATCATTGGTTAGGCAGATGGTTAGCGGGTATCTATAGACTTGTTAGTTATTATCTTTTGCTGCAATTGCGTCACCCCAGGTTTATGTCCCCTTTAGAGGCATAAAGACTTGCTGAGTACCCCTAGGGTCTCACATGATAAATTGTTTGATTCAGATGAACAGGTGTACTCACAAGATGGATACTGGGTGGAGGAGACAAATGATGTTGGCAACGATCACTCGGTGTAGAGATTCCGGGGATGGGGATCCGTGAGATCTGTGGGCGGGATGTGTTTATTTATGTGGCATCTTATGCCGATTTGCTTCTTATCCGTACTCGGATCTTGTTTTCCGGTCCCGCCTGATACTCTGATGTTTGATGTATGAGGAGCTATCCTAAACTATTATCTCTATCTAGCATATTTGGATCTTGCCGTATGGCGTTGCAATATTTCTATTTCTTTTAGATGGAATGGCTCTGTAAACAGTTGTATGGTGGCTTGCATACATACTCACTTGTGTATGTAGTTGATCCCTTCGCCTACCGATTACGCCGCTCGTTCTAGTCCCGATGTTCTGGAAGTGGTTAGGACGGCCGGCAGGTCTACCCGTGAGTGGCCCCTGGGCCCCACCGTACTATTTTAACCACTTTTGCTCATCTAGGCATGCAACTAAGAGCGTGATTCACCGAGGTAGTTACATGTGGTCATGTCGATCTTTGTGGTTTGGAAAATAACACATGCAATGACATTCCATGTGTAAACCATGGTCAGAAAGCCCTAGAACATGCTGGAATGCAACCACCACATGCAATGGAGCACATGTGTTATAGAGGTTGAATCACCACACCCACTTGAGTATGTGTGGTCATGCGGATCATTATGGTTTGGAAAATAACAAAATCTATGACACTCCATTTTGTCAAACCATGGTCAAAAATCCCTAGAACATGCAGGAATGCAACATTGGAATGCAATGGAGCACCAGTGTGACAGAGGTTGCATAACCACACCCACTTGAGTGTGTGTGGTCAGGTGGATCATTGTGGTTTGGAAAAGATCATATGCAATGACACTCCATTGTGTGAAACCATGGTAAGAAAGCCTAAGAACATTTTGGAATGCAAGATTGGATTGCAATGGAGCACCAGTGTGACAGAAGTTGCATCACCATAGAGACTTGGGTGTGTGTGGTCATGTGGATCATTGTGGTTTGGAAAGGAACACATGAAATGACACTTCATTGTCAACCATGGTTAGAAATCCCTAGAACATGCTGGAATGCAACTGCCACATGCAATGGAGCACCTGCGTGACAGAGGTGGCAAAAACCACACCCACTTGAGTGTATGTGGTCATATGGATCATTGTTGTTTGGAAAAGAACACATACGATGACACTCGATGTGTCAAACCATGGAAAGAGAGCCCTAGAACATGCTGGAATGCAACTGCCACATGGAATGGAGCACCAGTGTGTCAGAGGTTGCATCACCACACCCACTTGAGTGTGTCTGGTCATGTGGATCATTGTAGTTTAGAAAAGAACACATGCAATGACACTCCATTTTGTCAAACGATGGTTAGAAAGACCTAGAAAATGCTGGAATGCAACCACCACATACAATGGAGCACATGTGTTATAGAGGTTGAATCACCACACCCACTTGAGTATGTGTGGTCATGTGGATCATTGTGGTTTGGAAAATAACAAAATCAATGACACTTCATGTGTCAAACCATGGTCAAATAGCCCTAAAACATGCAGGAATGCAACATTGGAATGCAATGGAGCACCAGTGTGACAAAGGTTGCATAACCACACCCACTTGCGTGTGTGTGGTCGTGTGGATCATTGTGGTTTGGAAAAGAACACATGTAATGACACTCCATTATGTTAATCGATGGATAGAAAGCCCAAAAACATGTTGGAATGCAATATTGGATTGCAATGGAGCACCAGTGTGATAGAAGTTGCATCACCACAGACACTTGGGTGTGTGTGGTCATGTGGATAATTGTGGTTTGGAAAAGAACACATGAAATGACACTCCATGTGTCAACCATGGTTAGAAATCCCTAGAACATGCTGGAATGCAACTGGCACATGTAATGGAGCACCTGCATGATAGAGGTGGCATCACCACACCCAATTGGGTGTATGTGGTCATATGGATCATTGTTGTTTGGAAAAGAACACATATGATGACACTCGACGTGTCAAACCATGGCAAGAGAGCCCTAGAACATGCTAGAATACAACAACCACATGGAATGGAGCACCTGTGTCACAGAGGTTGCATCACCACACCGACTTGAGTGTGTGTGGTCATGTGGATCATTGTGGTTTGTAAAATAATACATGCAATGACACTCCATGTGTCAAACCATGGTCAAAATCCCTAAAACATGCTTGAATGCAACTGCCACATGCAATGGAGCACCTACGTGACAGAGGTGGCATCACCACACTCACTTGAGTGTATGTGGTCATCTAGATAATTGTGGTTTGTTAAAGAATACATATAATGACACTAAATGTGTCATACCATGGTCAAAAAGCCCTAGAACATGCAGGAATGCAACATTAGAATGCAATGGATCACCAGTGTGACAGAAGTTGCATCACCACACCCACTTGGGTGTGTGTGTGGTCATGTCGATATTTTTGGTTTCGAAAATAACACATGCAATGACCCTCCATGTGTAAACCATGGTCAGAAAGCCCTAGAACATGCTAGAATGCAACTGCCACATGCAATGGAGCACATGCGTGACAAAGGTTGCATCACCACAGCCACTTGAGTGTATGTGGTCATCTGGATCATTGTGGTTTTGGAAAATAACACATGAAATGACACTCCATGTGTAGAAAAATGGTCAGAAAGCCCTATAACATGTTAGAATTCTACCTCCACCTGCAATGGAGCACCAATGTGTTAGAGGTTGCATCACCACACCCACTTGAGTGTGTGTGGTCATGTGGATCATTGTAGTTTCGAAAAGAACACATGCAATGACACTCGCTTGTGTCAAACGATGGTCAGAAAGAGCTAGAACATGTTGGAATGTAACCACCACATGCATTGGAGCACATGTGTTATAGAGGTTGAATAACCACACCCCACTTGAGTATGTGTGGTCGTGTGGATCATTGTGGTTTGGAAAAGAACAAAAGCAATGACACTCCATTCTATTAAATCATGGTCAAAAAGCCCAAGAACATGCATGAATGCAACATTGGAATGCAAAGGAGCACTAGTGTGACAAAGGTTGCATCACCACAACCACTTGAGTGTCTAGTCATGTGGATCATTGTGGTTTGGAAAAGAAGAGATGCAATGACACTCCATGTGTCAAACCATGGTCAAAATCCCTAAAACATGCTGGAATGCAACTACCACATGCAATGCCGCACCTAGGAGACAGAGGTTGCATCACCACACCCACTTGAGTGTGTGTGGTCATCTAGATAATTGTGGTTTGGAAAAGAACACATACAGTGACACTCAATGTGTCATACCCTGGTCAAAAAGCCTTAGAACATGCAGGAATGCAACATTAGAATGCAATAGATCACCAGTGTGACAAAAGTTGCATCACCACACCCACTTGGGTGTGTGTGGTCATGTCGATCTTTGTGGTTTGGAAAATAACACAGGCAATGACACTCCATGTGTCAACCATGGTCACAAAGCCCTAGAACATGCTGGAATGCAACTGCCACATGCAATGGAGCACCTGCGTGAGAAATGTTGCTTAACCACACCCACTTGAGTGTATGTGGTCATCTGGATCATTGTTGTTTGGAAAAGAACATATACACTTACACTCGATGTGTCAAACCATGGTCAAGAAGCCCTGGAACATGCTAGAATGCAACTGCCACATGCAGTGGAGCACCTTCGTGACAGAGTTTGCATCACAACACCCACTTGAGTGTTTGTGGTCATGTGGATCATTGTAGCTTGGAAAAGAACACATGCAATGACACTCCATTGTGTCAAGCGATGGTCAAGAAGAGCTAGAACATGCTGGAATGCAACCACCACATGCAATGGAGCACATGTGTGATAGAGGTTGAATCACCACACCCACTTGAGTGTGTGTGGTCATGTGGATCATGGTGGTTTGGAAAAGAACAAATGCAATTACAGTCCATGTGTCAAACCATGGTAAAAAATCCCTAGAACATGCAGGAATGCAACATTGGAATGCAATGGAGCACCAATGTGACAGAGGTTCCATCACCACACCCACTTGAGTGTGTCTATTCACGTGAATCATTGTGGTTTGGAAAAGAAAACATGCAATGACAGTCCATGTGTCAAACCATGGTCAAAATCCCTAGATCATGCTGGAATGCAAATGCCACATGCAATGGAGCACCTACGAGACAGAGGTTGCATCACCACACGCACTTGAGTGTGTGTGGTCATATAGATAATTGTGGTTTGGAAAAGAACGAGAACGACTAGCGGGAGCATGCTCTTCTGGAAGCACGCGTTTCGTCCGCAACGCGCACGTTTTCGGCCGCACAGCAGCTCGACACGTGGCGTGTGGAAGTTCACCCGTGCGTATTTCCGGCTGCTCGGCAGCGCGTGTATTTCCGTCCGCATGGTAGGGCGTGTATTTCTGGCCACACGGCAGCCCGACACGTGGCTAGATGTTCATGCAGTGCACGCGACAAAAGGCAGTTCCACGCAGTGCAATAAGGCACTGCACGAGCAGTGCAACGTAGTACACCGTGCACTCCAAGAACATCGCGCAGTGCACTTCGACCTTAGGCAGTGCAATGCATTATAACAAGGCAGTGCATGGACGGTGCACTGCCTGAACACCGCGCAGTGCACTACGACAGAAGGAAGTGCAAGGCAGTACAATGAGGCAGTACACTCCCTGGACATCGCGCAGTGCACTGCGAACTAAGGCAGTGCAATACAGAATAACAAGGCAGTGCATGGACGGTGCACTGCCTGGACAGTGCGTAGTACACTGCCTGGACACCGCGCAGTGTGTTGCGAACTAAGGCAGTGCAACACAGAACAACAAGGCAGTGCATGGATGGTGCACTGCCTGGACAGTGCGTAGTACACTGGCTGGACACCGCGCAGTGCACTGCGAACTAAGGCAGTGCATCATAGAACAACCAGGCAGTGCATGGACGGTGCACTACCTGGACAGTGCGTAGTACAGTGCCTAGACACTACGCAGTGCACTGCAAACTAAGGCAGTGCAACACAGAACAACAAGGCAGTGCATGGACGGTGCACTGCCTGAAAAGTGCATAGTACACTGCCTGGACACCGCGCAGTGCACTGCGAAGTAAGGCAATGCAACATAGGACAACCAGACAGTGCATGGACGGTGCACTGCCTGGACAGTGCGTAGTACACTGCCTGGACACCGCGCAATGCATTGCAACCGAAGGCACCGTGTACTAGACCAAAAGGCAGTGCAACCTACGCATCAAAGGTAGTACAAGAAAAAAGTTCATCGAAACATATCGACAATGGATCTAGTTTTGAAGATCTGGACGTGACTAGCAAGGTTGTGAAAACGGATATCGATTTGGACTCTCCGTTTGAAAGATATCACAGTTTTTATGTTGAAATCTACAAAAAAAGGAAAAAAGGACCCGTGACCCTGTCCGCATCCACCACGTGTCTTACGGGAGAAGGCTGGTACAGCGCGTGAGACACTCCGCGCCCGCCACGTGCAGGCAGCAGCAGCAACGGGGAGCGTACTCCCATGAGGGTGCCCTTTTTCTAGCTTTTTCGGAAAAGAACACATATAATGACACTCAATGTGTCATACCATGGTCAAAAAGCCCTAGAACATGCATGCATGCAACATTAGAATGCAATGGATCACCAGTGTGACAAAAGTTGCATCACCACACCCACTTGGGTGTGTGTGGTCATGTCGATCTTTTTGGTTTGGAAAATAATGCAATGACACTCCATGTTTAAACCATGGTCAGAAAGCCCTAGAACATGCTAGAATGCAACTGTCACATGCAATGGAGCACCTGCGTGACAAAGGTTGCATCACCACATCCACTTGAGTGTATGTGGTCATCTGGATCATTGTGGTTTGGAAAATAACACATGAAATGACACTCCATGTGTTAAACAATGGTCAGAAAGCCCTAGAACATGTTGGAATGCAACCTCCACATGCAATGGAGCACCAATGTGTCAGAGGTTGCATCACCACACCCACTTGAGTGTGTGTGGTCATGTGGATCATTGTAGTTTTGAGAAGAACACGTGCAATGACACTCCATTGTGTCAAACGATGGTCAAAAAGAGCTATAACATGCTCGAATGCAACCACCACATGCATTGGAGCACATGTGTTATAGAGGTTGAATCACCACACCCCACTTGAATATGTGTGGTCATGTGGATCATTGTGGTTTGGAAAAGAAAAAAAGCAATGACACTCCATGTGTTAAACCATGGTCAAAAAGCCCTAGAACATGCATGGATGCAACATTGGAATGCAATGGAGCACCAATGTGACAGTGGTCGCATCACCATAACCACTTGAGTGTGTGGTCATGTGGATCATTGTGGTTTAGAAAAGAACACATGCAATGACACTCCATGTGTCAAACCATAGCCAAAATCCCTAGAACATGCTGGAATGCAACTGCCACATACAATGGAGCACCTGCGTGACAGAGGTTGCATCACCGCACCACTTTGAATGTGTGTGGTCATCTGGATAATTGTGGTTTGGAGAAGAACACATACAATGACACTCAATGTGTCATACCATGGTCAAAAAACCCTAGAACATGTAGGAATGCAATGTATCACTAGTGTGACAGAAGTTGCATCACCACACCCAATTGTGTGTGTGTGGTCATGTCGATCTTTGTGGTTTGGAAAATAACACATGAAATGACACTCCATGTGTCAACCATGGTTAGAAAGCCCTAGAACATGATGGAATGCAACTGCACATGCAATGGAGCACCTGCGTGACAAAGGTTGCATCACACACACCCAGTTGAGTGTATGTGGTCATTTGGATCATTGTGGTTTGGAAAAGAACACATGAAATGACACTCCATGTGTCAAACAATGGTAAAAAAGCCCTAGAACATGTTAGAATGCAACCGCCACATGCAATGGAGTACCAACGTGTCAGAGGTTGCATCACCACACCCACTTGAGTGTGTGTGGTCATGTGGATTATTGTAGTTTGGAAAAAACACATGCAATGACACTCCATTGTGTCAAACGATGGTCAGAAGACCTAGAACATGCTGGAATGTAACCACCACATATAATGGAGCACATGTGTTATAGAGGTTGAATCACTACACCCAGTTGAGTATGTGTGGTCATGTGGATCATTGTGGTTTGGAAAAGAACAAAAGCAATGACACTCCATGTGTCAAACCATGGTCAAAAAGCCCTAGAACATGCAGGATTGCAACATTAGAATGCAATGGAGAACCAGTGTGACAGAGGTTGCATCACCACACCCACTTGAGTGTGTGTGGTCATGTGGATCATTGTGGTTTGGAAAAGAACACATGCAATGACACTCCATGTGTCAAACCATGGTCAAAATCCCTAGAACATGCTAGAATGCAACGGCCACATCCAATGGAGCACCTTCGTGATAGAGGTTGCATCATCACACCCACTTGAGTGTGTGTGGTCATCTAGATAATTGTGGTTTGGAAAAGAACCTATAATATGACACTCAATGTGTCATACCATGGTTAGAAAGCCCTAAAACATACTAGAATGCAACTGTCACATGCAATGGAGCACCTATGTGACAGAGGTTACATCACCACACACACTTGAGTGCGTGTGGACATGTGGATCATTATGGTTTGGAAAAGAACGCATGTAATGACACTCCATTGTGTCAAACCATGGTTCGAAAGCCCTAGAACATGCTGGAATGCAACCACCACATGCATTGGAGCAATGTGTGATAGAGGTTGCATCACCACACCCACTTGAGTGTGTGGTCATGTGGATCATTGTGGTTTGGAAAATAACACATGCAATGTCACTCCATGTGTCAAACCATGGTCAAAAAGCCCTAAAACATGTTGCAATGCAACATTGGAATGCAATGGAGCACCAATGTGACAGTGGTTGCATCACCACACCCACTTGAGTGTGTGTGGTCATGTGGATCATTGTGGTTTGGAAAAGAACACATGAAATGCCACTCCATGTGTCAAACCATTGTCAAAAAGCCCTAGAACATGATGGAATGCAACTGCCAGATGCAATGGAGCACCAGTGTGACAGAGGTTGCATTACCACACCCACTTGAGTGTGTGTGGTCATGTGGGTCATTGTGGTTTGGAAAATAACACATGCAATACCACTCCAAATGTGTCAGCCCATGGTCAAAAAGCCCTAGAACATGCTGTAATGCAACTGCCACATGCAATGGAGTAGCAGTGTGATAGAGGTTACATCACCACACCCACTTGAGTGTGTGTGGTCATGTGGATCATTGTGGTTTGGAAAAGAACACATACAATGACACTCCATGTGTCAAACCATGATCAAAATCCCTAGAACATGCTGGAATGCAACTGCCACATGCAATGGAGCACCTGCGTGATAGAGGTTGCATCATCACACCCACTTGAGTGTGTGTGCTCATATGGATCATTGTGATTTGGAAAAGAACACATACATTGACACTCAATGTGTTATACCATGGTTAGAAAGACCTAGAACATACTAGAATTCAACTGCCACATGCAATGGAGCGCGTGTGTGACAGAGGTTGCATCACCACACACACTCGAGTGCGTGTGGTCATGTGGATCATTGTGGTTTGGAAAAGAACACATGCAATGCCACTCCATTGTGTCAAACCATGGTTAGAAAGCCCTAGAACATGCTGAAATGGAACCACCACATGCATTGGAGCGATGTGTGATAGAGGTTACATCACCACACCTACTTGAGTGTGTGTGGTTATGTGGATCGTTGTGGTTTGGAAAAGAACATACACAATGACATTCTATGTGTCAAACCATGGTCAAAATCCCTAGATCATACTGGAATGCAACTACCACATGCAATGGAGCACCTGAGTGATAGAGGTTACATCACCACACCCACTTGAGTGTGTGTGTGGTCATCTGGATCATTGTGGTTTGGAAAAGAACACATAAAATGACACTCGATGTGTCATACCATGGTCAGAAAGCCCTAAAACATGCTGGAAGGCAATTGCCACATGCAATCGAGCACTTGCATGATAGAGGTTGCATCACCACCCCACTTGTGTGTTTGTGGTCATGTGGATCATTGTTGTTTGGAAAAAACACATGCAATGACACTCCATTATGTCAAACCATGGTCATAAAGGCCTAGAAGATGTTGGAATGCAACTCCCACATGTAATGGAGCACCAGTGTGACCGAGGTTGCATCCACCCACTTGAGTTTATGTGGTCATGTGGATCATTGTGGTTTGGAAAAGAACACATGCAATGACACTCCATTATGTCAAATCATGGTCACAAAATCCCTCACTAGTTGGGAAAACCTTATAGATGGATTCTTTACCACCGGTGAAGAGATCACGGGGGTGAAGGGGTCCCACATCCGCCAAAGGGAAGGCAGAGGAAGCCAGTCCCAGGCTCGTGCTCCAGTAGGAGCACCACGCCACCACCTTGTCGACGACCACCTCCCCCATCCGCGCCGCCACCTCGTCGACGACCACCTCCACCATCCGCAGGTACACGTCACTGAGTGCATCTTTTTCCTTAGTCTAGCACTCATAGGCCTTAGCAATTCTGAAAAATTAGGTGTTGGACTCTGCACCATATATTTTAGCTGTCCATCTCTAGACCCACTCACATTATGCAACATCTCATCCATTAACAAGAGCTCTAGAGGTAGCATCTGTTTTGTCACTTGCACTTTAGAACATGGAACAACTAGAACAAGTACGGCTGCTATTTTCACTACTATCCATTCTAAAGAAAATTCATAGGAACATGTGATAGCAGAAGAAAAAATTGATAGTAGTGCATGAATATAAACTCTAGGACCCCATTGTAATCTTGTTGCTAGTTTGATTGAGAACGTTCACAAACATCTCATCTGGCAATATTTAGTTTTTAGCACACAGTCGTAGTACAAGGAACATAGAGTCGGGAACCAAGTTTGATTGGTCTCGTAATACTGTTGTGTGGGTGTAAAATTCCTTCTGAAATAAGTTTCCACCTAAGTGAGGATGCAGGAAAATCCCTAGCAATCTTTCTAACTTAAAATTACTAATTTCCACTTCAAAATTGGCTCCTCTGTTTTGGATAGTTTGGACACAAGAAATACAGTCTTGATTTCAAATTCAAAGTATAGTCATGTGGAATTCTACGAGGCCATATAATCATGTGGAATTCAAGCAAAATGGGTACCTCACATCTAGCTAGCTCGTCTGAGCTGTTTCAGTCTCTGAATCTTATCACTTGTTACATGACATTGCTACTTTTATTTTACATTCATGAGTAGCTGCTTAATTGGGATCGAAATGATGACCACCTAGATAGAAATTCACTTTTTCATTGAATTGCAAAATTCAGTTTAAGAAAGAGAGAGGGAAAAGGAAGGGTAGCTAAGTGGGATTTACTTGCTTATTATCAACTTCTCCTTTTGCATGTTTTTCTTATTTAAATTAGCTAGTGGTTTTATTTAAATCTTTAGATCCATCATATGGCTTCCGTACCTAGGTAGTGACGCCCTAGCCATATGTGCCCTTTCCACCATTGTTATCTACTTCCTAGGTAGCTTAAATAGTTGATGCACTTGTACTGACTGAAGGTTTTCAGAGAAGGTTATACTTGTACTTGTACTGAATGAAGAATTATAATGTTGCACTTGTACTTAACCATGAGAACTTGAGAAAAGGTTTTCTCCATGAACTTTTGATGCGCATGGATCCGTAATCTACTTCCTAGCTATGATTCAGTTACTTGTACACTGTTTTTGCTAATATGTTTGCTTGTTTGTTTAAGTAGTATGTCATAGTGGGAGCCGAAGTACTGTGGTGTGTATAAGAAGCCGACGAGGATCCCCACTTGGGAGGCTAAGATCACCATCGATGGGATTAGGCGCCGATGGATCAAGGTGTGGTTTTGAAAATAACACATGCGACTATCATTAAAGGTTCTCTCGATCACAACCTCCTAAAAAATAGGATCGGGAACTCCATGCAATCTAGGGCCCTTGGGTCTTCCTCCTCGCCGGCGGCCATCTAGGTTGCCGGAGCAATCCCCCTCTTCCCCACTAAATTTATTCTAGCCTCCATTACCCCCCTCACCATGCCTTCATCTTTGATCCTTGATCGTACCTCCTGGAGATGGAGGGCTTTTACTCTGTGGTTTTGGAACACCGTCAAGACCTCATGTCCTCGGGTTTTGTTGTGGTCAATCCTAAGCTAAGGAAGATCCAGCTTGTGGCTACCAATGGTGTAGTGATCGACAGCAGGAGCTCAAGGTATGATAGTTCATTTCTTATGGATCTGATATCAAATTTCCATGCCATCGTGCCTTGGTTAGGGTTAAACTTGTATTGCATAAGGGCGTAATTATGGCTCATGGTGTTCTCGTGGATATCTCGTTGGTCATGAGATCTGGTAATTTCTTTGATGACAATCCAATTGATCCCTCGAAAATGGTTGTGCATGCTGCAAATACCCTTGATCTGGATTTCTCCCCGAGTTAAAAACTAGCCAAAGAGGTGCGCACACTCTTTCAATCTTCTATGCATCAATTTATTGGTTCGGACCACTTCACTATGGTCATGTCTTTTGGCCGTTGTACCTTTAAACTCGATGAAGATTCTGTGGGTTTGGCTTTAGAGGAAGCTATTGGTGGTTATTGTGGTGAATTAAATGTGTTTGTTATACGAGATAGAGTTTTCACTTTCACTGTCTGATCAAATAAAGTGGGTCTTTTCATCAAAATCTTATCATCATATGAGTGCTTCCATTTCAAATGCTTTTTTTCATCTTTGGAGCTTTGGTGGCCCAAATTGGATGAAGGAATTCTATATCTGGAAAAAGGAAGTTAAAGAACAATGGACTACAGTTGGTAGTTTTAATTCAAGGAGAAACCCTCATAAGAAGAAATTGACTCGGACTTTTAATATAAAGAGTACATGGAAACAAAAATTGAACACTATCATTGCTCCTGTTCTAGACAACATAATGCAGGAAAATCTTACTGTCCAAGTTGGAGGTTTTGTGTTAAATAATAGTCATGGAATTGCAGCCGCCTCAATAGTTGTTAAGGATCCTTCTATTTTGCATCAGACAGTTTCTCCTCTGACCACAACACCTCCTATTTTGAATGCTGACACTTCCAAGGATATTGATACTGCTGCTAATCAGATTTTGTTGATGGATGACGGCTTTGAGAGCATGATTGATGCTATGGTACAGAAAGTCTGGAAGTGTATTCGCTGTTTCAGTTTTCAACATGTTACAAATAAATGTACAAACGAAGTCCGTTGCATGGCATGTTTTAGAAAGGGACACGTTAAAAAAATTACCCGGTCAACTCAGGGGTATCTTCGACTTTTCGCTGGGTCGCCAAGCAGTCAAATCAAGTCAAGTTGGACTCTATTTCTATCTCAGGCAAAGTAGTTTTATCTACAGATTCTGTGGTTTCTCCTCGAAAAACAATCTCTCCTTCTTAGAGTTCTCCGCCACCCTCCCCGTCACTACAAACCCTAGCAATGGCGAACTTTCCTGTTGAGCTGAACAGTTTTACACCTACTGGGATGCAGGTCTTGGAGCCCTGAGATACTGATCAAAGGCCGTCAAGGATCTACGTCACTGCTTCTTCAACTCCTCAAAGCGCCATGAAAATTGGGCAATGGCGGTTGTGCTTCCACGGACAATTGGAGATGACATTGATGAGGTATTGCAAGAAATTGCTGATCACATAACTCATGATCTTCATTGGGAGGTTTTGAACTTTGTAGACAGTGCAGTAGGCACTGGATTATTTAGACTACATGATTTAGACTGCATGATTCTGTTACTAGAGATCTTTTGGTTGCAGAGCCTGAAGTGCCTTTTGGTAAAGGGTGATTTTTATCTTTCACCAAGCATGATGAGGGTCCAAACTTTAGAGCCACTATGTACACTAGGACAAGGTAGATTATGTTGTTAAATCTACCTATGGACTATCATAATGAGGAGTTTCTCAGAGAGACTATTGCAAAATTTGGCAAACTAGGTGGGTGGTTCAGAGAAGATCCTTCACCAACTAGGACCCTGATAAAATGCAGCTATGGTGGGGCTAGGGATATTCCTATTTCTATTGTTGTAAGAGAACCTCAGAAATATGGTGGCATAGTTGTCTCATGGGCTATCCCATGTGATATCCTGGTGAGTGAACAGGGGGATGTTCTCCCAGGAGATGAGTCACCAGAGCCTCATAATGGTAATCCACATCCTTTACCTGGGAAGAACAATGGGTTCCAACCTGAGCATAATGATGAGGGATGGGTACCTGACAATGTGCAGCCTGATTTACCTAGTTGGGGTGAATTGCAGGAGAAAATGCAGAAAACAATGTGCAGCAGGGTGAGATGCCACCATAGGAGTAGTCTTCTATTACTTTTTCTTTATCAGATGCAACATGGTCATTTGTGCATTTCATACTAGGGGAGGGAGCTAATCATGTTATGGAAGCTCCTGTCATTCAGGAGATTCATGGGCTGCGGAACCAGGATCAGATTATGATGGATGCTGTTGAGGAAAACCCTTTAGCTATTGTACCTTTTTAGGAACAACCAGCACTGGAGCAGGACATGGACATCCAAATTTTAACTGTATTGTTGCCTGATTTGACAATGGGTAACTTAAGTCTATTAAGTGCTACATCTAAGGAAAAAATTCACTGTCTGCAACTTTCTAAGGTGGGAGAGCTGACACATAATCTTCAGTACACATCCATCATGAAGAACTACTAGCTCCCGCTTCTCCTCTGTTGCCTATTATGGATTTTGATCATGGAGCTGATTTGTTTCCTGCATCTTGCCATGATGTCAATGCAAACATTATGGAAGAGGAATCTGTGCTACTTAGTGACATTTCCTCTAAGAATAGGTCAAGGAAGCAGAAGCAGAAGGAACCTATCATTGTAACTACTTTAGATAGGCGTAGTACAATTAGCTTTACTAGGAATGCAGGGTACAGACTGGAGTCAATGAAGAAATCAAGATCCTCCAAGCCAAGGAAGATGGAGGAAACCCCTCCCTACACTGCAATTCAGTGTTACAATGGGCTGGTGCTTTTGCTTGAGATTTCCAAGGAGAATCTCACTTTGGAGAAGCTTATGGCCAACTCATCAACATATGCTACTACATAGAGTACCAATGAATAAATCTGCTATGGTTATATTTAGCCCTGTTATAAGTTGGCATTATATTACTGTCCCTGTCTTTTTTATTATGGATCTTAGCACTATTGAAGTGGATATTTTGAACCAAATGCCAATATGGTTATGTGAGATTTATGGTGGATTATTATTAGACCAATTAATATCTTGTTTTCACTTATGTAATATGAGTGAACTGGTGATGTTACCGATCCTTATTATTAAATGAGTACTGCAATGGGAAATCTAGATTGGCTTGTTCTGGATTGGAATATTAGAGGATTGAATGATAAAGACAAGAGGACAACAATTTACAACTAGAGCATCTATTAGATGTCTACAAGAAACTAAATGTGAATCTTTTGATCACTCCTTTATTAGGAGTTTTTGTCCTAAAAGGTTTGATAGATTTGTTTTTTCACCTACAATTGGGGCATCTGGTGGAATTATAGTTCTTTGGAATTGTGCTATTTTTGATGGGCAAGTCATTGCAATACACAGATCAGCCATACATGTTGCTTTCACCTCTGTTCATAATGGGGAGAAATGGAATTTTTCACTGTTTATGGTCCATGCAGGGGCATATAAAGGGATAATTTTTATCTTGGCTTTACTATTTAAATATTCCTATGTATGAGCATTGGCTATTATTGGGGGATTTCAATTTTATAAGATCAGTGGAGAATATGAATAAACTTGGGGCTGATATGAATGATATTATTCTTTCTAATGACATTTTCAGCCATTTGGGTATGTTGGAACTGCCTCTGAAAGGAAGATCCTTTATATTGTCAAATATGCAAGCACAATCTCTCCTGGAGCAGCTGGATTGGTTCTTCACATCTTGTCAATGGACTACTACATACCCAAACACATTAGTTTTTACTTTGGAAAAAAACAACTTCTGATCACATACCTTGTGTAGTACAATTTGCCACAAAAATTCCTAAGTCAAAGATCTTTCGATTTGAATTTTTTTGGGTCAAACAGCTTGGTTTTTTTGAATTGGTTTAGAATGTTTGGAAACAACCTATACACAAGAAATCCTCTGCTAGTTCCCTTACTGCTAAATTCAAAAATCTGCGGTATGAATTAAAGAAATGGGGAAAGAATCTTTCTCATTTAAAAATTCTCATTGCCAACTGCAATTATGTTATCTTACTCTTGGATCAGTTGGAGGAGAACAGGCCTTTATTCATACCTGAATTCAATTTTAGAAATAATGTAAAGTGTCATTTGGAAAAATTGTTACAAATACAGTCTTATCACTAGAAACAAAGATGCACTATTAGATGGGTTAAACTAAGTGGAGAGAACACAAAGTATTTCCATGCTAGAGCAACTGAAAGATACATGCACAACACAATTGCCAACATACATGATGAGAATGGTACTGAATTATCTGAACATTCAGATAAAGCAAATGCTTTTTGGAGATGCTATAAAAGCAAAATAGGAGTGTCTTTCCCAACTGGAAACCGTTTTAGCTTATCTTCAGTACTGACACAAGTGCAGGATTTAAATAAGTTGGATAATAGTGTTACATTGAAGGAAATTGAGGGAGTGGTCAAATTTCTGAAGCCTGATAAAGCTCCTGGACCAGATGGCTTTAATGGTTTTTTTTGTAAAGAAATGCTGACATATAATTAAAGAGGATTTCATCAAGTTATGTATAGATTTCCATGATGAAAAATATCTCTGGAGGGTATAAATGGCTCTTATATCACTTTGGTGCCAGAAAAACAATCCCCTGAATTTGTGAATGATTTCAGACCAATTTCACTAACAAATACTTATCTTAAGTTCATTACTAAAATCTATGTAAATAGGTTACATGATGAAATTACAAGATGTATCCATGAAAATCAGTATGGTTTCATAAAGCTAGAACTATATAGGATTTTTTGGGGTGGTCTTTTGAATATCTATATCAATGCCAAAAATCAAGAAAGAAAATTTTGGTAATCAAAATAGATTTTGAGAAATATTTTGACACAATTGAACACCATGCTATTCTAGAGAATCTCAGCTGCAAAGGCTTTCCTAAAGAAATTCATCAGACTTGTCAAAAACATTCTAGCATCTGGCTCATCTTCTGTGCTTCTAAATGGAGTGCCTGGACAGAGTTTGTCTTGCAAAAGAGGTGTTAGGCAAGGAGATCCTTTATCTCCTATTTTGTATGTTCTAGGAGGTGATTTGTTGCAGAGTATAGTCAATCAAGCTTTACTGGGGGGTAGACTATAGTTACCAATCCCAAAGGAGGGTTATTACCCTATAGTACAATAGGAGATGACACTTTGATTATATTTTTTTAACCATGGACTGTGAGGTAAAAGCCCCACGGGAAATTTTTATTAATAATAAAAGATACTTACAACCAAACTATACAGAAAGAAAACTCACCTACTCTAAACACTAAAATCATAGAAGTGAGGAAATCCATGACTTCAAGGACTTTCTATGCTTCTTCTCAATTTTATGCTCCAGAAGAGAAAAATCATGTACAAAATTACATTTCCACCTAGCAAAGGTGGGCCTATCATGCTGAATTTTTTTAGCGTTCCTCTGTTTCCAAATGTGCCAACATGCAAGAATCATCACCTCCATGAAAAAGGGCTTCCCAAAATACCTCCGAGATGTTGCTAAATCCGTGTGCAAATCAGTGCTTATACTCCAATCAATCTACAAATATGCCCAGACCCGTCTACTGAAATTCCATTCAAAGAACAAGTGGAAACGCTCCTCATACATACTGGCAGGACACAAAACACAAAAATTATTGCGTGTGACATTCCAATGCCTCCTGAGCAAGAGATCCTTAGTATTTACCCGATCACTCAAGAGAAGCCATGCAAAAACTTTAACTTTTAAAACACAAATAGATTTCCAAATCCACCTGTATACTGCTGGAACCACCAGGTGCAAGTGGACATGAGCATAATATAGCCCAACAACATACTTCTTCCCCCAATCATATGACTACACATCTTTCTCCTGTGATAAAGGATGATCCACCATACCATGTTGCACCAATTGTAGCTCCTCATATGCCTGAGCTGACAAAGGTAAATATAAAGAGCTGCAAGGTCCGAATTTGAATAAACCTCTGCAGCAGTCAAACTAGGATCCAAAACAAAGGAGTAGAGGCGTGGGAACCTCAAAGCCAAAGGCTGGGATGATCCCATAAAATCCCAAGCATCCACCTAGAAAAGAAAAGTATCTCCCGAGCCACATTAAACAGATGAAATTTCCTTGAATTTATCATGTAATTTGAGTATATCCCTCCACCAAAAAGATCCAGAAGGCCTATTCACATCCGGCAAAGATTGCGTGTAATATGTGCTCCAAATAAGCTGAACCCACAGTACATTAACCTTATTATAGAATTTATCCAAGTGCTTAAGGAGTAGGGCTTCATTTTTCCTTTGGAAATTGACAATGCCAAGACCATCATTTGCCTTAGGTTTGCAGACCAACTCCCACGCAGTCAATACAGGCTTTGGCTCATTTTTATCTCTCCAAAGACACTGTCATAAAATTCTGTCCAACTGATGAATCAAACCAATGGACACTTTGATTATATTGCCTTCTAAGGATGATCAATCGCTAGTTTTTAAAGATCTATGAATAAATATGTTGAGTTTATTGGACTGAAGGTAAATTACCACAAATCATCAATGATTCCAATTAATCTCTCTGAGGAGGAAGCAGTTCATTTGGCTCAAGTGTTTGAATGTCAACTTGCTCCAATTCCCTTTACTTATCTGGGATTACCCATGGGCACAACTAAACACACAATTAAGGATATTTCGCCTCTAATTGATAGAATTGAAAGGATATTAAATGCTACTGTGTCTTTCCTTTCATATGGGCATAGTCTCATTTTGGTAAACTCTACTCTCTCCTCCCTACCCACTTACATCATGTGTACTTTGGAAGTTCCTTTGGGAGTCATTGACATTGTGGATAAGGCAAGAAGGAGATGCCTCTGTGGAAAATTTAAAGACCAAGAGAAGGTAAATTCTTTAGCAGCATGGAAAATGGTATGCAAACCAAAGGACAGGGGAGGACTTGGGGTAATAGATCTGAAATTACAAAATAAATCACTTATGATCAAGCATTTGGATATGTTTTACAACGATGCGGATTTGCTATGGGTAAAACTAATAAGGGACTCCTATTATCATGAATCTGTCCCACATGCTATTACTATTAGTGGTTCATGATATGTCCATTTTCCATCACTATTCTATACCATAATTCACTATTATTCATTGATATATTTCATATTAAGAGATGATACTTTTGTAATTTCATTTGTTTTTGCATGGTTGATGACTTTTGGAGCATGGACCGCTGCAGTCAGGATTCTGATGGAAAAGGTGCTGTTTGGAGGCAAAATCCGCGAAGATCAGAAAATCCGGGAAGATATACGGAAAATCCTATTTTTCCAGAAGACGAAGGAAGCCAGAAGGAGGAGTAGAGATGGGCCACATGGGGCCCACACCACCCCCTGGTGCGGGCCAGCCTAGGCCGCGCCACCAGGTGGTGTGGCCGCCCTGGTCCACCCCTGGCTCTCCACTCTGGCATATATTATCCTCCCGAAACCCTAATACTCGGGGAGCGACCACAGAAAGATTCCGCCGCCATCAACACCACCATCAAGCTGGACTTCATCGGGATCATCATCATCATCATCACCATTATCACCATCCGCACCATCATCACCACCACCATCTCGCTATAAAAATTGGGTTTAATCTTGCATTGTTCTTAGGGGAAACTTTCCCGGTGTTGATTACTCCTTGTAGTTGATGCTATTGAGTGAACCATTGAATTATTGTTTATGTTCAGATTGTTATACATAATTATTCCATCTCTGATCATGATCCATATGATATCTTGTGAGTAGTTTGTTTTGTTCTTGAGGACATGGGAGAAGTCATGTTGTTAGTAGTGGAGTTGTGTTGAGAAAGATTCAATAGTTTGATATTTAAGTTGTGGTGTACTTCTTCTAGTGGTGTCATGTGAACGTCGACTACATGATACTTCACCTATATGGGCCTAGGGGAATGCATTGTGTATTTGGCTACTAATCGTAGGGGTTCCCGGAGTGACAGAAACCTGAACCCCCGTTAGGAAACCATTGCACAAGGGACGTTAGGGTCTTAGAGTTTAAAGCTGTGGTTAGGTTTCTACCTTAATTACTTTCGTGTACTTACGGATGTTTGCAAGGGGTATAATCATAAGTATGTATTAGTCCTAGGAAGGTTGGTACATCAACACAGGTTCAACCACACAACACTTAGCAAGCTAAAGAAGATTAATCAACTATATGAAGCAAAATCACCTGACAGTCTTCCCATGTGTCCTCGAGAACGTTTGGTCATCTTAAGTAATACAACCGGCTTGTCCTTTGCTACATAAAGGATTGCGAAACTTGCTACATTTATTCCTACTGTCTTTTATTTACTTTCATTATCAAAAACCCCTAAAAATCCATTTGCTAAGTATTTGCAGAGTATTCCTGATCCATACCACTAGCCAGCAGCTTCTGCTCCTCATTGGTTTCGACACTCTTTCTTATCGAAAATACTGCGACACACCCCCTATACTTGTGGGTTATCAAGACTATTTTCTGGCGCCATTGCCGGGGAGTGAAGCGCTATTGGAGAGTGGAACTGGTAAAGGAAACTTCTACTATGAGTATTGATTACTTCTGTTAGTTGCTTTATTTTCATTATAGATAATTCGCTGAGTTTCTTATTTGGTAATGCTACTACCACTGCTAAGGTAGTAGATGAACCACCACCTGCTGAGAATGATGCTTTTAAAATACCTACAAGAATTATTGATCGTGTTTTGGATAACTACTATGTTGGGGATGGAATTGTCCATCCTGGTGATCATTTGCTCTTTATACACGAATTATGCGGGTTGTTCAAGTGTGCAGGTATTACTACAGATCAAGTTAAGAAGATGTAATTCTCATTATCACTAAAAGGAAGAGCTGAGGAATGGTATAAGCTGCTGAAGAATGGTCAAGCTCTGGAATGAGAGGAAATAGTACCTCTCTTTTATTCAAAGTTTTATCCTCCTAGTGAGATTCATAAAAATCGGAATCAAATATACAACTTTTGGCCTCTTGATGGAGAGAGTACAGCTCAAGCTTGGGGGAGATTGAAATTACTAATGCTCAAATGTCCCATTCATGAGCTCCCCAACAATATTATTATCAATAACTTTTATGCAAGGTTTTCTCTTCATGACAAGGATTTATTGGATGCTTCTTGTGCTGGATCATTCACTCGCATGGAAGAAGAAGCCAAATGGGATCTTCTAGACCGTATTGAAGATAATGCTGAAGCTTGGGAGAATGACAAAGGTAGAAAGTCAGGTATGAATTATGATTATGAATGCATTGAATCTTTTATGGGAACTGATGACTTTCAAAATATTAGAAATGTTTATGGTCTAGACTCTCAAGCTATTGCTTCTTATTTTAAGGTTTTTGCTTCCTACATTGAAGTTCCTAAAAAGAAGTGGAATAAGTATCACGAACCTTATAAAGATGTTTCTAAGAGTGTTCCTACAAGAAATACTGAAGTTTATACTGCTAATCATGTTTTACCTGAAACTTCAATTGAGTAAATGCCTTTCACAGTTAAAATAAAGGAACATTCTATGATAGCTAGTATGGCTAGTGAAAGTATAAGTAAAGCTGTTGAACCTGATAAAAAAATGGATGATGAACCTATAATAGCAAATGTGAAAGACTTTGTTACTAAATATGTATAAGAGGGACACACTATCCTTTGTAAGGATACCTCTAATATTGTCTCACAAAGTAGTGTTATGATAGCTAGTATTCCTGTGTTTTCTGTTAGGATAAGTGATCATTGTTACGATGGTCCTTGTGATAGTTATATTGTTAAGTTTATGCATGATACTGAAAGCTACTATGAGAGAGGGAAAAGTGTTCTTATGTATCTCAATAATATCAAGTTTCCTTGTTTTATGCTAAAAGTTTTTATGTTGCACTTCTTTTGCCTTCCTATGCTCGTAGCCTCTGGTTTCAACAACTTGTTTGTTTACAAAATTCCCTTGCATATGAAGTGGGTTAGACTTAAACGTGTGTATTTTTTCTTCTTAATGCTCTCTTTCACTTTAATTCATATTCCTATGTGAGCATTTTCAAAATTATCATGCCCATCTTAATGGCCATAAAGAAAGCGCTTTTTGGGAGACAACCCAATTTATTTTTGTTTTCAGTTTGTTTTTCTTTTTCTTTGAGTGTTGTCAGTTATTACTTTAGTAATAACCGCTCCTTATCCTTTTTGTTTGGTATTTGAGTCAAGATCAACCTCTAATGAGAGAGAAGTAAGATTTGGGGAAGTTGCTGTCCTGAAACAGATTTTTGTGCTTTACCGTAAACATTCGTGAGAGATATCTGTATGTCGGATTGAGCTATAATTTTTTGTGCTTTTTCCCCAGGTTGTTATTTAACTTTCATACGTTTTGCACTTTTTGATTTGAGCAACAGAAGAATTTCGAAAAAATTGATATTTATCTGCTGGTCTGTTTTGACAGATTTTGCCACTCTTGCATTTGCTTCTTTAATCGATTTCTTTTTTGAATTCTTTTTGGGTTTTCGGAAGGAGTTGCTACAGTAGCTTATGTTTTGATGGGTTTCAGTTGAAATTGAACTCAAAAGGTTTTATAACTTCACTTATACTAATTTTGCTAATGAGAACTGTGTGAAGTTTTGTGTGAAAGAAATTTCCAGGTTAGTTGAGATAATGCTGTAATAAGGAAGTGAAAGGGTTTTATGACTCAAGCAATAAGTGTATGAAGATGAAGATATTTATGTTATTCAAGTGGTGACTCCGAAGAATCTACTAAATAACAAATTCAGAGACCTGCAGAGTCCGTTTTCGAATAGGTAACAGTTCTGGTAAGAAAAGTTCCGCGAAAATACTATCCAACTATATTTTTGCAGTTTTTATCCAATAAGGAAAGATATGAAGCGAAAGAGGGACGAAAACGGAGCCAGGGTGGCTCACGCCACCCTGTGGCACGGGCCCACCCCTTGCCGCACCACCAGCTGGTGTGGCCACCTCGGCCTCCGTCTCCGACCCATTTTCTTCCAGTACCTTCCTTTTGTTGTGAAACTTCGTAATATATAATCCCCTAGATCCCCCGAGGTTCGTATATCATGTTCTCGTCGTGTTTTGTTTCGATCTATATCTGCCAGGAACTATTCTTGAAAGTTTAGAAGCACAATGGTGTCCGCCAAGGATAAGGGAAAGGAGCCTATGGAGGAGGATCTCCAAGACCCCGGTGTGGCGCCCCGCAAAACCACTACTAGAAAATCGCGTTGTTTTTGTGCATTGCATCGTCATGACCGCATGCTCATGTCATCATGCCACATTGCATTTGAGCATCGTCATCATCATGCATGGTTTTAGTCTAAACTATTTTCGAAACGCCTAGTTTTGTTTTCTAAATATTCCCGCCTTTATTCAAATCCGGATTATTTTGTTTTGTCTACCAACGGTTTGCAAAAGCCTCGTTTTTAATAAATAAAATATTTCAATTATTTTTGGGAGGCAGCCAGCCAGGCCCGAAAGCCCGGGCGGTCACCTCCAAGCCCTAAACTAAAACCTAGTCTAATTCCTAATCCTACCCAAACCTTTTCTACCAAATAACCTACCCAGCCTATTCTACCCAGTCCCTCTACCTCACTCCCACCAATCGCCGCCTGCCACCTCACCCCAGACGCCACATCAGCCCACCTGTCCACCACACCACCCGCCTCCTTCTCCCTGCCCCTAGGCCCCACCCGCACTAGACATCCACTCCCCTGCCCGCCACCTGGCACGCACGCCCCAACCACCTCGATCCCCACCCCACGCGCCGACCGCACCCCACCACGCGGACCCCGCCAGCCCCGCGCCCCTCCTCTCTCCTCGGTTTTCCTCGACCCCGCCTCCCACCTGACGTCCGCCGCTCGAGCCTGACCCGGTCCCCGCCGCCCCTGTTCCTCCTCCGCCAGGCCCTCCCTCGCGGCCCTCCTCCCGCGCCGGCCGTCGCCCTTCTCTGTTCCCCTCGCGCCGCCACCGGCCGCGAAGCTCAGGCCGGCACCGGAGCCCCTCCCTTCCCCAACTGCCGGCCGCCGCCCCCCTCGATCTCCCGCGAGGCCGCCGCCACCGTCGTTCAATGGGGATCCGCGAGCCGAGCCCGCCGCGTCGGCCGAGCTCTCCGGCCCCGCCTCTCCGCCCCTGACCGCCTCCTCGGACTGCCGCCCACCCAAGGCTGCCCCCTCCTCCCTCGCCGGTCGCCCCGCCGACCTCGCCGTCCTCCCCGTTGCCGTACCCCCGTGCCACCGCCCCGCTCCACCAGCGCCGACCCCGCCGCCTCCGACCCGGCCTCGGCCCTCCACGCTCCCCTCCTCGCGTCCGCGCCCTGCGAGCAGCAGCTCCGCCTCCTCCCTGCGGCTCCCCTTCTTGAGTTCCCCACGCCGGCCTCGCCACATCGCCGTGTCCTTCCTCCTGCTGCCGCGGGCCCCACCGCCGAGACCCACCCCGAGGTTGTCCGCCGCGTTCATCACGCCTGCGGCCTCCTGCTAAGGCCCTGCTCTCTGCCGGTTGTGAGAACTGGGGTTTCCAGGCCACCCTCCTGCAGATTGTTTCTCTATTTTTGTCTGATGCTTGCGCGTGTGCGCTCTGCCATTTTCCCTACCTGTGCATGCCCGTGCGCTGTGGTTTGATGTGCGGCGGTGTGCTCTGAACTATTGGTGTGGTGGTGATGTTGGGGTAGTGGTGATGCTACTACTGATCGAGACCTCTGGTAGACAAGAATGAGCGGGACAAGATGGTGGTGTTGGTGAACCCTCCCTCTAAGAAAGGCATGCGACAAGATCTTCCGAATACCTATGGTACCGAACTAAGTACATCGACACCGAAGCCAGGAGATCCTCACGGAATGCCAAGACCTTCCTCATGGACCCGGTGAACCAAGACCTCCTTCCCACACCGATGCCCGAGGACCGGACACCAAGTTCACCGAAGGACGCCGAACGCCAAGGTCTTCTTCTCAGACCGGAGCCGAACCCAAGACCGACACCGTCACTCGAGAGCTTCACCACGGGATGCCAAGTTCTCCTTCCCGAATGCCAAGATCGACCCGATACGCGGACCCGACAAGATCGTCCCGAACCCGCCATGTTCGCCTACCCGGACACCGTGCGACAAGATCTACTTCCCGGATCCGAAGACCCCGGTACCCGATCCACTCAAGTTCGCCATCGACGACAAGATCGACATCGACCAGGGCGAATCCGATGCGCCCCCGATGCCAAACCAAGTCCTTCTTCCCAGATGCGACAAGATCTACTCTGTTGTCCGAGACCGATCCCGTCGAGCCGTTTTCGCCCCCGTCGAACCTGTCGAACCCCGAACCCCTCGGAGCCCAAGTTTTCGTCGAACCCTAAATGTGATTCCCTATCCGAGACCCCCCATTATTTTTATAGTATGATATTATCGACTGTCGCATATTAAATTGTTCATCTCGCATGCATATCATAATCACGCCGGATCTTTTGCCGTAGTATTAAACATTGCATCCGGTGTTTCTTATAGTGTTTGCTTCTTCGCGGATTAGGCCGATGAGTGGATGCAGGTATCGACAAGTTCTCTGGATATGATCCGTCGGCAGTGTTTCCCAGGCGAGCATTCTCCCTCTTTCTACCTATTTTGCATTTATAGTCTTTACTTCCTCCTATTGATCTATTGCTATCCGTGTCGCGATGCTTTAGTGTTCCGTGCCAGATATATTCCTTGCAGCCGTTATATTGCCTTGGACACCTCCTATTACTCGTTGCTTGATAGAAAGCTGGCCCTACGAGTCGTAGTTGCTTGCTCAGGTGTTGCCTCGCGTCGTCGATGTTCCACAGTTGTTGGGCGGTTGGCAAATGTTTAATGGTGGTGTTGATCATGTTTCTAATTACAGCTTATTAATTAATGTTGCTAGTAGATTAATGCAGAGGCACCGGTGGGTAATAGTAATTATTTGGTTCTTAATCGCTCACTAGTGTCCCCTAGGACCCGAGTTCTTGACACCTGTTCCGAGATCGAGCGTGCTAACCACAGGTGGGGTGTGTGGGCACCCCCATCGGCTTACTACCTGATTTCAAAGTACTGTACCGGGGGCCACAAGTAGTTTGGGGCTTTATTACTATTCTGTACTTATGCCATGTTTACTGCTTTATTTAATTTGTGCGTGGAGCACCTGTACTGTTTTGGATCGCGCCACGTTTTCGCGGTATCGACAAGCCCAGTCACACTTTTTGGGTTCCTAGTCGTTTACCGTCGTCGTCGCAAACCCTGGGTCCGTCTCAGAGCCGGCCGACTTTGTTACGGGTAGCTTAGTGGGGTGGCCCCCATGTACTTGCTTTGGGTCTGGGAAACTTCATGACTTAGGCCCCGCCGACATACCGATGGGTGTATGTTAATTGATCTGGCAAAAAGGGTCGAAGTGCGTGTGGATACTTTGGTGCACCCCTGCAGGGTTAAATCTTTTCGAAAAGCCGTGTCCGCGGTTATGGACGACTTGGAGCACAGTTTCTCGACCATAGATAACTATAACTACAGTTTACTGTTATAATCTAACCTGTATCCGAGATGAATAGTAAGTTGGATAACTGCCATGAAAAGATTAAATAAAATTGCCAACCGTGTGAGTTTCCTCGGCTGGACTTCCTCGTTTGGTCTCGAGGGGGAATACCAGGATGAGTATGTTTGGTGTTAGTATCAGGTTGGATCCGAATAGGTATTTCTTATCCCTCTCTTATAGCCGCCAGTGTTACAGAGTCTCTATAGGTTGTTTCGTGTCGCTGCGCTGCCGCTTCAGCCCACCATACCTATGTAGGCGAGAGCCGCCGAATTCTTGCCTCGCCATGTGCTGGCCTCAGTACTGACGCTCCTCTTTTTCCTTTGCTTGTCGGCACCCCTTTTGTTTTAGCAGGTTTGAGATCGCCGTCGTTAGCAGGGTTACCCTTCCGGCTTGGCCTGGGCAGGGTTATGGACGCCATTGGTTATTCTTCAGGGCTCTTAGCCCCATTTGCATCTTTTCCATAGACGGAGGCTCTATCGTTTCAAGGTGTTTTGGATCTTTGTATATTATATCTGTATTCTTGACTCATGGAGTCACTGTTGTATATATATATATCTGTTCTGTGGGTCCCATCGAGGACTGTTGTGTAATGGTATTACTTCGTTTTCCACCCGCACGAAATTGCCTGGTGGGCGTCCTTGAATCGTTTCTATGCGGGTTTGGCGGAAAGGGCTAAAACTTGCATAGGGCCGATTCGAGGGTGTTACACCCAGGTAGGAGAAGGAGATCAAGAGTGAAGGTGAAGAGGAGGCAAAGCACACCGGTACTACCGTTGCAAGCATTGGAGTGGTGGCGATCCCTGCCAGGATCGATGTCAACTAGAGGGAAGCCTCTGCGTCACTTTTTGGCACCACGAACACCTTCTCCAAGCACCAAGAGTCCCTTCCATACCTTTATCCATAACCATACAGGAAAAGAAGACTGCAAGGAAGGAGAGTGGGGAAATAATCACAAGAGCTGGGATTCACAACCTGACATGATCATGCACCACATCAAGCACAACTCGGAGTTGATTCGTACTCTCACCTTCGAGATTGAGGACTTGGGGAAATTGGTCAAAAAGCTCATTGAGAGGATACCACCACCACCGAAGGAGTAATTCGTCACTAGGTTTGGCATCCCCTTGGTTTGTTCCAAGCTTGGGGGAGTGCTGCGGTATCACATCACTATCTTCTACCTTTCTACCTTTTTAGTAGAGTCATATCATGAATAGAGAAATTATCATGTAGGATGGTTTGCATTATGGAAGTGTCCCCTCTCTCGTTAGATATGTATCCCTTGGTGTGATTTGCCATTATGGAATATTAATGAGAAGTTCTATCATTTACTCTTTTGCATATCTTATATTAGTTTTCAATTCATGGTTATATGATTGATCTTGTTGTTAGTATTGGTGTCACTTTGGGATCATTGAGTTAATTTAGTTGGTTTTGGCAAACCTGGCTTGGTCAGTAGCAACACTATTTTTGAGAATTGAATGAAAAGATTAAAGTACTCTAAAGAAATATAATTTCATCATCTTTCTTTCTTGATTTGCTCATAAGTTTAGTATTCTCTGGTTAAGATCTTTTGTGCTTCCAAGGAACATTGCATGTTTGTCTTTATCACTTGTATGTTTATTTGTTTCCTTCAACTCTTATACTTGCTACCCAGGCTTGCTAGCCAAAAACCTGTACCAAGAGGGAATTCTTCTCGTGCATCCAATCCTTAAACCAAAACATATGCCATTTGTGTCCACCATACCTACCTAGTAGCACTATTGCTATTCGAAGTAAATTCTTGTTTTTATCTACCTTCCAAATTAAACTTGTTATGTGAAAATTAGTAATTAAAGCTCTCACGAACTTGATGGCACACTTTATTTTCTTACACTTAATAAACCTGAACCACTGGGTCCTTCTTTGTTGCGTATATGCTTGCGCTTTATGAGTTGAAGTTAGCAGAACCATGTATCATGGGGAACGCTTTCAACACTGCATTGGTACTTAGTACCTAGTTGATATCATGATTCTTTTGCCTATGGATCCTGGCGGTGTGAAATAAAAGGGGAACTTGTAAGATCATGGAGTTTGTATGTGTGTTAGAGAAACACCTGGGCCGCTAGCCTACGCCATGCCTAATCATGGTGGAAACTTGCAGCATAACTATAGTGAGCATTCTATGAAGCATCCTCAATAAAAACCTATGCAAATAGCAAATAAAAAGATTGCTGAGATGCTCATTGTCTGCTTGCCTTGTTGTTTTGATTATGGGATAGCTCCTGTGTCATGTGCAAGGGGTACCCTATTGTCGTTCTCTATGATACACATGTATTTACAATGACAAGAGCTTACTCGTGACTGAAGTTGAGTAGCATGAGGTTCGGTCTTCGTAAGTAAGGGGCATGGGACTTCAATTTATAACTTGTCAAGCATATCCTCTTAGTTCTGTCACTCTAACGTTAATCACCAAAAGATTCCTATGATAGGGGCAATGAGAGCTGAAAGCTAAAAAGTACCATAATTTTTGGAAGCTCTTTTTGAAACTTGCAATCCCTGCTTCCCTCTACGAAGGGCCTTTGTTTTACTTTCTAGTTGAGTCAGTCAACCTATTCCCTTCTATATCAACAAGTATTTTTAGTTGTTGTGTTTCATTCATTCATATGATGATTTATTCAATCATGTTTCTTATGTTCCTTGTTTTCCACATTGGTCTTATCTTGGTGATTACTACTTTGAAAGCTATCATTGAAAATCAGTTATTTGTGAACTCCAGCAAATTATCAACTATTCTTTGACCAAGAGCTAAGTTTGCCATTACCAATTATGATTCACTTTATGTATCTTTATTGTGTTTCCTTTACTTATTGCAAGTTAAGTTATATAATAGTGAGTGTTCTTCTATTATGATCTATGTATTGATGAATGTGATGCTTCTTGTCCGTATTCTTCTATCGACTCTTCACTCCATAAACCTGAGGCCATGTTTATTGAGCTCAGTTTCGCTTGGGGACAAGCGAAGTCCAAGCTTGGGGGGGGGGGAGTTGATACGTCCATTTTGCATCACTATTCTATATCATAAGTCACTGTTATTCATGATATATTTCATATTAAGAGATGATACTTATGTAATTTCATTTGTTTTTGCATGGTTGATGTTTTTGGAGCATGGATCGCTGCATTCAGGATTCTAATGGAAAAGGTGCTGTTTGGAGGCAAAATCCGCAAAGATCAGAAAATCCGGTAAAATATACGAAAAATCCTATTTTTCTAGAAGACGAAGGAAGCGAGAAGGAGGAGTGGAGATGGGCTACAGGGGGCCCACACCACCCCCTGGCGTGGGCTAGCCTAGGCCGCGCCACCAGGTGGTGTGGCCGCCCTGGTCCACCCCTGGCTCTCCCCTCTGGCGTATATTATCCTCCCGAAACCCTAATAATCGAGGAGTGACCATAGAAAGATTCCGCCGCCTCTACGAGGCAGAAAACACCGAGAGAGAAAGATCTCTCTGCGAGATAGAATTCTGCCAAGGGAATTCCTTCCCGGAGAGGGGAGATCGTCGCCATCAACACCACCATCAAGCTGGACTTCATCGGGATCATCATCATCATCATCACCACCATTATAACCATCATCACCACCATCATCTCGCTATAACAATTGGGTTGAATCTTGCATAGTTCTTAGGGGAAACTTTCCCGGTGTTGATTACTCCTTGTAGTTGATGCTATTGAGTGAACCATTGAATTATTGTTTATGTTCAGATTGTTATACATCATTATTCCATCTCTGATCATGATCCATATGATGTCTAGTGAGTAGTTCGTTTTGTTCTTGAGGACATGGGAGAAGTCATGTTGTTAGTAGTGGAGTTGTGTTGAGAAAGATTCAATAGTTTGATATTTAAGTTGTGGTGTACTTCTTCTAGTGGTGTCATGTGAATGTCGACTACATGATACTTCACCTATATGGGCCTAGGGGAATGCATTGTGTATTTGGCTACTAATCGTAGGGGTTGCCGGAGTGACAGAAACCTAAACCCTCGTTAGGAAACCATTGCACAAGGGATGTTAGGGTCTTAGAGTTTAAAGCTGTGGTTAGGTTTCTACCTTAATAACTTTCTTATACGTATGGATGTTTGCAAGGGGTATAATCACAAGTATGTATTAGTCCTAGGAAGGTTGGTACATTAGCACAGGTTCACCCACACAACACTTAGCAAGCTAAAGAAGATTAATCAACTATATGAAGCGAAAGCTCTTGACAGTCTTCCCATGTGTCCTCGAGAATGTTTGGTCATCTTAAGTAATGCAACCGGCTTGTCCTTTGCTGCATAAAGGATTGAGCCACTTGCTGCATTTATTCCTACTGTCTTTTATTTACTCGTACTTTATTTGCTTGCTTTATCAAAACCCCTAAAAATCCGTTTGCTAAGTATTTGCAGAGAATTCCTGATCCATACCACTAGCCAGCACCTTCTAATCCTCGTTGGGTTCGACACTCTTACTTATCGAAAATACTGCGATACACCCCCTATACTTGTGGGTCATCAGTTCGTTCTGGTGGAGGGGAATTTTAAAGCTTACTTATGAATAGAGGTCCATTTCAAAGTGCAATGTGGGAACTGGTTTCAGCATTCTTTTTTGGAATGACATGTGGCAGGAAACTTTACTTGCTACTAAATTTCCAAGGCTTTATTCTTTTGCTCGTGATAAAATGACTTCTATCAGAGAAATGTGTATGCTGAGTAATCTTCGTGAGGCTTTTCACTTGCCATTATCTGCTGAGGCATTTCAAGAATACACTAATTTGCATGAAAATCATGCTAGTTTGAACTTAACGCAGCAGGAGGATCAATGGAACTATATTCTCAATAAAGGAGTTTACAAGTCATAGGCTTATTATCACCATTGTTTCTCCATGATGCACAATAATCTAATATAGAAAATTATCCGGGAGAGCAAATGTATGTCCAAGCATAGATTTTTTGCTTGGTTATTATTGCATGACAGACTGAATACAAAGTAAGTGTTACTTAGAAGAAACTAGAAGGTAACTGACAATCATGACTGTGTTTTGTGTCCTATTGGAGTCATGGAAGATTGGAAGCACCTTTTCTTTAGGTGTAATTTTGGCACTAGAGTCTAGAATTATATTCAGATACAGTGGTTGAATAAATCTCCTATGGATAGTTTTAACCAAGCGTTCAAATCCTTCCATGCACCATGTTTTCTAGAGATTGCAATTTTAGTATGCTGAAATATTTGGAAGCAACGGAATAATTGGGTTTTCAAGCACATAAAACCAACTTTCAAGGGTTGGAGGGAAGGATTCATATATGATGCTACATTGTTGCCGAATAGACTAAAGGATAAGCAGAGGGATTTAATGTCATCATGGATTGACAATTTATCCTAACTTAGACAGTTTTTTAGTTTAGTTTTCCCTTCTCCGTACATATGTTGTAACTGAATTTAGGACTATTTTTTGTTTCTTTATTGATTAATAAAGGGCTGTGGGGGTCTCCCCTGCAGTAGAAAAGGCTTCAAAAATGGGATTAGGCGCCACCTTGGGACATGGCAGTCCCCTGAGGAGGCAGCACGTGCCTATGACTGCATGGTAGTCCAGTACAGAGGGGCTAGGGCGACCCTCAACCTCCCGAAGGATCGAGCTAGGCCCATTCAAAATAAGTCCGTGGGTATGAGAGTCGCCACGAGGATGGAGGAGCAAGAGCACCGACTGATCGAGAGACAACTTGTTGACTCCTTGGTTCAGGCGCTCTGTGTGGATCCTACGGTGATGGTGCATCAGTAAGAGGTCTTGGCGACCACTAGGGACCAGCATCCCGTCCAGGAGTCTGGTCCCTCTAGGTCCGACGGCGTCTGTTCCTCCACCGCGCGCCCTCAGGGCCCGTACTACGGGTTCAGCCCTGATGACTTCACCGTCACACCCATGTTGTCTGCTGACCTAGGTTCCTTAGGTTTGTCGTCCGATGACGACGACGACAACAACGCCTGATCTAGCTATACTTTCTCATATATTACTTTAGACTTATCCTGCTAGACTTTGTCATATATATTACTTATCCTGCTAGACATGGATCAGCTACTTGTCATATATATTACTTATCCTGCTACTTAATTACTTTATAAATATGTTTACTATGCGTTTTCTTTCTAGTTAAATATATAGAATGGATCAAGTGTGCAACAACTATGCACAACCATTGGGGAGGTGCCTCAATAAGAAGTTCCCCATAGTGCTCCCTATTGGGTTCGAGGCTAGGACGGTATGTGCTCTATGAGATACACAGTATCATGGATGTCTCTATATATATAATCAAAAATAAACCATGGACTTTCTTGTATTGTTATTGTTTTACACAGTCAATCCCTTGCACTTGGAGACGGGACTTCATGGACCATTTCGATAGAAACACCATGGACGATGTCATGTTTGAGGTCACTTTGATGTCAGATGCTGATCTTGACAGGAGTTATGTGGTTACAGTGACCAAAATAGCGATCAGGACATCTTTTAGTGGACCTGGCTGGATAAACTTCTTGAATGATCATGACATGCAATACTGAGACAAGATAAAGATCTTTCTCATGCATCAAGTAGCCGTAATCTACTACATGTACATGCCCCCTGACAATGATATCCAACAGTAAGCTAGCTATGTAGTTGAGACCATCGTATTAAATGTCGTTTACTTTATACATGGATTCTTTTTTTGACTTTCTTCTCAATATATGTAGATTGGATTATAGCGAAGAAGCGTGCAGCAATTGTGGTCAACATAGTTGGCATTGCATGGACAGGAAGATCACCATACCTCTCCCTGCGAACTTTAGTGTTAGGACGTTATGTTCTCTGAAATTCATGTGGAGAATGTAAATATATATATGTTCGATGAAAATCACGACTAACTGTTCTGTCCTATGATTTTACTCAGTCAATCCATGGCGGTGCATGACATGGCTTCATGGACTATCTCCATAGAAGCATGGATGAGGTCGCCATGTTTAGTGTCACTTTGACGCATCATAATCATCCCGATAGGACGTACCAGGTTAGGGTCACCAACGAGGAGGCCCGAACATATTTTAGTGGTCCTGGATGGAACAGACTCCTCATCTCGTAGGACGATATGAAAGAGGGACGAGAGTTCATGTTTTTGCTCAGTCATACTTATGGCATCATCTATTTCACTTGCTTTCCTCATGAGTCTTCCGACGAGGGTGAAGATGAGTGAACTCTAGAAAATGCTATATGAACCAATGTCCCAACTATATTGAACATTTGGTGGATACTGCTACTATTTCCCATGTTAATATGTATTTTGCTATCATTATCCTGTATACTATGTATTCCTATATTCATCTGCGTATTCTATCTATTTTTTTGCTCTGATATATAATACTGATGGCGAACAAATTGTATTACCCCTGGGGAAGGGATGTGTGCTAGTGTTAGGGGACATTATCCCTGGTGAATGGGGCGACTCGCTGGTGCTATTATCAGTTATCGCTGACGAATCGTATGCTTAGCCTGCTATAATGCATTACCGCCAGCGAGATGCTCACCGGCGAACAGGGACTTGCTAGTGGTAGGCCATTTTGGTGCGCCGATAGTGAGCCTTTCCCAACTAGTGCCTAGAACATGTTGGAATGCATTGTAGCACCAGTGTGATAGAGGGTGCATCACCACACCCACTTCAGTGTGTGTAGTCATCTGGATCATTGTTGTTCGAAAAAGAACACATGCAATGACACTTCGTGTGTGAAACCATGGTCAGAAAGCCCAAGAAAAAGTAGGAATGCAACTGCCACATGAAATGGAGCACCACTATGATCGAGGTTGCATCACCACATGCACTTCAGTGTTTGTGTTCATGTGGATCATTGTGGTTTGGAAAATAACACATGCAATGAAGTTCCAAATGTGTCAAACCATGGTCAGAAATCCCTAGAACATGCTAGAATGCAACTGCCACATGCAATGGAGAACCAGTGTGACAGAGGCTGCATCATCGTAGTCACTTGAGTGTGTGTGGTCATGTGGCTCATTCTGGTTTGGAAAACAAAATATGCAATGACACTACATGTGTCAAACCATGGTCGGAAATACCTAGAACATGCATTGGAGCACTTGCATTGGAGCACCTGCATGACAAAGGTTGCATCACCACACCCACTTTAGTGTGTGTGGTCATGTTGATCATTGTGGTTTGGAAAAGAACTCATGCAATGACACTCCATTGTGTCATACCATGGTTAGAAAGCCCTAGAACATGCTGGAATGCAACCACCACATGCAATGGAGCACACGTGTGACAGAGGTTGCATCACGACACCTACTTGTAACATCCCAAAACTTCAAACCAAGGTTATTAAGATCCAAATCATCAAAATTAGGGTTAACAAAAACTTTTCCAATTGAAATTATTAAAGCATTCATATGTGTGTGCATTTTAAATAGGAGTTGCATTGAATTGCCATGGTTAAGTGATCCATTGCTTGTAAAATGATTCTTAGGTGAAGTAAACATCATCTAGATCATTCCCAAACAAATCCCAAAGAAAAACAAATAAAACAAATAAAAGAAGCAAATGGTCATTTGTGCCAAATTAACTACCATGCCTACTTTGGCTATTCCTAGAACTCAAAACCTAACAGAAACAAATGTGGATCTTTGCACCCCTTGCTAGTACACATAATGATGTACCAAGGCCCACTTTGTGATCTGCCAAAAACATTCAAACACTAAATTTAAATGGCAGTTGAAATTTGACTCTTTTTCATATGGGAAGATCCCACTATTTCAAAAACCACTCAAACAAGCTCAAATTACAAAACCCAAGCACCCACAGAGTCTCAAGCTTAATACTAGAACACCCACCAAAAATCTTTTCAAAATTCAAGAAGAAAGTTCTTGCGGCCATTTCATCAAACACATGGTAGGCATGATTTACACCCTAATCCTAGCTCACTGTTTGCAACAGGGTTTTGCCCCCAAATGATCTCCATTTAATCCCTCTGTCCCCTCTTGATCTAACCAGGTCCTTAGCACCCATCCCCTACCTCCCTAGTGGCATTGCCATGCCAACCCGAGCCCATGCCGCCGGCCAAATCTTGAAACCGCCCCAGCAGACCACCTCCCTCTCTCTCGCCATGTCTACGAGCTAGCCAGGACCTCACCGCCACTCTCTGTCCCCTGCCCGAGCCAAGCCAGAGCGTGGACAACCTAGGAACCACCGCGCCCAGTGCGTCTGCACCACGCCGAGCACGCGCTAGAGCGCCGCGCCCGACACGGGTGTACGCGCCGCCTCTCGACCGCAGCCCGTGTCCACCGCTCCGCCACGACCCCAGGAACACCGCAAACATGTCCATTCGCCGCCCAACGCACCACAGCAACCGCTCGCTGTGGAAGCCACCGCCTCTGTCGTTCAGAGCGCGCGTACCGCCCGACCGCATACCACCGCCCCTAGTCCCGCATTGTTCACGTACAACATCGCCAGGAGACCAGCGACCGTCCCCTACCCCGAGCCATGCCGCGAGCACGCTGTGCAGCCCTCGCTGGAGCCGCTCGCCCATGCCTCTCGGTCCCGTCGTCGTCCTATAAATAGAGGCCACCCCCAGCCCCATTCAGCACACCACTCACCTCCCCTAACCTCACTGACCGTTCCCCACCTCTAGCCGGAGCAGCGCGAGCACTTGCTCGCAGGAATTTGGCCGGAGTAGCCCGCAGCAGAGGAGGAAAGGGCGACGTCGATTTCATCCACCCCCGGAGATGCCTCGACCATCCCTGACCTCGCCGTCGTCGCTGGAGCCCTGGTACGCCCCCTGAGCACCCCCACCGAGCCGCTAGGGTTAGAGTTCGCCGGTGATAGGTCCGTCGTCGACGACGAGCCCTAGCCGTTGATCCCCGTTCTAATCTAAAGGCCCACATCACCCCGTACCGCTTCTCGCGTTATGAGCCGTTGACCGGTGGACCCCCTATCAGCTGAGCCCCGCGCCGCGTAGTGTGACTGGGCCGGCCCGTTAGCTTTCCCGCGTAACCCTTTTAGTTTGAATTAGCATTTTTCTATTTAGTTTAAACCTATTCTGTCCTCTAGTTTGAAATTCAATTTAGAGAGATTTACAAATCCAAATGGAGTGATTCCAATTTTTCTAGAAAGCTACTAAAAGATCTATCCAAGCCCTTTGGATTTAATTCAATTAGAGTTAGAGATCTCTCCTAGTAAAAACAACAAAACAAAAGCATTTGCACCTTGCAACATTTTTATAAAATCAACCATGATAGCTTTTGAGTTGATTCCAACTCTCAAAAATCACATTTCACCATACCTATCTGAATATGTAATAATATTAGGGTTTACATGCAGTGACTTTGGACTCGTACCAAAATAATGCTATATAGGCATTTCTAGTCATTTTAAATCATTAAATAATGAATTAAACTAAAATAATTGTGATCTAACCCTTAAATCACATTCCCACATGTTAGAATATGTGGTGATGACATGAGTCCACATGATCCCATATTTTGAGTGGTGAATATTATGTCTTAGTTAATTTTTCAATGAGTAGAAATTACTTTTCTAAAATAAAAAGGATGCAACTATTGAATAAAACTTGTGATGCTAGTGATGATAATAGATCATCAAATGGGTGCCTTAGAGTGCTAATTAGACTAGTTAAGTATTGCTTGGTGATTGTGTACTCTGTATGTATTTATAGATGATAGTACCGACCAAGCTTTCGAGGAGGAGGAGTTCTACCAAGAAGAAGAAGAAAACTTCAACCACTGCACCAACCAAGGCAAGCTAACACTTGCAAGTATAATGCTTAGCAAGCTAGGATTAAACTAGATGGTTTAGCAAAGATGCTTAAGGCATGCCTTGGTTACACTACCTTGACTAGTATTTACCCCAAGTATTATTTTCCAAGCTTTACTTCCTTTACTTTACACAAAGTTTTTTACTTATTTAGAAGGTAGCATACAGAGTATAAAACTTGGCCTATTTAGATAACTTTAAGATGTCATTCTATGGAATGAGATTGATCCCATCTTTCCACCTCATTGAACACTCTTAACTTAGTTGTTTAGAGTAGATAAAAACTTGAGTCACTTTCCATGGGAACACTTGGTGAAAATGAATTATGAAAACCTTGGAATGATGAGTCATTCTATTGAGATGTTTTGACATGTGTTGAGAAACACAAATGGTTTATGATGGTGAAAATATTGAGGCATGAGCCTTAACCCTTTTACAAAACTGATGGTTGGATTCGGATGCGATTCCATTCCAAATTTACCGTACAACCACAATACATGAATTGGGTAAGGCTTAGCCGGAAGTTTATATGCATTAGTATTAGTTTCCTCGCAGGAGAGGTTTGAGCTGAGGCTACCTCTCAATGTAGTCCACCTATGCAGTGCCCAAGATGATAGATGGTCATGGTTGGGAGGCCATGCTCATAGGAGAGGTGCTTATACTAGGGTGTGTAAAGGAAAGGTTATGTTTGATTATCTGCATACTAAGTATGATGATTCAGGGTTATCCCTGACAGATGTATCGAATCTTGTGGTGAAAGTGTACCACCTCTGCAGAGTGTCAAACTATTCGAATAGCCACGTCTGCGGTTATGGACAGTTGGAATGCCCATACTGTTTTGTTGTCAGATGTTTTCAAAATAACTTGTGAAATGAATGACGAATCGTGACTTGACCACAACATGGTTGTGATCATGACACTAGCTTCCCAACTTAAGTGATTCTAGAACTTTATTTTCTCTTTCTTTGCTTCAGAACTCAGCTTAGGTTTCAAACTTAACTTTATAGTAAACTTAGATTTAGCACTTGACTTTAGAATTATACTACTTGTTAGTGGTAGTTTGCTTGTACTTAAAGAGTAGTCATGCCTTGTGTCCCTGGCTATTCTCATGGCCAGAATATGAAGGAGACTACCAAGATGATGGCCAGTGGGACGGCTATGATAACTAGGACTATCCGCCTTCGTCAGCATTGCCTGTGCCCTTGAAGATGGACCCCACCGCTACGCTTATCTTTTATTTCGCTGCTTGTTGTATTAAGACTGGATCATGAGATCCTTATTTGTGTAAGACCTTATGTATGGTTTGTAATGGATGATGTACTGTGATATCCAATCTGTTATGTCTCGAAAAAATGGTAATCCTGGGATTGCGAGGTATGGCATAACAGGCATCTGGGATTAAAAATCCGGGTGTTGACAAGTTGGTATCAGAGCCATCCTGACCATAGGAGACCCTAGTTAGAATGGACGGCCAAACAAAATCTTAGTTTCAAAACCAAAGTGAGTATTTATGAAAAACTAATTCCTCTCTTATCCTTGGGGATTCATTCTTTCTCAAAAATTCATGTTCCTCAAAATTCTTACATTTCTACTTAAAATCTGACACACTTGATCACTTCACTAACTTCCTCATCCTTGATTCTTGTAGATGGAGTCTCAGTTCAGCAAGTTCTATCAGTTGGGAAACGGAGTTCAGCTGATCTTCAAGAGGGATCTGGATTCACTGTCGGAGTTACTGGGACGCCCACATCCGGAGTTTCTTGGAGCTCAACTTCCAGGACCCCCAGGAGGAGATTTTCAGTGGCTAGTCACTGCTGATCTTAGAGGAAGCATCGAAGCACCAACATCCGGGAGAATTCAGTTCTCCGTGAGAGAGAACAACTGGCTAGATAGATTAGCCAGGGCAATGCATGAAGCTCTCGCACGTCTCTGTGCCCTTAGCGTCAACCAAATCTAAGGAACCCGTTTTGCTCACTATGCAAGACGTGACTTCATGGGAATGCCGATGTAGATGCCAAGTCATCCAGCACTGAAGCACCAAGTGGAGAACCTCGACTTCCTGTTGTACGATCGTCAGAAGGAGTTGGACAATGCTAGGGAGCTCGCCAACCAGAACCGTGCCATTGCCGACCAGAAGGCCCAGACTTTCTTACTTCTAGTCAAGGATCATCAGTCTCTTCGCCTCCAGCGCGAGAAGAAGGATCACACCATCGCCCGCCTTCGCAAGAAGGTGGCCGACCTCGAGAAGACCGTCAAGGAGCAGGAAGCTAAGCTTGCAGCCAAGGAGGAAGAAGAGGAGGGTGAAGACATCTAGGGAGACATGGATTCTTACCTCAACAATGATGATGACTTTTTGGAGGAGGATGTTGTGGACTTCTACACTGATGATGAGGACTCTGACTTCATCGACGATGAGTAGATGCACTAGAGCACTATCGTAGCATGAGATGTATCGGTCCCACTGTATCGTAGCTTGCAGAATGGTTCTTCAAACCATCTGTTTTCCTTTGATTTTTGTGGTGTGCGTTTGTATCGTGTGCTTGTTTGCATGAATGCAAAGGAAGTTAGTTGCAAAACCTGAGTCAAACTCAAAGCTTTAGCTTTGAAACCAAAACCATGAACCTTAGAACTTTCTCTCTTACCCCCTTATCTACCTCAATCATCAGATGACTGGTGGGAACCAAGGAGGGAGTAGCTCGCAAGACCCAATGTTGTAGATTATGCAGATGTTAGTTGCAGACCATGAAGCCAGCAGGGCAGAGCGCCAAGCCAACTTAGCAACATTGCAGCAGATAGCTCAGATGGCCCAAAAAAACCAGGGACATGGAAACCAGGATCACCATGGATCCAAACTCAAAAACTTCCAGAATACCAATACCCCAATCTTTACTACTTCAGAAAACCCACCAGATGCTAATGACTGGTTGCACACAATGGAAAATAACTTAGAAGGTGCAGGAGTTGATGACAACGAGAAAGGTCTCTTCGCCACCCATTATCTGGTAGGAGATGCAAGAGCTTGGTGGACTAGTATCCACAACATGAACCATGGTCAAATGATGACAGGGGAAGCATTCAAATTCAGGTTCAGCCGCACCCACGTGCCGCAGGGTCTGGTCAACAGAATGAGGGATGAATTCCATGACTTGAAGCAAGGTAGAATGACTGTGGTGGAGTACCGTGACAGATTCCTGTCACTTGCCAGATATGCACCTGATGAGATCAACACGGAGGCCAAGAAGAAGGAGAGATTCCTGAACGGACTGCATGATGAGATGCAGACTGTCCTCGTCAACATCCGTTTCGAGGATCTCGAAGAGCTAGTCGACACTGCCATTTAGATGGAAGGGAAGATTAACCAGGAAAACGACAACTGCAAACGTCATATGATGCAACAATCTGGATCCAGCAGCCACCAGAAGTACCGTCCCAACCCCTCACCAGGATATGCACCAAGGAACAATCGACCCCCAATGTCTCGCCCAAGCTACCCCAACCGTAGCGGAGGCAATGTGAAGTCCGGAGGAAACAATCACAACTCCGGCAATGCCAACAACTTCAACCGTGCACCTCCCAAGAGTAATAACAACAACAACAACACTGCACCCAGAACTGGCAGCAATGCTGTACCTGTCACAGCAAAAGACAAGTCCCAGATCACTTGTTTCGAGTGTGGAGTGAAGGGTCACTATTCCAATGAGTGTCCCAAGAAGACTGCATCCACTGCCAATGTGAATGCCCCAGCTCAACATCAGGGCCGTGTTCAACCACGGAGAAAATTTGCCCCAGGGAACCCTCACCACCGCAACGGTCATCTCTTCCACATGAACGCCGAGGAAGCCCAGGAAGCGCCAGATGTAGTGCTGGGTATGTTTTCTATCAACTCAGTTTTAGCAAGAGTATTGTTTGATTCTGGAGCATCGCATTCATTTGTCACCGAAGAATTTGCATGCACTAGTAAGATTCGCCCAACCAACCTGAAGCATGTCATGATAGTTCAAATCCCTGGTTCAACAACCAAAGCTAGAAAAATTTGCAAAGCTGTGCCTATAAGAATACATGAGATAAATTTTTATGCCAACCTAATTGTACTCGGAACCAAAGGTTTGGAAGTAGTACTAGGTATGGACTGGATGTCAAGGCATAAAGGAATGATAGACTGTGCTAAGAAAGCCATCACCATGACCAGTAGCTCTGGAGTAACCGTAGAGCATATCTCTGAAACCTTACCCCGTCAATTCAAGTGAAACAAGAGTCTAGCCCTCCCCACCATAGACCAAGTCAGAGTAGTCTGTGAATACCCCGACGTATTCCCAGATGAATTGCCAGGTATGCCCTCGGATAGGGATATTGAGTTCATTATAGAACTAATCCCGGAACCGGACCCATAGCCCAGAGACCCTATAGCATGAACCCCTCAGAGTTAGTGGAACTGAAGAAGCATTTGGATGCCATGTTAGAAAAAGGCTTGATTCAACCAAGTGCATCGCCATGGAGATCACCAGTGCTATCCGTCAACAAGAAAGATGGAGGCAATCGTTTGTGCACAGATTACCGAAAGTTGAATGACGTCACCATCAAGAACAAGTACCCTTTGCCAAAGATAGATGATCTATTTGATCAGTTGACTGGAGCCCAGGTATTCTCAAAGTTTGATCTTAGGACTGGTTATCACCAACTTAAGATTCGTGCAACAGATATTCTGAAGAATGCCTTTACTACTCGCTATGGTTTATACGAGTATACGGTTATGTATTTTGGATTAACCAATGCCCTTTCTTATTTTATGAATCTCATGAATAAGATCTTTACGAATTTCCTAGATAAGTTTGTAGTTGTGTTTATCGACGACATCCTTATCTACTCCAAATCGGAAGAAGAGCATGAGAAACATCTGAGAATCATCTTAGAAACCCTGAGAGAGCATCGGTTATATGCCAAGTTCAGCAAGTGTGAGTTTTGGCTGAAAGAAGTAGGATTCCTAGAACATATTGTGTCTGCCGGAGGAGTCTCTGTTGATCCCGCCAAGATCAAAGATGTCGAAGAATGGGGATCCCCAACCACTCAAACCCAAGTCCGTGAATTTCTCGGATTAGCGGATACTATCGCAAGTTCGTAGAAGGATTCTCGAGCATTGCCAGACCCATGACCCAATTGTTGAAGAAGGATAAGAAGTTTGAATGGACAGACAAATGTGAAGCCAGTTTCCAGGAGCTAAAGAAGAGATTGATATCAGACCCAATATTAGTCATGCCAGACGTCAAGAAGCCGTTTGATGTATATTGTGATGCATCCAAGATTGGTCTCGGATGTGTGTTGATGCAAGAAGGCAAAGGCACCGCGTATCTGTCTCGACAACTGAAGCAGCATGAGCAGAACTATCCGACCCATGATCTTGAATTAGCAGCCGTAGTTTTGGCATTGAAGACATGGCGTCATTATCTGATGGGTAATCGCTATGAGATTTACTCAAATCATAAGAGCTTGAAGTATATTTTCACTCAGAAGGAGCTGAATATGAGGCAAAGGAGATGGACAGATTTAATCAAGGATTATGACCTCAACATTCACTATCACCCCAGCAAAGCCAATGTGGTAGCGGATGCTCTTAGCAGATTGCCGTGTAGGCTAAACACAATGATCAAGGAGAAGCAACCAAGTTTGTATGAGAAGTTGGAGCAGTTCAGGACTGAGTTAGTTAGCAAAGGATTCTTAGCTAGCATTGAACTTCAACCCACTTTGATTAGCCAGATCAAGGAAGCCCAGAAGGGGAATGAAAGTATCGACGGAATCAAATGTCATATTGGTACAGGAAAGGTACCTGGATTCATTGAAGATGAAGAAGGAGTTCTGTGGTACAAAGGATGTATCTGTGTGCCAGCAGATTCGGAGCTGAAGCAAGTTATCCTGAAGGAAGCTCATGATACTCTCTATTCTATCCACCCCGGAGCAGCGAAGATGTATCAGGATTTGAAGGAGCAATTTTGGTGGCATAAGATGAACAGAGAAATCAGAAGCTACATCGCCAAGTGTGACATTTGTCAAAGAGTCAAAGCAGAGCATCAGAGACCTGCAGGACTGCTGCAACCATTGCAGATTCCGGAATGGAAATGGGATTCCGTTGGAATGGACTTTAGCACCGGTTTTCCTACTTCCAGTAGGGGAAATGACTCAATCTGGGTCATAGTTGATAGACTGTCCAAGGTAGCTCACTTTATCGCTGTCAAGACTACCTACCAGAGTTCGAAACTAGCAGAACTGTATATTTCTAGGATTGTTAGTCTGCATGGAACCCCCAGGACCATAGTATCAGATCGAGGAACTCAGTTTACCTCCAGATTTTGGCAGAAAGTTCAGGAAGGATTGGGAACCAAGTTGAACTTCAGCACCGCTTATCATCCGCAAACTGATGGACAGACTAAGAGAGTCAACCAGATCCTAGAGGATATGTTAAGAGCTTGTGTGTTGGAATACGGATCCAAATGGGAAGACAACCTGCCTTTCGCAGAATTCTCATATAACAATAGTTATCAAGCTAGTTTGCAGATGGCACCATTTGAATTCCTATACGGAAGAAAGTGTCGTACCCCTTTGAATTGGTCGCAAGTAGGAGAGAGTCAAATCTTTGGACCTGACATTCTCGGAGAAGCCGAAGAGAAGGTTCACAAAGTTCGTGAGCACCTTAAGACTGCCCAATCCAGACAAAAGAGTTATGCTAACAAGAGAAGGAGAGACCTGACTTTCAATGTCGGAGCTTTTGTATATCTCAAGGTTTCGCCATTGAAAGGAACCCAACGCTTTAGTCTGAAAGGAAAGTTAGCCCCCAGATATATCGGGCCCTTCAAGATTCTGAACCGTCGAGGAGAAGTATCGTATCAACTGGAACTGCCTGAAGAGATGTCAGCCATCCACAATGTGTTCCACATCTCGTTACTTCGCAAATGCCTAGAAGTGCCAGAGAAGACTGAAGTTTTCAAGAAAACATCGATCACAGAGCTGTGGAGATCAACAATGACCTGACCTATCATGAAGTGCCCATCCGTATCTTAGAGGAAGCCTACAGAACCACCAGGACCAGGAGTATCAAGTTTCTCAAGATTCAGTGGAGCAACCATACCGAGGAGGAAGCCACTTGGGAGCGAGAAGATTACATTAGGATAGAGTTCCTAGATCTCTTTAGTTCCTAGTTTTCTTTGTAAATCTCGGGAGGAGATATTGTTTAAGGGGGGAAGGTTTGTAACATCCCAAAACTTCAATCCAAGGTTATTAAGATCCAAATCATCAAAATTAGGGTTAACAAAAACTTTTCCAATTGATATTAAAGCATTCATATGTGTGTGCATTTTAAATAGGAGTTGAATTGAATTGCCATGGTTAAGTGATCCATTGCTTGTAACATGATTCGTAGGTGAAGTAAACATCATCTAGATCATTCCCCAACAAATCCCAAAGAAAAACAAATAAAACAAGCAAATGGTCATTTGTGCCAAATTAACTACCATGCCTACTTTGGCTATTCCTAGAACTCAAAACCTAACAGAAACAAATGTGGATCTTTGCACCCCTTGCTAGTACACATAATGATGTACCAAGGCCCACTTTGTGATCTGCCAAAAACATTCAAACACTAAATTTAAATGGCAGTTCAAAATTGAATCTTTTTCATATGGCAAGATCCCACTATTTCAAAAACAACTCAAGCAAGCTCAAATTTCAAAACCCAAGCACCCACAGAGTCTCAAGCTTAATACTAGCACACCCACCAAAAATCTTTTCAAAATTCAAAAAGAAAGTTCTTGCGGCCACTTCATCAAACACATGGTAGGCATGATTTACACCCTAATCCTAGCTCACTGTTTGCAACAGGGTTTTGCCCCCAAATGATCTCCATTTAATCCCTATGTCCCCTCTTGATCTAACCAGGCCCTTAGCACCCATCCCCTACCTCCCTAGTGGCATTGCCATGCAAACCCGAGACCATGTCGCTGGCCAAACCTTGCAACTGCCCCAACAGACCACCTCCCTCTCTCTCGCACTGTCTATGAGCTAGCCATGACCTCACCACCACTCTCCGTTCCCTCTCCGAGCCAAGCCAGAGCGTGGACCACCTAGGAATCACCGCGCCTAGTGCGTCTGCACCATGCCGAGCACGCGCCAGAGCGCCGCGCCCGACACGCGTGTACGCGCCGCCCCTCGACCACAGCCCGTGTCCACCGCTCTGCCACGAACCCAGGAACACCGCAAAAATGTCCATTCGCCACCCAACGCACCACAGCCACCGCTCGCCGTGGAAGCCACCAGCTCTGTCGTTCAGAGCGCGCGTACCGCCTGACCACATACCACCACCCCTAGTCCCGCATTGATCACGTAGAGCACCGCCAGGAGACCAGCGACCGTCCCCCACCCCGAGCCACGCCGCTAGCACGCTGCACAACCCTCGTCGGAGCCGCTCGCCCATGCCTCTCGGTCGCGTCGTCGTCCTATAAATAGAGGCCACCCCCAGCCCCATTCGGCACACAACTCACCTTCCCTCACCTCACTGACCATTCCCCACCTCTAGCCGGAGCAGCGCGAGCACTTGCTCTTTGAAATTTGGTCGGAGTAGCCCGCAGCAGAGGAGGAAAGGGCGACGTCGATTTCGTCCACCCCCGGAGCTGCCTCGACCGTCCCTGACCTTGCCGTCGTCTACCAGTCCGTTTGCCCGCCTCGTCGTCATCGCTGGAGCCCTGGTACGCCCCCTGAGCACCCCCACCGAGCCGCTAGGGTTAGAGTTCGCTGGCGACAGGTCCGTCGTCGACGACGAGCCCAAGCTGTTGATCCCTGTTCTAATCTAACGGCCCACATCGCCCTGTACCGCTTCGCGCGTTATGAGCCACTAACCGGTGGACCCCCTGTCAGCTGAGCCCTGCGCCGCGTAGTGTCACTGGGCCGGCCCGTTAGCTTTCTCGCGCGACCCTTTTAGTTTGAATTAGGATTTTTCTATTTAGTTTAAACCTAGTTCTGTCCTCTAGTTCGAAATTTAATTTAGAGAGATTTACAAATCCAAATGGAGTGATTCCAATTTTGCTAGAAAGCTACTAAAAAGATCTATCCAGGCCCGTTGGATTTAATTCAATTAGAGTTAGAGATCTCTCCTAGTAAAAATTACAAAACAGAAGCATTTGCGCCTTGCAACATTTTTATAAAATCAACCATGATAGCTTTTGAATTGATTCCAACTCTCAAAAATCACATTTCACCATACCTATCTGAATATTTAATAATATTAGGGTTTACATGCAGTGACTTTGGACTAGTACCAAAATAATGCCATATAGGAATATCTAGTCACTTTAAATCATTAAATAATGAACTTAAACCAAAGTAATTGTGATCCAACCCTTAAATAACATTCCCACCTGTTAGAATATGTGGTGATGACATGTGTCCACATGATACCATATTTTAAGTGGTGAATATTAAGTCTTAGTTAATTTTTCAATGAGTAGAAATTACTTTTCTAAAATAAAAAGGATGAAACTATTGAATAAACTTGTGATGCTAGTGATGATAATAGATCATCAAATGTGTTCCTTAGAGTACTAATTAGACTAGTTAAGTATTGCTTGGTGATTGTGTACTCTGTATGTATTTATAGACGATAGTACCGACAAAGCTTTCGAGGAGGAGGAGTTCTACAAAGAAGAAGAAGAAAACTTCATCCACTGCACCAACAAAGGCAAGCTAACACTTGCAAGTATAATGCTTAGCAAGCTGGGATTAAACTAGATGGTTTAGCAAAGCTGCTTTAGGCATGCCTTGGTTACACTACCTTGACTAGTATTTACCCCAAGTATTATTTTCCAAGCTTTACTTCCTTTACTTTACACAAAGTTTTTATGATGGTGAAAATATTGAGGCATGAGCCTTAGCCCTTTTACAAAACTGATGGTTGGATTTGGATGCAAAACCATTCCAAATTTACCGTACAACCACAATACCTGAATTGGGTAAGGCTTAGCCGGAAGTTTATATGCATTAGTATTAGTTCCCTCGCGGGAGAGGTTTGAGCTGAGGCTACCTCTCAATGTTGTCCACCTATGAAGTGCCCAAGATGACAGATGGTCATGGTTGGGAGGCCATGCTCATAGGAGAGGTGCTTATACTAGGGTGTGTAAAGGAAAGGTTATGTTTCATTATCTGCATACTAAGTATGATGATTCAAGGTTATCCTTGACAGATGTATCGAATCTTGTGGTGAAAGTGTACCACCTCTGCAGAGTGTCAAACTATTCGAATAGCCGCGTCCGCGGTTATGGATAGTTGGAATGGCCATACTGTTTCGTTGTCAGATGTTTTCAAAATAACTTGTGAAATGAATGATGAATCGTGACTTGACCACAACCGGGTTAGTGATCATGACACTAGCTTCCTAACTTAAGTGATTCTAGAACTTTATTTTCTCTTTCTTTGCTTCAAAACTCAGCTTAGGTTTCAAACTTAACTTTATAGTAAACTTAGATTTCTCACTTGAATTTAGAATTATACTACTTGTTAGTGGTAGTTTGCGAATACTTAAAGAGTAGTCATGGCTTGTGTCCCTAGATATTCTCATGGCCATACTATGAAGGAGACTACGAAGATGATGGCCAGCAGGACGGCTATGATAACTAGGACTATCTGCCTTCGTCAGCATTGCCTGTGCCCTTGAAGATGGACCCCACCGCTACGCTTATCTTTTATTCCGCTGCTTTTTGTATTAAGACTAGATCATGAGATCCTTATTTGTGTAAGACCTTATGTATGGTTTGTAATGGATGATGTACTGTGATAACCAATCTGTTATGTCTCACAAAAATGGTAATCCTGGGATTGCGAGGTATGGCATAACAGCCATATGGGATTAAAAATCTGGGTGTTGACAATACTTGAGTGTGTGTGGTCATGTTGATCATTGTGGTTTGGAAAAAACAAATGCAATGACACTCCATGTGTCAAACCATGGTCAGAAATCCCTAGAACAATGTGGAGTGCAACTGCCAAAGCAATAGAGCTCCTGCGTGACAGAGGTTCCATCACCACACCCACTTGAGTGTGTGTGGTCATGTCAATCATTGTGGTTTGGAAAAGAACACATGCAATGACACTCCATTATACCAAACCATGGTCATAAAGCCATAGAAGATGTTGGAATGCAACATTGGAATGCAATGGAGCACCAGTGTGACAAAGGTTGCATCACCACATGCACTTCTGTGTTTGTGTTCATTTGGATCATTGTGGTTTGGAAAATAACACATGCAATGAAACTCCAAATGTGTCAAACCGTGGTCAGAAAGCCCTAGAACATGATGGAATGCAACTGCCACATGCAATGGACCACTAGTGTGAGAGAGGCTGCATCACCATAGCCAACTGAGTGTGTTTGGTCATGTGACTCATTGTGGTTTGGAAAAGAAAATATACAATGACACTCCATGTGTCAAACCATGGTCAAAAATACCTAGAACATGCAGGAATGTAACTGTCACATGCATTGGAGCACCTACATGACAGAGGTTTCATCACTGATACGTCCATTTTGCATCACTATTCTATATCATAATTTACTATTATTCATTCATATATTTCATATTAAGAGTTGATACTTATGTTATTTCATCTATTTTTGCATGGTTGATGACTTTTGGAGGATGGACCGCTGAAGTCAGGATTCTGATGGAAAAGGCACTGTTTGGATGCAAAATTCACGAAGATCAGAAAATCCCAGAAAATACATGGAAAATCCTATTTTTCCAGAAGACGAAGGATGCCATAAGGGTGAGCGGAGTTGGGCCAAAGGGGGTACACACCACCCTCGGGCACGGGCCACCCCTAGCTGCGCCGCCAGGTGGTGTGGCCACCTTGGCCCACCTCCAGCTCTCCTCTCTGGCGTATATTATCCCCACGAAACCCTAAGCCTGGGGGAGCGACCACAAAAAGATTCCACCGCCTCTGCGAGGCGGAAAACTATAGAGAGATAAAGAGCTCTCTGGCAGGCAGAAATATGCCGGGGAAATTCCTTCCCGGAGAGGGGCGAACATCGCCATCAACACCACCATCAAGCTGGACTTCATCGGGATCATCATGATCATCTTCATCATCATGTCCACCAGCACCATCATCACCACTCCATGCCGCTGTAACAATTGGGTTGAATCTTGCATAGTTCTTAGTGGAAACTTTCTTGGTGTTGATTACTTATTGTAGTTGATGCTATTGAGTGGAACCATTGAACTATCATTTATGTTCATATTGTTACTTATCATTATTTCATGTATGATCTTGATCCATATGATGTCTTGTGAGTAGTTCGTTTAGTTCTTGAGGACATGGGAGAAGTGATGTAGTGGAATTGTGTTGATAAAGATTCAATAGTTTGTTATTTAAGTTGTGGTATTATTCTTCTAGTGGTGTCATGTGAACGTCGACTACATGGCACTTCACCTTTATGGGCCTAGGGGAATACATTGTGTATTTGGCTACTAATCATAGGGGTTACCTGAATGACAGAAACCTGAACCCCCATTAGGAAACCTTTGCACAAGGGATGTCAGGATCTCAGAGTTTAAAGCTATGTTTAGGTTTCTATCTTAATTAATTTCTTGTACTTGCGGATGCTTGCAAGGGGTATAATCACAAGTATGTATTACTCCTAGGAAGTTCGGTACATTAGCATAGGTTCACCCACACAACACTTATCAAACTAAAGAAGATTAATCAACTATACAATGCGAAAGCACTTGACGATATTCCCGTGTGTCCTCGAGAACGTTTGGTCATCTTAAGTAATACAACTGGCTTGTCCTTTGCTGAACAAAGGATTGGGCCACTTGCTGCATTTATTATTATTGTCTCTTATTTACTCGCACTTTATTTATCTCCATTATCAAAAACCCCTAAAAATCCATTTGCTAAGTATTTACAGAGAATTCCTGCTCCAAGCCACTCGTCAACACCTTCTGCTCCTCGTTGGGTTTGACACTCTTACTTATCGAAAATACTGTGATACACCCCCTATACCTATGGGTCATCAAGACTATTTTCTTGCACCATTGCCGGGGAGTGAAGCGCTATTGGAGAGTGGAACTGGTAAACGAAACTTCTACTATGAGTATTGTTTATTTCTGTCAGTTACTTTATTTTCAATATGGATAATTCGCTTAGTTTCTTATTTCGTAATGCTACTACCATTGCTAAGGTAGTAGATGCACCACCACCTGCTGAGAATGATACTTTTAAGATACCTACAAGAATTGTTGACCGTGTTATGGATAACTACTATTTTGGAGATGGAACTGTCCATCCTAGTGATCATTTGCTCTTTATACACGAATTATGCGGGTTGTTTAAGTGTACATGTATTACAACAAATCAAGTCAAGAAGAAGTTATTCTCATTAACACTAAAAGGAAGAGCTGAGGAATGGTATAAGCTGTTGAAGAATGGTCAATCTATTGAATGGGAGGAAATAGTGCCTCTCTTTTATTCAAAATATTATCCTCCTAGTGATATTCATAAAGATCAGAATCAAATATAGAACTTTTGGCCTCTTGATGGAGAGATTACAACTCAAGCTTGGGGGAGATTGAAGTTACTAATTCTCAAATGTCCTATTCATGAGCTCCCTCACAATATTATTATCAATAACTTTTATGCAAGACTTCCTCTTCATGATAAGGATATATTGGATACTTCTTGTGTTGGATCATTTACACGCATGAAAGAAGAAGCTAACTGGGATCTTCTATACCGTATTCAAGACAATGTTGAAGCATGGGAGAATGATACAGGAAGAAAGTCATGTATAAATTATGATTATGAATGCATTAAATCTTTTATGGGAACTGATGACTTCTAGAATATTAGTAATGCTTATGGTCTAGACTCTTAAGCTATTGCAAGTTATTTTAAAGCTTTTGCTTCTTATATTGAAATTCCTAAAAATAAGTGGAATAAGTATCATGAAGCTTATAAAGATATTGTTAATTGTGTTCCTGCAAACGTATCTATAATTTTTGATGTTCCATGCTTGTTTTATATCTACTTTCTTATGTTTTGTCCATACTTTGGTGTATCTTTACACATTTTCTGGACCTAACCTATTAACAAGATGTCACAATGCCAGTTGCCTGTTTTCTGCTGTTTTTGGTTCCAGGAAATCCAGAAAATGAATATTCTTGAAATTGCACGGGACGAAAGCCAAAGTCAATATTTCACCGAGGGGAACACGGAGCCAAAAGATGAGACGGAGAAGGGCCTCGAGGGGGCCACACCCCTTGGCCGCGTAGCATGCATGACCTGTGCCTGGGGGGTGCAGCCGCCTCGGGCACCCCCTCGGCCTCCCCTTTCGCCCATAAGAAGCCTCCGATACATAAACCCTAAGTACCTAAACAAAATTCCACGAAAGAGTCTGTAGCCGCCGCCATCTCCATCCCTAGACCGGGAGGGCTTTGAAGCTCTTCCCGGCACCCTGCCGGAGGGGAGAGTTCACCCTGGAGGCATTCTTCATCACCATGCCAACCTCCAGTGTGATGCGTGAGTAGTTAATCCCTGTACTACGGGTCCATGTAGTAGCTAGATGGTTGGTTCTCCTCCTTTGTGATATCATGTTTAGATCTAGTGAGCTCTGTTCATGATCAAGATCATCTATTTGTAATCCTACATGTTGTGTTTGCGGCGATCTGATGGATATTGAGATGCTATTTCAGATTGATTATTGATCCTATCATGTCTTTGTTATTTCTGATCTTGCATGTCTCTGTTGTTAGTAGCTATCTTGGCCAAGTAGATGCTAGCAACTCCAAGAGGGAGTATTTATGCTCGATAGTGGGTTCATGCCTCTAGTAATCTCGAGAAGTGACAGAAATCTCTAAGGTACTAGATGTGTTGTTGTTACTAGGGAGAAAACATCAATCATTTGTTCATAAAACACTCGTATTGTTTACTTTACACACTTTGCTTAATGCAATTATCTGTTGCTTGCAACTTAATACTGGAGGGGTTCGGATGATAATCTGAAGGTGGATTATTAGTGATAGATGCAGTTGGATTACGGTCTATGTATAATGTTGTAATGCCTAATCAAATCTCATAGGAGTCAAGATGATTAGTATATGCTTGTATGCTTTCTTGATGTTTTTCAATTGCCCCGCTGTAATTTGTTCACCCAACATGTCATCTATCTTAAGGAGAATCACCACTAGTGAACTATGGACCCCGGTCTATTTTGTACCATCAATCTACAATCTATTTTCTATTTTCTGTTTACTTTCTTCAGAGCAATTAATATCTTCCACACAATACGTTTAATCCTTTGTTTTCAGCAAAACCGGTGAGATTGACAACCTCATGTAAGTTGGGGCAAAGTTCTTTGATTGTGTTGTGCAGGATTCCAAGTTGGAAACAACACCTTGGAGGTGTTTCCTTGCTCATACTGGTTTGATAACCTTGGTTTCATAACTGAGGGAAAACTTACTGCTGTGCTCATCATACCTTCCTCTTGGGGTTCCCCAACGAGCTCTACATTTTGAGCAAGCAAGATTTTTTCAGGCGCCGTTGCCGGGGAGTCAAGGACATCTTCACAAGGGGAGTCCCTCATAACCAATCTCTTTACTTTGATTTATTTGTTTTGCTTAGTTTATTTCTGCTCTGTTTCCTTGTTTCTTTTATCAAAAATAAAAAAAATTAGTTCCTACTATAGTTGTTATTTTCGTTGGTCTGTTATTGTCTTGCTTTATCATGCTTTCTATCAATGGTTGGTTTCTTTGAAACTGAATCTTATTGGCAAGGTGGGTTCATGGAAGAACAAAAATATTATTATAAGGAACACCGCACAAAAAGGGAAACACTTATGGGAACAAATTGATAAATTGTATACCATTGCTAGAAACGTGTGCTCTACTTATAATGTTACTTATTGCTTTGATAAATCTTGTTGCTGTAGGATGTATAAACACCTCCCTTTTCAGTGTGAGTATAATGATGATGTTACCATATCTTCTTATGTTGAGGGAAATTATGGCTTTTATGATGTGGAACAAATTGAAGAATTTATTGCTTGGAAGGGTGCATTTGAACTTGCTTATTTGCTTGAAAATACTAATTATGCACCTTATAAATATGAGGTTTATGATATACTTAAATTTTGCTTTGATAATTACAAGGAAGATAATGGCTATATTCTTGAATATCTTAATAGATACTCTCCACCAACAAAAGAGACTAATGCCTTACAAGAGCCGATGGAAGAAGAAATTGCTGAAACTAGAAGCTCATTGGATGAAAAAGAGGAGGAGAGTGATGATCAAGAGGAGGAAGAATGGATCTATCCATTCCTACCTTCTAAGGAGGATGAATGTCATGTTCCTGTGGATTCTTTTGAAAATGTTTATAATAAAGCTCTAGATGATGGTACTATATAGGTTGATAATATTAATTGTACTACTATTGAAAATGAGATTGATCAGTCATCGTGTTATAAAATTGTTAAAACTGGGTTTGAAAGTTTTAATCCCACTATTTTATGCTTGATAAAAATTATGTGTTTGTAGACCATGAAAAGCATGATTTATGTGATAGTTATATTGTTGATTTTCATGAGGCTACTGAAAATTATTATGAGAGAGGAATGTATGGTTGTAAAAGTTTTCATGGTACTGAAACACCTCTCTATTTGCTGAAAGTTTTGAAGTTACTCTCGTTTATCTTCCTATCCCTGTCACTTTGCTCTTTGTGAATTTATTTGCGTATAATATTCCTATGCATAGGAAGCGGGTTAGACTTAAATGTGTTTTGAATTTTCTTCTTGATGCTCTCTTTTACTTCAATTCATATTTCTTATGTGAGCATCATCGAAATTCTTATGCCTAGCTCAAAGGCGTTAAAGAAAAGCACTTATTGGGAGATAACCCAAATTTCGTTAGGAACCTTTTTTGTTGAATCTTGGAAGTTATTACCTCTGTAATAACCGCTCCTTATCATTTTTTTGTGGTTTTTGTGCCAAGAGTAACCTCTAATGAGAAAGAAGTAATGCTTGGAAAAGTTGCTGTCCCGAAACAGATTTTTGTGCTTCGTTGTAAAAATTCGTGAAAAATCTCTGTACGTCGGTTTGAGCTGTCATTTTTTGTGCTTCTGACCCAGGTTGTTATCCAAATTTCATTAGTTCAACACTTTTCAATTTGAGCAACAGAAGGTCTTAGAAAAAATTGGTTTTTACCTACTCGTCTGTTCTGACAGATTTCTGCCATTATTTGCATTTGCCTCTTAATCTATTTCTCTTTGAGTTCTCATCATTGGAAATTTTTAAAAGAAATGCTATAGTAGCTTGTGTTTTAACGTAAGTTTTACTTGTGTTGAAACTAAACCAAAAGACTTATTATCTTGAGTGCACTAATGTTGCTAATGAAGATTGTGTGAAGTTTTGTATGAAGGAAATTTTCAGGTGTAGGGAAAGAATTATGTAATGAGATGAAGAATGGACTAAATCTCAAGCTTGGGGATGCCACCCATGTCACCCCAAGAAATATCCAAGAAGTACAAGCGTCAAAGCTTGGGGATGCCCAAGGCATCCCCTTCTTCATCAATAAAAATCTCAGGTTTCTTCTAAACACTTCATTTTTATTGTTTCATGCACAGTTCTGTTGTTCTTGGAGCGTCTTCGTTTTTTGTCTTTGGTTTTCATTTGCTTCGTTTGCTTAGTTTCCTTGAATAAATTGGCTGGACCCCATCATTCATACATTAGTTTTCAAATAAGTGGGTTTGGATGGAAAAGAGTAGGAAAGTTCATGCTTATGTGGTAAAAAGGAGCTTGTTTTTGACTATGGCCTATGCTTTGTCATGTCATGCTTGATTATGGCCATTATTGCTATCTTAGTTGGTCTCTCCCAGTCTTTTGCTAGCCTCCATAACCCAGTATGAGTCCCACTCATGCATCCAACTCCAAATAAAACCAAGTTATACCAAAGAGTCCACCATACCTACCTATTATCATTTGCTATTCCAAGTATATTCATGTTTTTATTTACCTTCCGAATTAAACTTGTTATGTGAAAATTAGTGATTAAAGCTCTCACGAACTTGATGGCACACTTTACTTTTATTGCCCCTAATAAACTTGAACCATTGTGTCGTCTATGTTGTATATTCTTGCACTTATATGTTGGGGGTTAGCAGAACCATGCTGTCATGGGGAATGCTTTCAACATTGCACTCGTACATTGTACCCAGTTGATATCATGCTCTTTTGTTTATGGATGTCGTCGGTGTGAAATGAAAGGGGGGCTTATAAGTCCATGGAGTTATGTATATGTGTTAGGGAAATGCCTAGGCGGCTGGTCTAATCCATGCCTAATCATGGTGGAAACCTACAACATAACCATAATGAGCAATCTCTAAAGCATTCTTCTTATAAAAAAAGAGATAGAGATTGAGAAAAAAAGAAAAAAAAGATGAGAAAAGAGGAAAGAGAGAAAAAACACCATTTCCCATGGTAAATAAGAAGATGCTGAGATGCTTATTGTCTGCTTGCCTTGTCATTTTGATATGGGGATTCTTCCGTATCAATTGGGAATGGGCACCCTGTTGGCGGTTCTCTATGATACACATGTACTTACTATGATAAGAACTTACCGGTAAGTAAACTTGAGTATCATGAGGAGCGACCCTCTTATTCGAGGGACATGAGATTGCCAACTTATACTTTGTCAAGCATATACTCCGTAGTTTGTTCACTTTAACCTTAATCACTTCAAGATGCTTATGATAGGGGCAATGAGAGCTGAAATCTAATAAGTACCATAATTTTTGGAAGCTCTTTATGAGACTTGAATTCCTGCTTCCTTCTATGAAGGCCTTTCTTTTACTTTTATGTTGAGTCTCCATCTTCTATTTTTATGCACCTATTGAGAGAGCATAGTGGCCATTCTTAGTTTAATGTGCATTGCCCCAAGACTTGTTGATTGATGCATGACTTTGATATTGCTTGTTCTTAAACTATTTGTATCTAGTCACCATTATGAACTTTGAAGGTGTCCTTTGCGTTTATGTTTTGCTACACTATGAGGGACAAGATGAATACCATTCTCATTATGTTTTCTATATGTGAAACAAACAAATGTCTTTCAAAGCATTGTTATTCATGAATATTTTGTTTGTACCTTTTCATGCTACATCATAGTTGCTACGTCTTATTGTTAGAATTATATCTTTCATGCTATGTTAAAGTACTATGATCCCAACTATCAATGTTTTATGCCTTGATCAAAATTATGATGGTGCATGTCACCTCAAAAATAATTCTTTCTTTTTATCACTTACCTACTCGAGGACGAGCAAGAGTTAAGCTTGGGGATGTTGATATGTTGCAAACGTATCTATAATTTTTGATGTTACATGCTTGTTTTATATCTACTTTCTTATGTTTTGTCCATACTTTGGAGTATCTTTTCACATTTTGCGGAACTAACCTATTAATGAGATGCCACAGTGCCAGTTGCCTGTTTTTTTGCTGTTTTTGGTTCCAGGAAAGCCAGAAAATGAATATTCTTGGAATTGGACGGGACAAAAGCCAAAGTCAATATTTCACTGAGGGGAACACAGAGCTAGAAGATGAGACGGAGAAGGGCCTCGAGGGGACCACACCACCTGGCCGTGCGGCCAGGCCTGGCCCGCGCCTAGGGGGTGCAGCCGCCTCGAGCAACCCCTCGGCCTCCCCTTTCACCTATAAGAAGCCTCCGATACAAAAACCCTAAGTACCCGATCAAAATTCCATGAAAGAGTCTGTAGCTGCCGCCATATCCATCCCTAGATCGGGAGGGATCTGAAGCTCTTCCTGGAACCCTGTCGGAGGGGAGAGTTCACCTTGGAGGCCTTCTTCATCACCATGCCTGCCTCCGGTGTGATGCGTGAGTAGTTCATCCCTGGACTACGGGTCCATGTAGTAGCTAGATGGTTGGTTCTCCTCCTTTGTGCTACCATGTTTAGATCTTGTGAGCTCCGTTCATGATCAAGATCATCTATTTGTAATCATACATGTTGTGTTTGCGGGGATCCAATGGATATTGAGATGCTATTTCAGATTGATTAATTATTCTATCATGTCTTTGTTATTTGTGATCTTGCATGCTCTCCGTTGTTAGTAGCTATCTTGGTTAAGTAGATGCTAGCAACTCCAAGAGGGAGTATTTATGATCGATAGTGGGTTCATGCCTCTAGTAATCTAGGGAAGTGACAGAAATCTCTAAGATACTAGATGTGTTGTTGCTACTAGGGAGAAAACAACAATCATTTGTTCATAGAAGAATCGTATTGTTTACTTTACACACTTTGCTTAATGCAATTATCTGTTGCTTGCAACTTAGTACTGGAGGTGGTTCGGATGATAACCTGAAGGTGGATTATTAGTCATAGATGCAGTTGGATTACGGTCTATGTATAATATTGTAATGCCCAATCAAATCTCATAGGAGTCAAGATGATTAGTATATGCATGTATGCTTTCTCGATGTTTGTCAATTGCCGCACTGTAATTTGTTCACCCAACATGTCATGTATCTTACGGAGAATCACCTCTAGTGAACTATGGACCCCGGTCCATTCTTTTATCATTAATCTACAATCTATTTACCATTTTCAGTTTACTTTCTTCAGCAAAGGACAATACGGTTGTATTACTTAAGATGACCAAACATTCTCGAGGACACACGGGAATATCGTCAAGTGCTTTCACTTCATATAGTTGATTAATCTTCTTTAGTTTGATAAGTGTTGTGTGGGTGAACCTGTGCTAATGTACCGACCTTCCTAGGACGAATACATAATTGTGATTATACCCCTTGCAAGCATCCGCAAGTACAAGAAAGTAATTAAGATAGAAACCTAACCATAGCTTTAAACTCTGAGCTCCTGACATCCCTTGTGCAAAGGTTTCCTAATGGGGGTTCAGGTTTCTGTCACTCAGGTAACCCCTACGATTAGTAGCCAAATACACAATGCATTCTCCTAGGCCCATAAAGGTGAAATGTCATGTAGTCGACGTTCACATGACACCACTAGAAGAATAACACCACAACTTAAATAACAAACTATTGAATCTTTCTCAACACAATTCCACTACTAACAACATCACTTCTCCCATGTCCTCAAGAACTAAACGAACTACTCACAAGACATCACATGGATCAAGATCAAAGATTAAATAATGATAATTAACAATATGAACATAAACGATAATTCAATGGTTCCACTCAATAGCGTCAACTACAACAAGTAATCAACACCGGGTATGTTTCCCCTAAGAACTATGCAAGATTCAACCCAATTGTTACAGCGGTATGGAGTGGTGATGATGGTGCTGGTGGAGATGATGATGAAGAAGATGATGATGATCTCGATGAAGTCCAGCTTGATGGTGGTGTTGATGGCGATAATCTCCCCTCTCCGGAAGGAATTTCCCCGGCATATATCTGCCTGCCGGAGAGCTCTTTCTCTCTCTGTAGTTTTCTGCCCCGCAGAGGCGGCAGGATCTTTCTGTGGTCGCTCCCCGAGGCTTAGGGTTTCGTGGGGATAATATATGCTAGAGAGGAGAGCTGGAGGTGGGCCAAGGTGGCCACACCACCTGGTGGCACGGCTAGGGGTGGCCCACGCTAGGGGGTGGTGTGGGCCCCCTGTGGCCCAACTCCGCTCCCCCTTCCGGCATCCTTCGTCTTCTAGAAAAATAGGATTTTCCATGTATTTTCTGGGATTTTCTGATCTTCGTGAATTTCTCCTCCAAACAATGCATTTTCCATCAGAATCCTGACTCTAGCGGTCCATCCTCCAAAAGTCATCAACCATGCAAAAACAAATGAAATAACATAAGTATCATCTCTTAATATGAAATATATCAATGAATAACAGTAAATTATGATATAGAATAGTGATGCAAAATGGACATATCAACTCCCCCAAGCTTAGACTTTGCTTGTCCCCAAGCGAAAACTGAGCTCAATAAACATGACCTCAGGTTTATGGAGTGAGGAGTCGATAAAAGAATACGGACAAGAAGCATCACATTTATCAATACACAAATCATAATACAAAACAACTCACTGTTATATAACTTAACTTGCAATAGGTAAAGGAAACACAATAAAGATACACAAAGTAAATCAGAATTGGTAATGGCAAATTTCCTCTTGGTCAAAGAATAGTTAACAATTTGCAAGAGTTCAACCATAATGGGGTTTTCAATGATATGTTTCAAAGTAATACTCACTAAGATAAGAGCAATGTGCCAAACAAGGAACATAAGAAACATGATTGAATAAATCATCATCTGAATGAATGAAACACAACTCAAAATACTTGCTGAGATAGAAGGGAATAGGTTTACTGACTCAACTAAAAAGTAAAAGATAGGCTGTTCGCAGAGGAAAGCAGGGATTTCAAGTTTCAAAAAGAGCTTCCAAAAAATATGGTACTTATTAGCTTTCAGATCTCATTGCCCCTATCATAAGAAGCTTTAGGTGATTAAGGTTAAAGTGAACAAACTATGGAGTATATGCTTGACTAAGTATAAGTTGGCAATCTCATGTCCCTTGAATACGAGGGCTGCTCCACATGCTACTCAAGTTTAGTTACCGGTAAGTTCTTCTCATAGTAAGTACGTGTGTATCATAGAGAACTTCCAACGAGGTACCCCTTGCCCGATGATACGAAAGAATCCCCATATCAAAATGACAAGGCAAGCAGACAATAAGCATCTCAGCATCTTCTTATTTACCATGGGAAAATGGTGCTTTTTTCTCTATTTCCTCTTTTCTCATCTTTTTTTTCTCAATCTCTATCTCTTTTTTATAAGAACAATACTTCATAGATTTCTCATTATGGTTACGCTGCAGGTTTCCAGCATGATTAGGCATGGATTAGACCAGCCGCCCAGGCGTTTCTCTAACACACATATATAACTCCATGGACTTACAAGCTCCCGTTTCATTTCACACCGACGACATCCATAAACAAAAGAGCATGATATCAACTGGGTACAATGTACAAGTGCAATGTTGAAAGCGTTCCCCATGACATCATGGTTCTGCTAATCCCCAACATATAAGTGCAAGCATATACAACATAGATGAAACAATGGTTCAAGTTTATTAGGGGAAAGAAAAGTAAAGTGTGCCATCAAGTTCGTGAGAGCTTTAATCACTAATTTTCACATAACAAGTTTAATTTGGAAGGTAGATAAAAACATGAATTTACTTGGAATAGCAATATTGCTAATAGGTAGATATGGTGGACACAAATGGCATAGGTTTTGGATGAAGGACATGATGCACGAGAGGCATTCCCTCTCAGTACAGGTTTTTGGCTAGCATGGCTGGGTAGCAAGCATAAGAGTTGAAGGAAACAAACAAACATACAGGTGATAAAAACAAACATGTAACCTTTCTTGGAAGCACAAAAGATCTTAACTAGAGAATATTAAGATTATGAGCCAATCAAGAAATAAAGATGATGAAATTATATTTATTAAGAGTACTTTTATCTTTTCCATTCAATTCTCAAATAGTGTTGCTAGTAACCAGAGCCAAGTTTGCCAAAACCAACTAAATTTACTTCATGATCCCAAAGTGATACCAATACTAATAACAAGATCAATCATATAACAGAAATTGAAAACTAATATAAGATATGCAAAACAGTAAATGATAGAACTTCTCATTAATATTCCATAACGACAACTCACACCAAGGGATACATAGATATCTAATGAGAGGGGGACACTTCCATAATGCAAACCATCCTACACGATAACTTCTCTATTCATGATATGACTCTAGTAAAAAGGTAAAAATATAGAAGATAGTGATATGATACCGCGGCACTCCCCCAAGCTTGAAACAAACCAAGGGGATGCCAAAACCTGATGAAGAATTACTCCTTCGGTGGTGGTGGTGTTCTCTCGTCATCGTCCTACTTCCAAGGTAAGGGCTCCCCATCAACAAAAGACATCCTGGTCTCCAACATCTTGAAACTAACAGCAACACTTATGCGTTTAAACCTAACCTCATACTCTAAGTTTTGATTTTGGACATCATAGAGTTGTGCTTGTAGTTGATTGGTTATTCGGTGGAGTGAGAGAATTTCATCCTTAAGCTAAGGAGTCTCCTTCTGGTGCTCGACAGTGAGTTTTGAACTAATCATATGGATGATATCCACTTCGCGTTCCACCATCTTCTTGTACCTAAATACTTCTTGCTCTAGTGCTTCCATCCTGTCCTCCAGACCGCCTTCACCTTCAGGGCCCTGAACCTCTTTTATATGTACCTCCCCATCTTCGAGCAACAACTCCTTAGGATGAATCTTCAACTCATGCATGTACGGGTTGACGATGTCTGCATAGGAATCTTCCTTGGTTGATCCAGAGGAAGACATTGTGGCTCCAAAACTGAGACTCTACCTGTCAGAAATAGATCGAAAATAAAACACGATGAGAACACGATATACGAACCTTGGGGGATCCGGGGGATTATATATTACGAAGTTTAACTACAAAAGGAAGGTACTGGGAGAAAACAGGTCGGAGACGGACTCCGGGGCGGCCACACCCCCTGGTGGCGCGGCTAGGTGGGCCTGATCCACGGGGTGGTGTGAGCCACCCTGGCTCCGTTTCCGTCCATCTTTCGCTTCGTTGTTTTCCTTGTTAAATAAAAACTGCAAAAATATAACTTGACAGATTTTTTTGCGGATCTTTTCTTACCAGAACTGTTACCTATTCGAAAACGGACTATGCAGGTCTCTGAACTTGGTGTTTAATAAATTCTTCTAGAATCACCGCTTGAATAATATCAATATCTTCCTCTTCATACACATATTGCTTGAGTCATTTAACCTTTCAGTATCTCCTTACACCATTTTCTCCTACAACTTGGAAATTTCTTTCACACAAAACTTCACACAATTCTCATTAGCAACATTAGTGCATGCAAGGTAATAAACCTCTAAGTTTAATTTCAACTGAAATCCATCAAAACATAAGATATTGAAACAACTCCTTCTGAAAGCCCAAAAGGAATTCAAAAAGGAAATCGATTTAAGAGGCAAATGCAAGAGTGGTAAAAATCTTTCAAAACAGACCAGCAGGTAAAGATCAACTTTTTAGAAAATCTTCAGTTGCTCAAATCAAAAAGTGCAAAACTGACGAAAGTTAAATAACAACCTGGGGAAGAAGCACAAAACATTACAGCTCAATCTGACGTACAGAGATTTTTCATGAATTTTTACAGTGAAGCACAAAAATTTGTTTCGGGATAGCAAGTTTCCCAATATCTTACTTCTCTCTCATTAGAGGTTGATCTTGACACAAAAACCAAACAAAAAGGATAAGGAGAGGTTATTACCGAAGTATTAACTTCCAAGACTCAAATAAACAAAAACAAACTGAAAGCACAAATAAATTGTGTTGTCTCCCAAAAGGCTCTTTCTTCACAGCCATTAAGATGGGCATGATAATTTCAATGATGCTCACATAAGAATAAGAATTAAAGTAAAAGGCAGCATCAAGAAGCAAAAACACACATGTTTAAGTGTAACCCACTTCCTATGCAAGGGAATTTTGTAAACAAACAAATTGTTGAAACCAGGGACTGCTAGTATAGGAAGCTAAAACAAGTGCAACATAAAGATTTTCAGCATAAAGGGAGGAAACATAATATTATTGAGATGCATAAGAACAATTTTCCCTCTCTCATAGTAACCTTCAGTATCGTGCATAAATTTAACGTATAGCTATCACAAGAGCCATAGTAGCAATGATCACTTATTCTAACAGAAAACACAGGGACACTAGTCCTTATAACACTACTTTGTGAAACAATATTAGGAGTATCCTTACAGAGGATAGTGTGTCCATCTTATACATATTTAGTGACAAAGTCTTTCACATTTTCTATCATAGGTTCAACAACTACTTGTTCATTAGGTTCAACAGCTTTATTTGTACTTTCATTAACCATACTAGCTATCATAGAATGTTCCTTTATCTTAACTGAGAAAGGAATTTTCTCAATGTAAGGTTTGGGTAAAACATGATTAGTAGTATAAACTTTAGTATTTCTTGCAGGAACACAATTAACAATATCTTTATAAGGTGCGTGATACTTATTCCACTTCTTTTTAGGAATTTCAATATAAGAAGCAAAAGCTTTACAATAACTTGCAATAGCTTGAAAGTCTAGACCATAAGCATTACTAATATTCTGGAAGTCATCAGTTCCCATAAAAGATTTAATGCATTCATAATCATAAAGAAGAAAGGTATATTTGATATATGTGTTATAGATGTGTATCTTACTAGTAATCGTAGTAGTGCCTGGGTATTTGATACTGGTTAGGTTGCTCATATTTGTAACTCGAAACAGGAGCTGTGGAATAAACGAAGACTGGCAAGAGACGAGGTGACAATGCGCGTTGGAAATGGCTCCAAGGTTGATGTGATCGTCGTCGGCACGCTCCCTCTACATCTACCTTCGGGATTAGTTGTAAATTTAAATAATTGTTATTTGGTGCCTGCGTTAAGCATGAACATTATATCTGGATCCTGTTTATTGCGAGACGGTTACTCTTTTAAATCCGAGGATAAAGGTTGTTCGATTTATATGAGTAATATCTTTTATGGTAATGCACCTGAGATGAATGGTTTATTCTTACTGAATCTCGATAGTAGTGATACACATGTTCACAACATAGATGCTAAACTAATTAAATTGAATGATAATTCTACATACATGTGGCACTGTCGTCTTGGTCACATTGGAGTGAAGGGTATGAAGAAACTCCATTCAGATGGACTTCTTGAATCACTTGATTTTGAATCACTTGAAAGATGCGAAGCATGTCTAATGGGAAAAATGACTAAGACTCCATTCTCTGGTACAATGGAGCGAGCTACAGACTTATTGGAAATAATACATACCGATGTGTGCGGTCCAATGAGTGTAGCATCACGTAGTGGATATCGTTATGTTCTCACTTTCACGGAGGACTTGAGTAGATATGGGTATGTCTACTTTATGAAACATAAGTCCGAAACTTTCGAGAAGTTTAAGGAATTTCAAAGTGAAGTGGAAAATCATCGTAACAAGAAGATTAAGTTTCTGCGTTCTGATCGTGGAGGTGAATATCTGAGTTATGAGTTTGGCATGCATTTGAAGAAATGTGGAATACTTTCACAGTTGACACCGCCGGGAACACCACAACGTAATGGTGTGTCCGAATGTCGTAATCGAACTCTCTTAGATATGGTTCGGTCTATGATGTCTCTTACAGATTTACCGTTATCATTTTGGGGCTATGCATTAGAGACAGCCGCATTCACTTTAAATAGGGCACCATCTAAATCCGTTGAAACGACACCATACGAATTGTGGTTTGGTAAGAAACCTAAGTTGTCGTTCCTTAAAGTTTGGGGTTGCGAAGCATATGTAAAGAAGTTACAACCTGATAAGCTAGAACCCAAAGCGGAGAAATGCATCTTCATAGGATACCCTAAAGAAACGATTGGGTATACCTTCTATCATAGATCCGAAGGCAAAGTTTTCGTTGCCAAGAATGGATCCTTTCTTGAGAAGGAGTTTCTCTCGAAGGAGGTGACTGGAAGGAAAGTAGAACTCCATGAGGTTATTGAACCTTCTCTTGGATTTGAGAGTAGCGCAGCACCGGAAGATGTTTTGGTGCCGCCTGCACCAATTGAAGAGGAAGCTAATGATAATGATCATGAAAATTCAAATGAAGTTACTACTGAACCTCGTAGGTCAACGAGGGTTCGTACCACTCCTGATTGGTATGACTCTGCCTTGAACGTCATGTTGGTGGACAACGCTGATGACCCTGCGACATATGAAGAAGCTATGGTGAGCCCAGATCCCGACAAATGGCTAGAAGCCATGAAATCCGAAATGGGATCCATGTACGAAAACCAAGTGTGGACTTTGGTGGACTTACCGGATGGCCGTAAGGCTGTCGAGAACAAATGGATTTTCAAGAGAAAAACAGATGTTGATGGTAATGTTACCGTCTATAAAGCTTGACTTGTCGCGAAAGGGTTCCGACAAATTCAAGGAGTTGACTATGATGAGACTTTCTCACCAGTAGCGAAGCTAAAATCTGTGAGGATTTTGTTAGCAATTCCTGCACATTTCGATTATGAGATTTGGCAGATGGATGTCAAAACGGCGTTCCTTAATGGTGACATTGAGGAAGAGTTGTATATGGTACAACCCAAGGGTTTTGTCGATCCTAAAGATGCTGACAAGGTATGCAAACTTCAGCGCTCCATTTATGGACTGAAGCAAGCATCCCGGAGTTGGAATCAACGTTTTGATAAAGTAATCAAAAACTTTGGATTTATACAAACTTATGGAGAAGCTTGTATTTACAAGAAAGTGAGTGGGAGCTCTGTAGCGTTCCTAGTACTATATGTAGATGACATATTGTTGATTGGGAATGATATAGAACTTAATAGCGTCAAAACCTATTTGAATAATAGTTTTTCAATGAAGGATCTTGGTGAAGCGGCATACATTCTAGGCATCAAGATTTATAGAGATAGATCAAGACGCCTAATAGCGCTTTCACAAAGTACATACTTGGACAAAGTTCTAAAGAAGTTTAGAATGGAAGATAGTAAGAAAGGGTTCGTGCCCATGTTGTCAGGGAAGACCTTGAGTAAAACTCAAAGTCCAGCTACGGCAGAAGATAGAGAGAAAATGAATAAAATTCCCTATGCCTCGGCCATAGGTTCTATCATGTATGCCATGCTGTGTACAAGACCGGATATAGCACATGCTGTTAGTTTAACTAGCAGATATCAAAGTGATCCTGGAATGGAGCACTAGACAGCGGTCAAGAATATCCTAAAGTACCTAAATAGGACTAAGGATATGGTTCTTTCTTATGGAGGTGATGAACAGCTTGTTGTAAATGGTTACACCGATGCTAGTTGGAACACCGATCCGGATGACTCAAAGTCACAGTCGGGATACGTATTTATTTTGAATGGTGCTGCAGTGAGCTGGAGGAGTGCGAAGCAAAGCGTTGTGGCGAAATCTTCAACTGAATCGGAATACATAGCTGCTTCGGAGGCTGCACAAGAAGCCATTTGGATGAAGGAATTCATTACTGAACTTGGCGTGGTTCCCAGTGCGTTGGACCCGATGGCCATCTACTGTGACAACACAGGTGCCATAGCTAATGCACAGGAGCCAAGGTCACATAGCAAGCTGAAGCACATCAAGCTACGTTTCCACGCTATTCGCGAGTATGTCCGAGATGGTGACATAAAGATGCAAAGTACACACTGATCTGAATGTGGCAGATCCGTTGACTAAACCTCTCCATATGGCAAAGCATGACCAACACCAAAACGCCATGGGTGTTCGGTATATTACCATGTAATCTAGATTATTGACTCTAGTGCAAGTGGGAGACTGTTGGAGATATGCCCAAGAGGCAATAATAAAAGTGATTATTATTATATCTTTGTGTTTATGATGAATGTTTACATCACATGCTATAATTGTATTATTAGGAAACACTAATACTTGTGTGTTTTGTAAACATAAGAGAGTCCCTAGTAAGCCTCTTGTTAAACTAGCTTGTTGATTAATTGATGATCATGGTTTCCTGATCATGGACATTAGGATGTGATTAATAACAAGGTTATATCATTAGAAGAATGATGTGATGGACACACACCCATAGTAAGCGTAGCATAAGATCAAGTCATTAAAGTTCGTATTGCTGTAAGCTTTCAAATACATAGTAACCTATTCCTTCGACCATGAGGTTATGTTAATCACCATCACCGGATGGATACTTTGATGACATCAAACGCCGCTTCGTAACTGGGTGGTTATAAAAGTGTCATTGGGTATTCTAAAAGTATGTGTTGAAGCGCATGAACCAAGATTGGGATTTGTCCATCCATATGACGGATAGATATGCTCTGGGCCCTCTCGGTGGAATGTCATCTAGTTAGCTTACAAGCATGTGACTGGGTCACAAGAGATGACATATCACGGAACGAGTAAAGAGTACTTATCAGTAACGAGGTAGAACTAGGTATGGAGATACTGACGATCAAACCTCGGATAAGTATAGTATCGCAAGACAAAGGGAATTGGTTTCGTATGTAAGTGGTTCAATCGATTGCGAAGTCATCGTTGAGTGTGTGGGAGCCATTATGGATCTCTAGGTCCCGCTAATGGTTATTGATAGGAGATGTGTCTCTATCATGTCTACATATTCACGAACCGTAGGGTGACACACTTAAGGTTCGAAGTTGTTTTAAGTAGATATGGAATGTGCGTTGGAGACCGAATGTTGTTCGGAGTCTCGGATTGGATTCGGGACATCACGAGGAGATCCGGAATGGTCCGGAGAATAAGATTCATATATAGGGGATCATTTTCTGAGTTAGGAAATGTTCCGGAGTGTTTGTATGAGGATTCTAGAAGGTTTCGGAATGTTCCAGAAGGTTCTAGAAGATATCTTGGAGTTTGCTTGAAAATCAAGATAGGGATCAAGGAGTCCTGGTGGGTCAAGACTAGGAGTCGTGGGGGAGGAGGACTCCTCCCCCACCTCCCAATCCGCCGGCCTAGAGAGGGAGGGGAGTCCTACAAGGACTCCCCCTCCCTAGGTGCCTCCCTTCTTTAAATAGAGGGGCAGGGGCGCCCCCTCCTCCCCTGCTCTCATAACACCCAATCTCTTCCGCCTCTCTCCTCCACCATCTTCTGCACAGGCATAGGCGTAGCCCTGCAGAATTCTCTACTGTTGAAAACCTGTTATCCACCTCGCCAGTACTGGTGACTCCACGAGAAAGGGAGCCACTACTGCTATACATCTCCGCTACCAACCAAGTGGTTAGTACAGTGCTCGTCGTCGAGCGGGCCGAGGAAAACAAGGTCCATGGCATACAACGCCTGGTATACTACCTCAGCGAGGTCCTCACGCCGAGAAAACAGCGGTATCCGCACTACCAGAAGCTGGCGTACGGCGTCTTCATGACCGCCCGGCGACTGCGCCATTACTTCCAGGAACACCCAATCGTGGTAGTCAGCGATGCCCCATTGGGACATATCCTCAATAACCCCGACGCGACGGGACGAGTCGCGCTTTGGGGAATCGAACTGGCTCCACGGGACATCACATACAAAAAGCGCGACGCAATCAAGTCGCAAGTTCTCCCTGACTTCCTCGTGCATTGGATGGAAAACCAACTCCCGGACAAGCCAGATATGTCCTACCTCTAGACAATGCACTTCGATGGATCCAAGCGGAAAGATGGAGCAGGAGCAGGTGTCATATTGACGTCACCTCAAGGAGACAAGCTGAAATACATCCTGCGAATGCAGTTCACAGCCTCAAACAACGAGGATGAATACGAGGCCCTGTTGCACGGGATGAGGATGGCAAAAGCCTGCGGCACAAAGAGGCTCATCATATATGGCGACTCCAAGCTGGTCGTCAACCAAACAATGCACGAGTGCGACGCACTCAATGACAACATGATCGCATACCACGACCTCTACGATACACTCGAGGGAGACTTTGATGGTTGCGAGTTGCGACATGTAGGTCGCGAAAGCAACGAGGAGGCGGACGCACTCGCCAACATAGGCTCTACCTGCGCCCCCATACCACCTAGGGTATTTCTCGAGCGCATCTGCGAATGCTCCATCAAGCCAAAGGCCGCAGAGAAGAAAACAAGCGCAGCAACAGACTCGGGGGCTACGCCACCCAATGAGCCAATGGCACTCGAAAACTTGGAGCCAGACACAGGACTCGAAGGGCCAATGAGCGTCATGATGATCGAACAATCCTGGACGCAGCCGTACATTACATATCTCCTCAGCAAGCGCCTACCGGACGACCCGACAGACGCACGACACATCGTGCGATGCTCTAAGGTATTCGTCGTTATCAACGGCGAACTGTATAAAGGCAGCATCACAGGCGTGTTACAACGATGCGTCTCCCTGGCCGATGGAAGAGCAGTCCTCCTCGACATACATGAGGGGACTTGCGGACACCACGCCGGCAGTCGCGCCCTCGTTGCCAAAGCTCTACGAGCTGGATTTTACTGGCCCACGGCCATGCGCGATGCCAAGGACATAGTCCAAAAACGATTCGCCGACAAGCCACACGCACCAGGCGCAGAACTACGGCCTATTCCATTGGCCTGGCCCTTCGCCCAGTGGGGTCTCGACATGGTTGGCAAACTCCCAAGGTCCTCGCAAGGAGGATACGTCTACCTCTTGGTTGCAGTTGACAAATTCACCAAGTGGATCGAGGCCATGCCAATAACCAAGCAATCAGGGCACAGCGCAATCAAGTTCTTCGAGTCCATCGTCTACCGCTTCGGCGTGCCGCACAGCATCATCACTGACAACGGGACGAACTTCACATCCAAGGAGTTCCAAGAATTCTGCAAAAACCTGGGGATCAACATCAGTTATGCCTCAATCACGCATCCATAGACCAATGGTCAGGTGGAAAAAGCAAACGGGCTCGTCTGCAGTGGCATCAAGAAGCGACTCCTTTGACCACTCGAACAAGCCGCGGGTTGCTGGCCAGATGAGCTCCAATCCGTACTCTGGAGCCTACGTACAACTCCAAACAGCACCACAGGCTACACGCCATTCTTTATGGTGCACAAGGCAGAAGCGGTACTACCCGTCGAAGTAAGGTACAAGGCGCCGCGCATAGTCGGTTACAGTGAACAAGAGTCATATCTTGCACTCGAAAACTCCATCGACCTCCTCGACGAGGCGAGAGAAATCGCCGCAGAAAGATCCACGATCTACCAGCAGAACCTGCGCAACTACCACAGTAGAAGGCTTCGCCCCAGATCCTTCGTCGAAGGTGACCTGGTCCTGTGACTGAAGCAGCAGGGGCACCTCAAGCTCGAGTCCCCCTGGGAAGGACCATACTTGGTTACAGAAGTAATCCTAGGTGGCGCCTATCGCCTTCAAGACCTAGAAACAGGAGTCGCATACTCCAACCCTTGGAACGTCGCACAACTGCGACGCTTCTACCCCTAGCTGTTTTTACTTTTACATCGCAACTAAGGCTACCCAGCCAAGGCTACTTAGCCACACATTGTACCTCGTACTGTTCTCCAAATAAATAAAAGCTAAGTGCCCCAAAACTCTGTGTTTTTTCTTTTCACTTCTGTTACTATTGTATTCGGGGGCTACGCCACCCTACACACATTTGTTCTTCGAACTAATAAACGCGACATCCTGAGTAGCTGGCACATCAATTGAACCCCTTAACACAAACTCAACCCAGCTGCAACGCACCTGGCAGGTTGATAAAAGGGATGGCCAGGCTAACGAAAAGGACTCGCATAGTGCAACACACCTTACGCTTACAAAAGCTATTTGTATGCGCTCAACAATAAATTACATACAAATATATATATGAACTTTACAAGACAAATACACTTATGTGCAGGATACAAATCTGGTTACTGCTGCAACAGAAGAACATTGGTTTGCTCCTCGAAGAAGTCGACAATCTCCTCTGCTGGACGGTCCACCGCTTGATAGTGCGGCACCATATTCCAAGCAGATCCGGCTGGGGGCGCTAGCAGACCGGAAGCTACGATGGCGACATCCATGCTAGGCCTGTGCAATCGCACCATCGAGAGGGCAGCCTTGGCACCAGCCACCAACTGCTGCCTCACGCACTCGCAAACCACGGACATATCTTGAAATTTGGCTAGGAGAGCCAACAGGCTTGATGGAGTGTCATCCAACGGGAACATCGCCCGGTAGATATTCTTCAAACATGACTATGACTTCTTCAGGAAGAGTAGTACTCGCGAAGCGCGATCCTGCAGGGTCGCCAATGCAGTCACACGATCATGATCCACCTAGAAGTATCCACTCTCTTGAAGTTGCTCCTGGGTGAGACCATGAAGGCAGATGGCAATCCTATCCCTCTCTTCCTGCGGATGGCGTGCGCTAACAACTACATGAAGCAGCACCAACAACATGAGTACAACGTACCTCTGCGACTAACTGCAAAGGAAAAAATGAGGATGAGCAAACTAACACTTAAACTGGTCGCCCAGCTGCGTCACCTCGCCAAGCAGATATTGCTCGCGGGCGGCGGCTTTTTCCGCCTTTGACTTCCACACATCTGCGTTACCGCAGATCAGGGGCAACTCACGCTCCAGCTGCTTCACGCGGTCACGAAGCCACGCCAGCAAGGACAGCTCCTCTACCCTGGAGCGCGGTGGTGCCACTGTCTCATCAAGAGATGGTGAGTCCTGGTTTCCACCTACGGGACCACTCGATGTGCCCTACCACAAGTCAAGACAGAAGCAAATAAGGCGACCAAATTATCACAATGACAAGGGGAACATGTGCATTCAGGATAAGCATAAATATTCACAAGCACACTCGCCAGCAGGAATGTTCTTAGACCAAAAGGACAATTCTTCATCTATTACAAAAGCTAACTACAAAGTAGCTGGCTTCTTCGACTTCGAAGCCTTCGGGGGCTTCATCAAGTCCGTGGCAGTATCAGACGCCACTGACTTTTCGCCGGCCCTTGAGGCCGAAGCTTTTGCCGCCTTCTTAGCACGCTGGAGCTCCTCCGAATACTTGGCAACGGTATTAATCAAGGAATGGCCATATTTGGCACAGGTAGTCGCAAAGGGAGCGAAGACTACCTGCTGACCATCCGCGCCAACAGGCATTGTCTTCGACACCGTAGAGGGATCTATCTCGACTCCGTGGGCTTGCACCATGGCGAGTGACATCGTTGCACCAGCCGCCTGGAGGGAGTTCTTGTAAGAAGAAGGCACGCCCCCGGCGAGTGACTCCACCAGCTCGCCCATAGTATCGACCTGCTCCGCCTTTAGCATCAACTCCACCCGGAGGCGACTAAGGGCGACCTTGGCCTTGGATAATGTATCCTGGACGGTGGCGCTTCGGTCTTCGACCGCGGACACCGCGCCGGCCAGAACATCATCACGACGAAGGGCCTGCGGGTCAAAACTCAAGTCGCCAGCATCTACACCAAAAAACATGGATCAAATCTCTAGTGCCATCGGCAAAAATCTAGAAGCAGAAAAGAGCAACAATAAAATATCCACCAGTAAAGGTACCTAATAGGGCCTTGGCGACTGAGAGAAGTTGCTCCTCAAACAGCTTTTCCCTGGCCACAAAGGAGGCGCGCAGATCCTCTTTGCGCTTATGGGCATCATCACGAGCCGTGATTGCCTCATCGCGCCCCTTCACAGCTGCAGCCAATGTCTTCTCCAATGTTGCGACATTGCACAGTAAAGCGTTATGCTCAGCTACGTGGCAGTCAATAATCGGCTATCAGTCAAATATACCAAAACAGAGAGAAGATGAAAAGTACAAGCGTGGAAGCACTCACTTTTGACCACACGGTGACGCGTCTCCAGCATCGCATGCTGACGACCCATTGCCATCACCTGCTCCGCCACTTGCGCAGCCTCCTTTACAAGGAGCTATTGCACCAAACAAGGAATCAGAGAAGACAACAGAAGGCATTAACTGCAAAATTACAAGAGAAGGAAAAAATATACTCACATGGTCCTCTAACGACTCCGAAGAAGTCTGCGGAGCCGTCATCCGAGCAACTATTCGATGCTCCCCTTTGTGAGGAGAGCTCGAAGAATTATGCCCGGAGTGAGCCGCCGCCGGAGGATAAGGAGCGCGCTCGACCTCTACCTTGGCCCTTGAGGTCGCGACTCCCGATTCCTTCAAAAACTCGACGTTGCCAGAAGATGACGACGCCTCCTGACTGCAAAACGAAATTCGCATTGAGAAAAAGCAAACTCCAGGGCAAAGCCAGCAAGACGAAAATAGAAAAGAATGAATAAACTCGCGAACTTACCAATCAAACTTGTCAAGATCAAATGTGGCCTCCGCCGACTCTGACAAAGACTCCTTGGGCAGTCGCATCTTCTTGCGGGTCGACGGTGCCACAGCCCTCACAGGAACAGCTGGAATTGGCGACTCCGCGCCAACAGCCGTGCCTTCTGGAGTCGAAGGAGTCGACGCGTCGGAATCCTCGCTGCGTGAACGCTTGCGAGTATCCGGGCTCCCAGAATCGGGGGCTTCCTCTTCCACATCTGAAGGGACAGTCGACTCAGACTCATCCTCTTCCAAAGCTTCGCGAGGAATAATACCCTCAGGGAGGGGAGGCATGCAAGGCGACACCGCCCAATCCTGCATACAAACAGCAAAGATGAGCAACAGGAGCGAGTAAGCAACAGAAAAAAGCAATCACGAAAATAAGCTACTGGGTAGCACAACTCTACCTCAGGAGGAGGATTCGAAGCATCAACAGGAGGAACGACTGGCTCATTCGGAAGCACATCCTTAAAGGTGTACTTCGTAACCAGTCGCACCCTCTTATCTACCTCACTCGCGGACATGCCATCGGCAGACACGCGAGTGGCATCATCAGCACCACCCCATTGAAACATGGGATGGACTCTATCTTGGAGAGGCTAGACACGACGACGCAGCCAAGTCCTGACAAGGGCGCAACATCCCTCCTCTGCGCCTATGCGACTCTCGAGGTCGCAGACGCGTTGATATAGCACGTCTGTCTCCGCGAGTTCGGAGGGCATGATCACGTTCTTCCAAGAACGCATCTTCTTGCAGGGAGTCGCGGGATCGAAAGGCGCGAGTCCAAAATGCTCGTCCTTGGCCTTTTGGTCACGAACATAAAACCATCTGTCCCTCCATCCCTGGACGGACTTGGCGAGCTTGATGTCGAAGTAGGTGGCGGATGGGTCGACATGGATTCCACAACCACCTACGTCATAAACTAAAGAGCCAGATGCGGACTGACGCTTTAGCTTGAATAAACGTTTGAAAAGGCCAAAGTGCAGCTCGATTCCAAGCCAGCACTCGCAAAGGGTGATAAAACAAGAGATGTGAAGAATCGAGTTTGGGGACAGCTGATGGAGCTGGAGAGGCAAAGAAAGGCCGCGAATGATGAAAGCAAGAAACATCACTCGAAAACCAGCGGAAGGCACATGAATGGTCTCACCACTGGGGACGCGCGCGTCGGCGACTTCTGCAGAAATAACTCCGTCTTGGCGAAGAAGACGGAGATCGGATGCCTTGATGATAGAGGGGCGCCACGCGCCATTGGTCACGCGGGTGCCCGCGACCTTCTTTTTTCCGCCGCCAGCGGCACTGGTGCCCGCAGTAGCGGGGCCACCCTTCTTCTTCGCCGCAGCAGCGGTGGCGGTGGATTCAGTGGCAGCGCCTCCTTTCTTCTTTCCCATTGCGCGGCGGCGATGAGAACGCAGGAAATAACTTGGAAATGCGCGGAGATGGTCCAGAGCTGAGGAGGAGATGAGCGCAGGAGAAAAGCAGAGGAGCAGCAGCAATGGCGATGGCAGCGAGGAAGAAAAGGGCGCAGATGGAAAATTACCGCCGTAGCATCGCTACTACCCTTAGGAGATGCAATCCAACGGCTCACAAAAACCCTACTGGACGCGTGGCACGCATCGCGCTCGACACGTGGAGTAGAGGAAGCGCGAACCGTCCCTCCAATGCTCCCATTACGCGCGGAAATCAAGGAGGCACAGTTAATCATAAGATTACGCACGCCTAGTCAAGTCAAAGTCAGAAAGTGGGACCCACCGCTCGTCAAATCCCGTCAAAACCGCTCACGCGGGCAACTGAGGTCATGAAAGCGTCAGCACTAACGACATCAACAGCTACGCAGCGGAAAACTACGACTACTTAAGTCCTTGCTAGAGTCTTCGACTCCACCAAGCACTTGGGGGCTACTCCCATAGGGAGCGCTGGCCGCGCACCCTATGATTTTCTTTTCTTATTGCAGGGATACAGGCAATCACAATCAAACCCGACCACTTGAAAAACGATTCGACTATGGACGTGGGTTACTCCCATAGGGAGCGCTGGAAACAATTTCGACTGAAACAAGCAAGCAAAAGACGACAGCAGTCGCAACCCAAGTTTTCGATTCAAACAAACAAAAATGCCAGCAGTCGCAAAATTTCTTTAGTCCCTGCCTGAGTCTTCGACTCAACCAGGCACTCGGGGGCTACTCCCATAGGGAGCGCTGGTCGCGCACCCTATGATTATTTGCATGAAAGCTGTGCGTTGATTACATCAGCAATCGCAGATCATGGCGACACCGCCTCATAATTTTTCCTACAAAGAGATTACGTCTCCTAGGTTGCCCGAATCATCTCCGCGATGATAAAATTCGGATGCCGCGCTTATAGCGTGAAGGTAAGACCTGAATAAAGGCCTGGCAACGCATTTAACTGCGCACTACCAGAAACATATCCGTGCCTACAGGCACGATGAACATGCCTTGACGGACGCGTCAAGTGCTCACACCCATATAACTGGAATTTGACTCCTGTAAGACCTCCGCGGCCTGAGTCGAATTACGCCAGCACTTTTCCGGATTCGAGTCCGGAGACTCGAGTTCGAGTAGATTGCGTTATTTCACCCTAAGGTGGTTAACTGATACCGATACTTCGGCTACATCAGGCATGTATATCAACAAATCCCTATGACATAAATGAAAGCAGTCGAAAAATGTACTCATTCAGGCACTCGAAAACTTCAAAAAGTACCCCGTCGAATCTGTGATTCCACTGGATACTCGGGGGCTACTGACATGAGTATACCCTAGAGGTACTCGAGCTTGGGATATACGGTCTAAATACGTACAGGCCCACAGTGTCGCCAAGGCCCAGACGAAAGGACTCGAGTAACCTGCGGACTCTCGATTTCTTGAGAGACAAGAAGAAGCTAAAGATAGAAAGCTTGAAGGGAAAAAACCTAATTTGTAACCGACTCGACCTGCTACCCGAGACCTAGCCTATCTATATAAAGGCTAGGAGGGGGCGGTGAAGAGGACACACATGCAACCCTAGTTTCCACAACTCTCGCCAGATTGCATCTGCGCACCATTGTAACTTTCGACTCCTTTGATAATTCCACGAGCAGACAAGCAGGAGTAGGGACCTCTACGAGGCCTGAACCTGGGTAAATCCTTTGTCCCCTGAGTGCTTGTTTGCTAGACGATAGATGTCTCCAGCACTCCCTCCTTCTCCAAAACCCAAGTCCATAACAATGGGCATTGATGAGTTAAACCCTCGTCACAACCTCTATCACACGAGTGCTCCATTGCATTTGGCCGTTACATTCCAACATGTGCTTGGGCTTTCCGAGCATGGTTTGACACATGGAGTGTCATTGCATGTGTTCTTTTCGATACCACATTGATCCACATGACCACACACACTCAAATGGGTGTGGTGATTGAACCTCTGTCACACTAGTGCTCCATTCTATTTGGCAGTTGCATTCCAACATGTTCTTGGGCTTTTTGAGCATGTTTTGACACATGGAGCGGCATTGCATGTGTTCTTTTCCAAACCAGTTTGATCCACCTGACCACACACACACTCAAGTCGGTGTGGTGATGCAACCTCTTTCACACTGGTGCTTCATTACATTTGGTAGTTGCATTCCAACCTGTTCTTGGGCTTTGTGACCATGGTTTGACACATGTAGTGTCATTGCATGTGTTCTTTTCCAAACCACATTGATCTAAATGACCACACACACTTAAGTCGATGTGGTGATGCAACCTCTGTCACATTGGTGTTCAATTGCATTTGGCAGTTGCATTCCAACATGTTCTTGGGCTTTGTGACCATGGTTTGACACATGGAGTGTCATTGCATGTGTTGTTTTCCAAGCCACATTGATCCACATGACCACACACACTCAATTGGGTGTGTTGATGCAACCTCTCTCACACTAGTGCTCAATTGCATTTGGCATTTGCATTCCAACATGTTCTTGGTCTTTTTGACCATGGTTTGACACATGGAGTGTCATTGCATGTGTTCTTTTCCAAAGCACATTGATCCACATGACCACGCACACTCAAGTGGGTGTGGTGATGCTACCTCTTTCACGCTGGTGCTCCATTGCATTTGGTAGTTGTATTCCAACATGTTCTTGGGCTTTCTGACCATGGCTTGACACATGGAGTGTTATTGCATGTGTACTTTTCCACACCACATTGATCCAACTGACCACACACACACTCAAGTTGGTACGGTGATGCAACCTCTTTCATATTGGTGCTCCATTATTGCATTTGGTAGTTGCATTCCAAAATGTTATTGCGCTTTTTGACCATGTTTTGACACATGGAGTGGCATGCATGTGTATTTTCCCAAACCACATTGATCCAACTAACCACACACACACTCATGTCGGTACGGTGATGCAACCTCTTTCACACTAGTGCTCCATCGCATTTGGTAGTTGCATTCCAACATGTTCTTGGGCTTTCTAACCTTGTATTGACACATTGCATGTGTGTTTTTTCAAACCACAATGATCTACATGACCACATACACTCCAGTCGGTGTGGTGATGCAACCTCTGTCACACCGGTGCTCCATTGCATTTGGAAATTGAATTCCAATATGTTCTTGGGCTTTGTGACCATGTGTAACATCCCAAAACTTTCCTATTTTGTAATGTTAAAAATATAATTAATAAGTTGATTAAATTGTTTGATTCTTGTTGAAATTTTTGAATGAATAGAAACTTTTGTTGTTGGTTTGAAATTTTACTAGGCCACATTAAAAGTAGTGGATTAACGTGTCTAACACATTATTTCAGAAGTTTTGAATACATCCAAAACATTGTGTTGCTTTGCATTCATGATCCATACATCATTGCATTCATGATCCATACATCATTGCATTCATATGTTCTTAAATTAAAAACCCAATAGAAAAACCCTATTTTGATTTACCAAAGTATTCCTACAACTGTTAAAACATGGATTTGTACATCCATGTGTTTTAAATAGAAAACTATTGCTAAAAAGGATCCTCTGATGATCTCCTTATTTTTAGAAAAAATTAGAAACAAAATTCAGCTCATTTGGAGTTATGAAGAAAATGTGAAATAAATAACTAACATACCCTAAGCGGGCCAACAAAAGCCAGCCCACAACTATTTATCGTGCTCGCCCGCGAGCGAGCGGCGCACACCGCAGGCACCGAGCTGGGTCGGTCCGCAACTCCGCCTACAGCCCGCCTCTCCGCCCGCAGCCGCCGACAGACCGGCCCCACCTATCATCACTTCCGTAGAATTCAGGATGAACTCGACGTTGTCGCCGTGTTCACTGAACGAATCCCGGCCAATTTGGGAATGAATCTGACAAATCCCGCATGGCATCTGACTATTAAAAACCGCCGCCACGACCCCCTCTCCCGTTTTTGTTTTTCTGAAACCCAAGCTACCTCCCGCGCTCGTTAGCATTCTCGCCTTATATGCACCGCCATGGAGCTTCGGAAGGTGAATTTCCCCGTCAAAATCGAGTCCCCTATCTCCCCTCTTTCTGTCCCTCGCTGCCTTCTCCAATGACCGCATCACACCGTGTCTTTTTCCCCTTGCGCATATCACGGGAGCATGCGGAATTCGTGATGAGGATATATACATGGATTATGATGATTCTGACTGCCTGAACTGGAAGGAAATATTGAGTCAAATCAATAATGACTATCAGGTGAATTTATTCTTAATTGAACCTGATGTTTTACTTAATGAGAACTATATAATACCTAAGTCTATGCATCTTTGTATGATCAGGTTTATTGATAACACAAGCGTTGCGCGAGGAGGAGGAGAGTTGCAGCAAGAAGGACAAGCCCTGATTTCCAATATCAACAAGTGCGCGAAGGAGGAGCGGGAGGCAGGCGCACTAGGACGCAATGAGAAAATCACGTATGAGCAAGAGAGAGAGAGATGGCGCACCAAGAATTACATGTTTGAGGTGTTCCACGACGTTTGGACTGCGTGCCAATAAGGCCGAACCCATATATGGGTCGGTATGTATCAGTTTGAGTCGAACCGAGTCAGTTTGGGCCAAGTTATGGCTGTTTTTAGGCCCGTTTAGAGGGGAGGACGCCCCAACCCTCATATAAACCTCCGTAGCCGTCACAAGTTAGGTTTAAGACCACGTTAAAATATTTTGGAGTTGTTTCTTTCATAGAACCTCTGGAATTACCCTGTGTTCGAATCTGCCAACTACAATTGAGTGTGATCTGTTGTTCCATTGGGAATTAGTAGATTGCATACTACCGTTCGTGGTCACGGCTGCGTGCGCAAGAGTGTGGTGTTGTGAATATCCTACAAGGTTCGAGAGCTGTTGCATTGGCATCAGGGATCGAGCGGGAGAGATCATAGCTACGCACTAGTTATCTATCATCCACCATCACCATCGACAAGAGCTTGCTGAGAAGATCGGGCTACCCCATATCATCTTGGTATCAGAGCGCTGGGTTTACTCGGTGAGCAATATCATCTTGGTATCAAATTTCCTCGTTGTCTCGGTAAGCAATCCACAATCCATCCATAGATTAGAGAGTGTTTTTCATCCTATACAGAAAAAGCCCCACAAAAAGAGTTGCCATAGCCTAGATTACATCGTATTCGAGTAATAGTTGCTGGTCGTGTTCCTCTATTAGATTAGATCTAGATATATTCTTCGTAGATTTGTTTTCTAGTTGTTCTAGTTGTTTTCCACCATCTTTTTCCGCTACCATCAAGTCAGATCCGATCCAAGTAAAGAGTCCTAGTTGTGTACTACTTGGCGAGTCAAAAAAAAATCGGCCCGCTGCCTCACGCCTGACCGCAGACAAGTCTGTGCTCTAGCGTGACAAAAAAATTCCAAAAAAAAATCGAACCGTCGCCTTACCATAGACCAGACTGTGCTAGTACGAGAAAAAAAATTCTGCCGCCATCCTGCCGCGGCAGGATTTTAGGCCGTTTTTCTGCTGTGGCAGAGACCAATTCTCATGTCAAATTTTTTTCTTTTTTTGTTTATTTATTTTTACTGAGTCCACATAGCATACCTATCCTTGTGAGCCTTAGTAAGCCTTTCTTTGTGTCTATAACTATCCTACGAGACTAGCGTGCTTAGTGCTCTACGGGCTGCTCAGTTAGCAATCTTGTGCCCGTTTCGTTGAGACATTGCTAGCGTCTCTCCTTGTGCATTGCAACACGAGCATTCCTCCGACATACCTTACTTTTTTGAGCTCATTTTCATAGTTTCAATTGCCCCATTTATCTCCACCGTGTGTGTTTTCGTGGGTCTTTGTCATACGATCAGCACTAGGACTTGTTTGCGGTGTAGTTAGGATACCATACCTACAGCTCCACCATAAATACCCTGTATGCCCTGTGATCGTTCTCTATACCTTTGATATTCACTTCATCACATCAGTGCATCAGTTTTTGATTTCGTTTGGTAGATCATCTCTATTCACTTTGGAACGGTAAGATCTCCTTTCTTATTAGTTGTGAGTGAGTTGTGAGAGTTTCCACCATACTGATTTTGATTTGTGCACTAATGTACTAATCATGTCTTCTAGTAGTGTTGATATGATGCAGAAAATGGAGGCAGGTGATGTTACAAATAATGTGGAGACGTATAGTTACAAATTCATCGACAATTTTGTAGTGGAACTTTTTGGAAGGAAGAACGCGGTATTTTTGATGGTGATGGTCTTTTCCACCATAGTGTGATGATTGGTGAGCGATGTGCTTCCATTACCATTGATAGTAACTCTACTATTAATTTGATCAGCATTGAAGTTGTACAAAAGTTGCAGCTACCTACATGTGCCCGTGCGGTGCCATATCTCTTGCATTCATCATATGGCACATTGCTGATTTCACACACCGCTGATGTTCCTATGACTTTTAAAGAGCATATTGAGATTGTGCGCTGTGATGTATCTCCTATACCACTTGATTCTTGTCACATACTATTGGGATAACCTTGGAGTAGAAGGTTTGACACTCAAATATGTCATGTTGTTGGAAGGATTTCTTTCAAATGGAACATGAAGAGGCGTGTTATGCTCAGGATTTCAGCCGACAAATTTCATGAGTATCATCTTCTTCGCAAGGAGAGGACAAAAGAGTTCAGTTTGTCTACTAAGTACAAGGTCATGATGAATGGTGACAATTCTATTATTTGTCATCTTGAACACGGTGTGCATTACAACCCATGTGAGAATGAGAGCCACATAGCCAAGCTGAGTGAGAGTGTTATGAAAAGTGAGCTGTGTGATTCCACTAAACGTGAGGTTGAGAGCATCCATTCTAAGAGTTTGAGAGAAAAAGAAAACATCAGTGCAGTAGATGCTAATACATGTGAGGATATTTCTACTAATGTAATCATCTCTACTCCTGGTATTGTTTCTTGTGCTATGCAGGTTGCTTTTGAAGAAAGGGAGCAATCTATTTTACAACCTACATCGTCGGACTATGCATTGTCACTTGCGGAGGATGTTTTAGTACCTACTACAACTGAGGAGATTGTTGATGACATTGGTACTGTTTTGGAGCTTCAGCCAACATGTGCGACATATTGTGAGTTTATTCCTTTACTGAAGCCTCCTTGTGATTTGCCTTGCACTACTGTTTCAGCACCATGTGATAGTTTACCAAATTCAAATTTTGATCATGTGGTACTGATAACACATAAGGAAATACTTGCTCGAATACCACCTGCTGATATTGTGTATTCCATCATGCTAAATGAACCTATGAGTATGAGTTGTGCTATGGATAAGATTTCTGAAATTTCATTTCTGAATTCTAGCACATATTCTCCTTGTTTCACTTTCAATCTGATTGGTGAATATAGCATGCATGAAAATTTTCTTGTGGATCACATATGCATTACTTGTGATAGAATCGCTGAACTGAAACATGCTGTTTTCAGCCATACAATACAAAATGTTTGCTATGGGACAATAGCTCATGTTCCAGATATTATGGAAATACATTCTGGTCTAGTTGATATGTTGCAACCAACACAAGTAATTTTACCTATGTTGGATTGTTCTAATCTTGCTAGAATAGGACCCAAGTTTTCATATTCACTATGTTTGTCCCAAAAGTCTTTGTCTAGTTTTGGTACTACTTTACACTTCCTTGATATTTGCAAATTGAGTTGCATTTTACTTACTGGACAACATGATCATGTTCATAATAATCAGAGTAGCGCAGTTGAAGCATGTCATGATTCAATTTGGTTTTCAGACATATTGAATTGGTTTGATCTTGTTCACAAATTTGATCATAGATCTTCTTTGAGAAAACTGAATTTAATATTGATGAACATGACTATCTATTTAGTTGTTTTTCACCATGATCATGATTCTTTGTACTTCACTTATACCTGCAATTTAAGTTGCTTGATGTATACTGGACATACTTTTCATGTGAACAACAATAATACAACATGTTATATATACATATACTTTGCGTACACGTTGTTCTTTCTGTTTCTCCCACTTTCAGCTTACCCAAAGCCGAGGACGGCTTTTCATGAAGAAAGGGAGGATGATGAGGATATATACATGGATTATGATGATTCTGACTACCTGAACTGGAAGGAAATATTGAGTCAAATCAATAATGACTATCAGGTGAATTTATTCTTAATTGAACCTGATGTTTTACTTAATGAGAACTATATACTACCTAAGTCTATGCATCTTTGTATGATTAGGTTTATTGATAACACAAGCGTTGCGCGAGGAGGAGGAGAGTTGCAGCAAGAAGGACAAGCGCTGATTTTCAATATCAACAAGTGCGCGAGGGAGGAGCGGGAGGCAGGCGCACTAGGACGCAATGAGGAAATCATGTATGAGCAAGAGAGAGAGATGGCGCACCAAGAATTACATGTTTGAGGTGTTCCACGACGTTTGGACTGCGTGCCAATAAGGCCAAACCATATATGGGTCGGTATGTATCAGTTTAACTCGAACCGAGTCAGTTTGGGCCAAGTTCTGGCTGTTTTTAGGCCCGTTTAGAGGGGAGGACGCCCCAGCCCTCATATAAACCTCCGTAGCCGTCACAAGTTAGGTTTAAGACCACGTTAAAATATTTTGGAGTTGTTTCTTTCATAGAACCTCTGGAATTACCCTGTGTTCGAATCTGCCAACTATAATTGAGTGTGATCTGTTGTTCCATTGGGAATTAGTAGATTGCATACTACCGTTCGTGGTCACGGCTGCGTGCGCAAGAGTGTGGTGTTGTGAATATCCTAAAAGGTTCGAGAGCTGTTGCATTGGCATCAGGGATCGAGCGGGAGAGATCATAGCTACGCACTAGTTATCTATCATCCACCATCACCATCGACAAGAGCTTGCTGAGAAGATCGGGCCACCCCATATCAATTCATCACTGGAGCTCCGCTAGAGACCGCGGAGGCCGTCGGACCTATGCCACCGCTCTATTACCCACAAGAGTTTGAAGAGGCCATTCACATGATCGTCGTCTCCTGCTGATTCGCGTCGTCCACTTAGCCACCTTGGGGAGCCACCGGAGCTCCCCAAAGCACCGCCACCCAACCGCGCCACCGCCGTCTTCATCTTTGTCACCGTCGCCCGCTGCCGCTGGTAAGTCGCCCTCTCCCTCGTCCGTTCGATCATGAGTTAACGGCCCAGATTAGATCACCAACTGAACCGGTTTCAGCCAATCGCGTCGAGCCACATGGCATGCACCGTCGGCATGCCCGCGTCAGCGCCACGTCGTGCCTAGTCACCTGCCAGGTCAGCGCCAACGCTGCGTCAGCGCTCATGTATTAATAAAATCAGTTTATAAATTGCAGAAAATAGATAGATCTTAGAAAATTCATAATAAAAGATTTACTTGGCCAAAAATTATAAATAATATACCTTTGGAAAGCTTTGGCAGTTAAAGTGAGTTAAACTCTATTTAAATCAATATAGTTTTATTAATAAAATGTTTTATGCATTAAATGATTTTTCATATATATCATGTGTTATAATAATGTCTGTAGAACTAAATAAAACCCTTGTGACATATTAAATCATCATGCATGTATTTTACCATCATTGTTTATTGTATATTTGTATTGTTGCTATGTTTGCAATCGTGTTGATTGAGATTATTTTATTCCCGCGTTAGATCTTCCGGAGAGTTCGATTGCTGTGAAGGAATTCGATCATCACATATATTATTAACACTAGCACAATGTCCGTGAGTTGCTACGGGAATAAAAGTGTGAAGTTCTATTCGAACACACTAGAAAGTATAAAAGTCCGAGTACAACTCCTCGTGCATTGGTGGTGATGCCAAAAGGAGTTGTACATAAAATTGGTCGAACCATAAAAAATTATACTCCCTCTCTCCTGAAAAGGATGTCGTAGATTTATCTAAATTCGAATGTATCCAGACACTATTTAATATAAAAATTCATCTATTTAGACCAACTTGCGACATCCTTTTCGGTACGGCGGAAGTATATGTTTCAACAGGGTTTAAATATGAAACATGCCTAATTCATTTCGGTTCCATGACATGAAATGCACCCAATATATAAATTCCCATCATGTGCCACATAGGCTACAATTCTAAAGTTCACCAAGACATAGCCCACCACTACTTCTAGTTGCACCCGTAAATGAGTAAGCCTCAAGTATTGGTAACATAATCGGATTCAGAATATCACAGGGTTAATTTATTTTTAATCAAGCGAACCAACAACTGTCGAGGTAATAATCTATCTTTTCTTCCTCAAACTGACAGTAACAGCCAATGAAGACTACACGTTCATATAGTAAATGAGAGTTGTGGTTCAAGACCCCTTTATCTATTATAACAACATTTCATTGGTTCCCCTCCGCTCCATATAACCCATTAATCAAAGTTGAGCTAGACAACATTAATAAAACTATTTTTTCCTTGATGAGATGTGACAGATCAAGTGGACTTACCCAGGTTACTGTGAAGAATTCAGTTCCACATATTCAACTTTTAACATGAAGAAAATAAGAAAGAACTATATTTCTCATGTACTGGCAATCTTGCATATTATCAAACCAAATTGATAGCCAACACGGTAATGTTAAATTATGATAAGCCTGCACATATAGTATTTCAGTTTATACCAACCATGTGCATTTAAAATGCTAGCACTATGCTTCTTTTTTCCAAATGCCTAGGATCATCAACTGATGCACTTGCGCGCATCCTACTGGATTGAGCACATTACGCACATAAGCAGTGAGCCCGAATTAATCCATTGCAGGACTGGTCATGGTAAGTGAGGGTGACGACGGCCTCACAATCGCAAGCGCATGCCCTATTGTTGAGTGCATATTAGGGGTTTATTTTCTCGTTCTGGAATTCAAGTCTTGCTTGATACAGTTTTGATTAGCAATATATCATCTCCAGGTCCAAATCAGTCATCAACATCGATCTTGCAATTTTCCTAGCCGATCTATTTTTTGGTAGACACCTCGACCTCCAGCTGCGACCTATGCATTCAATTGTAAGTGAAATCACATTTGTACTGAGACCACATATAAAGTCTAAGTTCTAATTAAGACGTCAATTCTAATAATATATGACGTATAGGTTTTCAAAGCTTTCACTTATTTGTTTACACCAAGGAAGGGCACCAAAGCATCCATCAGAATTTCATTAAACAAATTCGGAAGCAAAATTAGATAATAGTTTTGCTTACTTGATAGAATTTCTTCATGTACTGGAGTACCATACGGCATTCCTGTGCAAGTGCAGGTGTGTCCCAGCATGAAACTTCAGTTTTGTTCAGAATAGATGATGTGTGTTCTTCAGGTAACCTATATGTGTATGGAAGATGAATGAAATAGATGATACTAATTGTAAGTACTCCCTCCAACCTAAATTAGTTGACTTAGATTTGTCTATATTCGAATGTATCTAGACTTATTTTTGTGCTAGATACATCCGAATCTAGATAAAACCAAGTCAACTAATTTGGATCGGAGGGAGTAACTTTTCTAGTGGATGATTTGTGGATGTATATGACTGCTAAGACCAAACTAAGATTATCAGATGCAAGCAGCTGGTCAAATACAGGTCAAAATAGAAAGCATGGTTGGAAAGTTGTAGTGCATCAAACACATGTTCGGAGGTGGTCGTTGCCTGTTGCTTGTTGGGAAATTCATAGCCATTAACAACTTTCAAGCTTAGGATGTGTGATGGTTGCTTGATATAGAAACACAACTCTTATTTCTCAAATATCATTTCGTCAATACTAATCAAGGAAAAGAAACAAACCTTTGGGGACATTTCACCGAGCAGCTTGTGGCCCTTTACTGGACATGGAAAGTGTTGAATTTGGGGATCCAGGTCTTGGAGCTTGCAGTAGATGTGGACGTGCACACACGATTACTGCCTTCCAGGAGCAGCCACCAAAAAGTATGAATGGTCAACCATATCCAAGTGAGCTCCTGGAGCAAGTAGACAACATTAGTACTCGATAATTGAGTCGGAATAGTAGTTTGATGTATCGAGTTCAGGCATGAACAGAGAAACATCACCGACCGCCCTACAATCTTCAGACAACCGATCTAAGAGGAAGGCGACATTAACAATATCAGCAAGATATATATACGTGTGAGAAGCAAAAGAAAGTATTCTTCAAGAATTATATTCGAGCTGCAAAAAAGTCAGATCACTTTTATTCAAGTAAAGAAAGGGATAAGAGATGGAGGAGGTGACCGTGGCCGGCAAGTTGCGATGTCGGTGGTCAGAGACTCAGAGCGCCATCCAGGAGGCCAACACATGTGAGCCTGACTATACCTCAGCGAAGAACCTGCTCGACGGCTGTGGGACCCGACTGCTGCTGCTGGGGGCGCTCCTTGGAGCCACCGTAGCCGCCCTAGAGCCTCAGACGGCGTCCGCACGGCAGCTTGACTCGTAGAAGGTTAGCACGAAAGCAGGGACGGGGAGCAGCCGCGACACCGGCCCCAGGGACGAGGACAACAACTCCGTCGCCCCCTTCCCAACCTCCTCCACCTCCGCCCGCCACAAGCCAGGGGAAGCTTGGCTCTGTCCGCGGCAGGGAGAAGCGCCGCGCAGGGGATGATGGGCGGCGGAGTTTCAGGGCTTGGGGAGGCGCAGGCCGGAGAGAGGCGGGGCGCTCGGGAGGGATGCGGAGCAGCGCGCCATCTGGATAGACGCGGGGCACTCGGAGCGGAGGCGGAGCAGAGCGGCGTGGGAGGTTGGTATGGAGAAGGTTCCCTCGTCCGGGGATTTTTTTTCCTTTCACCGGACAAGATTCCACTTGGCGGTGGCGGTGCAGTAAAACCTCCGAACTACCAGGGGCAAATCGGTCCAAAAAAATCGGACCAAAATGTGTGTAGACGAATCTACCTCAGCCAAAATTATAGTATAGATAAGGCAGGTTACACCTTTGTTCATATTCTTTGTCCCAGTTTTGAATACTATGCATGTTTTCTCTTCAAATGGGTAGTATGCATGTGTAGGATGTTTTAGTAGAAATATTTTACAAGTGTTTTAAAAGTGTGATGATGTTTTGTAGTATGCCATGAGTAGTCCTATACTTAGGATTATTTCCACTCCCAATAGGATTTCCCTGAATTTTTTATAAGTATTATGTGTGTGCTATGCTATATATATAAGTACCATTGGGGGTTTGAAAGACTGAAATTTTTCTAAGTATAAAAGCTCTCTTGAGCAAACATTTTCCTCTCAAAGTCTACTTCAAAATAAAACTATGTTTTCTTCTGGGCCGATTAGTTGTCGGGTGAACAAGTGGAATTTTGGTGGAGGACGGCCGCCTAGGAATCAAAGAAGTCTGCCATGTTTCAGAATTCAGAAGCTTCCAGTGCAACCAAAATACATATGGGCTATGTCTTGGCTTAGTACTTAGTAGGAAACCTCACCTGGGTACCGTCATTTGGAGGTTACTTGGCACGGGTGGATCCAGAAGGTAGAGGGGCTACTAAGGGAAGGCTTCGCCATGGTCTTGTCTTTTAAAGGGCTTGATCATGGATTATGGGTAAAGTGCACAACCTCTCAATAGTATTGCAACCTAATCGATCAACTGAGTTCACGGAAAAGAACACTTTGAGCACCTGAAAGATGGAGCCTCTAAAGGATTTTCATCTCTCTTTCCAAACTTAAAGTTTTCTAAAACCCAATGGCGTGTGTAATATCGTTAATGGGTGGGATTTTGGGGACTTGGTGCGTAATATCCAAGTGTTAGGTTGATTGGACACTTGGTGCGTAATATCCTCATGTTCCACTCAACCCTATACTACTTGAACAATGTTTCCAAAGTAGGGTAAAACTCTCCCTCTTTTCTTCTTACTTAGAGAAAATTTGCTTTATGCAAATGAACCCCAAAGCCTACTCCTAGCCTTGCATGTAGAGTTAGTCATATTCTTTCTTTGGTGTAATTTACCAACACATTCAAAGTATTGACCCAACTTGTTGGATGCACGTTTAATGTGCAGAATCCAAAGATTGAAAGGTGTGTAGGGATCACGGGTCTTATCTCAACTAGCATGAGCCATTGATGGACTCAAGTTTTTATTATGTTTCCGCTGTTCTTTTTGAGCTAGCTATAAGCTATGCAAAGATGTAATAATACTCTGGATTATTTATGTAATAATGACTTGTGTTTTACATGATATTCATCGAATGTGAGTGCTAGCTATTGATCCAGGAACTAGCATGTTAATCACAGGGACTTAGGATCTTTAACGATCCAAAGTCATAATAGATGGTATCAGACCACAAGTTGACTGTAGATCGTGCCCCCTATCCTCGAAAAAACCCTAGGAGTAATATTTGCTAAGTTATTTTAGAAAATTCTCATACTTCTCATCATCTATCATTGGATTTTTAAAATTCTTAAGTCTCTTCTTTTCAACATTAGAAATAACCAATATATACTTCAAGAAAGAATAGCATCTCAACATTTCTATCAACTCAGGACTTGAAGACTTTCATAGAAGATGTTCCGAGACTGAAGCTACGAGAATTGAACACTTCAAAGCTATAAGTACCGAAGACTTTGAAGGCCTTATGTCAAGGTTATTAACTCAAGACCTTGAAAGATTGAGGATTATGTAAAACATGAAGACTATCAAGAGCATCAAGAATTTTGAAGAGTCGAAGTCTTGAAGATTCCAAGTGACCCTTTAGGAACCAAACTTGGAAAGACTACACTACGATTAGATGCGGTGATTTGTAAGCTGCCATTTTTGTGGTTTTCTTGACAGTAACAAATACAAATTATTTTCAATACAAAATTTGTTTGTGGGGGTTGTTCATGTCCTTCTTGCTAGACTTTACTCTCCTAACCTTAAATCTTGAAGACAGAATAATGGAGACAAACCGAAGGACTTGAATGAGGGCGCCAAGATGAAATTCTACCAAGTGGATCAAAAGAAGAACACTCACATGGTGGAGGATGCAACAATTCCTTGAAGATAAACAACACACAAGTGCCTCAAGGATTAGGAAACACAAGGATAAATGCTTACCTCCGATGTAGTTCTCTCTCATAGAAATTTATTGTAGTATAAAAAAATAGTTGAGTGAACTTGGCATGATTTGATGTTTTGTTTGGTTTATTTATATGGGTAATCTTTTTCCTCTTCTACAATCCACTCGTTCCTACTCTATACCTTGGTCAACTCGACAGATGGGTCGTACCATCAAGGAAGACAAGGAACTCAGTTTCTCCAAGCGTATGAGCAACACTGATGCAAAGCAATGGATGCACAACATTGAAGAAAGAATGAAGGATGCCAACATTGAAGCTAATAAAATGGTTCATTATTCCACCCAATTCCTAAAGGAGGACACTGCAACTTGGTGGGAGATGCAACACACCATTGATGATCATCAAGGGATGATATCCTAGGAAGAATTTAAAGTGGTTCTAATATAATCTCGTCTTGTCACTCGGATATAAAAAACCCAAGGAGTTGAAGTCCCAAAACATTCAGCTTGCAGAATCTGTGGGGAAATAGGACACACCTCCAAGGAGCATCGTGATCAGTGCCCCAATTGTGAAGCAAGTCACCCCTTTGAAAAATGCCCCACCTCTCAAGTTACATGATTCTTGTGTGAAAGAACCAACCACAACCCCTCTCAATGTCACCTCTACTCGATTGTACATCAAGTGAATCAGCAAGTTAGAGATGGAATGCGCCAAGGCCTCATGAAGCTCTTACAAAACATGAGGTCCACGACAATTGCTAGATATGGAGTCAAGACTGTAGACACCACACCCAAAGTCATCACTTTGTGATACTCGACATATGAAAGGAATGGCCATCCTACCCAAGCTGGCTCAAGGAAACGCCATGGTAATGGTATTAGAGGCAGAAGTGACAAGAAGCCCAAGAAAGATACTAGCCAGGTGACATGTTACAAGTGTGGTGAGACATGGCATTATGCGTCATATTGTCCTGAGAAAAGGAAGAATGACGGTGGTAATGAAAAGAATCCCAATCCGCCCATCATGCTATGGTGAATTATGTTAGTGTGAGTTAAACTTACAAATCATTGTTCCCGGAGAACCCAACAAATACAATCTTTTAAGGGTGGTAGCACCCTAGTGTAACCCGAACCTATTTCTTTCTAGCCTTCTCGAATCTTGAGGACAAGATTCCTTTTAAGGGTGGGAGTCTGTAACATCCCCAAATTTTCCTATTTTGGAATGTTAAAAATAAAATTAATAAGTTGATTAAATTGTTTGATTCTTGTTGAAATTTTTGAATGAAAAGAAACATTGGTTGTTGGTTTGAAATTTTAATAAGCCACATTAAAAATAGTGGATTAACGTTTCTAACAAAATATTTCAGAAGTTTTGAATAGATCCAAAACATTCTGTTGCTTTGCATTCATGATCCATACACCATTGCACTCATATGTTCTTAAATTAAAAACCCAATCGCAAAACCCTATTTTGATTTACCAAAGTATTCCTACAAGTGTTCAAACATGGATTTGTAAATCCATGTGTTTTAAATAGAAAACTATTACTAAAAAGGATCCTATGATGATCTACTGATTTTTAGAAAATTTTAGAAACAAAATTCAGCTCATTTGGAGTTATAAAGAAAAAGTTATTCAAAAAATATGAAACAAATAACTGACATAGCCTAAGCGGGCCAGTAAAAGCCAACTCGCAACTAAGTACCGCGCGCGCCTGCGAGCGAGCGGCGCACACTGCAGCCACCTAGCTGGGACAGACCGCAACTCCGCCCGTAGCCTGCCTCTCTGCCCGCAGCACTGGACAGGCTGGTGCCACCTATCATCGCTTCCGTAGAGTTCGGGATGAACTCGACGCCGTCGCCGCGTTCGCAGAACAAATCCCGGCCGAATCGGGAATGAATTTGATCCCTCCCGCACGGCATCTGACAATTAAATACCATTGCCACGACCTTCTCTCCTGTTTTCATTTTTTCTGAGACCCTAGCTACCTCCCGCACTCCTTAGAAATCTCACCGGAGTTGCGCCGCCGTGGAGCTTCAGAAGGTGAGCTTCCCCATCAAAATCGAGGCCCCTATCTCCCCTCTTTCTGTCCCTCGCTCCCTTCTCCAACGACCACATCACCCCGTGACTTTTTCCCCTTGCGTAGATCATGGGAGCATGTAGAATTAGTCATCGGAGCTCCGCTGGAGACCGCAAAGGCCGTGGGACATGTGCCACCGCTCTATTACCCACCATATTAGATCACCCACCAAACCGATTTCGGCCAATCGCGTCGAGCCACGTGGCATGCATCACTAGCACGCCCACGTCAGCGCCACGTCGTTCCTAGTCACCTGCCAGGTCAGCGCCAGCGCTGCGTCAGTGCACCTGTATCAATAAAATCCTTTTAGGAATTGTAGAAAATAGATAGATCTTAAAAAATTCATAATAAAAAGAATTACTTGGCCAAAAATTATAAATAATATACCTTCGGAAAGCTATTTTAGCGTAGAACATTATTCCGTGATCAGATTTAATTTTCAGTGTATAATTTGTCTGTAATTCTTTAATTGGTTAATCATCCTTTTATTGGTTTTTAAATTGTAGAAAAATAACTACAACTTTGAAAAATACAAATAATATATCAATAGATTCGTAATTTTGTGTCGAATAATAATCTATGGTTAGTTTTGACTTTTCTCGAATTTTAATTTGTAAGTAATTTAAACTCCCTTAACTGGTATATAATTCATAGGCAAATATATATATCTCCAAATTTAAGGAAACCAACTTCTACGGTGTCGTTTAGATCATATCTACCCAAGAACAATATACCAAAAATTATTTGGCACTGTATTATCAGATGATCATTTGCAGAAAGCCTAAATTGCATTGTTGTAGTAATTAAATCATAGAAAATGATCCATAGATCCGTTTTGCGTGATTCGAATTGCTACTGGGTATAAATCTGATTAGATATACATTGGTTTTTAATTCACAATTTAATATTACGAAACATCAGAAATTGAGTTAAAGTGAGTTAAACTCTATTTAAATCAATATAGTTTTATTAATAAATTGTTTTATGCATTAAATGCTTTTTCATAAATATCATGGGTTATAAGAATGTTCATAGAACTAAATAAAACCGTTTTGACATATTAAATCATCATGCATGTATTTTACCATCATTGTTTTATTGTATGTTTGTATTGTTGCTATGTTTGCAATTGTGTTAATTGGGATTACTTTATTCCCGCGTTAGATTGTCCGGAGAGTGCAATTGCTGCGAAGGAATTCGATCATCACATATATTATTAACATAAGGCAGGTTACACCTTTGTTCATATCCTTTGTCCCAGTTTTGAATACTATGCATGTTTCCTCTTCAAATGGGTAGTATGCATATGTATGATGTTTTAGTAGAAATATTTTACAAGTGTTTTAAAAGTACGATATAGTATGCCATGAATAGTCATATACTTAGGATTATTTCCACTCCCAATAGGACTTCCCTGAATTTTTATAAGTATTATGCTTGTGCTATGCTATATATAAAAGTATCGTTGGGGGTTTGAAAGACTAAAAAAATTCTAAGTATAAAAGCTCTCTTGAGCGAACCTTTTCATCTCAAAGTCTACTTCAAAATAAAACTATGTTTTCTTCTGGGAGGATTGGTTGTCGGGTCAATGAGTAGAATTTTGGTGGAGGACGACCGCCTAGGAATCAAAGAAGTCTGCCATGTTCCAGAATTCAGAAGTTTCCAATGCAACCACAATACATATGGGCTCTGTCTTGGCTTAGTACTTAGAGGGAAAACTCACCTGGGTACCGTCATTTGGAGGTTACTTGGTACGGGCGGATCCAGAAGGTAGAGGGGATACTAAGGGAAGGCTTTGCCATGGTCTTGTCTTTTAAAGGACTCGATTGTGGATTGTGGGTAAAGTGCACAACCTCTCGAGAGTATTGCAAGCGGATCGATCACCCGAATTCACGGAAAAGAACATTTTGAGCATCTGAAAGATGGAGCCTCTAAAGGATTTTCCTCTCTCTTTCCAAACATAAAGTTTTCTAAAACCCCCTGGCGCGCGTAATATCGTTAATGGGTGGGATTTTGGGGACTTGGTGTGTAATATCTAAGTGTTAGGTTGTTGGACACTTGGTGCGTAATATCCTCTTGTTCCACTTGACCCTATACTACTTAAACAATGTTTACAAAGTAGGCTAAAACTCTCCCTCTTTTCTTCTTACTTAGAGAAAATTGGCTTTATGCAAATGAACCCCAAATCCTACTCCTAGCCTTGCATATAGAGTTAGTCATATTCTTTTCTTGGTGTAATTTGCCAATACATTAAAAGTATTGACCCAACTTGTAGTCTGCATGTTTTATGTGCAGAATCCAAAGATTGAAAGGTGCGTAGGGATCGCGGGTCTTCTCTCAACTAGCCTGAGGCATTGATGGACTCAAGTTTTTATTATGTTTCCGCCATTCTTTTTGATCTAGCTATAAGCTATGCAAAGATGTAATTATTACACTCTGGATTATTCATGTAATAATGACTTGTGTTTTACATGATATTCATTGACTCTGAGTGCTAGCTATTGATCCAGGGACTAGCATGTTAATCACAGGGACTTAGGATCTTTAATGATCCAAGGTCATAACACCATGGATTGACATATGGAGTGTCATTGCATTTGTTCTTTTCCAAACCACATTAATCCACATGACCACACACTCAAGTGTATGTGGTGATGCAACCTCTATCACAAGAGTGCTCCATTGCATTTGGAAGTTGCATTCGAACATGTTCTTGGGCTTTCTGAGCATGGTTTGACACATGGAGTGTCATTGCATGTGTTATTTTCCAAACCATATTGATCCACCCTACGACACACATGGAGTGATGCAAACTCAGTCACACTAGTGCTCCATTGCATTTGCCAGTTGCATTCCAACATGTTCTTGGGCTTTGTGACCATGGTTTGACACATGGAATGTCATTCCATGTGTTCTTTTCCAAACCACATTGATCTCATGACCACACATGCTCAAGTCAGTGTGGTGATGCAACCTCTCTCACACTGTTGCTCCATTGCATTTATTTATTCCATTCCAACATGTTCTTGGGCTTTTTGACTATGGTTTGACACATGGAGTGTCATTGCATGTGTTCTTTTCCAAACCACATTGATCCACATGACCACACACCCTCAAGTGGGTGTGGTGATACAACCTCTGTCGCACTGGTGCTTCATTGCATGTGGCAGTTGCATTCCAACATGTTCCCTAGCATTGTGACCATGGTTTGACACGTGGAGTATCATTGCATGTGTTATTTTACAAACCACCTTGATCCACATGACCGCACATACTCAAGTGGGTGTGTTTATGCAACCTCTATCACACGAGTGCTCCATTGCATTTGGCAGTTGAATTCCAACATGATCTTGGGCTTTCAGAGCAAGGTTTGACACATGTAGTGTCATTGCATGTTTTCTTTTCCAAACCACATTTATCCACATGACCACACACACTAAAGTGGGTGTGGTGATGCAACCTCTTTCACATTGGTGCTCCATTGCATTTGGCAGTTTCATTCCAACATGTTCTTGGGATTTCTGGCCATGGTTGGACACATGGTGTGTCATTGCATGTGTTATTTTCCAAACCACATTGATCCACTTGACCACACACACTCAAGTGGTTGTGGTGATGCAACCTCTTTCACACTGGTGCTCCATTACATTTGGCTGTCGCATTCCAACATGTTCTTGGTATTTCTGACCATGGTTTAACAAATGGAGTGCCATTGCATGTGTCCTTTTCCAAACCACATTGATCCACCTGACCATACACACACTCAAGTGGGTGTGGTGATGCAACCTCTTTTCACTGGTGCTCCATTGCATTTGGAAATTGCATTCCAATATGTTCTTGGGCTTTGTGACCATGGTTTGACATATGGAGTGTCATTGCGTTTGTTCCTTTTTAAACCTCATTCATCCACATGACCAGACACACTCAAGTGGGTGTGGTCATGCAACCTCTTTCAAACTGGTGCTCCATTACATTTGCTAGTTGCATTCCAACATGTTCTTGGGCTTTCTGACAATAGTTTGACACATGGAATATCATTGCATGTGTTTTTTCCAAACCACATTGATCTACATGACCACACACAATCAAGTCGATGCGGTGATGCAACCTCTGTCACACTGGAATTGCATTTGGAAATTGCATTCCAACATGTTCTTGGGCTTTGTGACCATGGTTTGACACATGGAGCGTCATTGCATTTGTTCGTTTCCAAACCACATTGATCCACATGACCACACACACTCAAGTGGGTGTGGTGATGCAACCTTTGTCACACTTGTGCTCCATTGCATTTGGCAGTTGCATTCCAACTTGTTCTTGGGATTTCTGAGCATGGTTTGACACATGGAGTTTCATTACATGTGTTCTTTTAGAAACCACATTGATCCACCTTACCACACACACACTCAAGTCGGTATGGTGATGCAACCTCTTTCACACTGGTGCTCCATTGCATTTGGTAGGTGCATTCCAACATGTTCTCGGGCTTTGTGACCATGGTTTGACACATGGAGTGTCATTGCTTGTGTTCTTTTCCAAACCACATTTATGTACATGACCACACATGATCAAGTCGGTGTGGTGATGCAACCTCTATCACACTAGTGCTCCATTGCATTTGGGAGTTGCATTCCAACAAGTTCTTGGGCTTTGTAACCATAGTTTGACACATGGAGTGTCATTGCATGTGTTCTTTTCCAAACCACATTCATCCACATGACCACACACACTCAAGTGGGTGTGGTGATGCAACCTCTGTCACACTAAAGCTCCATTGCATTTGGCAGTTGCATTCCAACATGTTCTTGGGCCTTCTGCCCATGGTTTGACACATGGAGTGTCATTGCATGTGTTCTTTTCCAAACCACATTGATCCACATGACCACATAGACTCAAGTTGGTGTGGTGATGCAACCTCTGTCACATTGGTGCTCCATTGCATTTGGTAGTTGCCTTCCAACATGTTCTTTGGATTTCTGACATGGTTTAACATATGGAGTGTCATTGCATGTGTTCTTTTTCAAACCACATTGATCCACATAACCACACAGACACTCAAGTGGTTGTGGTGATGCAACATCTTTCACACTCGTGCTCCATTACATTTGGCAGTTGCATTCCAACATGTTCTTGGGCTTTGTGACCGTGGTTTGACACCTGGAGTGTTATTGCGTGTGTTCTTTTCGAAACCACATTGATCCACCTGATCGCACACACTCAAGTGGGTGTGGTGATGCAGCATCTTTCATACTGGTGCTCCATTGCATTTGGTAGTTGCATTCCAACATGTTCTTGGGCTTTCTGGCCATGGTTTCATACATGGAGTGTCATTGTATCTATTCTTTTCCAAACCAAATTGATGCACATGACCACACACACACTCAAGTTGGTGTGGTGATGCAACTTTTTTCACACTGCTGGTCCATTGCATTAGGTAGTTGCATTCCAACATTTTCTTGGGCTTTTTGACCATGTTTTGACACATGGAGTGTCATTGCATGTGTTATTTTCCAAACCACATTGATCTACATGACCACAGACACTCAGGTCGATGTGGTGATGCAACCTCTATCACACTAGTGCTCCATTGCATTTATTTATTGCATTCCAACATGTTCTTTGGCTTTGTGACCATGGTTTGACACATGGAGTGTCATTGCATGTGTTCTTTTCCAAACAACATTTATCCACATGACCGCACACAGTGAAGTGGGTGTGGTGATGCAACCTTTGTCCAACTGGTGCTCCATTGCATTTGGCACTTGCATTTCAACATGTTCTTGAGATTTCTAACCATGGTTTAACACATGGAATATCATTGCATGTGTTCTTTTCCAAACCACATTGATCCACATGACCACACACCCTCAAGTGGGTGTGGTGATACAACCTCTGTCACATTGGTGCTCTATTGCATTTGGTAGTTGCCTTCCAACATCTTCTAGGGCTTTATGACCATGGTTTGACAAAATGCAGTGTTATTTCATGTGTTATTATCCAAAACCACAATGATCCACATGACCACACACACTCAAGTGGGTCTGGTGATGCTACCTTTGTCACACAGGTGCTCCATTGCATGTGGTGGTTGCATTCCAGCATGTTCTAGGGCGTTCTGACCATGGTTTGGCACAATGGAGTGTCATTGCATTTGTTCTTTTCCAAACCATAATGATCCGCATGACCACACACACTCAAGTGGGTGTGGTGATGCAACCTCTGTCACATTGGTGCTCCATTGCATGTGGCAGTTGCACTCCAACATCTTCTACGGATTTATGACCATGGTTTGATACAATAGAGTGTCATTGCATATGTCCTTTTCAAAACCACAATGATCCACATGACCACACACACTCAAGTGGGTGTGTTGATGCAACCTCTGTCACACAGGTGCTCCAATGCATGTGGTAGTTTCATTCCTACATGTTCTAGGGCTTTTTGACCATGGTTTGACACAAAGGAGTGTCATTGCATGTGTTCTTTTCCAAACCACAATGATCCACATGACCACACACACTCAAGTGGGTGTGGATATGCAACCTCTATCACATATGTGCTCTAATGCATGTGGCAGTTGCATTCCTACATGCTATAGGCCTTTCTGACCATGGTTTGACACAGGGAGTGTCATTGCATGTGTTATTTTCCAAACCACAATGAGCCACATGAACACACATACTCAAGTGGATGTGGTGATGCAACCACTGTCACACTGGTGCTTCATTCCATTCTAATGTTGCATTCCAGCATGTTCTAGGGCTTTCTGACGATGGGTTGACACATGGAGTGCCATTGCATATGTTATTTTCCAAACCATAATGACCCACATGACCACACACACACACACTCAAGTGGGTGTGGTGATGCACCTTTGTCAGACATAAGATCAAATGCATGTGGTGGTTGCATTCCAGTATGTTCTAGGGCTTTCTGATCATGGTTTGACACAATGGAGTGTCATTGCATGTGTTATTTTCCAAACCACAATTATCCATATGACCAGACACACTCTAGTAGGTGTGGTGATGTAACATCTGTCACGCAGGTGCTCCATTGCATGTGGCAGTTGCATTTCAGCATGTTATAGGGCTTTCAGAACATGGTTTGACACATGGAGTGTGATTGTATTTGTTATTTTTCAAACCACAATGATCAATATGACCACACACACTCAAGTGGGTGTGGTTATGCAACCTATGTCACCTAGATGCTCCATTGCGTGTGGTAGTTGCATTCCAACATGTTCTAGGGCTTTTGACCATGGTTTGACACATGGAGTTTCATTGCATGTGTTCTTTCCCAAACCACAATGATCGACATGACCACATATACTCAAGTGGGTGTGGTGATGCAACCTCTGTCACACTAGTGCTCCATTGCATTCAAATGTTGCATTCCAACACATTCTTGGGATTTTTGACATTGGTTTGTTACAATGGAGTGTCATTGCATGTGTTGTTTTACAAAGCACAATGAGCCACATTATCACACACACTCAAGTTGGTGTGTTCATGCAACCTCTATCACATAGATGCTAAATTGCATGTGGAAGTTGCATTCTAGCATGTTATAAGGCTTTTTGACCATGATTTGACACATTTGGAGTGTAATTGCATTTGTTCTTTTCCAAACCACAATAATCCACATGACCACACACACTTAAGTGTGTGTGGTGATGGAACCTGTATCACACTGGTGATCCATTGTATGTGGTAGTTTCATTCCTGCATGTTATAGGGCGTTCAGACCATGGTTTGACACATGGAGTGTTATTGCATGTGTTCTTTTACAAACAGCAATGATCCACATGACCACACAGTCCAGTGGGTGTGGCGATGCACCCTCTATTACACTATTGCTCCATTGCACTCCAATGTCGCATTCCAACATGTTCGAGGGATTTTGTAACCATGGTTTGACACAATGGAGTGTCATTGCATGTGTTCTTTTCCAAACCACAACACACTCAAGTGGGGGTGGTGATGCAACCTTTTCACACCGATGCTCCATTGCGTGTGGCAGTCGCATTACAACATCTTATAGGGCTTCCTGACCATGGTTTGACGCAATGGAGTGTCATTGCATGTGTTTTTTCCAAACCACAATGATCCACATGACCACACACACTCAAGTGGGTGTGGTGATGCAACCTATATCACACTGGTGCTCCATTGCATGTTGTAGTTGCATTCCAACATGTTCCAGGGATTTTTAACCATGGTTGGACACATTTGGAGTGTCATTGCATATGTTCTTTTAGAAACCACAATGATCCACATGACCACACACACTCAAAGTGGTGTGGTGATGCAACCTCTATCACACTGGAGCTCCATTGCATTCCAATGTTGCATTCCAATGTTCCATTCCAACATGTTCTTGGGAATTTTGACCATGGTTTAACACATGGATTGTCATTGTATTTTTTCTTCCCAAACCACAATGATCCACATGACCACACACACACACTCAAGTGGGTGTAGTGATGCAACCTCTATCAGGAAGGTGCTCCATTCCATGTGGCGGTTGCATTCTAGCATGTTCTAGGGTGTTCTGACCATGGTTTGCCACATGGAGTGTCATTGCATGTGTTCTTTTCCAAACCACAGTGATCCACATGACCACACACACTCAAATGGGTGTTGTGATGCAACCTCTGTCACACTAGACCATAATGATCCACATAACCACACACACTCAAGTGGGTGTGGTGATGCAACATTTGTTATACTGGTGCTCCATTGCATGAGGCAGGTCCATTCCAACATTTTTGAGGGCTTTCTGACCATGGTTTGATAAAATGGAGTGTCATTGCATGTGTTGTTTTCCAAACCACAATGATCCACATGACCACCTCAGTCACGCAGGTGCTCCATTGCATGTGGCAGTTGCATTCCAGCATGCTTTCGGGCTTTCTGACCATGGTATGACACATGGAGTGTCATTCTATATGTTCTTTTCCAAATGACAATGATCCATATTACCACACACAATCAAGTGGGTGTGGTGATGCAACCTCTCTCACCCAGGTGCTCCATTGTGTCTAGTATTTTCATTCCAACATGTGTTAGGGAATTTTGACCATGGTATGACAAATGGAGTGTCATTGTATGTGTTATTTTACAAACCACAATGATCTAGATGACCAAACACAATCAAGTGGGTTTGGTGATGGAACCTCTGTCACGCAGGTGCTCCATTGCATGTGGCAGTTGCATTTCAGCATGTTCTAGGGATTTTGATCATGGTTTGACACATGGAGTATCATTGCATGTGTTCTTTACCAAACCACAACAATACACATGACCACACACACTCAAGTGGGTGTGGTGATGCAACCTCTGTCACACTGGTGTTCCATTGCATTCTAATGTTGCGTTCCAGCATGTTCTAGGGCTTTCTGACCATGGTTTGACACATTTGGAGTGTCATTGCATGTCTTCTATTCCAAACCACAATGATCCAGTTGACCACACACACTCAAGTGGGCGTGGTGATCCAACCTCAGTCATACTGGTGCTCCATTGCATTCCAATGCTGCATTCCAGCATGTTCTACGGCTTTTTGACCATGGTTTGACACATGGAGTGTCATTGCATTTGTTCTTTACAAACCACAAGGATCCACATGATCACACACACTCAAGTGGGTGTGGTGATGCAGCCTCTGTCACACAGGTGCTCCAATGAATTTGGCGGTTGCATGCCAGCATGTTCTAGGGCTTTCTAACCATGGTTTGACACATGGAGTGTCATTGTATGTGTTATTTTCCAAACCACAATGGGCCACATGACCACACACACTCAAGTGGATGTGGTCATACAACCTCTATGACACTTGTGCTCCATTGTATGTGGCAGATGTATTCCAGCATGTTCTAGGGCTTTATGACCATGGTTTGACACATTTGGAGTGTCATTGCTTGTGTTCTTTTCCAACCCACAATGATCCACATGACCACACACACTCAAGTGGGTGTGGTGATGCAACCTCTATCACACTGGTGCTCCATCGCATTCCAATGTTGCATTCCAGCATGTTCTAGGTCTTTTTGACCATGGTTTTACACATGGAGTGTCATTGCATGTGTTCTTCTCCAAACCACAATGATCCACACGACCACACACACTCAAGTGGGTGTGGTGATGCAACCTCTGTCACACTGCTGCTCCATGGCATGCGGTAGTTGCATTCCTTCATCTTCTATGGGTTTCTGACCATGGTTTGATACAATAGAGTGTCATTGCATGTGTTCTTTTCCAAACCACAATGGTCCACATGACCACACACACTCGAGTGAGTGTGGTGACGCAACCTCTATCACACATGTGTTCCAATGCATGTGGCAGTTGCATTCCAGCATGTTCTAGGGCTTTCTGACAATGGTTTCAAACATGGAGTGTCATTGCGGGTGTTCTTTTCCAAACCACAATGAGCCACATGACCACACACACTCAAGTGAGTGTGGTGATGCAACCTCTGTCACACTGGTGCTCCATGGCATGCGGAAGTTGCATTCCTTCATATTCTATGGGTTTCTGACCGTGGTTTGATACAATAGAGTGTCATTGCATGTGTTCTTTTCCAAACCACAATGATCCACATGACCACACACACTCAAGTGGGTGTGGTGATGCAACCTCTGTCAAACAGGTGCTCCAATGCATGTGGCGGTTGCATTCCAGCATGTTCTAGGGCTTTTTGACCATGGTTTGACACATGGAGTGTCATTGCATTTGTTATTTTACAAACCACAATGAGCCACATGACCACACACACTCAAGTGGGTGTGGTCATACATCCTCTGTCACACTGGTGCTACATTGCATGTGGCAGATGCATTCCAGCATGTTCTAGGGCTTTATGACCATGGTTTGACACATTTGGAGTGTCATTGCATGTGTTCTTTTCCAAACCACAACAATCCACATGACCACACACACTCAAGTGGGTGTGGTGATGCAACCTCTGTCACACTGGTGCTCCATTGCATTGCAATGTTGCATTATAGCATGTTCTAGGGCTTTTTGACCATGGTTTGACACATTTGGAGTGTCATTGCATGTGTTATTTTCCAAACCACAATGAGCCACATGACCACACACAGTCAAGTGGGTGTGGTCATACAACCTTTGTCACACTAGTGCTCCATTGCATGTGCTAGATGCATTCCAGCATGTTCTAGGGCTTTATGAGCATGGTTTGACACATTTGAGTGTCATTGCATGTGTTCTTTTCCAAACCACAATGATCCACATGACCATACACACTCAAGTGGGTGTGGTGATGCAACCTCTGTCACACTGCTGCTCCATTGCATTCCAATGTTGCATTCCAGCATGTTCTAGGGATTTTTGACCATGGTTTGACACATGGAGTGTCATTGCCTGCGTTCTTATCCAAACACAATGATCCACATGACCACACAAACACACTCAAGTGGTTGTAGTGATGCAACCTCTGTCACACAGGTGCTCCATAGCATGTGGCGGTTGCATTCTAGCATGTTCTAGGCTGTTGGACCATGGTTTTCCACATGGAGTGTCATTGCATGTGTTATTTTACAAACCACAATGATCCACATGACCACACACACTCAAGTGGGTGCGGTCATGCAACCTCTGTCACACTGGTGCTCCATTGCATTCTAATGTTGCATTCCAATATGTTATAGGGCTTTCCGACCAAGGCTTAACGCAATGGAGTGTTATTGCATGTGTTCTTTTCCAAACCACAATGTTCCACATGATCACACAAACTCAAGTGGGTGTGGTGATGCAACATCTGTCACACTGGAACACAATGATCCACATGACCACACACACTCAAGTCGGTGCGGTGATGCAATGTCTGTTATACTGGTGCTCCGTTGCATCCGGTAGGGTCATTCCAACATTTTCTAGGGCTTTCTGACCGTGGTTTGATACAATGGAGTGTCATTGCATGTGTTGTTTTCCAAACCATAATGATCCACATGACCACCTCTCTCACACATGTGCTCCATTGCATCTAGAAGTTGTTGGGGATATACTTTCCGGGTATCCTCAACGTTCCTCACTAACCAGGGTGGCCCACTTCGGGTTAGAGCTTTGCTTCACAGGCGGCCCAGTTAGGGAGAGAAGACGGAGTCCCATCCGGCTACGGGAAGGCCCAGAAGACTTACCGACTTAGGCCCACAATGTTACTTGTAGTTCAAGATGTACTCTGTAACCAACTCTTAGTCGTAGCCGCATTGATCTCTCATGTAAACCCTAGGCCGGATATCTATATAAGCCATCCTATGGTGAGCCTTTAGGGCAACACTAGAGACGACCAATAGTCTACAATCTCAACTTGCACAGGAGAAACCCTTGTAACCCATATTCCGGGTTTGCCGTATTACTAGATTGATAGCAGGAGTAGGGTCCGTCCAAAGCCGGCGGATTCGAACCTGGGTAAACTTGTGCGCTCACCGTCCCGGAACACCGTACGCCTCACACCCCTCTCTTCCGCACGCCTCGAGGACCCCCTCATGGAGTACTTGTCATCAATCCAACGACAGTTGGCGCCCACCGTGGGGCAAGTGATCTTCGGATCTACGTTCCGAGCGGAATCTGCAAGAATCGGAATCAGCAAGACCATCGCCGTCAGTCGCATCCTCTACGCCAGTGACGTCCCTCTTATCGTTCTCGACGAGACTTGGATTCCGGCTAGGGAGGCCGTGACTGCTTATACAATCATGTCTTTTGGCGAGACCGATGTTTACATCGGTTTCGCTGAACCTGCCCAACCCACCCCAGCGGTGATGATAGAGGCAGAAGAAACTTCTGGGTCCCCTTTGTCCGCGGAGGCGGTAGTGTTCTGGATCTTAGAAAACCCTAATCCCACCCAGCCCGCACCAGTTGCGGAGATAGTGGAGAAATCCGAGCCTAAAGAAAACCTCGCTGACCAAGTCGAATCTGGAGTGGATCTCCTTGGAGAAGCCGGATCCCAGATCGACCCACCTGTGGAAGTCGAAATCCAGGCGGAGCATATCAACGACACTGATTCCGGCTCTAGCGATGCCGGGACAGACAAGCCTTTCCTCAGGTACCTCAGGAAGCACGCATCGCACTTCATCGGATACTCTGCCGATGCTGGAGAAAACACCGACTTGGTGCTGGAGGCAATTGGAACAAATGCCGACGTTCCCGCATCCTCGGATGAGTCCATGATGTCGGCAGATTTCCGAAAGTTCTCCGTGGAATATGACGAGGAGTACAACTCCAAAGCTGCAGAAGACGGAGAAGCCATGGACGAAGGATCTGGGGAACACTCTCCCAAAGCGCAGGATGATATGGAGGTCGGAGACAATCCCGAACTCCAGATGTCCGAAAGTACCGCTCAGACCTTGACTCCGGGAAACGGACCCAAAGCCGTCTTTGCTACCGGCGCTTCCAAGAGGGAAAAGAAGAAGAAGAAGACCCCGGCAAAAGACCCTTTGACAGAGGAAGTGATTGTCGAGGAATACGAGGAAGACTCGGATGGAGCACTTATCCCAGACGAGCCGAAAAAAGAAGCATTAGTGGATGGGCACGTGATCATTGAAGGTGCGCGTAAACTCATCGATGCCGCATTAACCACACCTATCCCTACAGCTGCAGAACTTACCGCAGATGAGCTGGACGAAAGGGCCCAAGCCCTAGAAGCGCGTCCTCAACAACTCCTTGATGAAGCCAAAAACATCGAGGTGGAGAAGAAGCGCATGTCAAACAAGGAGTACATGTCCCGTCTGCATCAGAAGACACGGAAGCGTCACGTAGATGACAACCAATTCCCACGTGTCCGTGCCGTCCTTTTTGGAGATGAGATGGGAAAGCCACGAAAGGACAACAATGGAGATTGGGTTTACCCAACACCAGTGCAAAATACTGTGGCAGCTCGCGAAATTCTATCAGCTAATCCAGGACCAGAAGAGATACGTTTGGGTATCAAGCTACTCAACAAGGGACTGGAGCAGCAAAAGGTCGCCCTGTCGGGAAGCCAAAAGCTGGTCTTGGATTCCGACCAATGTCGCACAGATCCGGCATGGGCTGGCGTAAGATCCCACTATGTTCGGGCACAGTATCATAACCCCGAACGCAAGGAAGACAATTATTCAAGAACCGGATCGACGGGGCAGCACCGCAGGGCTACACATAACTGGAGCAACGTCGCTCCAGTAGCCGAGAAAGACGCAATTGCTGCACTCAATCCGGGGAATCCTCCTCGAAAGGGAGAAGATAAAGAAAAACGTTGGGAGGAGGATCGTCAAAAAATGCCACCTCCTAGGCATGAAAACCGTCCGGCTGAACCTTACCGTGGTGGGAACGACGGACGAAGGAACGACGGAAACCATGTTGGTACAAGCCGGCAGGGGGCTCGTCACAGTCAAGAACCTCCCCGGAACCAGAATAATAACGCTCCGGACGGAGGCCGGCGATCAGCCGGAAACAACCCAGCTGCACCACCCTCTCCACAGCACAGTTATCACAACGGCCCCCAAGGAGGTCAAGGAGGACGACATGGTGGAGGAGGTGGTGGCAGAAGCCGGAGTCCGGCTCCAAGGCACCGCAGCCACAGCCGATATTCGGGACGATCCCTATCCCCGAACGACGCAAGGCACAGGATCAACTCCAACATAGAGGCTCGGCGCTACGAAAACGATGACGTGTACGTGGGCCCAAAGTGCTTTGGACCACGCATCAGAGCTACAAAATTCCCGGAAGGATTTGCTATCTCAAGACATATTCAAGCCTATGACGGCATTGCTCGGCCAGACACCTGGTTACAGGACTTCTTCCAAGCTTGCTGCATCGCTAAAGGCGGAAACAGCCTGGTCGCAACCCGATATCTCCCACTTATGTTGCGGAAGACGGTGCGATCATGGCTCAATGAACTTCCGGCAAACACCATCCACAACTGGTATGACTTACAAAGTGCGTTCTTTCGGAATTTCGAAGGCACATATCGGAGGTCCTGTACGGTTGGAGACCTACAGCGTTGCACCCAGAAAGCCGGAGAAACCTGCCGAGATTATCTCGGACGATGGATTGACACCAAGAACTCCTGCGAGGGAGTAAATGACCAAACTGCGATTGAAGCTTTTATTTCAGGTCTCCCAATTGGATTACTGCGCCATCGCTTGAAGTGTGACAAGGTTACTGATCTGGGAGAGATGATAGAAACAGCGAGCAAGTATGCAGATGCTGACGACGATGCAGAGGGATTACTTAACGTCCTGGCTGTACCACAGTCAGCAAAGACAAAGCAACCGGCTCAGAAACGCAAAAACACCTCGGAAGAAAAACCCAACGCGGAGACAGCAGTAGTCACTACTGTTTCCGGGACTGGAGGACGAGGAGGACGTGGTGGAGGCCACGGGCGTGGTCATGCGACATCAAGGGTCCAAGGTAGAGGAGAGCAACAACCAGGCAAAACCTACACTTGGGCCGACATTGCCAATAACCCATGTGTGCATCACTTAGACGCCAATGGGGGCTCGTCCCACACCAACGCTGAATGTCGTTTTAACGATGACATCAAGAGAGATGATACCTGATGGGTTCGTAGCATGGAAAACAAAAAAATTCTACCGCAAGAACGAACAAAACCCAGATCTAATCTAGATAAAAGCCAAGAACTAATCTATTAGACATGTGCAACGAGATAGATAGGAACTAACCCTCGTAGATCCGAAAGCGTTAACGAGATTAGATCTCGTGGTTGATGCAGTCGATCACTTGCCGATCTCAAGATCGTGTGGACGATCCTGCCGGCGTCGCGTTCCAGCAGCGCTTCCGAAGTTGGTCAAGTGGACGATCCTTCCGGCGCCGCGTTTCGGCAGCGCTTCCGCAGTCGGTCACACGTGCGGAGTCGAAGCAGACCTTCCTCTCCTTGTTCCAGCGAGCAGCGGAGGTAGTAGATCTTCTCCACGGAATCCCAGCAGCACGACGGCGTGGTGGTGGTGGAGTAGAGAATTCTGCAGGGCTTCTCCTATGCCTGTGTAGAAGAAAGGAGGAGGAGAGAGGCGGAATAGATTGGGAGTTATGGGAGCAGGGCTAGGAGGGGGCGCCCCTGCCCTTCTATTTAAGGGAGGGAGGCGCGCCTGGGGAGGAGGAGTCCTAGTAGGACTCCCCTCCTATGGCGGGTGGTGGGAAGGGGGGAGGAGTCCTCCTCCCCCACGAATCCGTGTCTTGCCCCACTAGATTTCCTTTGACCCTTTCTTGGTTTTCAAGCAAACTCCAAGAAATCCTCTAGAACCTTCCAGAACATTCCGAAACCTTCTAGAACCCTCATACAAATACTCCGGAACATTTCCTAACTCAGAAAATGATTCCCTATATATGAATCTTATTCTCCGGACAATTCCGGATCTCCTCGTGATGTCCCGGATCCATTCCGAGACTCCGAACAACATTCGGTCTCCAACGCATATTCCATATCTACTTAAAACAACTTCGAACCTTAAGTGTGTCACCCTACGGTTCGTGAATATGCAGACATGATAGAGACACATCTCCTATCAATAACCATCAGCGGGACCTGGAGATCCATAATGGCTCCCACATACTCAATGATGACTTCGTGATCGATCGAGCCAATTCCCTTTGTCACGCGATACTATACTTATCCGAGGTTTGATCGTCAGCATCTCCATACCTAGTTCTACCTCGTTACTGATAAGTACTCTTTACTCGTTCCGTGATATGTCATCCCTTGTGACCCAGTCACATGCTTGCAAGCTAACTAGATGACATTCCACCGAGAGGGCCCAGAGCATATCTATCCGTCATATGGATGGACAAATTCCAATCTTGGTCCATGCGCTTCAACACATACTTTCAGAATACCCAATGACACCTTTATGACCACCTAGTTACGAAGCGGTGTTTGATGTCATCAAAGTACCCATCCGGTGATGGTGATTAACATAACCTCATGGTCGAAGGATTAGGTTACTATGTATTTTAAAGCTTATAGCAAACGAACTTAATGACTTGATCTTATGCTATGCTTACTACGGGTGTGTGTCCATCACATCATTCTCCTAATGATATGATCTTGTTATTAACGACATCCAATGTCCATGATCAGGAAACCATGATCATCCTTTAATCAACAAGCTAGTTTAACGAGAGGCTTACTAGGGACTCTTTTATGTTTACAAAACACACAAGTATTAATGTTTCCGGTTAATACAATTATAGCATGGGATGTAAACATTTATCATAAACATAAAGATATAATAATAACCACTTATTATTGCCTCTTGGGCATATCTCCAACGCGGGCTACAAAGCTAAGTGGAAGAAGGGAAAGAAAAATCCCAAAAAGAAAAAGAGACCAAGGAAGATTCCGACATGGAGGAAGCCGACGCTTCAAATCCCAAGTCGGAAGGCAAGAAAACGTTTCCTACCAAGAAGGACACTTACGTCACCTTCCTCGGATCTCAACCAGCAAAGACCAAGAAGAGCATGGATCCGTCCGAGATGCCCGCGACGAAGAAGGAGGTGACAAAACCAAATCCGGAGTTCAAGGCATCAGAAGAGATGAAGACGACGCCATTGAAGGATGATGACCCCTCCAATGTGACCCAGATAGGCGCAGGCCTAAGTAGCGCATAGGAAGGCACACTCGTTAAGTTCCTCCGAGCAAATCAAGATATCTTCGCATGGCAGCCATCTGACATGACCGTAGTACCTAGGGAACTTGCCGAGCACTCTCTAAATGTAAACCCGAACGCTAAACCCGTCAAACAGTCCTTACGACGGTTTGGTGACGAAAAGCGTAAGGCAATAGCTAAGGAACTAGCGTGGCTCGAGTTAGCCGGATTCATAGAAGAGGTCATCCATACTGAATGGTCGGCCAACCCTGTAATGGTCCCTAAAAAGGACACTACTGATTTAAGGATGTGTGTTGATTATACTGCCTTGAACAAGGATTGTCCAAAAGATCCGTTCGCTCTGCCTAGAATTGATCAAGTTATCGATTCTACGGCAGGCTCGGAACTCCTCTGTTTTCTCGACGTATACTCCGGTTATCACCAAATCCGGATGAAGGAATCAGACAAAATCAAAACTTCACTCATAACCCCTTTCGGAACCTTCTGTTATGTTATGATGCCCTTTGGGCTGAAGAACGCAGGAGCTACGTACCAGCGCACGATGCAGCGTTACCTCCATGATCAACTCGGGCGCAATGTACATGCATACATGGATGATTTCGTGGTCATGTCCAAAAAGAAGGAAACATTGGTTTCCGACTTAGAGGAGACATTCGCCAATTTACAAAAATACAACATCATGCTTAACCCGAAGAAATGCTTCTTTGGAATACCAGCCGGAAAATTGTTAGGTTTTATTGTGTCTGAACGAGGCATAGAGGTGAACCGTGACAAGATCAAGGCTATTCTCAATATTTCCAGGCCAACTCGCGTGAAGGATGTACAAAGAAGACTAACTGGTTGCATCGCCGCGGTCAGTCGATTTGTAAGCCGGCTTGGTGAAAGAGCCGCACCATTATACAAACTCCTGAAGAAAACCAAGGATTTTGTCTGGACTGACGAAGCCGAAGCTGCACTACAAGACCTGAAGAAAGTACTCTCATCTGCTCCTATCCTTGCAGCACCGGAACCTCAGGAACTGATGTTGCTTTACATTGCTGTGACAAATAGGGTTGTCAGTATAGTTATGGTGGTGGAGAGACCAGAAGAAAATCAGGAGCACCTGGTGCAGCGTCCGACGTACTTTCTCAGCGAGGTCCTGACAGAATCAAAACAGCGATATCCGCACTATCAAAAGTTGGCTTACGGTGTTTTTCTGGCATCTCATAAGTTACGACACTATTTTCAAGAGCACCCAATTACCGTGGTGAGCAAAGCTCCCATGAGAGATATAATCAATAACAGCGATGCTACAGGACGCGTCGCCAAATGGGGCATAGAGCTTGCAGCTTTCGATATTGAGTACAAACCCCGGACAACAATCAAATCCCAGATCCTTGCCGACTTTGTCGCTGATTGGACAGAGACCAAGGAGAACATGGTCCTCCCGGAGTCAGAATATTGGACCCTCTTTTTTGATGGATCCAAGGCTAGGGGGGGCTCGGGGGCTAGCGTGGTGCTCAAATCACCCCAAGGAGATAAACTTTTATATGTGATGCAGATCCACTTCACAGCGACAAACAACATTGCCGAGTATGAAGCACTACTGCATGGAATCCGGATTGCTAAGGATATTGGCATCCGACGTTTGATGTGTTATGGAGATTCGGATCTTGTTGCTCAGCAAGTGTCGGATATTTGTAATGCAAATAAGCACATGGCAGCATATAAAGCTGTCGTGGATGATCTATCTAAATCGTTCCAGGGGTTTGAAGTTCAACACATCCCTCGAGCAGAAAACGAGGAAGCAGATGCACTATCTCGAATAGGTTCTGCGCGGAAAGAGGTTCCGGATGGCGCATTTTTAGAGCACCTCAAAGTTCCCTCGATAAAGGGGGTAGATGAGGAGTATCCGACCAAATCTGACTCACCTTTAATAGCAGTTCTGGCTGTAATTCCCAGCTGGACTCAACCCTACCTTGATTACTTGGTAGATGGCAAATTACCCGAAGACGAGGTGTTGAGCCGGCAGATTATCCGACGAGCAAAAGCCTATACTATTGTTAAAGGTGAGCTCCATAAGCGGAGTGTTTCTGGGGTTTTTCAGCGCTGTGTATCTCCGGAAGAAGGAGTGGAAATCTTAAGAGAAATCCACGAAGGCGAGTGTGGTGACCACGCTGCAGCCAAATCTTTAGTGGCAAAAGCTTTTCGACATGGTTTTTTCTGTCTTACAGCTCAGGCAGATGCCGAACGATTAGTCAATACATGCAAAGGCTGCCAAAAGTACGCCAAGCAAGCTCATGTTCCGGCTGATCAGCTGCGAACAATACCTATAACATGGCCTTTTGCGGTTTGGGGGCTTGATATGGTAGGACCTTTTAAACGAGCTCCAAGTGGATTTACTCACCTCTTAGTGATGGTGGATAAATTCACGAAATGGATCGAGGCTAAACCTGTCACTAGTTGTGATGGAGCAACAGCCAAAAGATTTGTCGAGAATGTTATAATCCGGTATGGTTATCCGCATATCATTATCACGGACAACAGGAGTAACTTTTCAATGGGAGAGTTGGTTGAATTCTGCAACGAGAAAAATATCCGGCTTGACATTGCGTCAGTCACCCATCCACAGGCTAACGGACAAGTCGAAAGAGAAAATGTTTTAATTCTACAAGGCTTGATACCAAGACTCGAAGCACCACTGAAACGTGCTGCGGGGGCTTGGGCAGAGGAACTACCCTCTGTAATTTGGAGTTTGCGAACAACTCCGAATAGGTCAATAGGATATACACCTTTCTTGTTGGTCTATGGCGCAGAAGCAGTTCTTCCTAGTGATTTGATTCATACTTCTCCTAGAGTGGCCACGTATATTGAAGAAGATGCTGAGATTTCTCAACAAAATGATCTCGATTTAGTCGAAGAAGTTCGCATCGTTGCTGAAATGAGATCTACAGTCTATCAGTAGAAGTTACACAAGTATCATAGCCAGAGAGTCCGAACTAGATCTTCCAATAAAGGTGATTTGGTTCTTCGGCTTGTGCAACAAAGAAAGCACAAACTTTCCCCAATATGGGAATGGCCCTTTTTGGTTAGTCGAGTATTGCACAATGGGTCGTACTACTTAACTGACATGAGGCCAGTCAAAGAAAGACCTGCTACTAAGAAGAGAAAGCGAGCTGGAGGCAGTACAAATCCGGAAGAATTAGACAGACCATGGAATATTGCTCAGCTACGTCCCTTTTATTCTTAGTTTTATCTTTCTTTGTAATTATACATATGTACATGCTCTGTGAGAAATAAATTTTTTGGTTACCTCAAAGTTTTCCTGAGAAGTTTTTAGCATCTTATTTCCTAAAGATCATGTCATAGTCGAAAATCCCAGAATGCTTGAAAGTACTTTATGCTCATGTTCGTTCTGGTTTAGATTTCCGATTCTAAAACTGCTACCTTCGGGTATAACTCTAAAAAACTCTAGTATTTACTTGGGTTATTTGTCTGATTGCTGGATGCGGGTATCTTCCGAGTAGTGAATTGTTGGTACTGGAAGCCGGCTTTGTTTCCGAGTTTAAACTGGTTTAGCAACTGAGCTTCGTTGCTCGGCAAAGTTTTCGACTGAAGGTTTAGCCGGCTCACGAAAGGGACGAGGCGAAAAGCCAGATAAATGATAAGTAGAGGCGGAAAATTCCAAGTGCTTACGCAAACATTTCAGGCACACAAATAATATAAGACAAAAGTGCTGAATAGATAAAAAAAAACTTGGCACTAGCAAAAATCATAGTACTTAATATTTACAATCGCATCAGGTTTTTTTCAGAATAATACATAAGTTTTCTGGTCTATGATGCAGGAGGAGATGAAGGATCTGCCGGCTCGCTGGCCACTCTGCCTTGGTATCTTGCCGAGATGTCCGGATCTGAGATAGTCTGTTCATCGTCGGAAACTTCTTCGGCATCTTCTGGAGGAGGTGGCGGAGTATCCACGCGGGTGAAGAAGGGCGTCTCGTAGCTGGTCAGATCAGCTACATGACACCCATATCCGGCGCAGGAGTGCATGATAGCTTGAAGGTCTTGCTCCTGGCCGTCTTCGTCTACTTTGCAGTACCCTCTGGTCACTTGCCATATCTCCATGTTTCCATGGTGGCTCATGATCATGGTGAGAGCGTTCTGCGCAGCGGTCCGCGCGTAGGACATGTTCCAGTCCCGAACAAGCTGCGGCATCTCCTTGGCCTTCTCCCGCACTTGGAAGTCCGACATGCTTGGCATGTCCGGAATCCTAAGAGATTCGCCAATGTCCTCAAGGGACTGGCGATAGTCATGAATGAGATCACCGACTTGAGTAAGCCGGTGAGTGCGGGGTTCGGACAAGGAGGAGTCCGTCAAGTTCAGAGGACCTACACACAAAACAAGTCAATGAAAATCCGACATTGATGAAAGTCGAAGAAAGAATAAATCAGATAGATGGAATGTACCAAGAATGACGTCGTCAATCTTGGCTTTCTCTTCCCGAAGACTCTGGAGTTCAGCCCAGAGCGCCTGGGAGATATCCTTCTCTCTGTCAACCTCATTTTTGAGGTCTGAGATAACCTTATCTTGAGCGGCAATCTTGAGATCGTGCTCTTCAGTGGCCATGGAGGAGGACTCGAGGACTTGAGCTATGCTCCTTTCATGATCAGCCTTAAGCTTATCCAGCTCTTGGCGAAGTCCCTTGTTCTCCACCACTAAGGTTTTGAGGTTCTCGGCTTCTTCAATCATAGCGATGGATTGTTTCACCAACGCTGTAAGTCAAAAAGAACAACAGTTCAGAAAAATTCGATATTGGAAAAGTAAAAGACAAGGTTTGAATCTCGAAATGTTACCTTCGGCTTCATCCTTGGCTAGCTTGAGCTCAGCATTTTTAAGTCGGAGAGCTTTGATTTCTCTCTGCTTATCACAGAATTTTTTTAACAATTCCTGGTTATAGGAACATACTTTCTGTAAGTCAGAATACCCAAAGTCAGAAAGCTACTTAAGACTCGGGCTAATATTTTTTGCCAAATATCAGCACGAGCCTTGGGGGCTACACTAGTTCGTTCTTTGGCATCCTAATGAAAGCATAAACTCGGATTTCTATATCCTACTTCATGCTTGGGAGCTAGAGGATATGATATAACATAAGGTAAAAACACAAGAGTTGGAATTCCGACTTACATATTGCTCACGGGTGAGTTTGTCTAAACCCGCGTTCACCTCAACTGCCACCTTCTCGGCGAGAGTAAGAGGAATTACTGGGGCTGTTGGAAGCTCTCCAGTCCTGATCCTCTCGTCGCGAAGGCGGACTTGGGCGAGAAGGTCAGAGAACTTGACGTCCTCTGCTTCTTGCGCTTCCTCTTCGGGGGATAGATGGCTTTTGTCCAGGACTTGCCTGGCCAGCCGCTGGATCTCCTTGGCAGATTTCCGGGATAAGCCAAACTTGGCAACTCCGGGATTGCTGAGGAGGTTGTCGGCGAAGACTTCAGCCAAGGGATCATTACCCGAAGAGAGTTCACCCTTATCTTGAGCTGACGCACCCATGGTGACGTCAGTGTGCGATCCAAGGATCACAGGCGCCGTTGGAGGAGCCGGATCTTCTGCAACAACCGGAGAAGGAGTAATCGTCGGTGTGGCAGAAGGTTGAGGGGCAGGAGTCGAAGGAGCTGTGACAGGGGAAGCTGTGGTAAGCTTCATCTGTCGCAAGGGCTTTGCAGGAATCCCCTTCCCCTTACCCTTGATGAGAGGCTTTGCTCTGAGAGTGTAATAAAGTCAGAAACATTACATCTCAGAAAGAACTTCGAGAAAGGTACAAAGGCGGAAATTGTGAATGAAAGTTACCTCTTCACAACGGGCACTTCCTTTGTGCCTACTGCCACTGTCGGTGCTTTGCGCTTCCTGAGCGCAAGATCCGGCAATGGGACCACTTCAGCTTCCTGAGAAAACTCAGGAGGATATCCTTCGAGTAGAGCAAGCTCCGACTTGGGGAGTTCGGCAAGCTGAAAACAAGAAAGCATATCAGCATTGCAATATATGACTTAAAAGATTGAAGCACGTAAAACGTGTACTGATGGAAGCTTACTGCTACCACGGGGTTTTCCGCCGTGTGCATGTCCAGAGAGATCTCCGGAATTTTTCTCTCGATCCTCTCTTTAATCAGCCATTTGATCTGGCTTATATAGCCTTGGCTGGTGTAGGCCTTGGGGCTGATGCGGAGAGAATATTTTTTGGAGGATGTGATGGAGTGCATCAGTCTATCCCCGTGGTACTAAAGTGGCTGGATCCGACATGCGACCCAGCACTGAACTAAGTCGGATCCCCTCAAGCCCTTGTGCTTGATAAGATATTCGATCCGCCTCTTAGCGAGGATCAGATCATCCGTAAGAGCCGGAGTAGCCTCATCCCAGGAAGGCTGGGCTGTGGCGGCTTCGTCGACAAAAGCCGGCAAAGCAGTAGCTTTGCCGGGAGCCGGAATATCCCTATGATAGAAAAATGTGGCTGGCCATTGTTTGACCGAGTCACTGGCAGCAATTTTGGGATAGGACCGGTCTCGTCTAACAGAAAAACTAATAGTACCGATGATATAAGGAACACCGGCGGTAATAGAATTTCTACGGACATGGAAGTAATACCAGAAAAGGAGCAAACTCGGCCTAATGCCGAGAAAGCCCTCGCAAAGCGTAGCAAATGCGCTCATCTCTAGAAGGGAGTTGGGAGGAAGATTATGGAGTTGAACTCCATAATGGTCAATCACCTCGGAGAAGAACTTCGAGGGAGGAAAAGACAAACCTCGGTCCAGATGGGTGCCAAAGTGGACGCGCTCGCCCTCGTGCGGATTGGGGATGGTTTCGCCGGAACCACTCCGCCAGTCGCCGGCAGCGAGAAGCCCCTCCTTCTCCACGTTCTTGAGCGCCGCCTCGTCGAGGGCGCAAGGGATCCAGATTCCCCGGAAAATTTCTTTTTCTGCGACTGCTTCTGCCGACGCTGCCGCTGCCGCCGCTAGAGAGGAAGAAGAGGATGAAGCCATTTCTCTCCGGTGGAAAGGGGTGACCCTAAAGTGGCGGCGCTAGGAGCTCTGTGGGAGGAAAACGAAAGGGCTCTGGGCGCGCTGGAGATTTGGGAAGAAAGGAACGGCGAAAGGCAGGTGGAGAGGAGAAGAAAAAATCTAGACCCCTTATATCTACCTACCTGCGCCAAGATTCGTGCAAATGCTATAGTGTAACCGCCACGCGTCGTGGAAAGAACTGGGAAGGGCCCACACGATGATTGCGTCGCCTCGATCTCCACGCACGCATTGAAACAGCGCCTCGGTTCCGCGAACAGCGGACCCACCAACGGTCATGCTGACGGAACGCCTGTCAGATGACGTGACTTGACCATGCTTGTGTCAGGTGGCGTTAGAGACCAAATTCCGGCTTAGTTTAAAAGCGAGCTGGAAAATCCGACTAACTAATTGAAAGGTCCGACTTACTTTTAAGACCAGGATCGTATTCTTTGTTATAAAGTTTCAGGAACCCTTCAAGATTCTGCAAGCCGAAGATCAAGCTAGACGATGATAAAATCCGACTTTGGATCTTGGAGGCCTCCGGGGGCTACTGTTGGGGATATACTTTCCGGGTATCCTCAACGTTCCTCACTGACCAGGGTGGCCCACTTCCGGTTAGAGCTTTGCTTCACGGGCGGCCCAGTTAGGGAGAGAAGCCGGAGTCCCATCCGGCTACGGGAAGGCCTAGAAGACTTACCAACTTAGGCCCATCATGTTACTTGTAGTTCAAGATGTACTCTATAACCAACTCTTAGTCGTAGCTGGATTGATCTCTCCAGTAAACCCTAGGCCGGATATCTATATAAGCCGTCCTAGGGAGAGCCTTTAGGGCAACACTAGAGACGACCAATAGTCTACAATCTCAACTCGCACAGGAGAAACCCTTGTAACCCATATTCCGGCTTTGCCGTATTACTGGATTGATAGCAGGAGTAGGGTCCGTCCAAAGCCGGCGGATTCGAACTTGGGTAAACTTGTGCGCTCACCGTCTCGGAACACCGTACGCCTCACACCCCTATCTTCCGCACGCCTCGAGGACCCCCTCATGGCATACTTGTCATCAATCCGACGACAGCAGTTGCATTCCAACATGTTTTAGGACTTTCTAACCATGGTATGACAAATGGAGTGTCACTGTATGTGTTATTTTACAAACCACAATGATCCAGATGACCAAACATAAACATGTGGGTGTGGTGATGCAACCTCTGTCACGCAGGTGCTCCATTGCATGTGTTAGTTGCATTCCAGCATGTTCTAGGGCTTTTGACCATGGTTTGACACATGGAGTGTCATTGCATGTGTTCTTTACCAAACCACAACGATCCACATGACCACACACACTCAAGTGGGTGTGCTGATGAAACCTCAGTCACACTAGTGTTCCATTGCATTCCAATGTTGCATTCTAGCATGTTCTAGGGCTTTCTAACCATGGTTTGACACATTTAGAGTGTCATTTCATGTGTTCTTTTCCAAACCACAATGATCCACACGACCACACACACTCAAGTGGGTGTGGTGATGCAACCTCTGTCACACTTCTGCTCCATTGCATTCCAATGTTGCATTCCAGCATGTTCTAGGGATTTTTGACCATGGTTTGACACATGGAGTGTCATTGCATGCGTTCTTATCCAAACACAATGATCCACATGACCACACAAACACACTCAAGTGGTTGTAGTGATGCAACCTCTGTCACACAGGTGCTCCATTGCATGTGGCGGTTGCATTCTAGAATGTTCTAGGGCGTTCTGACCATGGTTTTCCACATGGAGTGTCATTGCATGTGTTCTTTTACAAACCACAATGATCCACATGACCACACACACTCAAGTGGGTGCGGTCATGCAACCTCTGTCACACTGGTGCTGCATTGCATTCCAATGTTGCATTCCAATATGTTATAGGGCTTTCCAACCATGGTTTAACGCAATGGAGTGTTATTGCATGTGTTCTTTTCCAAACCACAATGTTCCACATGATCACACACACTCAAGTGGGTGTGGTGATGCAACCTCTGTCACACTGGAACACAATGATCCACATGACCACACACACTCAAGTGGGTGTGGTGATGCAACGTCTGTTATACTGGTGCTCCATTGCATGTGGCAGGTCCATTCCAACATTTTCTAGGGTTTTCTGACCGTGGTTTGATACAATGGAGTGTCATTGCATGTGTTGTTTTCCAAACCACAATGATCCACATGACCACCTCTCTCACACAGGTACTCCATTACGTCTGACAGTTGCATTCTAACATGTTTCAGGACTTTCTAACCATGGTATTAGAAATGGAGTGTCATTGTATGTGTTATTTTACAAACCACAATGATCCAGATGACCAAATATAATCAAGTGTGTGTGGTGATGCAACCTCTGTCACACTGGTGCTCCATTGCATTCCAATGTTGCATCCGAGCATGGTCTAGGGATTTTTGACCATGGTTTGACACATGGAGCATCATTGCATTTGTTCTTATCAAAAGCACAACGATCCACATGACCACACACACTCAAGTGGGTGCGGTCATGCAACCTCTATTCACACTGGTGCTCCATTGCATTCCAATGTTGCATTCCAATATGTTATAGGGCTTTCCGACCATGGTTTAACGCAATGGCATGTTATTGCATGTGTTCTTTTCCAAACCACAATTTTGCACATGATCAGACACACTCAAGTGGGTGTGGTGATGCAACCTCTGTCACATTGGAACACAATGATCCACATGACCACACACACTCAAGTGGGTGTGGTGATGCAACGCCTGTTATACTAGTGCTCCATTGCATGCGGCATGTCCATGCCAACATTTTCTAGGGATTTTTGACCGTGGTTTGATACAATGGAGTGTCATTGCATGTGTTGTTTTCCAAACCACAATGATCCACATGACCACCTCTCTCACACATGTGCTCCATTGCAACTGGCAGTTGCATTCCAACATGTTTTAGGACTTTCTAACCATGGTATGACAAATGGAGTGTCATTGTATGTGTTATTTTACAAACCACAATGATCCAGATGACCAAACATAATCATGTGGGTGTGGTGTTGTAACCTCTGTCACGCAGGTGCTCCATTGCATGTGTTAGTTGCATTCCAGCATGTTCTAGGGCTTTTGACCATGGTTTGACACATGGAGTGTCATTGCATGTGTTCTTTACCAAACCACAACGATCCACATGACCACACACACTCAATTGGGTGTGCTGATGAAACCTCTGTCACACTAGTGTTCCATTGCATTCCAATGTTGCATTCCAGCATGTTCTAAGGCTTTCTGACCATGGTTTGACACATTTAGAGTGTCATTGCATGTGTTCTTTTCCAAACCAGAATGATCCACATGACCACACACACTCAAGTGGGTGTGGTGATGCAACATCTGTCACACTGGTGCTCCATTGCATTCCAATGCTACATTCCAGCATGTTCTAGGGCTTTTTGACCATGGTTTGACACATGGAGTGTCATTGCATTTGTTCTTTACAAACCACCATGATCCACATGACCACACACAGTCAAGTGGGTTTAGTGATGCAACCTCTATCACACAGGCGCTCCAATGCATGTGGCGGTTGCATTCCAGCATGTTCTAGGGCTTTCTGACCATGGTTTGACACATGGAGTGTCATTGCATGTGTTATTTTTCAAACCACAATGAGCGACATGACCACACACACTCTAGTGGGTGTGGTCATACAACCTCTGTCACACTGGTGCTCCATTGCATTTGGCAGATGCATTCCAGCATGTTCTAGGGCATTATGACCATGGTTGGACACATTTGGAGTGTCATTGAATGTGTTCTTTTCCAAACCACAAAGATCCACCAGACCACACACACTCAAGTGGGTGTGGTGATGCAACCACAATCACACTGGTGCTCCATTGAATTCCAATGTTGCATTCCAGCATGTTCTAGGGCTTTTGACCATGGTCTAACACATGGAGTGTTATTTCATATGTTCTTTACCAAACCACAATGATCCACATGACCACACACACTCAAGTGGGTGTGGTGATGCAACCTCTATCACACTAGTGTTCCATTGCATTCCAATGTTGCATTCTAGCATATTCTAGGGCTTTATGACCATGGTTTGACACATTTGGAGTGTAATTGCATCTGTTCTTTTCCAAACCACAATGATCCACATGACCACACACACTCAAGTGGGTGTGGTGATGCAACCTCTGTCAGACTGGTGCTCCATTGCATTCCAATGCTGCATTCCATTATGTTCTAGGGATTTTTGACCATGGTTTGACATATGGAGTGTCATTGCATTTGTTCTTTACAAACCACAATGATCCACATGACCACACGCACTCTAGTGAGTGTGGTGATGCAATCTCTGTCACACAGGTACTCCAATGCATGTGGCGGTTGCATTCCGACATGTTCTAGGGCTTTCTAACCATGTTTGACACATGGAGTGTCATTGCATGTGTTATTTTCCAAACCACAATGAGCCACATGACCACACACACTCAAGTGGGTGTGGTCATACAACCTCTGTCACACTGGTGCTCCATTGCATTTGGCAGATGCATTCCAGCATGTTCTAGGGCATTATGACCATGGTTAGACACATTTGGAGTGTCATTGAATGTGTTCTTTTCCAAACCACAAAGATCCACCATACCACACACACTCAAGTGGGTGTGGTGATGCAACCTCAATCACACTGGTGCTCCATTGAATTCCAATGTTGCATTCCAGCATGTTCTAGGGCTTTTGACCATGGTCTAACACATGGAGTGTTATTTCATATGTTCTTTACCAAACCACAACGATCCACATGACCACACACACTCAAGTGGGTGTGGTGATGAAACCTCTATCACACTGGTGTTCCATTGCATTCCAATGTTGCATTACAGCATATTCTAGGGCTTTATGACCATGGTTTGACACATTTGGAGTGTAATTGCATCTGTTCTTGTCCAAACCACAATGATCCACATGACCACACACACTCAAGTGGGTGTGGTGATGCAACCTCTGTCACACTGGTGCTCCATTGCATTCCAATGCTGCATTCCAACATGTTCTAGGAATTTTTGACCATGGTTTGACATATGGAGTGCCATTGCATTTCTTCTTTACAAACCACAATGATCCACATGACCACACACACTCTAGTGAGTGTGGTGATGCAATCTCTGTCACACAGGTACTCCAATGCATGTGACGGTTGCATTCCGACATGTTCTAGGGCTTTCTAACCATGGTTTGACACATGGAGTGTCATTGCATGTGTTATTTTCCAAACCACAATGAGACACATGACCACACACACTCAAGTGTGTGTGGTCATACAACCTCTGTCACACTGGTGCTCCATTGCATGTGGCAGATGCATTCCAGCATGTTCTAGGGCTTTATGACCACGGTTTGAAACATTTGGAGTGTCATTGCATGTGTTCTTTTCCAAACCACAATGATCCACATGACCACACACACTCAAGTGGGTGTGGTGATGCAACCTCTATCACACAGGTGCTCCAATGCATGTGGCGGTTGCATTCCAGCATGTTCTAGGGCTTTCCGGCCATGGTTTGACACACGGAGTGTCATTGCATGTGTTATTTTCCAAACCACAATGGGCCACATGACCACACACTCTCAAGTGGGTGTGGTCATACAACCTCTATCACATTTGTGCTCCATTGCATGTGGGAGATGCATTCCAGCATGTTCTAGGGCTTTATGACCATGGTTTGAAACATTTGGAGTGTCATTGCTTCTGTTCTTTTCCAAACCACACTGATCCACAAGACCACACACACTCAAGTGGGTGTGGTGATGCAACCTCTGTCACACTGGTGCTCCATCGCATTGCAATGTTGCATTCCAGCATGTTCTAGGGCTTTTTGACCAGGGTTTTACACATGGAGTGTCGTTGCATGTGTTCTTCTCCAAACTACAATGATCCACATGACCACTGACACTCAAGTGGGTGTGGTGATGCAACCTCTGTCACACTGGTGCTCCATGGCATGCGTCAGTTGCATTCCTTCATCTTCTATGGGTTTCTGACCATGGTTTGATACAATAGAGTGTCATTGCATGTGTTCTTTTCCAAACCACAATGATCCACATGACCACACACACACTCAAGTGGGTGTGGTGATGCAACCTCTGTCAAACAGGTGCTCCAATGCATGTGGCAGTTGCATTCCACCATGTTCTAGGGCTTTTGACCATGGTTTAACACATGGAGTGTCATTGCATATGTTCTTTACCAAACCACAACTATCCACATGACCACACACACTCAAGTGGGTGTGGTGATGCAACCTCTATCACACTGGTGTTCCATTACATTCGAATGTTGCATTCCAGCATATTCTAGGGCTTTCTGACCATGGTTTGACACATTTGGAGTGTCATTGCATTTGTTCTTTTCCAAACCACAATGATCCACATGACCAAACACACTCAAGTGGGTGTGGTGATGCAACCTCTGTCACACTGGTGCTCCATTGCATTCCAATGTTGCATTCCAGCATGTTCTAGGGCTTTCTGAACATGGTTTGACACAATGGAGTGTCATTGCATGTGTTCTTTTCCAAACCACAATGATCCACATGACCACACACACTCAAGTGGGAGTGGTGATGTAACCTCTGTCTCACAGGTGCTCCAATGCATGTGGCGGTTGCATTCCATCATCTTATATGGCTTTATGACCATGGTTTGATACAATGGAGTGTCATTGCATGTGTTCTTTTCCAAACCACAATGATCCACATGACCACACACACTCAAGTGGGTGTGGTGATGCAACCTTTGTCACACAGGTGCTGCAATGCATGTGGAAGTTGCATTTCACCATGTTCTAGGGCTTTCTGACCATGGTTTCCAACATGGAGTGGCATTGGATGTGTTGTTTTCCAAACCACAATGATCCACATGACCACACACTCTCAAGTTGGTGTGGTCATGCAACATATATCACACTAGTGCTCCATTGCATGTCGCAGTTGCATTCCACCATGTTCTAAGGCTTTCTGACCATGGTTTGACACATTTGGAGTGTCATTGCATTTGTTCTTTTCCAAACCACAATGATCCACATGACCAAACACACTCAAGTGGGTGTGGTGATACAACCTTTGTCACACTGGTACTCCATTGCATTCCAATGTTGCATTCCAGCATATTCTTTGGATTTTTGACCATGGTTTGACACATGGAGTGTCATTGCATTTTTCTTTCTAAACCACAATGATCCACATGACCACACACACACTCAAGTGGGTGTAGTTATGCAACCTCTCTCACATAGGTGCTCCATTGCATGTGGCGGTTGCATTCTAGCATGTTCTAGGGCGTTCTGACCAAGGTTTGACACATGGAGTGTTATTGCATATGTTCTTTTCCAAACCGCAATGATCCACATGACCACACACACACAAATGGGTGAGGTCATGCAACCTCTATCACACTGGTGATCCATTGCATTCCAATGTTACATTCCAACATGTTATAGGGCTTTCTGACCATGATTTAACGCAATGGAGTCTTGTTGCATGTGTTCTTTTCCAAACCACAATGATCCACATGATCACACACACTCAAGTGGGTGTGGTGATGCAACCTCTCTCACACTAGACCACAATGTTCCACATGACCACACACACTCAAGGGGGTGTGGTGATGCAACATCTGTTATACTGGTACTCAATTGCATGCGGTAGGTCCATTCCAACATTTTCTAGGGCTTTGTGACCGTGGTTTGATACAATGGAGAGTCATTGCATGTGTTTTTTGCCAAACCACAATGATCCACAAGACCACCTCAGTCACGCAGGTGCTCCATTGCATGTGGCAGTTGCATTCCAGCATGTTGTCGGGCACATGGTATGACGCATGGAGTGTCACTGTACATGTTCTTTTCCAAACCACAATGATCCAGATGACCACACACAATCAAGTGGATGTGGTGATGCAACCTCTCTCACATAGGTGCTCCATTGCATCTGGCAGTTGCATTCCAACATGTTTTAGGGATTTCTTACCATGGTATGACAAATGGTGCGTCATTGTATGTGTTCTTTTACAAACCCCAATGATCCAGATGAACAAACACAATCAAGTGGGTGTGGTGATGTAACCTCTGTCACACAGGTGCTCCATTGCATGTGGGAGTTGCATTCCAGCATGTTCTAAGGCTTTTAACCATGGTTTGACACATGGGGTGTCATTGCATGTGTGATTTACCAAACCACAATGAGCCACATGAGACCACGCACTCAAGGTGGTGTGGTGATGAAACCTCTGTCACACTAGTGTTCCTTTGCATTTCTATGTTGCATTCTAGCATGTTCTAGAGCTTTCTGACCATGGTTTGACACAATGAAGTGTCATTGCAAGGTTTCTTTTCAAACCACAATGATCCACATGACCACACACACTCAAGTGGGTGTGGTGATGCAACCTCTGCCACGCAGGTGCTCCATTGCATGTGGCAGTTGCATTCCAGCATGTTTTCGGGCTTTCTGACCATGGTATGACACATGGAGTGTCATTGTACATGTTCTTTTCCAAACCACAATGATCCAGATGACCACACGCAATGAAGTGGGTGTGGTGATGCAACCTCTGTCACGCAGATGATCCATTGCATATGGCGGTTTCATTCCAGCATGTTTTAGGGCATTCTGGCCATCGTATGACACATGGAGTGTGATTGTATGTGTTGTTTTCCAAACCACAATGATCCAGATGACCACACACAATCAAGTGGGTGTGGTGATGTAACATTTGTCACGCAGGTGCTCCATTGCATGTGGCAGTAGCATTCCAGCATGTTCGAGGGATTTTAACTATGGTTTGACACATAGAGTTTCATTGCATATGTTCTTTACCAAAACATAACGATCCACATGACCACACACACTCAAGTGGGTGTGGTGATGCAACCTCTGCCACACTAGTGTCCCATTGGATTCCAATGTTGCATTCTAGCATGCTCTAGGGCTTTCTGACCATGGTTTGACACAATGGAGTGTCATTGCGTGTGTTCTTTTGCAAACCACAATGATCCACATGACCACACACACTCAAGTGGGAGTGGTGATGCAACCTCTGTCACACAGGTGCTCCAATGCATGTGGCGGTTGCATTCCGGCATATTCTAGGGCTTTATAACTATGGTTTGACACATAGAGTGTCATTGCATGTGTTATTTTCCCAACCCCAATGAGCCACATGACCACACACACTCAAGTTGGTGTGGTCACACAACCTCTGTCACACTGGTGCTCCATTGCATGTGGCAGATGCATTCCAGCACATTCTAGGGCTTTATGACCATGGTTTGACATATTTGGAGTGTCAATGCATGGTGTCTTTTCCAAACCACAATGATCCACATGACCACACACACACAAGTGGGTGTGGTGATGCAACCTCTGTCACACTAGTGCTCCATTGCATTCCAATGTTGCATTCCAATGTTGCATTCCAGCATGTTCTAGGGCTTTTTGACCATGGTTTGACACATGGAGTGTCATTTCATTTCTTCATTCCAAAACACAATGATCTACATGACCACACACACACTCAAGTCGGTGTAGTTATGCAACCTCTGTCACATAGGTGCTCCATTGCATGTGGCGGTTGCATTCTAGCATGTTCTAGGGCGTTCTGACCAAGGTTTGACACATGGAGTGTCATTGCATGTGTTCTTTTCCAAACAGCAATGATCCACATGACCACCTTAGTCACGCAGGTGCGTCGGTGCATGTGGCAGTTGCATTCAAGCATGTTTTCGGGCTTTCTGACCTTGGTATGACACATGGAGTGTCATTGTATATGTTCTTTTCCAAACCACAATGATCCATATGACCACATACAATGAAGTGGGTGTGGTGATGCAACCTCTATCACATAGGTGCTCCATTGGATGTGGAAGTTGCATTCTAGCATGTTCTAGGGATTTTGACCATGGTTTCACACATGGAGTGGTATTGTATCTGTTGTTTTCCAAACAAGAACGATCCACATGACCACACACACTCAAGTGGGTGTAGTTATGCAACCTCTGTCACACTTGACCACAATGATCCACATGACCACGGACACTCAAGTGGGTGTGGTGATGCAACGTCTGTCATACTGGTGCTCCATTGCATGTGGCAGTTGCATTCCAAAATTTCCTAGGGCTTTCTGACCATGGTTTGATACAATGGAGTATCATTGCATGTGTTCTTTCCCAAACCACAATGATCCACATGACCACCTCAGTCATGTAGGTGCTCCATTGCATGTGGCAGTTGCATTCCAGCATGTTTTCAGGCTTTCTGACTATGGTATGACACATGGAGTGTCATTTTATATGTTGTTTTCCAAACCACAATGATCCAGATAACCACACAGAATCAAGTGGGTGTGGTGATGCAACCTCTGTCACGCGGATGCTCCATAGCATGTGGCAATTGCATTCCAGCATGTTTTAGGGCATTGTGAACATGGAGTGTGATTGTATGTGTTCTTTTCCAAACCACAATGATTCAGATGACCACACACAATCAAGTGGGTGTTGTGATGTAACCTTTGTCATGCAGTTGCTCCATTGCATGTGGCAGTTGCATTCCAGCATGTTCTAGGGCTTTTAACTATGGTTTGACACATGGAGTGTCATTGTATATGTTCTTTACCAAACCATAATGATCCACATGACCACACACACTCAAGTGGGTGTGGTGATGCAACCTCTGCCACACTGGTGTTCCATTGCATTCCAATGTTGCATTCCAGCATGTTCTAGGGCTTTCTGGCCATGGTTTAAAACAATGGAGTGTCATTGCATGTGTTCTTTTCCAAACCACAATGATCCACATGACCACACACACTCAAGTGGGAGTGGTGATGTAACCTCTGTCACACAGGTGCTCCAATGCATGTGGCGGTTGCATTCCAGCATATTCTAGGTATTTATAACTATGGCTTGACACATGGAGTTTAATTGCATGTGTTATTTTCCCAACCACAATGAGCCACATGACCACACACACTCAAGTGGGTGTGGTCATACAACCTCTAGCACACTAGTGCTCCATTGCATGTGGCAGATGCATTCCAGCATGTCTAGGGCTTTATGACCATGGTTTGACACATTTGGAGTGTCATTGCATGTGTTCTTTTCCAAACCACAATGATCCACATGACCACACACACTCAAGTGGGTGTGGTGATGCAACCTCTATCACACAGGTGCTCCAATGCATGTGGCAGTTGCATTCCAGCATATTCTAGGGCTTTATAACTATGGCTTGACACATGGAGTTTAATTGCATGTGTTATTTTCCCAACCATAATGAGCCACATGACCACACACACTCAAGTGGGTGTGGTTATACAAACTCTATCACACTGGTGCTCTATTGCATGTGGCAGATGCATTCAAGCATGTCTAGGGCTTTATGACCATGGTTTGACACATTTGGAGTGTAATTGCATGTGTTCTTTTCCAAACCACAATGATCCACATGACCACACACACTCAAGTGGGTGTGGTGATGCAACCTCTATCACACTGGTGCTCCATTGCATTCCAATGTTGCATTCCAACATGTTCTAGGGATTTTTGACCATGGTTTGACACATGGAGTGTCATTTCCTTTCTTCTTTCCAAACCATAGTGATCCACATGACCATACACACTCAAGTGGGTGTGGTGATGCAACTTGTGTCACACATGTGCTCCATTGCATGTGGTGGGTTCATTCCAACATGTTCTAGGTCTTTCGGACCATGGTTTGACACAATGGAGTGTTATTGCATGTGTTCTTTTCCAAACTACAATGATCCATATGACCACCTCACTGACGCAGGTGCTCCGTTGCATGTGGCAGTTGCATTCCAGCATGTTTTCGGGCTTTCTGACATTGGTATGACACATGGAGTGTCATTGTATATGTTTCTTTTCCAAACCACAATGATCCATATGACCACATACAAGCAAGTGGGTGTGGTGATGCAACCTCTATCACATAGGTGCTCTATTGGATGTGGCAGTTGCATTCCAGCATGTTCTAGGGCTTTTGACCATGGTTTCACACATGGAGTATCATTGCATATGTTCTTTTCCAACCCACGACGATCCACATGACCACACACACTCAAGTGGGTGTAGGTATGCAACCTCTGTCACACTTGACCACAATGATCCACATGACCACACACACTCAAGTGGGTGTGGTGATGCAACGTCTATCATATTGGTGCTCAATTGCATGTGGCAGTTGCATTCCAACATTTCCTAGGGCTTTCTGACCATGGTTTGATATAATAGAGTGTCATTGCATGTGTTCTTTTCCAAACCACAATGATCCACATGACCACCTCAGTCATGCAGGTGCTCCATTGCATGTGGCTGTTGCATTCCAGCATGTTTTCGGGCTTTCTGACCATGGTATGACACATGGAGTGTCATTGGATATGTTATTTTCCAAACCACAATGATCCATATGACCACACACACTCAAGTGGGTGTGGTGATGCAACCTTTGACTAGGGGATGCTCCATTGCATGTGGCAGTTGCATTCCAGCATGTTTTAGGGCTTTCTGACCATGGTTAGACACATGGAGTGTGATGGTATGTGTTGTTTTCCAAACCACAATGATCCAGATGACCACAGACAATCAAGTGGGTGTGGTGATGCAACCTCTGCCACACTAGTGTTCCATTGCATGCGAATGTTGTATTCCAGCATGTTCTAGGGCTTTTTTACCATAGTTTGACACAATGGAGTGTCATTGCATGTGTTATTTTCCCAACCACAATGAGCCACATGACCACACACACTCAAGTGGGTGTGGTCATACAACCTCTAGCACACTAGTGCTCCATTGCATGTGGCAGATGCATTCCAGCATGTCTAGGGCTTTATGACCATGGTTTGACACATTTGGAGTGTCATTGCATGTGTTCTTTTCCAAACCACAATGATTCTCATGACCACACACACTCAAGTGGGTGTGGTGATGCAACCTCTATCACACAGGTGCTCCAATGCATGTGGCGGTTGCATTCCAGCATATTCTAGGGCTTTATGACTATGGCTTGACACATGGAGTTTAATTGCATGTGTTATTTTCCCAACCACAATGAGCCACATGACCACACACACTCAAGTGGGTGTGGTTATACAACCTCTATCACACTGGTGCTCTATTGCATTCCAATGTGTTCTAGGGCTTTCTGGCCATGGTTTGACACAATGGAGTGTCATTGCATGTGTTCTTTCCCAAACCACAATGATCCACATGACCACACACACTCAAGTGGGAGTGGTGATGTAACCTCTGTCACACAGGTGCTCCAATGCATGTGGCGGTTGCATTCCAGCATATTCTAGGTCTTTATAACTATGGCTTGACACATGGAGTTCAATTGCATGTGTTATTTTCCCAACCACAATGAGCCACATGACCACACACACTCAAGTGGGTGTGGTCATATAACCTCTAGCACACTAGTGCTCCATTGCATGTGGCAGATGCATTCCAGCATGTCTAGGGCTTGATGACCATGGTTTGACACATTTGGAGTGTCATTGCATGTGTTCTTTTCCAAACCACAATGATCCACATGACCACACACACTCAAGTGGGTGTGGTGATGTAACCTCTGTCACACAGGTGCTCCAATGCATGTGGCGGTTGCATTCCAGCATATTCTAGGGCTTTATAACTATGGCTTGACACATGGAGTGTCATTGGATGTGTTCTTTTCAAAAGCACAATGAGCCACATGACCACACACACTTAAGTGGGCGTGGTCATACAACCTCTGTCACACTGGTGCTCCATTGCATGTGGCAGTTGCATTCCAGCATGTTCTAGGGATTTCTGACCATGGTTTGACACATTTGGAGTGTCATTGCATGTATTCTTTTCCTAACCACAATGATCCACATGACCACACACACTCAAGTTGGTGTGGTGATGCAACCTCTGTCACACTGGTGCTCCATTGCATTCCAATGTTGCATTCCAGCATGTTCTAGGGCTTTTTTACCATGGTTTGACACATGGAGTGTCATTGCATTTGTTCTTTCCAAACCACAATGATCCACAAGGCCACACACACTCAAGTGGGTGTGGTGATGCAAACTCTCTCACACATGTGCTCCATTGCATGTGGTGGTTGCATTCCAACATGTTCCAGGGATTCTGACCTTGGTTTGACACAATGGACTATTGTTGCAAGTGTTATTTTCAAAACCACAATGATCCACATGACCACCTCCGTCACGTAGGTGCTCCATTGCATGTGGCAGATGGATTACAACATGTTTTCGGGCTTTCTAACCATGGTATGACACATGGAGTGTCATTGTATATGTTCTTTTCCAAACCACAATGATCGATATGACCACACACAATCAAGTGGGTCTGGTGATGCAAACTCTTTCATGCAGGTACTCCATTGCATGTGGTAGTTGCATTCCAGCATGTTCTAGGGCTTTTGACCATGATTTCACACATGGAGTGGCATCACATGTGTTCTTTTCCAAACCACAATGATCCACATGACCACACACACTCAAGTGGGTGTGGTGAAGCAACCTCTGTCACACTGGACCACAATGATCCACATGACCACACACACTCAAGTGGGTGTGGTCATGCAACGTCTGTCATACTGGTTCTCCATTGCATGTGGTAGTTGCATTCCAACATTTTATAGGGCTTTCGGACCATGGTTTGATACAATGGAGTGTCATGTCAAGTGTTGTTTTTTCCAAACCACAATGATCCACATGACCACACACACTCAAGTGGGTGTGGCGATGCAACCTCTGCAACTCAGGTGCTCCAATGCATGTGGCGGTTGCATTCTAGCCTGTTCTAGGGCTTTCTGACCATGGTTTGACACATGGAGTGTCATTGCATGTGTTCTTTTCGAAACCACTATGAGCCAAATGACCACACACACTCAAGTGGGTGTGTTCATACAACCTATGTCGCACTAGTGCTCCATTGCATTCCAGCATGTTCTAGGGCTTTTTGACCATGATTTGACACATGGAGTGTCATTGCATTTGTTCTTTTCAAACCACAATGATCCACATGACCACACACTCTCAAGTGGGTGTGGTGATGCAACCTCGGTCACACATGTGCTCGATTGCATGTGTTGGTTTAATTCGAGCATGTTCTACAGCTTTCTGACCACGGTTTGATACGATGGAGTGTTATTGCATTTGTTCTTTTCCAAACCACAATGATCCACATTACCACACACACTCAAGTGGGTGTGGTGATGCAGCCTCTGTCATGTCGGTGCTCCATTTCATCCAGAAGTTGCATTCTAGCATGTTTTAGGGCTTTCTGACCATGGTTTGACACATGGAGTGTCATTGTATGTGTTCTTTTCCAAACAACAATGGTCCAGATGACCACACACAAAAAAGTGGGTGTGGTGATGCAACCTCTATCACACAGGTGCTCCAATGCATGTGGCGGTTGCCTCCAGCATGTTCTAGGGCTTTCTGAGCATGGTTTGACACATGGAGTGTCATTGTATGTGTTATTTTCCAAACCACAATGATCCACATGAACACACACACTCAAGTGGGTGTGATGATGCAACCGTTGTCATACTGGTGCTCCACTGCATGTGGATGTTGCATTCCAACATTTTCTAAGGCGTTCTAACCATGGTTTGATACAATTATGTGTTGTTGCATATGTTCTTTTCCAAACCATAATGATCCAGATGACCACACACACTCAAGTGCGTGTGGTGATGCAACCGTTGTCATACTGGTGATCCATTGCATGTGGCTATTGCATTCGAACATTTTCTAGGGCTTTCTGACCATGGTTTGACAAATGGAGTGTCATTGCATGTGTTCGTTTCAAAACCACAAGGATCCACATTACCACACATACTCAAGTGGGCGTGATCATGCAACCTGTGTCACACTGGTGCTCCATTGCATGTGGCAGTTGCATTCCAGGATGTTCTAGATCTTTCTGACCATGGTTTGACACATGGATTGTCATTGCATGCGTCTTTTCTAAACGACAGTGGTTCACATGACCACACACACTCAAGTGGGTGCGGTGATGCACCCTCTATCACACTGGTGCTCCATTGCATTCCAACATGTTCTAGGAATTTTTTGACAATGGTTTGACACAATAGAGTGTCATTGCATATGTTCTTTTCCAAACCACAATGATCCACAAGACCACGCACATTCATGTGGGTGTGGTGATCCAACCTCTGCCACACTAGTGCTCCATTGCATGTGGCAGTTGCAGTCCAACATCTTATATGGCTTTTTGACCATGGTTTGACACAATGGAAGGTCATTGCATGTGTTCTTTTCTAAACCACAATGATCTAAATGACCACACACACTCAAGTGGGTGTGGTGATGCAAACTCAGTCACACAGGTGCTCCACTACATATGGCAGTTGCATTCCAGCATGTTGTAGGGCTTTCTTACCATGGTTTGACACATTTATAGTGTCATTCCATGTGTTCTTTGCTAAACCACAAAGATCCACATGACCACACACACTCAAGTGGGTGTGGTGATGCAACCGCTGTCATACTAGTGCTCCATTGCATGTGGCTGTTGCATTCCAACATTTTCTAGGAATTTCTGACCATGGTTTGACACATGGAGTGTCAGTGTATGTTTTCTTTTCCAAACCACAATGAGCCAAATTACCACACATACTCAAGTGGGTGTGGTGATGCAACCTCTGTCACACAGGTGCTCCATTCCATATGGCAGTTGTATTCTAGCATGTTCTAGGGCTTTCTGACCATGTTTTGACACATTTATAGTGTCATTGTATGTGTTCTTTTGCAAACCACAATGATCCACATGACCACACACACTCAAGTGGGTGTGGTGATGCCACCGCTATCATACTAGTGCTCCATTGCATGTGGCTATTGCATTCCAACATTTTCTAGGGATTTCTGACCATGGTTTGACACATGGAGTGTCACTGTATGTGTTATTTTCCAAACCACAATGAGCCAACTTACCACACACACTCAAGTGGGTGTGGTGATGCAACCTCTGTTACACTGGTGCTCCATTGCATGTGGCAGTTACATTCCAACATGTTCTAGGGCTTTCTGACCATGGTTTGACACATCTGGAGTGTCATTGCATGATTTGTTTTCCAAGCTATAATGATGCACATGACCAAAGACACTCAAGTGGGTGTGCTGATGCAACCTCTATCACATTGGTGCTCCATTGCATGTGGCAGTTGCATTCCTGCATGTTCTAGGTGATGCAGCCCGTCCTACGGACGGCTCTACATCTACACCACCAAGTCCCCCAAGTGGACTGATGACTCGTGCTCGAGCCAAGTTACGCCAAGCTAAGGTGAATTCGCTCCTATACTCATGTGACTTCGATACACCCTTGGATGGCTTGCTACTTCATGCGCCGACACTATGCATCATCAGGTATGAAGACACGAGCCAGCAGCTGCCAGGAGCAAGCGGTACTACCGCCCCCAAGTAGTGGTACTACCGCCTAGAGCACCTGGTACTACCACCCCGGACAGAGAGCTTCCGCCAGCAGCCCCAGACCTACCTGGTACCTGCGAGCGGTACCACCGCCTTCAACCGGTACTGCCGCGTTCATCGAACAGTACTACTGCCTGCTCCTGAAGACCCCGTCAAAGCATCTGACCGCACCGGTATCTACAGGCGGTACTACCGCGACTGACCGGTACTACCGGTCATCAGACACGGTACTACCGATTGGCCCAGGGCCTGCGCGTCCCAGCTTGGCCCTTTGGCCTTGTAACGCACCCCTTTTGATATCTTAGTTGCCTAAAGTACGCCTGACTTTGTGGCTTGCCTATATATAGCCCCCCACCTCTATTGTAAACCTTAGGTCATGATATTTGGAATTAGTGGAAACCCCTTGTGGATCTATATAGTTCTTGCCTCATGCTCCTTGACCACGTAGGAGTTTGCATCGTGCCTCCACGTTGTACAAGGCCTCTGCTTCGGAGCCCCTTTGCCTAGACGTCAAGATCTCACCGAGTCTCCCTACTCATCGTGCCGGTTCGCGAGAGTCCTCCACCCGACGCTGATCCTAGGGATTGCGCCGGACCGGTCACCACCGGCATGATCTATTGGTGTGTATCATGGTTTTGCGTGTGTGTGTTCATCATATTCTTCATGCATGTGTTCGTCGTGTTCATCCGCCTCTCCTTCCCCCACACTCCACCCTCGATTTGAACAGGAATAGTGAAATACCGGGCCACCACGAGGTTTGCCCTCAACATATTGGTATCAAGAGATGTGTTGCTCACGAATTCCCCCACAAAATTTTCTTCTGTCCACCCTAATTTCGAAAATTCCCCAAAAAGAAGAGCCCCAATATTGCCTTCGGATCAATCTCTTGATTTGGTGAGTTTTTTGTGGTTTTCTTCCATAGATTTGTGGCTTGGGGTATCTATCTACCGTCTTGGTGTATTACTAACCCCAATTTTGGTCAGATGTCCGCAGTTTTGATGATTTTTGGGCCAATTTTGCAGTCAAGTTCGAGATCCACGCGCCTAGGAATCCGTGAAGCGATACTACTACCGAACGAGCGGTACTACCGGTTTATCCTAGCGGTACTACTAGTCACCGGTACTACCGGCCGATTTGGGCGGAACTACCGCCCCTGTCAGACAATAAATTTTCACCCCCATTTTGGTTCGCTAACTTTTAGTATTGGTTTGTTCGTGTTTCCCGTGCGTGTTGCCTTACTAACAACAAGCCTCCGCGTCTGCTATACTCTCCGTGCTCCTCGACACCGCAACACCTGAACACCATCCCCAACACCGGTAGCAAGTCGTCAACAAATACCAAAGGTATAACTTGCTCCACCTTGTTAACCCTTCATCCTTAGTGTGTATCTATCCTATGAGAGCAACTCATTTTGTGTTTGCCTAATCATTGTGCACTTTCCCTTGGAGAAGTGAGAGTGTTGAAGCAAATACAAAAGTGCATAGTTGTATAGGAAGGGAGAAAAAGAATCAAAAAGAGAGAGAGAAAAAGAAAAAGAAAAGAAAAGTAGAAAGACACAAAGTCTCCCAATACAAAGAGAGTCTCAAAACTTGTAAGCACAGAGAGAGATAGAACACGACCAAGGCAAGTGCACAAAGCTGTTGCTTATTTCTCTTTTGGTGAACTAGTTGTTGTCTCTCCTTGAGTTGGCACGACACCGAGCGTAGTCTTCGTTAGCACCTTTTGTGTTCATTTTATAGTCGTGCTAACCACATTCGTCTCCACGTGTGTGTATCCTTGTGTTTTGTGGATCGTTTCCTTTTTGCTTTTGATCTTTGGTTCCCTACCACTTTTGACAATAACCTTTTCTGTGGATTGTTTCGTTTGGTTTTCCACAACCCTAACCTTCCACCAAAAGCTTTTGAGAGTTAGTTCTTTCTTTAGTGTGAGGTTTCTTTGCGTTTTCACTTTGCATGCTTATAGCTCTCGTTTGTGGTTTCTAGTTCGGTGCAATCCCCAAGGTGAGGTAAAAGGCTAACACCACCATATTCCGATTCCATATACAATCCTTATGTGCTTTGCATGATGGATAGGCACGGTGAGTCGAGCCGACCACCTTCACAAGAAGAAGAACATGGACCGTACATGACACGCGCAAGTCACTTCATCGTCCGACAAGAGTTCCATGAATGTTGCCAAGCCCTTGAGACACATCAAGATGAACAATATGGCGAGACGCAAGCCGATTTCAAGAACATCGACAACCGCTTCGATGGCCTCGAACGACAAATGCACGCAATGCATCACAACTTTGGCCATCAAAATGAAGCGCTCCAACGTTCCGTCGCCGAAACAAATGACAAGCTCTGTGTCCTCATTGATGGAATGGCAAGACCACGTTCATGCACATCAAGCTCTTCAAGTTCTTCATGTCGTCATGCACCTCTTCAACAAGATCTCCATCCAAGTGCTCCAAGGTGCAATGACGCCCCCGTGGTTGAAGATGGAAGTTCTTCGAACTAGGTACCTTCCCCACGACATGCCACAACATCAAGTGATGATGGTGGTTTTTCTTCAAGGCCTCAAGCACGACGTGAAGCACACCATCATCACGCAAGGGCACTAGTGATCCAACAAGCACAACCACAAGAAGAACCGCGAGTGCAACCGCAAGTCCACCATCATCGCCCAGGACACATACTTGACACAACAAGTGATGCCTCCAATTTGGAGAATCAGGCTCGTCATCAACGTGAAGCTCTCCAAGAACCTCCTCCTCGTCATCACCATCATGAACGTCCGCACCGACAACATGGTCATCAGGAGGCACCTCCTCCACCACAGCAAAACATGGAGCGCCAAGTAGTACAAGGTTAGTGACGCCCACCACATCAAGATGCTCAAGACCATGATCTTTGCCGTGAGGCCCGTGCTCCTAATCCACATCACCAACCGAGGAACGAGCCTCCTCTTCGTCACCAACCGCACCAAGAGAAAGAGCAAGCACCTCAACAAGGTCGCGACAATCAAGTTCCACCTCCCCAACCACAAGATCATCAACAAGGTCACCAAGTTCGTCGCAATGACCGCAATGATGAAGAAACTTTCAGCAAGCTCAAGTTCACAATGCCCAAGTTTACCGGATCCAATGACCACGAATAATATCTCTCATGGGCACTCAAAGTCGACAAGATCTTCCGCATGCACAATTATAGCAATGTGAAGATGGTCGCCATGGCTTTGCTTGAGTTTGATGATTACACCAACCTTTGGTGGGAACAAGTTCAAGTTGCTCGTGACGCAAGACAAGAGCTGCCAGTTACAACTTGGCATGACATGAAGGCTGACATGAGATCACGTTTTGTCCCCGCGCACTACACACGTGACCTCTTCAACAACCTTCAATCGCTTCGTCAAGGGACAAAGACCATGGAACTGTACTTCAAGGATATGGAGCTCAACTTGATCCACGCCAACATTTAAGAGCGCACAGATCAAACTATGGCACATTTCCTTATTGGCTTGAATCACCCAATCAAGCGCATCATCGAGTTCCAAACATACAACAACATGGTTGAGTTTGTTCACATTGCAACAAAGGCCGAACGTAAGGTGCAAGAGGACATCAAGTACAACAAGCCCAAGACGTATTTCACCTATAAGCAAGCTTCAACCGCTACGCCAACAACCTTCAATGGAAGCTCCTCGAGTACCTTTAAGCCTTCCTTCAAGCCCACAATTCCTCAAGGAAAATTGCCCCCAAGTGGCAAACAAGCAAAGAGTGTGGAGGCAAAGGACACAAGTCGGTCGAGTGTGGAAACAAGAAAGTCTTGTTCATCCATGACAATGGCGACGAAGAGTACTTGAGTGAAGATGAATTTGATGCCCGAGTCAAGGAAGCAATGACAAGGCAACGAGTGGAAGATGACCAAGAACTCCTCATGTGTGAACATGATGCAAGTCCATCGCTTGTCGAAACAAGGATCTTGACCACTCAAGCACAAGAGCATGAAGACCAACGCTCAAATATCTTCCAAACACGAGACGGCATCAATGGAAAATCTAGCAAAGTGATCATCGACGGAAGGAAAAAGAAAAGGTGACTTCCGTTGACCAAGGAAATCGAAATGTATGTGCCGGTAGAACAAAGATACCATTAGGTGATAAATTGATGCTGCCTGCACGCACAGATTCAGGAGATGACAATTTGAGCTTCAATATGAGATGCCAATGATGCATTCAAAAAGTGCAAGGGATCATTCTATAAACTAGGTCTTGGAAAGCCTATCAAGAGTAGCTCGGCATCGGGAATCTATGAAGGAAGAATGCCTCTTTGCTTTCTTAGGGGAATAGCCGCTCTACGAAAGATGGGTCTAGGGGGAATTGAAGGCAAACCAATACTGTTGTAAGTAGTCTTGCCGTCCGTCGGTCTAGAGAAAGCAGCAATCAATAGGACTTATTGAAGCTTGCACGATGAACAGATTGTCCTCAACTGCGCGTATCTCTTTTCTTCATGGGCGAGGCACTTCTTTTTTTCTTTGACAAGAACCGCGCTAGACAAGATATTGAAGGGTCCAACGACAGTCACAAGGAAGGCCCTGGATGTGACATTCAATTGGGTCTTTTACTCCAGATTATGAACACCCGATCGGATTTGTCAAGAACGAGCTGACAACTACAGGGGAAGCGGCTCGGGCTAGGGAAAATTTATTCCCCGGCATGATGCTTCAATATTTCCTTTTTTTCTTCTTTTATTAGATTATTATGGAACTGCTATGTAGACTTTTGTTTACCGAGGGTTCGAATCCCTCTCTTTCCGTTTTTCTTAATTTATCAACGTTAACAAGCACAATGTAGCAAATCAAATAACAATTTATTCCAGCACCCACAAGCCTCTTATCCATTCCCGCTCGCTCGTGGCGGGGGAGTAAGTCAAAATAGAAAAAACTCACATTGCGTTTAGGGATAATCAGGCTCCTCTATCTTCTGAGGTCCTTAACCATCTCCCTGAGAAAAGTAGACAGTAAAAGCCAAAATAGACTAAATATAGCCTGAACGATCCTAAAAATCCCTCGAAGGAGATAATAAAGAACCCCATCCAGTCTTCTCTGTACACTAGTGCAGCTGGAAGCTCTATGCTATGTATGGTAGTCGTTTGACTCGGGAATCCCTGAGCCCAGCTTTTAGTCCGTGCCTGGCAGTTTCAACCGTGGTCCAGTCCAGCTTCAAAACTGGATTTCAAAAGTATCTTTACTGGGAATGGTCTTCCCCTGACTTGTACTATCCACTATAAGGACCCGACCGAAGAACTGAAGATCTTCAATCTATGTTTGAGTGCTCTTGCGAAAGAAAAGAATTTTGAATGCTAAAATGACTTCAAAAATAGGATAGGATCGCCCATATATTTTTGGAGAAATAAAGATACTGTACTCCGCACAGGCTACACGTGGTAGCCCTTAGGAAGTTCTTAACTGCGCTAATTCATCTCTTATTTCTCTTACAAACCCGCCTCCGTAGGGGCTTCAAGCGAGCGCGTTTCGATGTCAACGAAGGTACGCCCAATTAGGGATTGAATTATATTTTTGTCAGGCTACTGTTCTCCTATTCTCTCGAATCTTCAATCTGTTTTATCCTTTTCCAAGCCTTATTCGCCAATGATTATGGGTTGTTCCTATCCTGTAGTTCAATACACTATTCTAAGGCCAGTTGCCTTTTGCCAGATCTATAGAGATATTACGAGTCCTCTGTCCCAGATTCCCTCGCTGCGGCCATCTGGTTCACCGGTACTACCAAAAAGTCTCATGCTTACGTTACTGTGACTGATATATAAGTATGATCTCGGACTACGAAGACCCAGTCATTTAAAGTGGGTTCATTACGCATTCCATTCAGGATTTCACTAACCCGATGCTTGACTTTCGGCTCCATTGATCTTACTCCAACCTACAGAATACACAGTCTTGCTCAATGTGCAAGGGATCATTCTATAAACTAGGTCTTGGACTCATTTTGTTCTAGGATTCTTCTTTTTTGTGGGCCATTTGTGGCATGCAGGAAGAGCCCGAGCTGCTATAGCAGGTTTTGAAAATGGAATCGATCGTGATTTGGAACCTGTTCATTACATGAACCCTCTTAACTAAGATTTTCTTATTTATACCTGTTCTAATGTTTTCTTAGCCCACTTGTTTCGGGCAAGAATGAATGGGACTGATCGACTCGAGTTACTGAGTGACCTCCACTCTTCGACTCGAGCTTTCTCTTCTGCTTTTCTCTTGTTTTGATTTATTAGCTTTTTAGGCTGAAAGGAAGGGAGGATTAGGAAAGTCCTATTGATTGCTGCTTTCTCCAGACCGACGGGAAAAGCATGAAAAAAAGGCTCGAATGGTACGATCCCTCCGTCACCCCAGAATGAAAGGGGTGATCTCGTAGTTCTTGGTCTGTGAAGATGCGTTGTTAGGTGCTCCATTTTCCCACTGAGGACGAACCTCAACCTGTGCTCGAGAGATAGCTCTCCATACACTGATAAGGGATGTATGGATTCTCGAGAAGAGAGGAGCCGTGGTGGCCCCCCCGGACCGCCCGGATCCCACGGGTGAATAGAAAGTTAGATCTACATGGGATCTCACCTGCTGCTTCCAAGCCCACCTCCTGGTTGTCATCGCTCGATCACTTCCTTTTCCACTAAGTGATTGCTTAGGGACCTTAGCGTACGATCTGGGCTGTTTCCCTCTCGACTTTGGATCTTAGCACCCAATCAGTCTGTCTGTACTAAGGATGACGGCCTGTATTCGGAGTTTCCCTGGGGTTGAGGGAGTTGCCACAATCTTGCTAGCACCAAGTTTTGTGAGAAGCTCAACCTCACCCTCCATCAGCACAAGCACCCCTACCATGTGCAATGGCTAAGTGACCAAGGGTCCGTAAAGATCAAGCATACTGTATCGGTAACCTTCGCCATTGGTCCTTACAAAGATACGGTCGAGTGTCATGTGGTTCCTATGACAGTTTGCCACATGCTACTTGGTCGACCATGGAAATTTGACAAGGCCGCCCTACATGATGGTCGCACCAATGTGTACACCTTCAAATGGCTCACCAAAACATGTGTTTTGCAACCAATGACTCCTAGCCAAATAATTGTGGACAACACAAAGGCTTTAGCGAGGGCGCAAAGCACAACACCTACTTATGAGAAGAGCGGTGATCGAGAGAACCACCTCATAGAGAGTGAGTGCCACAAGCCAAACTCGAGTGGAAAAGCTAAGAATGTTCTCCTTGCCACCAAACATGAGATGAGAGATGTGCGGAACAACCGATCCAGCTTGCACTCTGTCCTCATTTGCAAGGGACTAGCGCAAGAAACTAATGACTTAACCAATGTTCCTCCATCTTTGATGATTGTTTTGCAGGAATTCAAGGATGTGTTCCCGAAGAACTACCACATGGACTACCTCCTCTTCATGGGATTGAGCATCGCATTGACCTCATCCCCGGTGCACCGCTTCCAAACCGTGCCACTTATCGCACGAACCTGGAGGAGACAAAGGAGATCGAACGTCAAATCAATCAACTTGTCTCCAAAGGTTTGATTGAAGTTAGCACTAGTCCAAGTGCCGTACCCATGATTATTGTTCCAAAAATGGATGATACGTTACAGTTATGCATGGACTGACGTCCAATCAATGCTATCATCGTGCGTTATCGACATCCCATACCACATCTCGATGACATGCTTGATGAGTTGTGTGGAGCCACTATTTTTTCGAAAATTGATGTCCGTAGTGGTTACCATCAAATACGCATGGATGAAGGTGATGCGTGGAAAACCTCCTTCAAGACCAAACTTGGTCTCTATGAATGGTTGGTTATGCCCTTTGGTTTATCTAATGCCCCATCCACCTTCATGCGCCTTATGAATCATATCTTGCGTTCTCTCATTGGAAAAATAGTTGTTGTATATTTCGATGATATACTTGTTTATAGCAAGTCACTTGAGGACCATATTAAACATGTCAAGGAAGTCTTGCAAATCCTTCGATAGAAAAGCTATATGCTAATCGTCCAAAGTGCACTTTTGCTAAAGACAAGTTGATTTTTCTTGGGTTTGTCATTTCTTCGAAGGGCATTAAAGTTGATGTGTCCAAAGTAAAGGACATACGAGATTGGCCCATCCCAACAAATGTGAGTGAACTCTGAGGTTTTCATGGGCTGGCCAGTTTCTATCGTTGCTTTGTGAAAGACTTTTCAACCATTTCTTCTCCTATCAACGAGTTGACGAAAAAGAATGTCACCTTCGTGTGGGGAAAAGTTGAACAAAAAGCTTTTGATGAACTTAAAAAGAGGCTCACCGAGGCACCTCTTCTTGCGTTATAGAATTTCACTAAAACTTTTGAGATAGACTGTGATGCTAGTGGTATTGGCATTGGAGGAGTCCTTATGCAAAACAGACGTCCTATATTCTACCATAGCGAGAAACTTGATGGTGCTCGCCTTAATTATCCGATTTATGACAAAGAGCGTTTTTCCTTAGTTCGTGTTCTTAGAGTTTAGCAACACTACCTATGGCCCAAAGAATTTATCATACATTCCGACCATGAGTCATTGAAATATCGCAAAGGCCAAGCTAACTTGAGCAAGAGACGTGCTAAGTGGGTTGAATTTATGGAGTTTTTCCCGTACATTGTAAAGTATAAGAAGGGCAAAGATAATGTAGTTGCAGACGCTTTGTCTCGCAAGCACACAAACCTTCTTACTCGACTTGAAGTCAATGTGTTGGGTCTTGAGGAAATAAAAACTTTGTATTCTTCAGACCCATCCTTTGAACCAATTTTCGCAAAGTGCTCCATTTATAAAGGAGTTGATGATTTCTATTTGCGTAAAGGCTTCCTTTTAAAACAAAACAAGCTTGGCATTGCGAAGTCATCTCTTCAACTTTTGCTTCTCCAAGAATCTCATGGTGGATGCCTCATGGGTCACTTTGGCCGTGACAAGACATTGGACATGCTCTCCACTCACTACTTTTGGCCCAAGATGAAGCACGACGTGGAACGCTACGGTCAATGATGCACGACACGTGTTCAAGCTAAGTCGCAAGCTAACACTTATGGTCTTTATATGCCATTGCCTATTTCTCATACACCTTGGTCTGACATTAGCATGGATTTTGTGTTAGGATTACCTAGGTCTAAGCATGGTCATGATTCTATATTTTTTGTCGTGGATCACTTTTCCAAAATGTCACACTTCATACCGTGCCATAAGACCAACGATGCTTCACATGTTGCAAATCTATTTTTCAAGGAAATCGTCTATCTTCACGATGTGCCAAGAACAATCGTCTCCGACCACGACGTCAAATTCATGAGCTACTTATGGAAGACCCTCATGGCCAAGCTCGGCGTCAAGCTACTCTTTTCATCCGCATCGCATCCCCAAACCGATGGCCAAACAGAAGTTGTCAACCGAAGCCTCGGGACTCTCCTTCGTGTGTTGATCAAGAAAAACCTCAAGAATTGGGAGGAATGTATTCCACATGACGAGTTCACCTACAACCGTGCCAAACACTCAACAACCAAGATGAGTCCCTTCATGATCGTCTATGGTTTCGAGCCCCTCACCGCTCTCGATATCCTACCGCTACCACTTCATGAGTGCACCAACATGGATGTCGAAAAGTGTGCACAAGCTATGAAGAATGTCCATGAAGAAACTAGAGCTACTATAGAACAAAAAGTACTTCGCCAAGATTCAAGGTTAAACAAGGACAAGAAGGAGATGATCGTTGAAGAAGGTGACCTTGTGTGGATACACTTGAGCAAGGACCGCCTTCCCAAGGAATGAGATTCCAAGCTCAAACCAAGAGGAGATGGCCCCTTCAAGGTCCTCAAGAGAATCAACAACAATGCCTACGTCATCGACATCCCAACCTCCAAGTACGTTGCAAGCAACACATTCAATGTCAAGGACCTTTCACCCTACCATGGAGATGTTCAAGATGATAACCATGAAGAGTCGAGGACGACTCTTTCCCAATGGGGGAGCTGATGCAGCCCGTCCTACGGACGCCTCTACATCTAGACCACCAAGTCCCCTAAGTGGACCGATGACTCATGCTCGAGCCAAGTTCCTCCAAGCTAAGGTGAATTCGCTCCTATACTCATGTGACTTCGATACACCCCTGTATGGCTTGCTACTTCATGCCCCGACACTATGCATCATCAAGTATGAAGACACGAGCCAGCGGAGCGAGACAACAGCTAGCAGCTGCCAGGAGCAAGCGGTACTACCGGCCCTAGGTAGCAGTCCAACCAGCCCCAAGTAGCAGTACTACCGCCTAGAGCACCTAGTACTATCGCCCCAGACAGAGAGCTTCTGCCAGCAGCCCAGACCTACCCGGTACCTACGAGCGGTACCATCGCCTTCATCCGGTATTGCCACATTCATCGAACAGTACTACCGCCCACGCTTGAAGATCCAGCCAAAGCATCTGCCCACACCAGTATCTGCAGAGGTGGTACTACCGCGACTAACCGGTAGTACCAGTCATCAGACATGGTACTACCGGTCGGCCCAGGGCCTGCGCGTCCCAGCTCGGCCCTTTAGCCTTGTAATGCACCCCTTTTGATATTTTAGTTGCCTAAAGTACCTTTGACTTTGTGCTTGGCCTATATATAGTCCCCCACCTCTATTGTAAACCTTAGGGCATGATATTTCGAATTGGTGGAAACCCCTTGTGGATCTATCTAGTTCTTGCCTCATGCTCCTAGACAAAGGAGCACCAAATATCCCAAACCTCGTAGGAATTTGCATCGTGCCTCCATGTTGTACAAGGCCTAGGCATCAGAGTCGCTTTGCCTAGACGTCAAGATCTCACTGAGTCTCCCTACTCACCGTGCCGGTCCGAGAGAGAGTCCTCCGCCCGATGCCGATCATAGGGATTGCACCGGACTAGTCCCCACCGGCGTGAGCTATTGGTGTGTATCGTAGTTTTGCGGGTGTGTGTTCATCGTGTTCTTTGTGCGTGCGCTCGTCGTGTTCATCCGCCTTTCCTTGCCCCGCACTCCACCCTCGCTTTGAACGGGTATCGTGAAAGATCGGTCCACGCACGAGGTTTTCCCTCAACACTAGGAACTTCTGACAATGGTTTAACACATGGAATGTCCCTGCATGTGTTCTTTTCCAAACGATAGTGATCCACATGACTACAAACACTCAAGTGGGTGTTGTGATGCACCCTCTGTCACACTAGTGCTCCATTGCATTCTAGCAAGTTCTAGGGATTTTCTGACCATGCTTTGACACAATGGAGTGTCATTGCATGAGTTCTTTTCCAAACCACGATCATCCACATGACCACACACACTCAAGTGAGTGTGGTGATGAAACCTCTGTCACACTAGTACTCCATTGCATGTGGCAGTTGCATTCTAGCATGTTCTAGGGCTTTTGACCATGGTTTGACACATGGAGTGTCATTGCATGTATTATTTTCCAAACACAACAATCCACATGACCACACACACTCAAGTGGGTGTGATGATGCAACCTTTACCACACTGTTGTTCCATTGCATTCTAATGTTGCATTCCAGCATGTTGTAGTTATTTTTGACCATGGTTTTACACAATGGAGTGTCATTGCATGTGTTCTTTTTGAAACCACAATGATCCACATGACCACACACACTGAAGTGGGTGTGGTGATGCAACCGCTGTCATACTAGTGCTCCATTGCATGTGGCTATTGCATTCCAACATTTCCTAGGGCTTTCTGACCATGGTTTGATACAATGGAGTGTCGTTGCATGTGTTCTTTTCCAAACCACAATAATCCACATGACCACACACAGTCAAGTGGGTGTGGTCATGCAACCGCTGTCATACTGGTACTCCATTAAATGTGGCTGTTGCATTCAAACATTTTCTAGGGCTTTCTGACCATGGTTTGACACATGGAGTGTAATTGTATGTGTTCTTTTCCAAACCACAATGATCCAGATGACCACACACAATCAAGTGGGTGTGGTGATGCAACCTTTGTCATGCAGGTGCCCCAATGCATGTGGCAGGTGCATTCCAGCATGTTCTAGGGATTTTGACCATGGTTTGACACATGGAGTGTCATTGCATGCGTTCTATTCCAAACCAAAAAGATCCACATGACCACACACACTCAAGTGGGTGTAGTGATGCAACCTCTATCACTCTGGTGCTCCTTTGTATTCCAATGTTGCATCCCAACATGTTCTAGGGATTTCTGACCATGGTTTAACACAATGGATGTCATTGGATGTGTTCTTTTCCAAACCACAATGATCCACATGGCCACACACACTCATGTGTGTGTGGTGATGCAGCCTCTGTCACGCAGGTGCTGCATTGCATGTGGCAGTTGCATTCCAACATTTTCTAGGGCTTTCTGACCATGGTTTGATACAATGGAGTGTCATTGTATGTGTTCTTTTCCAAACCACAATGATACACATGACCACACACACTCAAGTGGGTGTAGTGATGCAACCTCTGTCATACTAGTGCTACATTGCATATCGTAGTTGCATTCCAGCATGTTCTAGGGCTTTCAGACCATGGTTTGACACATTTGTAGTGTCGTTGCATGTGTTATTTTCGAAACCACAATGATCCACATGACCACACACACTCAAGTGGGTGCGGTGATGCAACCTCTATCACATTGGTGCTCCATTGCATGTGGCAGTTGCATTCCTGCATGTTCTAGGCCTTTCTGACCATGGTTTGATGCACAAATTTTCATTGCATGTGTTTTTTTCCAAACGACAGTGATCCACATGACCACACACACTCAAGTGGGTGTGGTGATGTACCCTCTTTCACAGTGGTGCTCCATTGCATTCCAACATGTTCTATAGATTTTCTAACCATGGTTTGATACAATGGAGTGTGATTGCATGTGTTCTTTTCAGAACCACAATGATCCAGATGACCACGCACATTCAAGTGGGTGTGGTGATGCAACCTCTGCTACACTGGTGCTCCATTGCATGTGGCAGTTGCATTCCAACATCTTATATGAATTTTTGACCATCGTTTGGCACAATGGAAGGTCATTGCATGTGTTCTTTTCCAAACCACAATGATCCAAATGACCACACACACTCAAGTGGGTGTGGTGATCCAACCTTTGTCACACATGTGCTCCATTGCATATGGTAGTTGCATTCTAGCATGTTTACGGCTTTCTGACCATGGTTTGACACATTTGTAGTGGCATTGCATGTGTTATTTTGAAAACCACAATGATCCACATGACCACACACAATCAAGTGGGTGTGGTGATGCAACTTCTGTCACACTGGTGCTCCATTGCATTCCAATGTTGCATTCCAGCATGTTCTAGGGCTTTTTGACCATGGTTTTAAACATGGAGTGTCATTGCATTTGTTCTTTCCAAACGACAATGATCCACATGACCACACACACTCAAGTGGGTGTGGTGATGCAACCTCTATAACACATGTGCTCCATTACATGTGGTATTTGCATTCCATGTTCTAGACCTTTCTGACCATGATTTAACATAATGCTATGTCATTGCATCTCTTCTTTTCCAAACCACGATGATCCATAAGACCACACACACTCAAGTGGGTGTGGTGATGCAACTTCTGTCATACTGGTAGTCCATTGCATGTGGCAGTTGCATTCCAACATTTTCTAGGGATTTCTGACCATGGTTTGATAGAATGGAAGGTCATTGCATGTGTTATTTTGCAAACCACAATGATCCACATGACCACACATACTCAAGTGGGTATGGTGATGCATCCTCTATCACGCAGGTGCTCCATTGCATGTGGTAGTGGCATTCAAGTATGTTCTAGGGGTTTCTGACCATGGTTTAACATATGGAGTGTCATTGTATGTGTTCTTTTCCAAACCACAATGATCCACATGACCACACACACTAAAGTTGGTGTGGTGATGCAACCTCTGTCACATTGGTGCTCCATTGCATGTCATAGTTGAATTCTAGCATGTTCTAGGGCTTTCTAACCATGGTTTGACGCATGGAGTCTCATTGCATGTGTTATTTTCCAAACCAAAATGATCCACATGACCACATACACGCAAGTGGGTGTGGTGATGCAACCTCTATCACATTGGTGCTCCATTACATGTGGCAGTTGCATTCCAACACCTTCTAGGGATATCTAACCATGGTTTGATAGAATGGAGTGTCATTGTAAGTGTTCTTATCCAAACCACAATGATCCACATGACCACACACACTCAAGTGGGTCTGGTGATGCAATCTTTGTCACACAGGTTGTCCATTGCATGTGGCGGGTGCATTCCAAGATGTTCTAGGGATTTTTGATCATGGTTTGACACATTTGGAGTGTCATTAGATGTGTTCTTTTCCAAACCACAATAATCCACATGACTTCACACACTCAAGTGGGTGTAGTGCTGTAACCTCTGTCACACTGGTACTCCATTGCATGTGGCAGTTGCATTCTAGCATGTTCTAGGGCTTTTGACCATGGTTTGACACATGGAGTGTCATTGCATGTATTATTTTCCAAACACAACAATCCACATGACCACACACACTCAAGTGGGTGTGGTGATGCAACGTTTACCACACTGGTGTTCCATTGCATTCTAATGTTGCATTCCAGCATGTTGTAGTTATTTTTGACCATGGTTTTACACAATGGAGTGTCATTGCATGTGTTCTTTTCGAAACCACAATGATCCACATGACCACACACACTGAAGTGGGTGTGGTGATGCAACCACTGTCATACTAGTGCTCCATTTCATGTGGCATTTGCATTCTGTAGCACCCCGGTAAAACCACTACTAGAAAATTGCTTGATGTTTTTGTTTTGTGCATCATCATGATCGCATGCTCATGTCATCATGCCTTATTGCATTTGAGCATCGTTATGTCATCATGGATCTATTTTGCCAAAAACTATTTTCTAAAAGTCTATATTTGTTTTCTAGATATCCCCTATCTTTTATTTCAAATCAAAACCCCGAGTTTGTCTGAAATATTTTATTTATCTAAAACTAATCGCAAAACACAAAATGTTTTGTTTTAACATAAATAAATAATAATAATAATGAAAGAAAACAAGTTTATAAAAGTTTTTGGGGAGGCAGCCCAGCCTTTCGGGCCAGGCCACCTACTATCCGGCCTAGCCGGCCACCCCCAGCAGCCAAACCGTAGCTACCCTTGGAGGCACATCCCGCTGCCGCCACGCTCACACCTCAGACACGAGTGCGTGCCGCACCAGTTGCACGTCACTACACGCATGTGACACACCGCACCTAACCTACACGCTGGAACACCACCCACGCGCATATCACCACTCAACCGCCCCAGCCCCGCACTGTGCACCCGTAGTGATCCAGCCTCGCACGTCGCACACCGACGTGGGCCCACTCTCACCAACCGTGACCCGCTCCCCGTCCTCTCGATATCATCCCCGCCTCGCTCCTTCGTCCCCAGGCCCGACACCACCAACCCTGCCCCTGCGCCCTCCTTCCTCTCCCGCGCTTGCCTACGCCCGCGCCTCTGGCCACTCCACCATAGCGCCACCCGACCGTCGTCTCTCAGACCTCGTCGAGCCGTGCCGCCGTCGTTTCCTCTGCTGATCTCCTTGCGCTGCCCTCTCCAGCGGGCCTTGCTGCCCTCACGGTCCCGTCTCCTCTGACCCAGACCTCGAGATTCGTCACTGGCCTCAGCCCCGTCGTCGTCCTCTCGCACGAGTGCGGCAAGCCCGGAGCCGAGCCACCTCTGCTCTGCCCAGTGTAGCCTTCTCCTTGTGAGACCGTCGCCTCGCCGCCTCGCAGAGAACCGCCCCGAGGTAGCTCCTCCTCGTGGTCGCTTCCCTGTCCTCCGGCCACCACTCACGCGGGAACCCGAAGCCCCTGCCCCGCTATAGAGCCGACCTCGCCCCTCTATGCCGCTGCGTACCCTGCCCAGCAGTGTCGCCTCACCGCCTCTGCACCTCCCCAGCGATGCCCTACTTCCCGCCTTCGCCATGTCAGCCTCTGCGTGCCCCGCTGCCTCAAGATCCGCGTCGGCCTCGTCGGTCCTCATCTATCGGTGTTTTTCCCAGCGTTGCGTTCTGCCACTCTAGCTGAAGCGATGGTGTATGTGAGCTGTGGTGCTACTGTTATGGTAAGGTGATGCTACAGATGGATGAGTGAAGTTGTGGTGATTTACTAGAGATGGTGCTGACCGAGATCAAGGTCGAGGAGTCCGATGGGTTTCGAGATGACACCCGAAGGAGTTAGCATCGGGTCCCAAGATCTCCATCATGGAACCCAAGTACACCGACATACCACCGAAGGACACCGTACCCAGAGATCGCCACTTGGACGCCGAGAACTCCTTCACGGAAACCACAAGCTCTCCTTCACAGATCGCAAGGCCATTCCCGAAGTCCAAAGACCGATCCCGCCAAGGCAGAACCTGTTGAAACCTCGAACCAAGATCGCCGAACCCTAATGTGATCCCTTTTTCGAGAACCCTGTTTTATAAATTGCCATCCATATAAATTGTTGCATATTAAATTATTCATGCTTGCATACAGCTCATCATGTGGGTTCGGGCATTATGCCGATTCACCTCATAATTAAATACGGAGGCCATATGAGGGCTTTTCTAGCCTTATATTGACTCCATTTAAATTTGTGTAGTGAACCGATGCCATGTTTTGCCTTGTTAGTGCAACATTTAAATTGCGGGGTACCTAAACAACATGAACCTTCTAATTAGTTGTCGGTATCTCGGTTCCACTTAATACTGTCTAGTTGCATCGCATCTTGCCATGCCATGCATCATATCATGAACATGCTGGATCTTCTTCCATAGTATTAAATAGTTCATTCGGTGTTTCTTTTAGTGCTTTGGTTCTTCGCGGATTAGGCCGTTGAGTGGATGTGAGTATCTACAAGTCCTTCGGATAATGAATCTCCAGCAATGTTTCTCAAGCGAGCATTCTCCCCGTTTCTACCTATTTTGTCTTTATAGTCTTTACTTCCTCCTGTTGGTCTATTGCTATCCATGTTGCGATGCTTTAGTTTCTGTGCACCATTTATATTCCCTACAGCCTGTATATTGCCTTGGACACATCCTATTGCCTGTTGTTTGATAGATAGTCGGCCTTGCGAGTTGTAGTTGCTCGCTTAGGTGCTGCTTCGCGTCGTTGTCGTTCCACCGTTGTTGGAAGGTTGGCACATGCTTAATGGTGGAGATGATCATGGCTTTAATTTCAACTTAATAATTAAAATGCTGGAAATAGATATAACTAATGCAGAGGCATCAATGGGCAATAGATGTTATTTAGTTCTTCCACGCTCACTTGTATCATGTAGGACCCTGAGTACTTGATACCTGTTCCTTGACTATCGCACTATCCGCATGTGGGACCATGAATCCCCTTAGCCAGAGCTTGATTCATTTCTTATTTCTTGGGATCACAAAATAGTTTGCGGCTTTATTATTATCCTGTACTTATGCCATGCTTTACTGTTTTACTTACGATTGTGCGTGGAGCACTTGTACTGTTTTGGATCATGACACGTTTTCGCTGTATCGACAAGCCCAGTCACACTTTCAGGTTCCTAGTCGTTTACCGCCGTCTACACAAACCATGGGTCCGTCTCGGAGCCGGCCAACTTCGTTGCGGGTAGCTTAGTGGGGTGGCCCCCTGAAATATTTTATAAATCTTGTGATTGCTTTGTCGTGAAAGCCTCGTCGTGTTTTTATTTGGTTTTTCTGAGGTTGACCGTGCATGTGTTACTATTTGTGCACCCCTGCAGGGTAAATCTTTCTGAAAGCCGTGTCCGCAGTTATGGACGACTTGGATCACAGTATCTCGATCATAGACAACTATAACTAAAGTAGTGCTATAAATTTGACATTGACATGTCTAGTAATCAGTTTCACTACAACGGAATGATTAAATAAAAGTTCCAACAACTATTGAGTTTGGGATATCTCTGGCTAATTGTATCTGACTAGTAAGTATTACAACTATAACGGAATGGTTAACTAAAACTGCCCACTACTTATGATATCAGGATGACTCATGCCATCTATATCTGACTAGTAAGTGATGCAACTATAATGGAATGAATTAAACTACCAACTTTGTGAGTTCCTCGGTTTGACTTCCTCGTATAGTCTCGAGGGGGAAATGCTAGGATGGGTATGATTGGTGTTAGTATCAGGTTGGTTCCAAATAGGTCTTTCTTACCCCTCTCCAATAGTCGATAGTTGTATCAAGTCTCTATAGGTTGTTTAGTGCACGCTTCGCTGCCGCTCCAGTCCACCATACCTATGTAGGCGAGAGCCGCCGAATTCTAGATTCGTCGTGTACTGGCCTCAGTACTGACCGCTCCCTTTTTCCTTTGCCCTTTGTCAGCACCCTTTTGTTTAACAGGTATAAGTTCGACATGTTTAGCAGGGTTACCCTTCCGACTTGGCCTAGGCAGGGTTATGGACGCTAGTGGTTATTCTTCAAGGCTCTTAGCCCCATTTGCTTCTTATCCGTACTCGGATACTGTATCATTTTCTAGGTGATTTGGATCTTTGTACCATATATTTGTATTCTTGACTCTTTGAGTCGTTGTTGTACAAATAGGTTCTGTGGGTTCCATCGTGGACTATTGTGTAATGATATTACTTCGTTCTCCACCTGCACGCAAGTGCCTAGTGGGCACCTTTGATTCATTTCTATGCGGGTTTGGCGGGAATTCCTAAAGCTTGCATAGGGACGATTCGAGGGTGTTACATATTCTAGCATGTTCTAGGGCTTTATGACCATGGTTTAACACATGGAGTGTCCTTTCATGTGTTCTTTTCCAAACCACAATGATCCAGATGACCAAACCCACTCACTCAAGTGGGTGTGGTGATGCAACCTCTATCACACTGGTGCTCCATTTCATTCCAACATGTTCTAGGGATTTCTGACCATGGTTTGACTCAACGGAGTGTCATTGCATTTGTTGTTTTCCAAACTACAATGATCCACATGACCACACACACTCAAGGGGGTGTGGTGATGCAACCTCTGTCACACTAGAGCTCCATTGCATGTGGCAGTTGCATTCGAGCATGTTCTAGGGCTTTCTGACCATGGTTTGACACATGGAGTGTCATTTCATGTGTTCTTTTCCAAACCACAATGATCCACATGACCACACACACACTCAAGTGGGTGTGATGATGCAACCTCTGTCACACTGGTGCTCCATTGCCTGTGGCAATTTCATTCCAGCATGTTCTAGGGCTTTCTAAGAATTCTTTGACACATGGAGTGTCATTGCATGTGTTCATTTCAAAACCACAATTATCCACATGATCACACACAGTCAAGTGCATATGGTGATGCAACCTCTGTCACACTAGTTCTCCATTACATTCCAATGTTGCATTCCACCATCTTCTAGGGCTTTTTGACCATGGTTTGACACAATGGAGTGTCATTGCATTTGTTCTTTTCCAAACCACAATGATCCACATAACCACATACACTCAAGTGGGTGTGGTGATGAAACCTCTATCACACATGTGCTCAATTACATGTGGTGATTGCATTCCATCATGTTCTAGGTATTTCTGAGCATTGTTTGACACAATGGAGTGTCATTGCATGTGTCCTTTTCCAAACCACAATGATCCACATGACCACACACAATCAATTTGGTGTGGTTAAAAGAGCATGTGGGCCCCCATGTGTGGTTTTGGTAATTAATGACAATCTTTATGGACTAATGTGTGTATTAAGCTGCACTTGTAGGAATTGTCCAGTAGCATCGCTTGGAGCATGTGTTGGCTTCAAGGTAGATGAAATGAAGAAGAAGACGCGTTGTGCAAGCTCAAAATGCACCCTCTCTAGAAGATCTCATGTTTGATGCTTGCCATCCTCGGTTTTATGGATCGATGAAGACAAGGTCAATGTTTGCTCAAGGAAAATGTACTCTTGTTAGGTTCTGCCTTTTGTCGGTCTCGTGTTGGTAGTTGATAGACCGGGTTTAGGATAGATAGATGTACTATCAAGAGGGGCTCTCCATTGAGTAACTTGATCATATCGTTCGGAGAGAGCTAAAACCTTTGCATACTTGCATCATCGTATTTGGTTGTCTATTTGTCTTATCCATGTGAGGATATAGAGCTTGTGGTAATCTTCATAACAAGCTCTTGTTCATCAAAATCGGATCTCCCTTGTATATCTTGTTGCGATTTTGATCTTTGAGGTTTTCCGGATGCTCACCGAGTGAGGCATCTCACATTATAATACTTGATACTTTCTCACTTTTAGTTGGGTAGCTCTTGTTATTCTCTTTCCAACGCAAATGGATTCGGGTCAATCGGAGCTACAAAACTAAAGTTATGAATATTGTAATATTGCCTCTTTTTGGTTTAAAAATAAAAAGAAATCAACGTTTTTCTGGGCCAACCGGTACTACCGGGGTCAGTACCGGGCGGTACTGATCCGTTCCGCCAGCCTCTGTTTGGCCCGATGGCTCTGGCCGGTACTACCGGCCAAAACCAGCAGCATCGCCCGACTAGGCCGGTAGAATCGGGCTACCGGGGTCAGTACTGGGCGATACTGATCCGTTCCGCCGGCCTCTGTTTAGCCCGATGGCTCTGGCCGGTACTACCGGCCAAAACCGGCAGTTTCGCCCGACTAGGGCGGTAGAACCGGGCCGGCCCACCTAGCACTCCCAGCTTCTCGCTAGCGCCCCTCAGTGCCCGCTTCACCCAGCCAGCCTCTCGCCGCTTCCCCGATCCCATCTTGTGTTCGCGCCTTCGTTCGCTTGCTCCCGCCGCAGCTAGCTAGGCCGGCTCGCCGCGCCAGCCCGCTGCCGCTCGTGCTGTGCTCCGCCTCTCCCTGGCCCTGCGGCACACCCGCCTCGCTGCCTCCCGCGCCTGGCTTCGCTAGCTCACTCGTCCAGATCCCCGCTCTGCCTCACTTGGGCCGGCCCAACACTACATCGCTGCTAGCCTTCTCCTGCACCAGATCACTCGCTCACGCGCACTCTGCTCGCTTTGCCTCGATGTCCCCTTGTTCGAGCGCCCTGATCCCCTTCGCTAGGCTATAGTGTTGTCGCCTGCATGGTTTCCCTGTTTCGCCCCCTGTTGACCTTGTGCGGGCGGTAGTAACGGGTCGTTCCGGTACTACTAGCTGGCCCTGGAAAATTGCCCCAACGGGCAGGAATCTGGCCCCTAATATAAATAGCCCTTTTGCCTTATATTTTTAGTTAGTTCTTCCTCTATTGTTCTTCAAGCTTTGCATATTCTTTGACACATCTCTTGGCTTGATTTCTTGACCCCCCTCCAATGATTCTTGCCAATATTTGAGGGGAAGATAGAAGAGATCTAGATCTATATTTTGACCAAGCCTTTTCATATCGTTGTGAGTGAATCTTTGGGATCTAGATCTTTGGGGGATTTTTGTTCCTTTTTGTGTTCTTCCTCTCTTGTTCCCCCAATTGCTTTAGTAGCCTTGTTGGAACTTGAGAGTGAAGATTTGGGTCATCTTTGTGGTGTTCTTGCCATTTGCATTAGGTTCATCGGTTTGTGTTCTCTCTAGAGGATTTGGTTGGTGATATTCATTGTTGCTTGTCCCTCTTGGGTTCTTGGAACCCTAGACGGTTTGTGTGGCCTCTGTGGCATGTTCTTGGGGTCTTCAATTAAGTTGTGAAGCTCCCCCAAGATTGAGGCCTTGGTGGTGATTATTGGGAGCCTCTAATTAAGTTGTGGAGATAGCCCCAATCTTGTACGGGTTCGGTGACCACCCTCAAGTGTCCCATAGTGGAACGGGTGCTTGCCCGCGTGGTGGGTGCTCGGGAGAGTAGGGTGGGGCCTTTGTGGCATTGGTGGTCTTAGTACCGCCGACCCCTCCAATGAGACGTACCCCCTTGTTGGGAGGAACTCGGTAAAATATCATCGTCCCCACGTGCCTCGGTTATCTCTATACCTGAGCTCTTTACTTATGCACTTTACATTGTGATAGCCTTCGTGCTTGAAGTAATATATATTTCTATCATTTTGCTTATTATCTTACTTAGCATAAGTTGTTGGTGCACATAGGTGAACCTTAATATATCTAGGCTTTGTGCTTAACAAAAGAAAATGCCAGTTTTATTCCACCATTGTTAAGACCATCTCATAGAAGTTTTAATCGCCTATTCACCCCCCTCTAGGTGACATTCGTGATATTTCAGTGGTGATGCAACCTATGTCACGCAGGAGCTCCATTACATGTGGTAGTTGCATTCCAGCATCTTCTAGGGCTTCCTAACCGTGGTTTGACGCATGGAGTGTCATTGTATATGTGCTTTTCCAAACCACAATGATCCACATGACAACACACACTCAAGTGGGTGTGGTGATCCAACCTCTGTCGCACTGGTGCTCCATTGCAAGTGGCGATTTCATTCCAGCATGTTCTACGGCTTTATGACCATCGTTTGACACATCGAGTGTCATTGCATGTGTTCTTTTCAGAACCACAATTATCCACATGACCACACACACTCAACTGGATCTTGTGATGCAACCTCTATCACACTAGTGCTCCATTACATTCCAATGTTGCATTCCAACATCTTTTAGGGCTTTTTGACCATGGTTTGACACAATGGAGTGTCATTGCATGTGTCCTTTTCCAGACCACAATGATCCACATGCCCACACGCACTCAAGTGGGTGTGGTGATGCAACCTCTATAATATTGGTGCCCCATTGCATGTGGTAGTTGCATTCCAACATCTTCTAGGGCTTTGTGACCATGGGTTGACACAATGGAGTGTCATTACATGTGTTCTTAGCCAAACCACAATGATCCAAATGACCACACACACTCAAGTGGGTGTGTTGCTGCAACCTCTATCACACAAGTGCTCCATTGCATGTGGTGGTTGCATTCCAGCATGTTCTAGGTCTTTTTGACCATGGTTTGACACAATGGAGTGTCATTTCATGTGTTCTTTTCCAAACCACAATGATCCACATGACCACACACACTCAAGTGGGTGTGGTGATGCAACCTCGGTCGCGCAGGTGCTCCATTGCATGTGGTAGTTGCATTTTAGCATGTTCTAGGGCTTTTGACCATGGTTTGACACATGGAGTGTCATTTCATGTGTTGTTTTCCAAACCACAACGATCCACATGACCACAAACACTCAAGTGGTTGTGGTGATGCAACCTCTGTCACACTAGTGCTCCATTGCATTCCAATGTTGTGTTCCAATATATTTTAGGGCTTTCTGACCATGGTTTCACACAATGTATTGTCATTACATGTGTTCTCTTCCAAACGACAATGATCCACATGACCACACACACTCAAGTGGGTGTGGTGATGCAACCTCTATCACGCTGGTGCTCCAATGATGAGGCGGTTGCATTCCAGCATGTTCTAGGGCTTTCTAACCATGGTTTGACATATGGAGTGTCATTGCTTGTGTTCTTTGCCAAACCACAATGATCCTCATGACCACACACACTCAAGTGGGTGTGGTGATGCAACCTTTGTCACACATGTTCTCCAATGCAGGTGGCAGTTGCATTCCAGCATCGTCTAGGGCTTTCTGAACATAGTTTGACACATGTTGTGTCATTGCATGTGTTCTTTTCAAAACCACAATAATCCACATGACCACATAGACTCAAGTGGATGTGGTGATGCAACCTCAATCACACTAGTGATCCATTATATTCCAATGTTGCATTCCAACATCTTCTAGGCATTTCTAATGATGGTTTAACACAATGGAGTGTCATTGCATGTGTTCTGTTCCAAACGACAATGAAGCACATGACCACACACACTCCAGTGGGTGTGGTGATGCAACCTCCATCACATTGGTGCTCCATTGCATGTGGTAGTTGCATACCAACGTCTTCTAGGGCTTTCTGACCTTGGTTTGACACAATGGAGTGTCATTGCATGTGTTCTTATCAAAACCACAATGATCCACATGACCACACACACTCAAGTGGGTCTGGTGATGCAAACTTTGTCACACAGGTGCTCCATTGCATGTGGCGGTTGCATTCAAACATGTTCTAGGGCTTTTTGACAATGGTTTGACACATGGAGTGTCATTGCATGTGTTCTTTTCTAAAACACAATCATCCACACGACCACACACACTCAAGAGGGTGTGGTGCTCCAACCTCTGTCACACTGGTGCTCCATTGCCAGTGGCAGTTGCATTAAAACATGTTCTAGGGTTTTTTGACCATAGTTTGACACATTTGGAGTGTCATTGCATGTGTTCTTTTCCAAACCACAATGATCCACATGACCACACACATTCAAGTGGGTGTGGTGATGCAACCTCTGTCACACTAGTGCTCCATTGCATGTGGCAGTTGCATTCTAGCATGTTCTAGGGCTTTCTGACCATGGTTTGACACATCGAGTGTCGTGGTGGTGTCAAGGCAGATGCGCTGGATAGGCTAAAGGTGGGTATTAAATGCACTAGGGGAAGCCAGGGAGGGATAGTGTGGTGATTCCACACATAGTTGCTTTTATTCGATTCACTTCCACAGTTTACAAGTGCTCCTTGAGCTGTATTGGGGAGAGGAGGAAGAAGAACTCTCTTACTCTCCACACTAGCTAGCCCTCAGGAACACACTAGTAAATCACAACCCACTTGAGATCAACCAATTAAAGACCAACCCTTTCTACAGAGGCCCTAGCCCTCCTTATATAGGGGTGGCTAGGTCTCCAATTAGGGCATACTTGGAGGCATATTCCTTGGAATATGCCTCCTCCCAAAATAGCAAACCGACCGGGTCACTTTTTCCCAGCATCATCCATGTAGATGCTACGTGAGCCTCTGCGGCGCCTGCGTCATCCGACATAGGCATCGTCACCTTTGTCGGCCACGCCTCGGTGGTCCTGGCCTCTGTACGCTTTGCTCACGCTCTGCGTACAGTGGTCACCCTTTGACCAGCGAGATACCTTCCTTCTCTTACAAGCTTGATATAACCTGGATCGTACTTAGTTGATCCGGCCTCACCTGTACCTGGATATAAGTTAAATACATCTTACCGACATACGGCATATGTTGGTTGAGACTCAGTTAGGTGGACATCCCCTGGTCCGGGTTACTCCGTGATTCAGCCTGCCTTGAGGTGACTCGGCCAGCACTTGCTTTGACATTGCCGTACCTCGGCTAACTCGGCCTTTATACCCCGGCGTGACCCTACCCGGGGGTATCCCCCCAACATTAGTCCCCGAAGCTGGTGCAGTTTTAGATGCCTTAGCCGTTAAGGCCACAACAGATTCAATTTTTCTGATCCTCTTGCTCCATTTCCGAATTACCTCATGGTTCGGATTCCCTTGGTTTGCTTTCCCTTGGCACATTCAGAGTTTTCACTCACTGGCCGGGTTACCCTATACCCATCCGAGTTATTCTTCCTTTTCTTGTACGCTTTCTCACGTGGAGGCTAATCATTACTTTGCCTCATTTTAAGGGCCTGCGATAGTAACCGCCACAGTTATTGTCAGAATTTACTGTAGCACACGTCACATCGTGCCTGCCTCCTCGTTAACTGTATCATAACATCGCATCGTGGGATCCGCTGCGCCATGTGGCCCTTCCTGTGGCTCATCACTGATTGGTCGATCCGGGTCATACACGGCCACACCGTGTGGCCCATCCGCACGGTGCGATCCCACTACCTCTATAGGGCGTGGTTAAATAGGGGAGGGGCGCGCCCCTTGGGTCTTTTCCCCACTCTCGCGCCCCTCTCCCTCTTCTTCTCCTTCTTCTTCCCTACGACAGCACTGCCACCACCGCACTTGCGTAGCTGCGCCGCCGCCGCACCATTTCCTCGCGCACTTGCGTCACCGCCACCTCCACGCATCTCCTCCGCCACGGTTCCTTGCCAGTACAGGCCACAGCCCCTCACCGCCGCTAACACCGGTGAGGTCAGTGAACTTGAGATGATAGAAGAGGAGCTCGCCATTGCGGAGCAGGAAATGGAGGAGGACGCGGGGAACGCCGTCCGCGGCGCCTGGGCTGGGTCCTCGGTCTGCTAGGACAATCTAGATTTGCTGTATCGCACCAGGCGCATCCCGGAGGGCGTCACCGCACGCCTCGCTGCTGTAGAGCTCGCCCCCTCACCCAATCCGGGTGAGTATGTGGTATTCCTCTCCCACTTCCAACGTGGGTTCGGTCTCCCTGTTAGCGACTTTTTCCACGACTGGCTCAACACGTATGAGCTTCAGCCGCACCATCTTCCGGCTAACGCCATCACCTCTCTCTCTGCTTTCGCTTCCACCATCGAGGGCTACGCCGGACTATGGCCCACGAAGGAGCTCTGGAGTCAGTTCTTTGGCCTCCCCCGGAACGTGATTCCGAACATTGATCTTAATCCGAAGGACAAGCAGCTCACACAGTTTGGTGCAGCTTCCATCTCTCCCCGGAAACAGTCTATTTTCCCCCGAGTCACGGGTCTTGACTCTTGCAAGGGCTGGGCCCAAACTTTCTTTTATGTCCGGAATAGCACATCTGAAGATCTGATCCGGCTACGCCCCTATGCTCCGGGTCCTCCTAACCCGGATCTGTGGGACAAGATCCCCAAGAAGCCCACTGTCCTGGCGAACCAAGTCAACAAAAGGTTCCAGGAGCTGAAGGATCAGGGATTGCGCAATGAGGACGCAATGATCACATTTGTCCGCAACTGGATCTCCCCCTTCAGAAACGCATGCATAAACTCTGTCACATGAGCTAGGGCCGTGACCCCAACTGGACCTCCTCATTTGAGTTGAGCAACACCGAGATCTTCCGCTGGGTCAAGGCCCTCTTCACCACCCACAAGGACTTCTCTGTTGAGTGGACGTGGGGGATCGAACACTTCTGCCAAGATAGGCTTCCCCCTGCGGTAAGTCTCGTACCCCAAACCTTTTCTGAATTAAATCATACATCGGTTTTTGTTGTAGGTTTAATCCTGTTGCCTTTTCTTTCCCTTAGATGTTTCTTCAGCAAACCATTGAGGATGGCACCGAGCCTTCTCTCAAATGGGCGCCTGATCTATGAGATCCAGGCACATGGCTTAATAGGATTGATAGGATACCCATATCAACAAGTTGCAACTTCTTTTCCGAAAGCTCATTTGAAAAGAACTCTAAGGTTAAGCGTGCTTGGCCTAGAGCAATTCTAGGATGGGTGACCGACCGGGAAGTGGGTAACCGGGTACGCACGAGTGAGGACAAAGTGCGCAGAAAAGACTAGTGTTGGTCTAGGGGCCATTCTAGATATCCTATTAAGCTGCCAAGAGTGACACCCGCCGGGCCCAGGAGTGGACGGGGTGTTACAAGTGGTATCAGAGCTGACCCTTGCGATTACACGGGTGTGTGCAGGTCAGTGGCAGGACATGTGGAGCATGGCACGTGTGGCCTGGAGTGGACACGGCATGGCACATGTGCCGGCACTAGACGCATAGATGCGTGCCAAGAGGGAACGTTCCTGGGGTGTGCTTGATCGATGAGGGCATCGATCTTCTAAAGGGTGGGTGTATGTGAGATCCAGGCACATGGCTTAATAGGATTGATAGGATACCCATATCAACAAGTTGCAACTTCTTTTCTAGAAGCTCATTCGAAAAGAACTCTAAGGTTAAGCGTGCTTGGCCTAGAGCAATTCTAGGATGGGTGACCGACCGGGAAGTGGGTAACCGGGTGCGCACGAGTGAGGACAAAGTGCGCAGAAAAGACTAGTGTTGGTCTGTGGGGCCAGTCTAGATATCCTATTAAGCTGCCAGGAGTGACCCCCCCCCGGGCCCAGGAGTGGACGGGGTGTTACATGATCGGGATGCCTCGGACGAGGAGGAACCGGATCAGGAGATGTTCCTGCCGATGGATCATGCGACCAAGCGACATACCGGTAAACTCTCATCCATTAGAGATTGGCCCGACGATGAAGATGATTCGGATGTTGAGGTGATGGAGGCATTTGACGTTGTCCCCCTTTCTTATGCTTTTCTGGCATCAGCTAACCCCGGTGAGCAGATCCATGAAGATCCTCCCCTTGCCACGGGTGAGCCTGTCCCAGTCGCACCGAAGAAGAGGGGGGCCGCATCTGCTTCTTTCGTCGGACCTTCTCAGCCGGCTAAAAGGCGAAAGAAGTCTGCGGACAAAGCTGCCACCAAGCCTACGACCAAGGCCATAACCTGGAGGGCTCGGAAGCCCAAGGAGCCTTTGACCTCGGATGAGTAAGCCACTTCTCCCTTTGCTATTCACTTGTTCTTGCTTTGTTATAGCTTCTCATCATTCATGATTTGATTCGGCAGGGCCGCGGGGGAGGTCCCTCAGAGTGGATCCGGCATTGCCTCCCTGGTCCGACATAGCCCTTCTCCCCCTCGTGGCGACGATTCATGCCTGTTGAGCCCCATTCAGGAGGGCTCAGCGGCTGCTCCGGGTTCTATCCCACCTCGTCAAGAGGAGGGTAACCTCAGAACAGGGGGAAGCAACTCTGCTGAGGCAGCGGTTGCCCCATCCACCGCTGAGGTATCTACCGTGCCTCCGCCAAAACCAATACCAGCACCAACCTCGGCTCCAGCACCAGCATCAACAACACAAGCACCAGCAGCAGCACCAAGCCCATCCGCCTCGTCCGAGTCTTCCAAGCCTCGGCGAGAAGGCACCAGCAGCACCAAAGCTAGCACTAAAGCAGCTCCCAAAGGCAAATCCGCCGCAACAACTTCCACCTCACAACAGCCACCCAAGGGCAAAAAGGCTCCTGACGCCACCAGGGCAACGTCAATCGAGGCTGGACAGCGTACACTTGCGTCCATGCTCCCGAAAAAGACTCCACCGCCGAAGGACGCCCCTGCCGAGCCAGCTGATGCGCAACTCGTTTTGCACACCAGCCCCGCCATTGCCCAGGTTGAGAGGAGGGAAGCTCATGCTAAGGGTCTAAGTGCACCCCACATGCTCAGCGGCGAACGCTATCCTCCGACCTTGATCGAGTTTGTAAACAACTAGAACAAGGCGGAGTTCGTCCACAATGAAGATCTCCCGGAGAAGTTCGGGCCCGTTGAGTTTGCTGCCCAAATGAATACCGTTGCTAAGGCAATTAACCTTGCAGGTTGGATGATGGAGGTACGTTACTTCGCCCTTTCCTTAGCATTTAGTAGATATTAGTGATATAACCATTAGTCCCCGAGACTCCGGGGGAGTAACTTGTTACTCGGCCGGATGCTCCTTAGAGAACTAACGTAGCTCCTTAATAACTTCGAATATGCACACATCTAGAGCCAGGTTAAGTTCCACTTGGCCCGGATTTTGTACACTTCGAATATGCACACACCTAGAGCCGGGTTAAGTTCCACTTGGCCCGGATTTTGTACACTTCGAATATGCACACACCTAGAGCCGGGTTAAGTTCCACTTGGCCCGGATTTTGTACACTTCAAATATGCACACACCTAGAGCCGGGTTAAGTTCGACTTGGCCCGGATTTTGTACACTTCGAATATGCACACACCTAGAGCAGGATTAAGTTCCACTTGGCCCAGATTTTGTACACTTCGAATATGCACACACCTAGAGCCAGGTTCAGTTCCACTTGGCCCGGATTTTGTACACTTCGAATATGCACACACCTAGATCAGGGTTAAGTTCCACTTGGCTCGGATTCTGTACGCTTCGAATATGCACACAACTAAGCTATCTTTTGTGCTTTTTTCAGGTGACCACTAATCGCCGGAGCGCTGAGTTTCAGCGTCTCTTGGATACTCACAAGATGTTGCGCGCGAAACATAGTGCGCTTCTTGCCGAACACGATAAAAGGGGTAAGTTTTTTCCTTGGCATTTTTCCATTTCTCTTCGTCCTTTCCCGCCGAGCTAATCCATTGTACGGATTTCGCAGCTGGAGTGGAGGCTGAGAATATCCTTATGAGGAAAAATCTGGACCAGATAAAGGGTAAATATTCTTGCTAAACCTTGCTATGCTCTCTATCTCCTCTTCTCCTTGGCTCGGCAAATATTCATACCTCGGCTTTGCCGGGTCAACAAACAATTTCAGCCTCACTTGAAGATAGTGTTCCCTTGCCTGACATGATGCTGCATTTTCTCGAACAAGCAGGGCAGCACCAAGCTGAACTCAAGAAGAAGGACGACGAGCTTGCCCTCCTCCGGACCAAAGACGAAGAAATTGCCAAGCTTAAGGCAGATATGAAGAAACTAAAGGCGCATCACAAGTCTGAACTGGAGAAAGCAGGCCAAGACTTTAGTGAAGAACGGGAGCGCCTCAATCTCTAGATCTCCAAGGACCAAGAACTGCTTAAGGAGGCTGACGTTAAGCTTGAGTCGGCGAACACTGAACTTGCGCAACTCCAGAAAAGGCGTGATGACTGTACCAAGGAGCTGACCCGGATCCACAGCCATATTTCTTGTAAGTTCTTTTCCTTAAGCCGGCATGAATTTCTCTGGGTTAGCCTCTTTTACTTATTTCACTTGTCTTGTTTTCAGACAAATTTCCGGAGGGCAATGCCATTGCAACCACTGTTGTTACCAAGTTCCGCCAGCAGAGGAGTACCCCAATTGCTCCTGGCGTTGGAGAAATTCCTTATGACATGGAGGACCTGTTGGTCAGCCTGTCTTCTCGTGTCGAAATTGTGAAGAATTATGGCAAGGATATTCTCGATGTGGCAATCCAGATCTTCAATGCCTTTTGTCCTGATGAAGATACTCCGGAGAGGGCCACAGCTCTCGCTGCCAAGTTAATGGAGTGCGAAACCCAACTTGATCTTTGGAGGGAGTCTGCTGGTCGCGCTGGAGCTGAAACCGTTCTCCACTATGTGCTTACGTGGTATGAGAAGATCAACCTCAATCTTCTTGAGCGCATGCGCACCGGATCAAGGTGGTCCACTGACCCGGATTGGATAGCACGACGCAAGGCTTGTGCCTAGAGCCTCATCCAATACGCCCCCATTCATCAATGGAATGAGGGACCAAGCTTCCTTGGCGCTGCCAACGATGAAAATGCCGAAGATGATTCGGGTGAGGACGAAGGGGATGAAGCTTCCGACGTCGAGGAATATGAAGATGATGCTGAAGCCGAAGCTGGAGCTGCACCCGCTGGCGCCGAATTACCTCCTCCCGCTGCTCCTTGATTAGAAAAACTTTAAAGTTTATCAGATCCCCGGTATGCGGGGTGCAATTGTATTAAGCACTTAAGTGATATTTTGCTACTAAGTTTTTGTGCCGGATTAACTTGGGCATAGTCCCCGAGTTTCATTTTCTGGTTCTTCCAATTTCTTGGCTCGGCTCGTGTCCACCTTGGTTCGGTTTTATGACTTACGAGTCTGAGTTTCAAAAATTGACTTAACAATACTTGGAAACTTTAGGATTAGCTCAAAATAATGCAGCGTAGTAAACATAAAATAAGCCTAAGGTTAGTCCGAAAAAAAACGTCGGCTCGATTAAGTTCCTTTCCTTAGTCGTTTTTCATGTGCTACGCAATTCCAAACTTGTTCTCTTGCTTGCCATGAAGCCAAATCTTGTTGGACAGCAGCAAGTCGAAGAGTTGGGTTTTTTGGTGCTCACACACTATTAATCCAGCTTAGGTAGAAGCAACTTACGCCATCCGACATATAAACAATAAATACAGAAGACAACAAATATTATTAAGGCAGTCCCCGAGTTACTGCTCGAGGTGCCAACATTTCATTGATAAGCTCATTTCTAGCATACATACCAACATATGAGAGACTCGGATACATACACTTCTTTGCTAAGTGTAGAAAGGACGAAGTAGAGCTACATTCCATGGACGCTTAGATTCCTCGCCAGACCTGTCCGCCTTGTTCTTCTCCTGCGATTTTGCATCTATGAGATTGTATGAGTCATTGTGTAATGCTTTGCTCACAATGAATGGACCTTCCCATGGGGGGATAATTTATACATGCCAGCAGTACATTGTACCAACCGGAGTACCAGATCACCTTCCCGAAAAACTCGGGGGTTTACTTTTCGGCTATGATAGCGTCGGAGATTTTGTTGATATATGGCGGATCTAGATAATGCCAATTCTCTTGCTTCTTCCAGCAGATCAACGTCATTTTGCCAGGCTTCTTGCACTTCGGCTTCTGTGTATTGGGTGACCCTAGGCGAGTCATGCTCTATGTCGGCTGGTAATATAGCTTCTGCCCCATATACCAGAAAGAATGGCGTATAGCCTATTGATCGATTCGGAGTTGTTCTTAAACTCCACAGTACCGCTAGTAGTTCTTCTATCCAGCACCCCGCTGATCTTTGCAGCGGCTCAATGAGCCAGGGTTTTATCCCGGATAACACTAATCCATTGGATCTCTCCACCTTCCCGTTCGATGCGGGGTGGGCTACCGAGGCAACATCTAGCCGGATCCTCTTATCTCGGCAGAAACGTGCAAATGCTTCGTTAGCAAAATTTGCGCCATTATCTGTTATGAAACTTTGAGGATAACCGTATCTCAAGATGATATCTTTGAGGAATGTTACGGCAGTAGCTCCATCACATTTTCTTATTGGCTTCACCTCAATCCATTTCGTAAATTTGTCAACCATGACCAAGATGTGGGTCATGTTCCCTCTTGCTGGTTTAAACGGGCCAACCATATCCAAGCACCATATCGCAAATGGCCATGTAATTGGTATGGTCTTGAGCTCCGACATTGGCATATGCGTTTTTGTCGCATATCTTCTGCTTGTTTCAAGGCACTTGGCCAGTAAAACCCATGGCGGAAAGCTTTCGCTACCAAGGCTCTGGACGAGGCATGATGCCCACATTCCCCTTGATGTATATCTCGGAGGATGTCAAGTCCTTCTTCCAGGTCAACACATCGCTAGAGAACGTTTGTCACACTCCTTTTGTATAGCTCGGAATTGATGATCGTGTATGCTTTTGCTCTCCTCTGAGTTTGCCTGGAAAGCACCTCCTCAGTGGGTAAGGTTCCATCTTTCAGGAATTGAAATATGGGTAGTGCCCAAGTTGGTACAGCTCACAGTGGGAACACATCCTCATCGATTTCCATCTGATCTACCGGCATAACCTCAACCAGATCACGCAGCGCAGTTCTCGGGTCCTGTGAAGCAATCCCCAGGTTTGCCGAGGCAGTCCTCGGGTCAATGTCCATGGGCACAAACTCTGACTCTGGATTTTCCGGGATATAAATTGACTCGGATTCTGGGGATGGCCTGATAGATGGTTTTCTGAGGTGTTGTAATGCTACACCCAGTGGAATTGCTTGTCTGGTTGATCTGAGCTTCGACAATACGTCGGCAGCCTCATTTTCCACCCGGGGTACATGGTGAAATTTGCATCCCTCAAAGTAACCAGATATCTTCTGCACATGGAATCTGTATAATGCCATGTTTGCATCCAAAGCATCCCATTGTCCGGAGACTTGCTGGACTACGAGATCCGAGTCACCGAAGCATTGGATCCGACGTATTCAATTTGTTTTGCCACTTTGAGCCCATGCACAAGTGCCTCATATTTTGCAACATTGTTTGATGCAGTGAAGTTGATCTGCAGCACACATTTCAGCTGGTCCTTCTTGGGCGAGGTAAGCACAACTCCGACGCCTAACCTGGTTTTTGTTTTTGACCCGTCAAAGTGCATCCTCTAGTAGTTCGGATCTGGCAATGGTGGCTCATATTGTACCTCAGCCCAATCCACAAAAAAGTCAGCCATAGTCTGAGACTTGATTGCTTCTCTTCTGTCATATTGTGGTGCATAAGGGGCTAGCTCAATTGCCCATTTTGCAATCCTGCCACTCGCATCCTTGTTGCTCATTATCTCGGATATGGGGGCTTCACATATTACATTGATTGGGTGCTCTTCGAAATAGTGCTTCAGCTTCTTAGCTGCCATATACACCCCATATGCTACCTTCTGATAATGAGGATAGTTCTGCTTTGATGCGGATAATACCTCGCTTAGGTAATACACCGGCCTTTGCACTGACTTACCCTTTTCGTTGCGCTCCACCACGATTACTACACTTACAACTCGGTTCGTTGCGGCTATATAGAGCAACATTGGCTCCTTTGATAGTGGAGAGGCTAACATTGGTGAAGTGGCTAACATTTTCTTTAATTGGATAAAGGCTTCATTGGCATGCGGTGTCCAAATGAACTTGTCCGACTTTTTCATGAGTTGACAGAGAGGCAGTGCCTTTTCTCCCAACCAACATACAAACCGACTTAAGGATGCCAGGCAACCAGTGAACTTCTGGACATCGTTAAGGCACTTCGGCAGTTCCATTCACTCTATGGCCCGGATTTTAGTTGGATTAACTTCGATACCTCGGCTGGAGACAAGAAATCCGAGTAATTTTCCAGCCAGGACACCGAAGGTACATTTCTCCGGATTAAGCTTCATTCGCAACCTCCTTAGGTTCGCAAATGTCTGCCTGATATCGTCAAGGAGCATTTTGCTTTCCTTGGTCTTGATAACAAGATCATCCACATATACCTGCACATTTTGACCAATTTGGTCGTGTAAACATTTCTACATACATCGTTGGTACATAGCCCCTGCATTTTGTAAACCAAAAGGTATGGTGCGATAGCAATAAGCCCCATACGGGGTGATAAACGCAGTCTTTATTTGATCACTTGGGTTCAATGGTATCTGGTGGAAACCAGAATATGCATCAATGAATGACAACAGTTCACACCCAGAAGTGGAATCTATGACCTGGTCTATCCCTGGCAGTGGGAATAGATCTTTTGGACACGCCTTATTCAGGTTCGTGTAATCGATACACATACGCCAAACCACTGCCACGTTCGGATCGTCTTTCGTCTTCTCCACTAGCACCGGATTAGACAGCCAATCCGGGTAAAGCACTTCCATGATAAATCCAGCAGCCAACAACTGAGCTATCTCATCTCCTATGACCTTTCTCCTGTCTTCGGCGAAGCGGCGGAGAGGTTGCTTCACCGGCTTTGCTTCGGGTCTCACATTCAAAGAGTGCTCGGCCAACTCCCTCGGAACACCTTGCAAGTCATGTGTGGACCAAGCAAAAATATCCCGATTCTCATGGAGGAAGTTGACGAGCTCGCTTTCCTATTTGTCATTTAACCCGGCACCAATTGTTACGGTGCGCTCTGGGAACATATCATTAACAGGCACTTTCTTGGTATCTTTTGTCGCTTGGAATGAGACACTACCATGCGGGTTACTCAGCACCGGCATATACTGCTGCGCGGACTGAGCCAATGCCGCCACTTCTTGGATCTTTCTCTTCTCTTGTGTAATCACGAGTGACTCGGCCAGGTTAGACCCGGCAGACGCACACTCAATGGAACGTCGAAAATCACCAGCTATGGTAATCACACCATTTGGCCCGGGCAACTTCATCTACAAGTAACTGATGTGACAACTTGCCATGAACATATTCAGGGTTGGCCTGCCGAGCAACACGTGATATGAACTTTCCAAATTGACAACTTCAAATTCCAAATTCTCAGTCCGGCAGTTATCTCTCGTACCAAACAACACGTCAACCCGGACCTTGCCAATGGGTTCACAAGAAATGCCTGGCACAATGCCATGAAAAGTTGTCCTTGTAGCTTGGAGCATGTTCTCCGTGATACCCAACTTGCGTATCATGTCCACATACATGATGTTGATGCTACTGCCATTGTCAATTAGCACCTTTGAGAACCTCACATTGATGTTAGGCCCAATGAATGTCGGATCCAACACCAACGCATATGAACCAGGACTAGGCATAAGCTTCAGATGGTCTTTGATGCTCCATGTAATCTCCTGATCCGACCAAGGGATATACCTCGTCACAGCTGGCATTACTACATTGACCTCCATATGTCGGCACTGCAAACTCTTTCTGTCTGTCTCTTCTGTGGTGAACACACAGTAACTCTGGTGATGCTCTCTGTACTCACTTCTCCCCTCATTTCCGGGGTACCTCTGATCCGGTTGACGCTGGTCTTCCACTTGATGCACAGCATCCCTTCTCTCATGGTTGTCATACCTCGGCGGAGGGGGAGGCAACATTAACTGTTGCGTGTTTGATCCGGAGAGCAATTGCTGCTGGGTAACTCCTACCGAGGTTGATCATTCTGAGGTGCTTGAGCATTCCCCGAACCACCTTATTCTATCTTTCGCATCCATTCACATTGCCTGGTTGTGTGACCCGCTGGGTTACTCGGATTTGGCGTGTGAAATTTACATGGCTGATCCAGCATTGCCTCATAAGTATACCTCGGACGGTCCTTCTTTTCCTGCCACTATTTCTTCTGCTCTAACGTCCAAGTTTTCTTGCCATCATTCCTTGGAGTCCATTGATGCCCTCCAGTTTTCTAACACTGGTTGCTTCCTGCACCAGGTTGATCTTGATTCACAGCCGTAACTTGTTGTGAACTGTACCGGTAATCCGGTCTATCATCTCTTCTTTTACCTCGGTAATCATTTCTCCGAGATGACCCGGCCCCATCTCGCTGATAACACTCCTCGCTTGACTCGTTTGACATGAGCCTAGGCTGCGTCAGATCACCCAAGGCATATGAATCAGCAATCCAGATGGTTTCTGCCAATGTAGTTGGCATATCTCTTTGCAACCTTTGCCATCGCATGCTTGCATATCTGCACCCTTGTGCAAACCAAGCTATGGCATGTGATTCAATCATGCCCTCACATGAGTTCCGCACGGTGCACCAGCGGGTCAAGAATTCCCGATCTGTCTCATTCGGTCTCTGTTTGCACATTGCTAGGGTCTGTGGCCTGTTGGGCCTCTGATACGTACTTGAGAAATTGCTAATAAACATTGCCTCAAAATCGATCCAACAGTTAATACTTCCGAGTGGCAAATTGTTTAGCCATACCCTCGCTGGCCCCTCCAACATCTGGGGTACATATCTCACAGCCCATGTCAAGTTGCCTGTAGCAATTTTTACAGCGGTTGCATAGTTAATCAACCAATCCTCCGGCTTTGTGCTGCCGTCATATGTCTTAGTGCCTCTAGGTAACTGGAAGTTAGGTACCGGAGGCTCCTTCATGATCCAGGGCCCAAAACATGCTGGACCCGGAGGACCTTGACATTCAATTTGCTCCGACCTATATAGCCGATCCAGTTTTAACCTGGCGTCGTCAGGCATCAAGTTCCTGCTTCCCAATCTTGACCCTATCACGTGATAGTCCGGCCTGGGATACCCAGCATTCACCATTTCCGAATCACCATCATTGTATCTATCTTGCTCGTGTGGAGCTGCTCTCTGTTGCATACCTTTGCCGGCACTGCCCTCTTGCCGTGGTATATTCCGCTGCTGCGGTTGCCCTGCACCTACCGAATTACGCTGTCCGGCATTGCCGTTTATAGCGTTCCCTTGACTGGCATTGCCTTGGTCGCGGTTACCTCGGCCAGCTTCACCTCGGCTCACACTTCGTCGATCCTCATTTCTCTGTACTTCTTTTCCTTTCCCTGCACTTGTCGGGTCATATGGGACTATCTGCTTATTCCTCCTGGCCGAGGTTACTACCTCTTCTCTCCTAGGACCACCATGAGGAGACGATGCAGCCCCAGCAGATTTCTCCAGGTTACCCACCGCTGAAGGAACGATCTTGGAGGCCCCAACTCTCTTCGGGTTAGCCCTGAGAAATTCCTCATTTTGCCTGTTCGCGATCCGAACCAACTCATTGACTCTATCTTGCTGTCTCTGACGGGCTTCACCCATCAGACCCTCTAACTTGGATGCAGCTGCATCTGCTGCCCTGAGGTTCTTTGCCGGGGTACTATACTTCGGCAGCCCCACGGACAGACAGTTTTCTGATTCCTCAATCCTAGTATCACCCTCTTTGTTCATTTTCACTCATGAGGTTTCTCCCCTTCACTTTTACGGCATCTACCTTATTTGCCTTTCCGTACTCACGCAGTGTCATGTTCAATGACTGCTGAGCCGCGGCTATCTTTTTTGCACCCTCTAGTTTTTTTTTCCTAGTCTCCTCTAGCTCGGCCTGTGCCTGAGCTAGATCTACTACTGGTGCTACTGGGTTTGCCAGGCTATCCATCGCCTGCTATAGCACATTCTCTGCCCTCTCTAGCGGAGGACCTCTACTTTTCCTCGGTGCCTTAGGTGTTACGTCCGGGTCTGGTGTCGGATCCTTGCTTGCGCCAGCGCCAGGCGCGGTCATCATCAACTTAGCATGGTCCGGGGAGCGAGCGATACGCACCCCGTGAGCCGCACTAAGAGGTGGCTCGCCCCCTTCAACGACGTACCGTGGATGAACACACGACACATCGACAACAACGTAGATCTTGTGCGCGCCGAGCTTGACGAAGAGCCCGTTGCGCAGAAGAGGACGCTTGCCGAAGCAGCCAGCGTTGTCGCTGACGAAATCCAGCGCTCCAAAGCGCTGAACGAGCCCGAGACAATGTGTTCGCCGGTGCCGATGAAGTTTCCCGTCCGGATCTTCACCCCTCCTAGCGCCACTAGACCCACGGTGGGCGCCAACTGTCGTGGTGGTGTCACGGCAGATGCCATAGATAGGCTAAAGGTGGGGACTAAATGCACTAGGGGAATCCTGTGAGGGATAGTGTGGTGATTCCACACACAGTTGCTTTGTATTCGATTCACTTCCACAGTTTACAAGTGCTCCTTGAGCTGTATTGGGGAGAGGAGGAAGAAGAACTCTCTTACTCTCCACACTAGCTAGCCGTCAGGAACACACTAGTAAATCACAACCCACTTGAGATCAACCAAGTAAAGACCAACCCTTTCTACAGAGGCCCTAGCCCTCCTTATATAGGGGTGGCGAGCTCTCCAATTAGGGCATACGTGGAGGCATATTCCTTGGAAAATAGCAAACCGACTGGGTCACTTTTGCCCAACGTCATCCATGCAGAGGCTACATGAGCCTCTGCGGCGCCTGCGTCATCCAACATAGACATCGTCACCTTTGTCGGCCACGCCTCGGTGGTCCTGGCCTCTGTCCGCTTCGCTCATGCTCTGCATACAGTGGTCACCCTTTGACCAGCGAGATACCTTCCTTCTCTTACAAGCTTGATATAACCCGGATCGTACCTAGTTGATCCGGCCTCACCTGTACCTGCATATAAGTTAAATACATCTTACGGACATACGACATAAGTCGGTTGATACTCGGTTAGTTGGACATCCGCTGGTCCGGGTTACTCCATGATTCGGCCTGCCTTGAGGTGAGTCGGCCAGAACTTGCTTTGACCTTGCCGTACCTCGGCTAACTCGGCCTTTATACCCAGGCGTGACCCTACCCGAGGGTATCCCCCAACATGGAGTGTCATTTCATGTGTTCTTCTCCAAACCACAATGATCCACATGACCACACACACTCAAGTGGGTGTGGTGATGCAACCTCCATCACATTGGTGCTCCATTGCAAGTGGCGATTTCATTCCAGCATGTTCTTGGGCTTTTTGACCATCGTTTGACACATGGACTGGCATTGCATGTGTTCTTTTAAAAACCACAATTATCCACATGACAACACACACTCAAGTGGATCTGGTGATGCAACCTCTATCACACTAGTGCTCCACTACATTCCAATGTTGCATTCCAACATCTTTTAGGGCTTTCTGACCATGGGTTGACACAATGGAGTAGCATTGCATGTGCTCTTATCCAAACCACAATGATCCACATGACCACACACACTCAAGTGGGTGTGGTGATGCAACCTCTATCACACAAGTGCTCCATTGCATGTGGTGGTTGCATTCCAGCATGTTCTAGGTCTCTTTGACCATGGTTTGACACAATGGAGTGTCATTTTATGTGTTCTTTTCCAAACCACAATGATCCACATAACCACACACACTCAAGTGGGTGTGGTGATGCAACCTCGGTCACGCAGGTGCTCCATTGCATGTGGCAGTTGCATTCTAGCATGTTCTAGGGCTTTTCACCATGGTTTGACACACGGAGTGTCACTGCATGTGTTGTTTACCAAACCACAACGATCCACATGACCACACACACTCAAGTGGTTCTGGTGATGCAACCTCGGTCACACTGGTGGTCCATTGCATTCCAATGTTGTAATCCAACATGTTCTAGGGCTTTCTGACCATGGTTTTACACAATGGAGTGTCATTGCATGTGTGCTGTTCGAAACCACAGTGATCCACATGACCACACACATTCAAGTGGGTGTGGTGATTTAACATCTTTCACACTAGTGCTCCAATGATGAGGCGATTACATTCCAGCATGTTCTAGGGCTTTCTGACCATGGTTTGACACATGGAGTGTCATTGTTTGTGTTCTTTTCCAAATCACAATGATCCGCATGACCACACACACTCAAGTGGATGTCGTGATGCAGCCTATGTCACACATGTGCTCCAATGCATGTGGCAGTTGCATTCCAACATGGTCTAGGGCTTTCTGAACATAATTTGACACATGGAGTGTCATTGCATGTGTTCTTTTCAAAACCACAATGATCCACATGACCACATACACTCAAGTGGATGTGATGATGCAACCTCTGTCACACTAGTGATCTATTACATTCCAATGTTGCATTCCAACATCTTCTAGGCATTTCTAAACATGGTTTGACACAATGGAGTGCCATTGCATGTGTTCTTTTCCAAACCACAATGATCCACATGACCACAGACACTCCGGTGGGTGTGGTGATGCAACCTCCATCACATTGGTGCTCCATTGCATGTGGCAGTTGCATACCAACGTCTTGTAGGGCTTTGTGACCATGATTTGACACAATGGAGTGTCATTGCATGTGTTCTTATCAAAACCACAATGATCCACATGACCACACACACTCAAGTGGGTCTGGTGATGCAACATTTGCCCCACAGGTGCTCCATTGCATGTGGCGGTTGCATTCCAACATGTTCTGGGGCTTTCTGACAATGGTTTGACACATGGAGTGTCAGTGCATGTGTTCTTTTCTAAACCACAATCATCCAGATGACCGCACACACTCAAGAGAGTGTGGAGATGCAACCTCTGTCACACTGGTGCTCCGTTGCTTGTAGCAGTTGTATTATAACATGCTCTATGGTTTTTTGACCATAGTTTGACACATTTGGAGTGTCATTGCATGCGTTGTTTTCCAAACCACAATGATTCACATGACTACACACATTCAAGTGGGTGTGGTGATGCAACCTCTATCACACTAGTGCTCCATTACATGTGGCGGTTGCATTCCAGCATGTTCTAGGGCTTTCTAACCATGGTTTGACACATGGAGTGTGATTTCATGTGTTCTTTTCCAAACCACAATCATCGACATGACCACACACACTCAAGTGGGTGTGGTGATGTAACCTCTATCACACTAGTGCTCCATTCTATTCCAGCATGTTCTAGGGCTTTGTGACCATGGTTTGACACAATGGAGTGTCATTGCGTGTGTTATTTTCCAAACCACAATGATCCACATGACCACACACTCTCAAGTGGGTGTGGTGATGAAAACCTATGTCACGCTAGTGCTCCATTGATGTGGCAGTTGTATTCTAGCATGTTCTAGGGCTCTCTGACCAAGGTTTGACACTCATGTGTTCTTTTCCAAACCACAATGATCGACATGACCACACACACTCAAATGGGTGTGGTGATGCAACCTCTATCACACAGGTGCTCGGTTGCATTCAAATGTTGCATTCTAACATTTTCTAGGGCTTTTTAACCATGGTTTGACATATGGAGTGTCATTGCATATGTTATTTTCCAAACCACAATGATCCACATGACCACACACACTCAAGTGGGTGTGGTGATGCAACCTCTATCGCACTGGTGCTCCATTGCATTCTAATGTTACATTCCAACATTTTCTAGGGATTTTTACCATAGCTTGACACATGGAGTGTCATTGCATTTGTTATTTTCAAAACCACAATGATCCACATAACCACGTACACTCAAGTTCGTGTGGTGATGAAACTTCTATCACACATGTGCTCCATTGCATGTGGTGATTGCATTCCAGCATGTTCTAGGTCTTTGTGAGCATGGTTTGACACAATGGAGTGTCATCGCATGTGTCCTTTTCCAAACCATGACGATCCACATGACCACACACGCTCAATTTGGTGTGGTGATGCAACCTACGTCACGTAGGAGCTCCATTGCATGTGGCAGTTGCATTCCAGCATCTTCTATGGCTTTCTGACCATGGTTTGACGCATGGAGTGTCATTGTATGTGTTCCTTCCCAAACCACAATGATCCACATGACCACACACACTCAAGTGGGTGTCGTGATGTAACCTCTGTCACACTAGTGCTCCATTGCATATGGCAATTTCATTCCAGCATGTTCTAGGGCTTTGCGACCATCATTTGACACATGGAGTGTCATTGCATGTGTTCTTTTCAAAACAAAAATTATCCACATGACGACACACACTCAAGTGGATTCTTGTGATGCAACCTCTGTCACACTAGTGCTCCATTACATTCCAATGTTGCATTCCAACATCTTCTAGGGCTTTGTGACCATGGTTTGACATAATGGAGTGTCATTGCACGTGTTCTTTTCCAAACCACAATAATCCACATGACCACACACACTCAAGTGGGTGTGGTGATGCAACCTCTATCATATTGGTGCTCCATTGCATGTGGTAGTTGCATTCCAACATCTTCTAGGGCTTTCTGACCATGGGTTGACACAATGGAGTGTCATTGCATGTGTTCTTATCCAAACCACAATGATCCACATGACCACACACACTCAAGTGGGTGTAGTGACGCAAACTCTGTCACACAAGTGCTCCATTGCATGTGGTGGTTGCATTCCATGATGTTCAAGGTCTTTCTAACCATGGTTAGACACAATGGAGTATAATTGCTTGTGTTATTTTCCAAACCACAATGATCTAGATCACCACACACACTCAAGTGGGTGTGGTGATGCAACCTCGGTCATGCAGGTGCTCCATTGCATGTGGCAGTTGCATTCTAGCATGTTATAGGTCTTTTGACCATGGTTTGACACATGGAGTATCATTGCATGTGTTCTTTTCCAAACCACAACGATCCACATGAACACACACACTCAAGTGGTTGTGGTGATGCATCCTCTATCACACTGGTGCTCCATTGCATTCCAATGTTGCATTCCAACATGTTTTAGGGCTCTCTGATGATGGTTTGACACAATAGAGTGTCATTGCATGTTTTCTTTTCCAAACCACAATTATCCACATGACCATACACACTCAAGTGGGTGTGGTGATGCAATCTCTATCACACTGGTGCTCCAATGCATGAGGCAGTTGCATTCTAGCATGTTCTAGGGGTTTCTGACCATGGTTTTAGACATGGAGTGTCATTGTATGTGTTCTTTGCCAAACCAGAATGATCCGCTTGACCAGACACACTCAAGTGGGTGTGGTGATGCAACCTATGTCACACAGGTGCTCCAATGCATGTGGCAGTTGCATTCCTTCATGTTTTAGGACTTTCTGAACATAGTTCGACACATGGAGTGTCATTGCATGTGTTCTTTTCAAAACAACAATGATCCACATGACTACACACACTCAAATGGATGTGGTGATGCAACCTCTATCACACTAGTGCTGCATTACATTCCAATGTTGCATTCCAACATCTTCTAGGGATTTCTATCCATGGTTTGACACAATGGAGTGTCATTGCATGTGTTCTTTTCCAAACCATAGTGTGTTGGTAATATGCCCTAGAGGTAATCATGGTTGATGATATTTCCCAAAGTATTCATAAAGTAAAGTTGTCCTTATATGAACATTAGATATGTATCAATGAATGCGTGATTTAGTTGTGGAACTATGTATTCATGATTGTTCATATTAGGTTGTCCTTGGTCATTGAGGTTGTGATGGACACACAACTTAGACCGATGTGCAAGTCGGCTAATGACACGGTTCCACTTGTCATGGGCATGGTTTTGCTATTCCGACTTACACTAATTCGGCTAAAGAGTTTAGTGAGTCGGACTAGCCCACAGTTGAGATGCAACAAGCATGTTGTCATTTGCAGTATCAAGCAATGGAATCCTTTAACCTGAGGTGATTGCATGATCCGAGTTGTAGATCGCCAACTTAGGTTCTATCAAATGTTGTTCAGTAAATGGGCAGTTATAAAGGTAGAGTTCGGGTTGGTTGTGAAGCAAGCTGCGTGACGTGGATCACCAAGATGGGATTTGCTCCTCCATAATGGAGATATATTCTTTGGGCCCTCTCGTGTGATATGATTCGGAAGCATGGCCATGCTCTACTCAGTTAGGTGTTAACTAAGGAGTTGGACTAAGAGTTAGTCCAATGAATCACATATCATGGTATGAGAAGAGAGTTAAGCTATTAAAGGGATGGCAACTAGTCACCTATAGCTTAACAGGTATATCGTGAGGCAAAGGGACTTGGACGAAAGTAACATTGAAGGTTTGTCTTCTGATTTTACGGCACTTGGGAGTTGGCACGTCTTGCTAGAGGCCGCTACCATCTATCGACTTGAGACCGAGTGTTCATGGGAGTGAGTTGGACTCAAAGTCATGATGGGATACTTGGAGGAGTAGCTCATGTCATGTCCAGGTGTATGTGAACCTACGGCGTCACACACTTAAGGGTAAGGAACCCATGTGGATTAGATCCATGTGTAGATTGGAGTACGACCTAGATGGGCCTCAAGAGTTGAGCCCAACTAGGAGTGTATATAAGTGGAGTGACAAGGGATAGTCCCTGACCTAGCCATCACTTTCTCCACTTCCATTTAGAGCTAGACATGATCTAGCAATCCTTTGTCTGAAGCTCCTTCTTGTATATGTGGATACCGGTAGAGACCTTGCACATGCGGTGCTGGAGACATGGAAGCTCGTGGGGATCTAGCAAAGGAGTTCATGGGATCCAGAGAAGCTGTTCACGGGATTCAGAGGGCTGTCTAGGGATCATTAGGCACTGCTTCGACGCGGTACATCAACTTCCGCATCTAGCCGTCTAGCGGTAATCTTGTGGCCAATAACCTGAGCTGGATCTTGGGAGTACTGCATGAGGGGAAAAGTATTGTTTATCTCTGCATGGCCCAACAGTGGTATCAGAGCGAAAGCTTCTGGTTTTAGGCTCTAGATATGTGCATATGTGATATGCATGAGGTGGTGGATAGGATCCACTTAGGGTTATGGTGGTCGATCTATGAGATAGATCGGTTTTGTGCAAGATTGATTGGATCAATCACACTCGGGGGTGCATGGACGATCAGGTACAGATGATCAATGAGATTGGTCAGATCTGCACAAGGATCAAATTAGGGTAAAAGTGTTTTATCCAATGAAGGAATCCATGGTTCGGGACTGCCGGCTTCGCCCTATCGTAGCGCCTTAGATGTCGTTGCGAGGTTCACAACGCCGGTAGATACTGTATCCATGCATAACTTGTTTTTGCAGGAAGTTGTGAATGGTATGGCTTATGTGCATGTGATGTGTGTAATCCATATGTGATCTATGTATCACGGGTTGTTAGCCGGCTGGAGCCAAAGTGCTATCACTGTTATTGTATAACGACCTGCGTGTCGGCATGAGATGCCATCTTCTTGTATATTCCTTAGTGCTAGTGTAGCATGTTTGGAGGACTTGAAGGACACTGTAGCCAAAGGTATGATGAACATGTTCATGGAGATGGAGATCACCATGAAGAGAGCCATAGCATTTCACAATATAATTGGATTATTTTGTGTTATCATTATGTCTCTAGTTTTACCTCTATGAGATAGTGGTTAAACTTTAATCCCTCAAAGAAGGTCTAGTCCGTCTCCCCGCCAGTGCTGCACCATCACAAGTCAGACATTAATGGTAGTGGGCTCATAAAATTGAGGTGCTACCAATTCTTTTTGACTAGATGGGTTTGAGTCGGACTCTTACAGCGGAAGCACTTGGTAAGCTAGACGGGTCTATCACAACGGTTGTGGGGCTTGGGGAGAGGGCGGTCAGGAGCTGGGGCATGTGATGCCACCCAACCAATAGGAGTCGCATGAGATGCGATTGGCAAGGAGTTGCCTACCTATATCACTTGACGGCTAGCGGTGAAGCTAAAGCTCACTAGTCGGCTTGCTTATTTAGGGTCCTGAATCACTGAGTACCCATCGGAGGGATGTTGGTTCTAGTAGGAGCATAAGTATTAAAATGTTTAATACGCCTGCTCTTTTATGAATACTTGTCTTAAGTGTTTTGCATATTTATGTTGTAGATAATGGCACCTAGTAGCAGGCTCCCTTAGTTATCCAGTTTTGCTTTGAGGACCATTCTCGAGAAAGATAAACTTCATGGGACAAACTTCACCAAATGGTATCGTAATCTGAGAATTGTTCTCAAACAAGAAAAGTGGGACTGTGTTCTAGACAACCCGCTTCCACATGTGCCGGATGAGAATGCGAGTGTCGCAGCAACCAACGCCTACCGTAGAACATGTGATGAGTCTACATAAATTAGTTGTCTTATGCTTTCTCACATTGAACCAGACTTGCAATAGCAGTTGGAGAATGTTGAGGCATACGATATGATCGAAAGCCTCAAAAGTATGTCCAAGGCTCAGGCAAAGACCGAGCGGTATCAAGTCTCTCAAGCTTTGCTGAGTTGTAAGCTGAAGGATGATGATCCACTGAGTCCCCATGTGATCAAGATGGTTGGTTACGTGCAGTCTATGGAAAGGCTTGGCTACCCTATTAGCGAAGAGTTCGCTAGGGATATAATTCTGAACTCTCTTCCTAGTGTGTATGGTCAGTTCATATAGAACTACCACATGCATGGTATAGATAAGAAGCTCGCTGAATTACATGGGATGCTTAAGCATACAGAGGTTGATCTCAAGAGTAGTACTAGCCAAGTGTTGGTGATACAGAATAAGGCTAAGTTTAAGAAGAGTTCTTGGACTAAGAAGAAGAAGGCTAAGTAGGGAGGTAATGCTCAAGATGAGATCCCAAGCGTTTCCTCAGGGACTAAGTCATCTCCTTCAGCTGGTTCTGGTTGCTTCTATTGCAAGGCAGATGGCCACTATAAGAGGAATTGCAGCAAGTATTTAGCAGATAAATCCAAGAGTGGAGGTGTGACTTCCAACTTAGGTACACTTGTTTGTAATGTTATAGACCTTTATCTTGTTGATGCACACGGTAGTTCTTGGGTATATGATACCGGATCAGTCATTCATATCTGCAACTCGTTGCAGGGACTAGTAAGAACTAGGGGCGTTGCAAGAGGCGAGGTTGACATTCGGGTTGGCAACAAAGCAAGAGTTGCTGTGTTGGAAGTCGGCATGATGTAACTTCATTTACCTTCAGGATTCTTAATGAAACTAAATAATTGTTATTATGTTCTAGTGCTTAGTCAAAACATCATTTATGCCTCATGTTTGATGAGACAAGGCTATGAGTTTAATATTAAGAACAATGGTTGTTCTTTATATTTGAATGATATGTTTCTCGGATTTCACTACCAGGAATGTGTTATTCTATGACCTTCTAACAGTGACCGTGAACAAAATCAGCATAGAGTTATGGCGATTTTGCACGAGATGGTCGTAAGAAGTTCAAGAGAGCCTATACCCTTGAAAATTACGACGATTTTGGTAAAAATCGTCATAGTTACTTTAGATGAAATCATCATAATCTGATGAAAGAAGCCTATGGTGTTACTTGTAGCTCACTATGACGAATTTAAATCATCATATTGTCCAAATTAGCATAAGTTGAAATGAGTAGTCGGCCACATCAGCAATTGCACCTATGTGGCATGTCTATGTGTCAGCTTTTTACTACGTGTCTTATCCATGTGTCAATATTGGCTTATACGTCATTACTACGTGTCTTATCCATGTGTCAATATTAGCTTATATGTCAATATTTAGTAGGAATAATTCGTCAAAAAAGAGACATGCAGATTATTAGGTATAATTTAGTATAATTATATTAATATATATTTTTTAATAAAAAACTCGGAATTAATTACATAAATAGAAGGATTAATAGTCAAAAAAGTTTTAGGCAAGGGGTTTGAACCCACAACCACGCGATCAAGCAAGGCCAAGCCTAACCAATAGGCCAGCCAACTTTTTTAGTAAGTTTAGAATCACAACGTTCTTTTAATCCGAACAGGAGCGGTCTTTGTGGAAATAATCCACAAAAAGAAGCTAGCTGGGGAGTCAAACTCCCGACCTCCCAGTAGCAGGAACGGCCCAATACCACTACACCACTTACTCCTTTGTGTCAAAATAGTACATCGATAGCTTATAACTACTAAATAAGTGGTTATCGGTGGGAAGGAGGTGGGCTGTCGGTGGGAAGGGAGGTGGGCTTCCTTATTATCTGGGCCGACTTTGATTGCACGCTGTAGATTATGTAGGTCTAGTTACAGTATTTTTTTCAGTTCTCTTAATTTTTTTGTAGCTTTTTCATAGGAAGTCTAAAATAATTGTTTTTTGTCTCAAAATTTCTATAAAATTCAGTAGATCATCTTAGGGTGTTAAATATAAATAATTTTATTATTTAAAAATAGTAGATTTACTAATTTCACATTAGTCCATAGTAGGGACAATATCATAATTCAAAATATGAGTTTGAAACTAAGGAGTGATAATTCTCGTTTAGGGTCCGAGCCTCTCTAAACTTGCATTGGATATCTGAAAAAATAGCATATTGTGAGTCTAAAAATTATTTTTTCAAAAAATCATGCGCATCAGATAATGTACCTGTAGTTCAAATCGGACCCACTTCCTACCGATTCGGTAGGAATTTGTCTTTTTTGTCAGGGGTGTACGGAAAGGTTCAAGATACCCCGGTTGGGACATTTTTCCATGTAAGGTGGTCTATTATTTTTAAAAAATGGGATGATAGCATTTTGAAACTTTCATTTGATGGTTGCTACACAAAACGGCCCGTTTTTTGGCGCTCGGAAAATGGAAAATGGTATTTCCGTGCAACGAAAAGGAAAACTTCCTCCTAGAACATTGTTCGCCATCCCATGATACATATGTGTGCACAATATGGGAATAGTATCACTAACTATGCCACGGTTCTAGCCATAACATTGGTCGTTTGGCCCGAAAGCCATGAAACCTCAGACATGATAGGTCATTTTTGAGAAGGTTTTTTTGAGACACTTGCAATTTACCAAGTCTGGTATTTTTCATTGAAACTACATCACATAATAAGACACCACGCGTAGGATTTGCATTGATCGGAACGTTTTTACATTTTTTATGCCCGTTTCAAATAATGGTCAAAACGGCGGGCATGAATGTTATTAGCTAGGGGACGAGCCTCGCTAAACTTGCATTGGATCTCTAAAGAAACAACATATTGCGAGTCTAAAAATTATTTTTGCAAAAAATCACGGGCATCAGATAATGTACATGTAGTTCAAATCATACCCACTTCCTACCGATTCGATAGTCATTTGTCTTTTTCACCAGGGGTGGACGAAAAGGTTTTAAAATCCCAGGATGAGAAATTGTTCATGTAAGGTGGTCTAGTATTTTTTTTAAATGAGGTGGTACCATTCTAAAACTGTCATTTGGTGGTTGCTTCACAAAACACCCCGTTTTTGGGCTCGAAAAATGGAAACTGGATTTTCCGTGCGACGAAAAAGAAAACTTCCTCCTACAACATTGTTCGCCATCCCAATATGCACACGCGTGCACAATACGAGCATACTATGAAAAACTATGCCCTGATTCTAGACATAACACTCGTCATTTGGCCCGAAAGTCATGAAACCTCGAACATGATAGGTCATTTCTGAGAAGGTTTTTTCGAGACGCAATCAATTTACCAAGTTTGATATTTTTCCTTACAACTATGTCACATAAAATGACGCCACGGGAAGGATTCATCCCAATATGCACACGCGTACCACCACCCTCTCCCCTCTAGCCGATCCACCCTCTCCCTCCTCTCTCCCCGGCTGAGCCCAGCTCCGCCTACCCCCGACACAACCTCGGTGGAGGCATCTGACGGCATCAAGGTGGGCCGGGTCCTGCTTCTCGTCTACTCCATCGATAGAGGCCATGTGCAGGGGGGCTTCAGCGACGGAGGCCACGACGATAGGGGCTCTGGCGGTGGCGGCCCCAACGATGGGGTCTCTGGCGGTGGCCGCCCCGACGATGGGGGCTATGGCGCTGGCGGCCCCGACGATGGGGGCTTTGGCGGTGGTGTCCCCGGCGATGGGGGCTCTGGCGGTGGCGGCCCTGACGATGGGGGCTCTGGCGGTGGCGGCCCCGACGATGGGGGCTCTGGCGGTGTCAGACCGAACGATGGGGGCTCTGGCGGTGGCGGCCCCGACGATGGGGGCTCTGGCGCTGGCAGCCCCAATGATGGGGCTCTGGCGGTGGCGTCCCCAACGATGGGGGCTATGGTGATGGCGGCCCTAACGATGGGGGCTCGGGCGGTGGCGACCCCGACGATGGGGGCTCTGGTAGTGGCGGCCCCGACGATGGGGGCTCTAGAGGTGGTGGCCCCGACGATGGGGGCTCTGGTGGAGGCCACGACGATGGGGTCTCTGGTCGAGTCCATCAAGGAGCAGCTTTGCCCCATGAGCATCGGATGCCTTGAGGAGATCATCGACGAGAGCCACCCCATTGTCTGATGGAGCCTGGGTGCTCCATCTGCTCGCACAGCAAGGTTAGTTGGTGGTGCCCATGACATGGATCCATCTCCATGTGAGTCTGCTCCGTCGATGCACATATTCTGTGAGGGTAGGGTTTGGATTTTAGTGGGATTTCATCAACCATAACAAGTCGATTGAAGCCTGGTCATATTAGGATTCTTAGGTTGCTTAGTTCTTGTCATCAAGCCTTATCTCTAGGCATCCATCTGATAGGTGTACTATTATTGTTGGTGTGATATCAACTGATATTTTTCAGCATGAGATTTCTGGTAGCATTACTATTGTTATAATGTTGTTGCTTTATTTGATACAAGCAAGAGATACCTGTGTGTGTATGCTTGGCATGGAAGAGATGTGACAAGGTTTTTGATACAAGCACAATTGATACCTGTGTGTGAATCCCTGCTGTGTCTATGGGGATTTAATATTATTGATGAAATTCTCGTGTTCTGAACATGGGTGCATTAGACTCAATGTCAGTATTTCTTGTGTGGAAGAACAAATACCAACTGTGTTTCAGCTTTGCGTCATCATTTCTTCCAAACTGAATGTCTAGTTCATTATGTATGCAACACTGTACTACAACTTGTGCTCTTTAATGAAAAAATTTCCTAGTATGCATCATGTTTGAACTAGTCTATGATTAGCTCTATACATTACTTTCTATGAACATTTTGATTCTGTACATAAAAAATATCAGCTAAAGGATATGCCAAAACACCTTCAACTAGTATATGTGTTGTGCAATTATGTAGAGCTACTAGTTGTACTTTTGAAGCAAATTGGATGTTTGATTAACTATGTTAGTGGTTGTTGTGCCTGTTTTGTGGCCCTGCTAGTTCCTAAATAGTTCATATTTTGTTGTTAGTCCAAGTGATTCCCTCTACAAGTATGGATAAAAGATGTCTCGGTAGTTCCTGTTTTGATTTCCAAACAATATTTGGTTCAGTTAATGCTTGGAACTGTCAATATCTAGGACTTGTTCAACTGCTGATGCTGCCGCGTATGTTCTCCTGATCAGTAGCATTAGAATGTTGGGGCTGATTAAACTGCCGCTGCTGCGTAATGGTGCTGCTACAATGTTGCTTCTAAACTAGTACTTTTTCTAATCATCTTGAAGGTTGAGCCTTTGTGATTAGTGATATGGAGTAGGACAATTAAGTGAGTAGTGATGTGAAGATTAGTGTAGCACAAGCACTGGATCGGTAGATTTAGCCAAAATCGTGCTTTTCCTGTCCTGGCGGCAACTATCTAGCTAGCCATGCAGGCTGCAGCTCTTCTACTACCCACTAATAAGGTCACATGACACATGACCATACCAATGCTGTTGTTACACTTGAAAATTTTATTACACCTGATGCACTCTTATTTCCTCATGTTACTTGATATAGACTAGGATTTATTGATTTGTAGGGCTGCCAAGTTCGTTAATAGAATGGAAGCTGATGCACTAATGTAGGCATGGCAGAAGCGGAATGCTAGGTTCTTGACAAGCTTTGTATTAAGATCTGGTTGACTCACAATAATTTTTGAATATGTTGGCCTTTTTCTAGTCAGTACGAGTTCACCTACTGCTACTATGATTCAAAATCATTTAATAACCCTGTAATGCATTATTTTGACTTGCAGGAGTAGCATTCTTGATGCTTACTGACCCAAACAATTTTTCTCGCAGACCCAATGGAGCTAGCCCTGCTGCTTGTGTGCTAAAGCACATCATCCTTTGCCATGTTACCACATTTGCAGCATCGAGATAAGCACGCTGCAACCGCAGGGGTGTTCCCTTCTATGCATTATTACTTGGTTGATAGGCCAAGGTGCCATGACATATTATTTTTTTGAGTTCATATGTGATGTGGAAAGGTATTGTCTGAATAGCGTTTTATTAGGATCCCGTTTTTGTTGCCCGCTTAACCTGTGGAGTAAACCTATGGAGTATTTCATGTGCTACTATTTTCGTGTACATGGAGTATTTCCTGGAGCTTAATATGTGCCAGTACATTTGTTCTATCTAGCACTTGTAGTGCCCAAGTCGTGCATTTCATGAACTACATGTGTATATTTGTGTGCTAGTAGCGATTAGTTTGTGATCTTCTAGTCCCATGGTACTGTAATCTGTTGATTTGGAGCTGGGTTCTTGTAAATCTATTATTTATTGTGTTTCCAGTTTTATATGTTATTGTTAGAAGATATGATTTTATGTTGACTCAATGGCCATCATTTTCTCTCTTATACTGTATACAGGAGCTCAAGGATGAAGTTAGAAGAAGGAAAGATTTTATTTCATATTCAACAAAGTGTAGAGTAGACAGTCCTGTTTTCTAGCTAGTTATACATGATCTTGGGTGGTCTGATCTATGAATGTTTGTAATATACTACATACCCCCAACTGTTTTGTATTCTAGGTTATGTAATATGGATTGATTGAAATATATATTATAATTTCCAATGTCATTTGTGAAAATTTATTTGATTTGGGTTCTTGACTGCTCGGTCGTAAGAAATGATCCAAATAATGTTTGGGCTTTAAAATAGGTGTGACACAAACAAAATTAGATTGTAGCAGTGATCCATTCAACAAAATACAGAATAAAATTGTTGTAAAAAAGGCCAGGGCCTAGAAATAAAAAGGCCAATATGCTGGGCTTGACCCATGTAGCTCAACGGAATAAATTAGAAAAGTTTGTCTGAATTATTGGGCTTGGCCCACATAAATGACCGAATGGACTGGGCTGAATTCAGACTACGACGATCTCATTTCGTCACAATTTTGCCACATAGGATTAACCACGTAGGATCTGACCTGGCCTGACTAGATGGTCGATGACGATATTGGATCGTCATAGAGGTTATGACGATCCAATATCGTCATAGTTGGTTATGACGATTTTACCAAAATCGTTGTTATAGTTCATTTGCGAAGCTCATCTTTCGACGATCTCAAAATCGTCATAAACAGACTATTGTGACGATATTGTGACGAAAATGGAGGGTCATATACAGCCAGATTTCTTGTAGTGTTTGCACCCGTTCAGAATGGGTTGTTTATTTTGAATCTTGATGGTGGGTCGGTCTATAATATAAATGTTAAAAGGTTAAAACAAAATGATCTGAATATGACTTACTTTTGGCATTGTCGACTTGGTCATATAAGTTGGAAACGCATGAAGAAGCTCCATGATGATGGACTCCTAACTTCGTTCAACTTGGAGTCATTCGAGACATGTGAATCCTTCCTTCTAGGCAAGATGACCAAGACACCTTTTGCAAGGAGTTGTGAAAGGGCATCTGACTTGTTGGGACTAGTACATAGTGATGTATGTGGTCTAATGAGCGTGAAAGCCAGGGGTGGTTATGATTACTTCATTACCTTCATTGATGATTTGAGTAGATATGTATATATCTACTTGATGAAACATAAGTCAGAAGCCTTTGAAAAGTTCAAAGAATTCCAGAATGAAGTACATAATCAACTCAGCAAGAAAATAAAGTTTCTTCGGTCGGACCGGGGAGGCGAGTACATGAGCCACGAGTTTGATGACCATATGAAGAGTTGTGGAATAGTTCCTCAGCTCACTCCGCCGGGTACGCCGTAGAGGAACGGTGGGTCAGAACGGCGGAATCGGACCTTGTTGGAGATGTACGATCAATGATGAGTCAACAGATCTACCTTTATCATTTTGGGGTTATTGTCTAGAAACAGCGACGTTCACACTAAATAGAGTACCATCAAAATCAGTAGAGAAGACACCACATGAGATGTGGACTGGCAAGAAGCCGATTTTGTCTTTTCTTCAGATTTGGGGTTGTGAAGCATTTCACAAGCGACTTCAGTCAGACAAGCTTACAGCCAAGTCGGATAAGTGCATTTTTGTTGGGTATCCAAGGGGAACCTTGGGTTACTACTTCTACAACCGAGAAGAGGGCAAAGTGTTTGTCGCTCGGAATGGTGTCTTCCTTGAGAAAGAGTTTCTCAGTCAGGAAGTCAGTGGGAGTACGGTGCGGCTCGAAGAAGTTCGAGAGGAACCGGTCAATAGAGATTTGGTGACAGCCTTGGAGGTTGAGCCAGTCGTGGTAGCTGAGCCGGCAACTTCACCTACACTGCGAAGATCGACAAGATGGCGAAGTGTTTGTGATGTATTACTATTAGACAATGATGAGCCGGCAACTTATTCAGGAGCAATGGTGGGTTCTGATTCTCAGTCGTGGCTTGGAGCCATGAGATCCGAGTTAAAGTCCATGGATGATAATCAAGTTTGGAACTTGGTTGATCTGCCAGACGGTGCATGACCCGTTGAGTGCAAATGGGTCTTTAAGAAGAAAACTGGTATGGATGGAAACATTTCTATCGAAGGTGTTCCGGCAGGTTCAAGGAGTTGACTACGATGATAATTTCTCACCAGTAGAGATGCTTAAATCAGTTCAGATCATGTTAGCTATAGCAGCCTATTTCGACTATGAAATATGGCAGATGGATGTCAAAACAGCTTTCTGTAATGGAAAATTAACTGAGGACGTGTATATGATACATCTCGAGGGTTTTCTCGATCCGGCTAATGCAGACAAGGTATGCAAACTTCAGAAATCCATTTATGGGTTGAAGCAAGCATCTCGGAGTTGGAACATTCGCTTTGATGATGTAGTCAAATCGTTTGGCTTCATCAAGAGTGATCATGATTCTTGTTTATACAAGAAGTTCAGTGGGAGCAAAGTAAACTTTCTAATCTTATATGTGAATGACATATTATTGATTGAAAATGATGTCCAGATGTTGCAAGAAACCATGGAGTCATTGGAAAGGAGTTTCTCAATGAAGTACTTGGGTGAGGCAACCTATATCCTAGGAATTAGGATCTATAGAGATAGATCCAGGCGGCTCATTGGATTGAGTCAGAGTACATGTTTGGACAAAGTGTTGAAGAAGTTCAACATGGAATCATCTAAGAAGGGGTTCTTACCGATGTCCCATGGCGTAAAACTTACCAAGACTCAGTGTCCTTCGACAACTAATGAGCGAAGTAGGATGAGTGCGATTCCGTATGCATCGGCAGTCGGGTCCATCATGTATGCCATGATTTGTACTAGGCCAGATGTTTCGTATGCTCTAAGTGTTGTGAGCAGATACCAGGCTGAATCTGGAGAAATCCACTGGGCAACAGTTAAGAACATTCTTATGTACTTGAGAAGGACAAAGGATGTGTTCCTAGTTTATGGAGGTGAGGTTGAACTCAGCGTAAGGGGTTACACGGATCCGAGTTACCTTACTGACTCAGATGATTCTCATTCACAATATGGGTATGTGTTTGTAATGAACGGAGGGGTTGTGAGCTGGAAGAGTTCAAAGCAAGAGACTGTGTCTGCATCTACAATAGAGGTTGAGTATATTGCTGCCTCGTAGGTGGCAAAGGAAGCTGTTTGGATCAGGAATTTCCTAATTGGTCTTGGTGTGGTTTAGGGCTCGTCCAATCTTTTAGACGTGTATTGTAACAATAATGGTGGTATTACACAAGCCAAGGAACCTAGACAACACCAGAATAACAAACATATACTCATCCGATACCACTTGATTCACCAGTTCGTGGATCATGGTGATATCAAGTTATGCAAGGTACACACGGATGCAAACGTTGTAGATCCGTTGACTAAGCCACTTCCACAACCTAAGCATGAGGCACACATAAGAGCCATGGGCATTAGATGCCTAGACATGTGATGTCAGGATGATTGACTCTGGTGCAAGCGGGAGACTATTGGGAATATGCCCTAGAGGCAATCATGGTTGATGATATTTCCCAAAGTATTCATAAAGTAAGTTGTCCCGATATGAACATCAGATATGTATTACTGAATGCGTGATTCAGTTATGGAACTATGTATTCATGATTGTTCATATTAGATTGTCCTTGGTCATTGAGGTTGTGATGGACACACAACTTAGAACGATGTGCAAGTCAGCTGATGATACGATTCCACTTGTCATGTGGATGGTGAAGTTATTCCGACTTACACTGATTCGGCTAAAGAGTTTAGTGAGTCGAAATGGCCCACAGTTGAGATGCAATGAGAATGTTGTCATTTGCAGTGTCAAGAAATGGAATCCTTTGACCTGAGGTCATTGCATGATCCGAGTTGTGGATCGCCAACTTAGGTTCTATCAAACGTTGTGCCGTAAATGGGTAGTTATAAAGGTAGAGTTCGAGTTGGTTGTGAAGCATGATGCATGACGTGGATCACCAAGATGGGATTTGCCCTACATAATGGAGAGATATTCTCTAGGCCCTCTGATGTGATATGATTCGGAAGCATGGCCATGCGCTACTCAGTTAAGTGTTAACTAAGGATTCGGACTAAGAGTTAGTCCAGTGAATCACACATCATGGTACGAGAAGAGAGTTCAGTTATTAAAGCGATGTCAACTAGTCGCCTATAGCTTAATAGGTATATCATGAGGCAAAGGGACTTGGACGAAAGTCACATTGAAGGTTCGTCTTCTGACTTTACGGCACTTGGGAGTTGGCACGTCTTGCTAGAGGCCTCTACCATCTATCGACTTGAGACCGAGTGTTCATGGGAGTGAGTTGGACTCAAATCCATGATAGGATACTTGGAGGAGTAGCTCATGTCGTATCCAGGTGTACGTGAACCTACAGGGTCACACACTTAAGGGTATGGAGCCCATGTGGATTAGATCCATGTGGAGATTGGAGTACGGCCTAGATGGGCCTCAAGCGTTGAGCCCAACTAGGAGTGTATATATGTGGAGTGACAAGGGATAGTCCCTGACCTAGCCGTCACTTTCTCCACTTCCAATTCGGGCTAGACAGGATCTAGCAATCCTCTGTCAGAAGCTCCTTCCTGTATGTGTGGATACCGGTAGAGGCATTGCACGTGCCACGCTAGAGACAGGGAAGCTCGTGGATATCTGGCGAAGGAGTTCATGGGATCTGGAGAAGTTGTCCACGGGATTTAGAGGGCTGTCCGGGGATCGTTCGACACTCCTTTGACGCGCTACATCAATTTCTGCATCTGCGCGTCTAGCGGTAATCTCGTGGCCTATAACCAGAGCTGGATCTTGGGAGTACCGTGTTAGGGGAAAAGTTTTGTTTATCTCTGCATGGCCCAACACAATGATCCACATAACCACACACACCCTAGTGGGTGTGGTGATGCAACCTCTGTCACATTGGTGCTCCATTGCATGTGGAAGTTGCATGCCAACATCTTCTAGGGCTTTGTGACCATGGTTTGACACAATGGAGTGTCATTGCATGTGTTCTTAGTAAAACCATAATGATCCACATGACCACACACACTCAAGTGGGTCTGGTGATGCATCCTTCGTCACACAGGTGCTCCATTTCATGTGGAGGTTGCATTCCAACATGTTCTAAGGCTTTCTGACAATGGTTTGACACATGGAGTGTCATTTCATGTGTTCTTTTCCAAACCACAGTTTTCCACACGACCACACACACTCAAGTGGGTGTGGCGATGCAACCTCTATCACACTGGTGCTCCATTGCCAGTGGCAGTTGCATTATAACATGTTCTAGGGCTTTCTGACTAGGGTTTGACACATTTGGAGTGTCATTGCATGTGTTGTTTTCCAAACCACAAAGATCCACATGACCACACACACTCAAGTGGGTGTGGTGATGCAACCTCTGTCACACTAGTGCTCCATTGCATGTGGGAGTTGCATTCCAACATGTTCTAGGGATTTCTGACCATGGTTTGACACATGGAGTATCATTTCATGTGTTTTTTTTCCAAACCAAAATTATCCACATGACTACACACACTCAAGTGGGTGTGGTGATGCAACCTCTATCACGTTGGCACTCCATTGCATTTGAATGTTACATTCCAACATGTTCTAGGGCTTTTTGACCATGATTTGACACATGGAGTGTCATTGCATGTGTTATTTTGAAAACCACAATGATCCACATGACCACACACACTAAGTGGGTGTGGTGATGCAACCTCTGTCACACTGGTGCTCCATTACATTCCAATGTTGCATTCCAACATGTTCTAGGGCTTTTTGACCATAGTTTGACAAATGGAGTGTCATTACATTTGTTCTTTTCCAAACCACAATTATCCACATGACCACACACACTCATGTGGGTGTGGTGATGCAACCTCTGTCACACATGTGCTCCATTGCATGTGGTCATTGCATTCCAGCATGTTCTAGGTATTTCTAACCATGGTTTGACACAATGGAGTGTCATTGCATGTGTCCTTTTCCAAACCACAATGATCCACATGACCACACACACTCAATTGGGTGTGCTGATGCAACTTGTGTCATGCAGGAGATCCATTGCATGTGGCCGTTGCATTCCAGCATCTTATAAGGCTTTCTGACCATGGATTCACACATGGAGTGTCATTGTATGTGTTATTTTCCAAACCACAATGATCCACATTACCACACACACTCAAGTGGGTGTGCTGATGCAACAGCTATCACACTAGTGCTCCATTGGATTCCAATGTTGCATTCCAACATGTTCTAGGGCTTTTTGACCATGGTTTGACGCATGAACTGTCATTGCATGTGCTATTTTCCAAACAACAATGATCCACATGTCCACACACACTCAAATGGGTGTGGTGATGCAACCTTTGTCACACTAGTACTCCATTTCATGTGGCAGTTTCATTCCAGCATGTTCTAGGGCTTTTAACCATCGTTTGACACATGGAGTGTCATTGCTTGTGTTCTTTTCGAAACCAGAATGATCCACATTACCACACACACTCAAGTGGGTGTGGTGATGCAACCTCTATCACACATGTGCTCCATTGCATGTGCTGATTGCATTCCAGCATGTTCTAGGTCTTTCTAACCATGGTTTGACACAATGGAATGTCATTGCATGTGTCCTTTCCCAAACCACAATGATCCACATGACCACACACACTCAATTGGGTGTGCTAATGCAACCTGTGTCACGCAGGAGATCCATTGCATGTGGCTGTTGCATTCCAGCATCTTATAAGGCTTTCTGACCATGGATTCACACATGGAGTGTCATTGTATGTGTTATTTTCCAAACCACAATGATCCACATTACCACACACACTCAAGTGGGTGTGGTAATGTAATCTCTATCACACTAGTGCTTAATTGGATTCCAATGTTGCATTCCAACATGTTCTAGGGCTTTTTGACCATGGTTTGACAGATGAACTGTCATTGCATGTGCTATTTTGCAAACCATAATGATCCACATGACCACACGCACTCAAGTGGGTGTGGTGATGCAACCTCTGTCACACTAGTGCTCCATTGCATGTGGCAGTTTTATTCCAGCATGTTCTAGGGGTTTTAACCATCGTTTGACACATGGAGTGTCATTGCATGTGTTCTTTTCAAAACCAGAATGATCCACATGACCACACACACTCAAGTGTATGTGTTGATGCAACCTCTGTCACATTAGTGCTTCATTACATTCCAATGTTGCACTCCAACATCTTTTAGGGATTTCTAACCATGGATTGACACAATGGAGTGCCATTGCATGTGTTATTTTCCAATCCACAATCATCCACATGACCACACACACTCAAGTGGGTGTGGTGATGCAACCTTCGTCACATTGGTGCTCCATTGCATGTGGCAGTTGCATTCCAAAATCTTCTAGGGCTTTTTGACCATGGTTTGACACAATTGAGTGTCATTGCATGTGTTCTTATCCAAACCACAATGATCCAAATGACCACACACACTAATTTGGGTGTGGTGATGCAACCTTTGTCACACAGGTGCTCCATTTCATGTGGCGGTTGCATTACACCATGTTGTAGGGCTTTGTGACCATGGTTGAACACATTTGGAGTGGTATTGCATGTGCTCTTTTCCAAACCACAATGAGCCACATATCCACACACACTCATGTGGGTGTGGTGATGCAACCTCTATCACGCTGGTGCTCCATTGCATGTGATAGTTGCATTCTAGCATGTTCTAGGGCTTTCTGGCCATGGTTTGACACATTTGGAGTGTCATTGCATGTGTTTTTACAAACCACAATCATCCACATGGCCACAGAAACTCAAGTGGGTGTCGTGATGCAACCTTGTAACATCCCAAAACTCTAATCCAAGATTATTAAGATCCAAATCATCAAATTTAGAGTTAACAAAAACTTTTCCATTTAAAAATCATTAAGCATTCATATGTGTGTGCATTTAAAATAGGAGTTATTTTGAATGGCCATGTTTGAGTGATCCATTAGTTGTAAAATGATTCTAAGGTGATTTAAACATCCATTAGTTGCAAATCCCAAAGAAAAACAAATCAAAAAGAATAAATTAAGCAAATGGTCATTTGTGCCATGTTAATTACCATGCCTACTTTGGCTATTCCTCGAACTCAAATCTTAACAGAAACAATTGTGGATCTTTGCACCCCTTGCTAGTACAAGTAGTGATGTACCAAGGCCCACTTTTGTTTCATCCAAAAAACTTTCAAACACTAAATTTAAATGACATTTGAAAATTTAATCTGGTGTATGTATCAAGATCACATCAATTCAAAAACCACTCAAATGAACTCCATTTTTATGTCCCAAGCAAACCTAGATGCTCAAGCATGTGATCAACAACTCCACCAAAAATCAGCCCAAAATTCAAACAAAAGTTTCTTTCGGCCATTTTGTCAAACACCTTGTGGGCAGAATCAAATTAGCCTGACTATTACTGTTTTTGATCAAATCTTGTCGAGCCATTTGGGTTGCATTGATCATCCTTGTCTCCCCCAAGTCCAACCAGACCGAAACCAAGCCTATCTCTAGCCCCTGGCGGCAGTGCCATGCCGCCCCGACGCCATGCCCGATGGCCAACCTTGACAACACCACAGCAGACCGCCAGCCCCTCTCCGCCGCTCCAGGAAGCACCGCCGCCCACGGTCCACCCCACGGCCACTGCTAACCCCTGGACCACCCCCAGCCTCGCCGCCCTTTCTCTCTGCGTGCAGCCAGAGCATGCCAGAGCGCGATAGCCGCCAGCACGCAGCAGACCGCGCCTTGATGCCATACCGCGCACGCTGCTCCGCCTCGACCCCAGCACCCCGCCAGGCACGGCAGTGCACCGCCGCGCGACCCACAGTCGCCGAGCACCTCGTCGAGCACCGCCTCTGTCTCCCAGAGCGTGCAATGCTCCCAACCAAACGCCACCGCCCCTAGCCGCGCAATTGCACCGTAGAGCACCGCCAGGGAACCGCCCACCATCCGCCTACCTCACCCACGCCAATATCCCCCTGTGCCGTCGTTAGCGACGAGCTCCGCCCACACCTCTTGGTCTCACCGTCGCGCCTATATAAGTAGGCATCCCCAGCACAACCTCCTCACACCATTCCACTCCCCTGAGAATTTTCCCTCTCTCGTTGGAGCCGCTCGTGCCCTAGTTCGCTGGAATTGCACCGAAGGAGCCCGCTGCAGAAGAGGAGACGCTACCGTCGATTCCGTTCACCGCAGCCCCTGCCGTGACTTTGCCTGAGTCTACCATCGCCGACCAGTTCGATCGCCGGCCCTGCCACAACAGCTGGAGCCCTGGTACGTCCCCACTGCACCCCCACCGGTCGTTTAGGGTTTGTCATCGACGACGACTGTGGGCTGTTGATCCGCGTTATAATCGTGTGGCCCAGATCGCTAGATACCGCTTCGGGTTTTAGGTCTCGCTGACAAGCAGGACCAAACTGTCAGCCGCCCTCCATGCCGCTGAGTGCCACTGGGCCGGCCCATATCCTTTCCCGCGCTAGCCCACGAATTCAAATAAGTGTTTTTCTATTTTAGTTTAAACTCAATTCTCTCCCTTAGTTCAAAAATCAATTCAGGAAGATTTCCTGAACAAAATTGAGTGATTCCAATTTCATTGGAAAGCTTCTGAAAAGATCTATCCAAGCCTGTTGGATTTAATTCAGTTAGAGTTAAACATCTCTCCTAGTAAAAATAACAAGATATAAGCTTTTACACATTCAAACATTTTTATAAAATCAACCCTAATAGCTTTTGAGTTGATTCCAACTCTCAAAAATCACATTTAACCATACCTATCTGAATACGTAATAATATTAAGGTTTGCATGCAGTGACTTTGGACTAGTACCAAAATAATGCTATATAGGCATTTCTAGTCACTTTAAATCATTAAATATTAAACTTAAACTTATTAAAATGTGATCTAACCTTTAAATCACATTCCCATATGTTAGAATATGTGGTGATGACATGTGTCCACATGATCCCATATTTTAAATGGAGAATATTAAATCATAGTTATTTTCAATGAGTAGAAATTACTTTTCTAAAATAAAAAGAGTGAAGCTAGTTAATAAAACCATGTGATGCTTGTGATGATAATAGATCATCAAATATGTGGCTTAGTGTGCTAAGTAGACTAGTTAAGTATTGTTTGGCGATTTTGTATCCCGTATGTATTTATAGATGATAGTACCGACCAAGCTTTCAAGGAGGAGTTCTACCAAGAGGAGGAGGAAGAACACTTCAACCACTGCACCAACCAAGGCAAGATAACACTTGCAAGTATTATCCTAGCAAGCCATCATTGACAATGCAATCTAACCCTTGCAAGTTAGATAACCTAATCAAGATGCATTAGGCATGCTTTGGGTTATACCATTATGAACTTATACCTACCCCAAGTTTTAGTTTCAAGCTTTTACTTTCTTTACTTTACCAAAGTCCCTTACTTGTTTGAAGGTAGCATAAAAAGTATAAAACTTGACCTATCTAGATAACTTTAACTGTCATTCTATAGCATGGGATTGAGATTAGCATCCCAGCTTAGTGAACACTCTTAACTTAGTAGCTTAGAGCTAAATCAAAACTTGAGTCACTTTCGATGGGAATACTTCGTGAAAATGAATTATGAAAACCTTGTAATGCTGAGTCATTCTATTGAGATGTTTTCACATGTGTTGAGAAACACAAATGGTTTATGATAATGAAAATGTTGAAGCATGAGCCTTAGCCCTTTACCAGAACTAATGGTTGGATTCAGATGCGATACCATTCCAATTTTACCGTACAACCACAATACTTCAATTGGGTAAGGCTTAGTCGGAAATTTATATGGATTAGTATTAGTTCCCTCGCGGGAGAGGTTTGAGCTGAGGCTACCTCTCAATGTTGTCCACCTATGTAGTGCCCAAGATGACAGATGGTCATGGTTCGGGGGCCATACTCATAGGAGAGGTGCTTATACTAGGATGTGTAAAGGAAAGATTATGTTTGATTATCTGCATACTAAGTATGATGATTCAGGGTTATCCCTGACAGATGTATCAAATCTAGTGGTGAAAGTGTACCACCTCTGCAGAGTGTCAAACTATTCGAATAGCTGCGTCCGCGGTTATGGACAGTTGGAGTGGCCATACTGTTTCGTTGTCAGATGTTTTCAAAATGACTTATGAAATGAATGATGAATCTTGATTTGACCACAACAGAGTTGTGACTACGACACTAGCTTCCCAACTTAAGTGATTCTAGAACTTTATTTTATCTTGCTTTGTTTTTGAACTCAGCTTAGGTTTCAAACTTAACTTTACAAATAAACATAGAGTTAGCTCTTCCCACCTACTTGTTAGTGATAGTTTGCGAGTACTTAAAGAGTATTCATGGATTTTGTCCCTAGCTATTAGTATGGCCAGACTATGAAGGAGAATACCAAGATGAAGGACAGCAGGACGGCTATGATAGCTAGGACTATCTTCCATCGCCAGCAATGCCTGTGCAACTGAAGATGGACCCCACATCTACGCTTATTATTTATTCCAATGCTTGTTGTATTAAGACTAGATCATGAGATCCTTTATTCATGTAAGACCTTTTTATGGTTTGTAATGGATGATGTACTGTGATATCCAATCTGTTATGTCTCGCAAAAATGGCAATCCTGGGATTGTGATGTATGATTTAACAGGCATATTGGATTAAAAATCCGGGTGTTGACAAACCTCTATCACACAGGTGCTCCAATGCATGTGGTGGTTGCATTCCCGCATGTTCTAGGGATTTCCGACCACGGTTTGACACATGGAGTGTCACTATATGTGTTATTTTCCAAACCACAATGAGCCACATGACCACACACACTCAAGTAGCTATGGCGATGCAACCTCTGTCACACTGTTGCTCCATTGCATGTGGCAGTTGCATTCAAGCATGTTCCAGGGTTTTCTGACCATGGTTTGACACATTTGGAGTGTCATTGCATGTGTTATTTTCCAAACCACATTTGGAGTGTCATTGCATGTGTTCTTTTCTGACCATGGTTTGACACATTTTGAGTGTCGTTGCATTCAAGCATGTTCTATGGTTATCTGACCATGGTTTGACACATTCCAAACCAAAATGATCCACATGACCACACACACTCAAGTGGGTGTGGTGATGCAACCTCTGTCACAGAGGTGCTCCATTGCATGTGGCAGATGCATTCCACCATGTTCTAGGGCTTTGTGACCATGGTTTTACACATGGAGTGGCATTGTATGTGTTCTTTTCCGAACCACAACAACCCACATGACTACACACACTCACGTGGCTATGGTGATGCAACCTCTGTCACACTGTTGCTCCATTGCATGTGGCAGTTGCATTCAATCATTTTCTAGGGCTTTCTGACCATGGTTTGATACATTTGGAGTTTCATTGCATGTGTTCTATTCCAAACCACAATGATCCACATGACCACACACACTCCAGTGGGCATGGTGATGCAACCTCCCTGACGCAGGTGCTCCATTGCATGTGGCAATTGCATTCCAACATGTTCTAGGGCTTTCTAACCATGGATTGACACATGGAGTGTCATTGTATGTGTTTTTTTCCAAACCACAATGATCCACATCACCACACACTCAAGTGGGTGTCGTTATGCAACCTCTGTCACACTGGTGCTCCATTGCATGCGGTAGTTGCTTCTCAGCATGTTTTAGGGATTTCTACCATGTTTTGACACATTGGGAGTTGTTATGCATGTGTTCTTTTCCAAACGACAATGAGCCACATGACCACACACACTCAAGTGGGTGTGGTGATGCAACCTCTGTCAAACTGGTTCTCCATTGCATGTGGTAGTTGCATTCCAGCATGTTATAGGCTTTTGACTATGGTTTGACACATGGAGTGTCATTTCACATGTTCTTTTCCACACCAAAATGATCCACATGACCACACCAACTCAAGTGGGTGTGGTGATGCAACCCGTCACACTTGTGCTCCATTGGATTCCAATGTTGCATTCCAACATGTTCTAGGGCTTTTTGACCATGGTTTGGCACATGGAGTGTCATTGCATGTGTTATTTCCCAAACCAGTATAATCCACATGACTGCACACACTCAAGTGGGTGTGGTAATGCAACCTCTGTCACATTGGTGCTCCATTGCATTTCAATGTTGCATTCCATCATGTTCTATGGATTTTTGACAATGGTTTGACACTAGGAGTGTCATTGCATTTGTTCTTTTACTAACCACAATGATCCACATGATCACACACACTCAAGTAGGTGTGGTGATGCAACCTCTGTCACACATGTGCTCCATTGCATGTGGTGGTTGCATTCTAGCATGTTCTAGGTCTTTCTACCAATTGTTTGACACAATGGAGTGCCATTTCATGTGTTCTTTTCCAGACCACAATGATCCACATGACCACACACACTCAAGTGGGTGTGGTAATGCAACCCTGTCACACTTGTGCTCCACTGGATTCCAATGTTGCATTCCAACATGTTCTAGGGATTTTTGACCATGGTTTGGCACATGGAGTGTCATTTCATGTGTTATTTCCTAAACCAGTATGATCCGCATGACCACACACACTCAAGTGGGTGTGGTAATGCAAACTCTATCACACTGGTGCTCCATTGCATTTCAATGCTTCATTCCATCATGTTCTAGGGATTTTTGATGAGGGTTTGACACATGGAGTGTCATTGCATTTGTTCTTTTACAAACCTTAATGATCCACATGACCACACACACTTAAGTGGGTCTGGTGATGCAACCTCTGTCACACATGTGCTCCATTGCATGTGGTGGTTGCATTCTAGCATGTTCTAGGTCTTTCTGACCATGGTTTGACATAATGGAGTGTCATTTCATGTGTTATTTTCCAAACCGCAATGATCCACGTGACCACACACACTCAAGTGGGCGTGGTGATACAACCCTATCATAGTCGTGCTCCATTCGATTCCAATGTTGCATTCCAACATGTTATAGGGCATTTTGACAATGGTTTGACACATGGAGTGTCATTCCATGTGTTATTTCCCAAACCAGAATGATCCACGTGACCGCACACACTCAAGTGGGTGTGGTAATGCAACCTCTGTCACACTTGTGCTCCACTTCATTTCAATGTTGCATTCCATCATGTTCTATGAACTTTTGACAATGGTTTGACACATTGAGTGTCATTGCATTTGTTCCTTTACTAACCACAATGATCCACATGATCACACACACTCAAGTAGGTGTGGTGATGCAACCTCTGTCACACATGTGCTCCATTGCATGTGGTAGTTGCATTCTAGCATGTTCTAGGTCTTTTTAACCATGGTTTGACACAATGGAGTGCCATTTGATGTGTTCTTTTCCAAACTACAATGATCCACATGCCCACACACACTTAAGTGGGTGTGGTGATGCAACCTATGTCACACTAGTGCTCCATTGCATTCCAACATGTTCTAGGGCTTTATGACCATGGTTCGACACAATGGAGTCTCATTGCATTGTTCTTTTCCAAACCACAATGATCCACATTACCACACACACTCAAGTGGGTGTGGTGATGAAACCTCTATCACACTGTTGCTCCAATGCATGTGGAGGTTGCATTCTAGCATGTTCTAGGGCTTTCTGACCATGGTTTGACACATGGAGTGTCATTGTGTGTGTTCTTTTCCAAACCACAATGATCCGCATGACCAGACACACTCAAGTGGGTGTGGTGATGCAACCTCTATCACACAGGTGCTCCAATGCATGTGGCGGTTGCATTCCCGCATGTTCTAGGGATTTACAACCATGGTTTGACATATGGAGTGTCATTGCATGTGTTCTTTTCCAGACCACAATGAGCCACATTACCACACACACTCAAGTGGTTATTGTGATGCAACTTCTGTCACACTATTGCTCTATTGCATGTGGCAGTTGCATTCAACCATGTTCTAGGGCTTTTTGTCCATGGTTTGACATATTTGGAGTGTCATTGTATGTGTTATTTTCCAAACCACAATGATCCACGTGACCACGCACACTCAAGTGGGTGTGGTGATCCAACCGCTATCATACTGGTGCTCCATTGCATTCCAAAGTGGCATTCCAGCATGTTCTAGAGCTTTTTGACCATGGTTTGTAACATGGAGTGTCATTGCATTTGTTCTTTTCCAAACCACAATAATCCACATGACCACACACACTCAAGTGGGTGTGGTGATGCAACCTTTGCCACGCAGGTGCTCCATTGCTTGTGGAAGTTGCATTCCATCATGTTCTAGGGTTTTTTGACAACGGTTTGACATATGGAGTGTCACTGTATTTGTTCTTTTCCAAACAACAATGATCCAGATGACCACACAAACTCAAGTCGGTGTGGTGATTCAACGTCTGTCACGTAGGTGCTCCATTGGAAGTGGTAGTTGCATTCCAACATGTTTTAGGACTTTCTGACCATGGTTGACACATGGAGTGTCATTGCATGTGTTCTTTTCCAAACCACAATGATCCACATGACCACATGTCGTGGAAATGGCCACGGCAGTCGCTGCCACTTGCAGCGATTGAGTGTTTCGCGAGGAAGAGTTGGCGGCCATCTGCGGTGCGAGATGGGGGCGGATGCACATGGGTTTACCCAGGTTCAGCCCCCCGGAGGGTAAAGACCTACTCCTGCTAGATTAGATTATTGGAGAGCGAGTTATAGGGGTGGCGAGCTCGGCGGCTAAGCAGCGAGTCGCTTGAGGGGGTGTATGATGGAACGTGAGTCCTTAGGATACCCTAGGGAGGTTTATATATGAGGCACCTCGCTAGGGTTTACACCGAACAAGATAAGGATTTGGAGGTTTTGACCTAATCCGGCTGGGCTTCTGTTACGCTCCTAGGCCTCCAGTCTCCAGTCGCTAGGCCTCTCCTTCCGTCATAGTCCAGTCGGTGTCCTCCAGGCGCACTCACAGGCCCTTCGGCCCAATCGGAACGTCCTGCTGGGCATACCCCCTTTGGTATATCCCCATCAGTAGTCCCCGAGGCCATCGTTGATGCAGGCGCAGGCGTCCCTTTGGTGTTTGGAGTAGGCGAGCCCAATTTGGGTGTCCAGTCGAATCGGTGATGGACTTCATCAAAACCAAGGAGAATTTCCTCATGTTTCCATTCGCCATCCCAATGAATGTTACTACTGCCAAGTCGTCGTTTCGGTGAGTGGAGAAGACTGGCGGGTAGCGGGTGAAATGAAGGAGTTGGACCGTCAAATCTGTTCAAACTATCAGTTGGAATTTCCAACGGTAACTTCAGCGCAATTACCGTGAGTAACGGCTATCCCGATTTTGGCGGGTGGCGTTCCCATATAAGGGGAGTGATGATTCAGCTCTGCAGATCTTCTCCACATTCTTCAATCTTCCTCATTCGTTCTTCCTGTCTCCAATCTCCCTGCCTTCAACCTTGCGACTCGTCCTTTCCACTCTGTGCGACTCCACATCCAACCTGATGGTGCCTCCCAAAGGCTCATGGGGAAAGTCCAAGTGTACTACAGCCCAGCTCAAATCCTTCGAGGACGCTAGAGTCCTCCGCAAGTGGAACTGGCAGGTTCCCCCCTCCTCCGAGACCGAGCCAAAGCCGTGACCCGGCGAATTCAACTGCTTCCCCAGCCATCTTGAGAGGGGTCTGGGATTCCCCACTTCACTCTTCTTCCGCCGCTTCTACGCGTACTACGGGATCAAGCCATCGGATCTCGGTCCGCACAGCATCGAGGAGCTGGCGATCTTCGTCACCTTCTGTGAATGCTATCTCGGCTACAGACCTACTTCCCGATGTGGTTGGAACTCTTCAACGGCCGCATTGGGCGCGAGGCGTCCGGTGGTTTGATGTTGGCCGCAGGGGGCGTCACATTCCAATTGAAGCCGAAGGCCAATTTCGTCAAGCTCCTCCTACCGAAGAAGGCCACCAGCGAGTGGAAGAAGAGCTGGTTCTACGTAAAATAATCCACTCCCGCCAGCAAGGTGGCACTTCCCTAGTTCATCGCCGAGAGGAGCGAGCCTCGCCGGTTGGCCGAAGAAGGTTCCCGAAGACCAACGGATGGCCGTCGCGGAAATGATGGACCAGATCCAGAAGCTGAAGGACTAGAGGTTGATTCCGATCAACCTCTACAACTGCTGGCTCGGGCGGCGTCTGGTTCCGCTGCCGGCTCGGCCGCACTGGATGTATGAATACAGCGGGAAGCACGACCCATCCCGAACCAGCAAGGAATCATGGGAGGCCGAGGACTACAAGGCCGCCCTGAAAAAGATCACTGATGCAGAGTTCACCAACGTGGCGGTCGGGCTTGCCCCGTACACTCATGTGAAGAATGAGGCCCCCACAGTAAGTTTTTCTTCCCAATCACTATGCCCGCACCTCAGTTCTCAGTCACCTCGTTTGGTGGTTTACTCGAGGTGGTTCTCAGCTTTTTCAGGTGTTGGAAGGCTGGATCCCTCCGCTCGATGAAGAGGTTCCCTAGGAACTAGAGGAAGACTCCGAGGGAGACTCTTCCGTCAGTGACGGGGAGGAGGAAGAGGTTCCTCCCCCAGCGCATGTGGCTCGCAAGACCCGCATGCAGAAACAACGTGAGTTCGAGGTTAGCCACAGCCTGGACGAACACGACGGAGGCGACGAGGTCGCGCAGGAACACAAGTCCCGGCGTACTGCTACGCCGTCGAAGCGCGCACGCAAGCCCAAGTCACCAGCGAAGAGGCCAACATCACCGTCCAAATAAGCGGTGGTGTTTGAATCGGATGATGACTCCGATGACGAAGGTTCCCCCGAAGTCTCGCACAAGGCCCTGAAGGATGCGACCCCGACGAAGGGGTTGGAGGGCAAGGACACCGAGGTAGTGGTAGAGGTTCCCTTGGCGGCGAATGCGCCGACGGTCTTGGGGGTTCCAAGCCAAGAAGCGGGTGAGGCGATGACGTCCAAGTCGCCGCAGCCGTCAAGGGCGGCCGTGTGTCCAGAGCCGGAGATGCCAGCGAATGCGGCTTCATCATCGAGGAAGCCCGCGGTGTCGTGGGCTTCAGACGTCTTCGAGAGAACGCTCACTCGCAAGCTGGGTCCCGAGTTGGACAAACCTGCCCACATCAGCACCGGGCTTCGCGTCCTCCCGATCGCTGAGTATTGGTTCTTCATCCCAATTTGCCTTGCTCTTTTGTATTGTCGTTGTATTGATGGTGGGAACTTGTGCAGGTCGGGGGCCAAGAAGATTGGCTGTCCTTCGGTGGCTAAGATTCCACCGGCCACCCCCATGGGAGAGGGCGATCTCCCCAAGAATAGAAAGGCCATCGGAGATATGGCGACCACGGAAGGCACGAAGAAGTAGAAGGGGGCTTCGACGACGTCACAGTCAAGGACGGCGCCACGGAGCCCGATGATGCGTCAGTCGCCGAAGAAGTGGTGGCGGCGCGATCGGAACCAGTCTTGGCTGTGTCCGTGCCGGAAGCGCCGGCCCCGACAACTAGTGCCCCTGCTAGAGCGTCGGCTACGTTCCCGCGCTTCATGGCTAGGGGGTTTCCAGGCGTGGCGGACACCCAGTCTCCGCAGAGTCCAGAGATCATGGATGCGAACATTGGGTCCCATCGTGGGCGCACTTCCTTCACGATCCCGTCGACTAACGCTGGAGAACTTCACAAAATGCTCAGCGCCGCTATTCAGGTATGTCCAGTCCCCGAGTTCCTAGTCGCTGAATTTCAGCGGCTGGGAACTGAACTTCTTTCTCCTCTCAAGTCCCTGAATTCCTAGTCGCTGAATTTTGGCGGCTAGGAATTGAGCTTTGTTCTACTCTCCAGTCCCTGAATTCCTAGTCGCTGAATTTCAGCGGCTAGGAATTGAGCTTCTTTCTACTCTCCAGTCCCCAAGTTCTTGGTCGCTGAATTTCGGCGGCTGGGGACTGGGTTTTTGTTTTGTCAAATTCTAAGATGTGTTGTTTGTTTGTAGGGGTTGCAAAGGGAGTCGACCGATCGGCAGGCCGTGAGAGAGCGCTTGGAGCGGGATCTGCGCGAAGCACAAGAGGCGAACCAGCGGCTTCAGGAAACTATTGGTGAGTATCTGTTTTCTTTCTTTTCCTCTGTCGGGTGTGAACTAGTGGTGTACAACATGTTGATGGCTTCTCTTTCAGATGGTTTCCCGGCTGCGATTTCCAAGGCCCGTGAAAGGTATGTTCCAATCGCCGAGCTGGACGCGGCGAATGGACGAATAGCCTCCCTGGTCCAAGACTTAGAGGAGGCGAAAGCGGCTTCAGTTTCTTCGGAGGAGCGAGCGAAGGATGACGTTGCTGCGGCTGAGGAAGAACGCAAAGCCACGGATTCCATCATCGTGCGGCTGCACAACAAGCAAACCGCCTTGGAGAAGCATGTCACGGAGAACTGCACCAAACTCCATGGTGAGTCTCCGTTTTTTCCCGATTCGTTTGTCGAGTCCCTGATTGGGGAGTTTTTATAGTTTCACTAAGGCCTGATTTTGCAGCTGTGATAGGCCAAAGCGATCCGGTGGTGCAGACCTATAATGCTTTGCAGTGCGTGACTGTCGTGGTGAACGCGGCCACGGCTTCAGCATTGTGTGTCCAAGCGGTTCTCCAAGGCATGTCCCCCACCGAAGTTATTCATGGGGGGCTTACGAAGCTGTGGCGCTATTTGGAGGAGGTGCCTGCCATTGTGGAGTGGATGGCGCGCTCAGCGTTCAGGCGCGGGGCTACCACAGCGTTGAGCTTAGGTCTCGCCCACTTCCCCAACAACTTCGACCTTGACGACGTGACGAGTGGCTACCCATCGGCGACCGGCACGGTGGAGATGTCAGAGGTGCTGAAGCTGACCGTGAAGGCCGCCCCTTACGCCGATCGGGTCTTGCCTATGGGGGATCTGCTGCCGTACCAGGAGACTGTGTTGGCGCCTGGCGACCCCAAGCCAGAGCATTGCGATATGAAGTCGGAGCAGCCCTTCTGGTCATCGCTATCGAAGTCGCTGACGACGTACCCGACAAACCCGTGGCAGCGTTTTGTTCGTGTTAAGGGGGGTGGCGCTGCTTCTTCATCAGGTCCTATGGAATAAACAATGTAATTGTGCAATTTGTGATGTATGCCAAGTGGCGACTGCTGTAATGTACTTTGCACTGTATGCCAAGGGGATTCAATCGACTCGTATTGCGACTAGGATTGTGTGGTGTGTTTGTGTTTGGTTGAGCGAGTCCCCGAGCGCGTCCGCCCTTTAATGGGGTATAACTCGATTGTATACTTTTGTGTATTGTTTTGGTTGTGCACTATTTTATCTCTCGCGTCTTCTGAGTTGCGAGTCCCCGAGCGCGAGTAGGACTGATTTGTAGGCGAGTCCCCGAGCGTGGTTCTCGACCATATTGGTCATGTTCCTATTGTATGTTCTGAATGCGTTGTTTGTAATGTGTCTCCTCCCCTGGTCCGGAGAGCCAGTCGCTTGGCGAGTCCAAGGCAGATCTCTTACTTGGTGTGTTCCCGAGCCGCGTGGTGGTTCCTGTTTTGCGGAGTCCCCGTGCGTGGTACTTTACCGTTCGAGTCGCTTTGCGCGAGGATGGGAGGGACAGGTCGCTGTGAGAAGTGTGTAACGGTTTTCTTGGCCCAGTGGGCCAGTCGGGCTAGGCGACTCCAATGGCGGCTCCGAGTTGGCGTTTTCGTTGATGACCCAAGGCCCGAATATTTCCGGTGCCCTTGTGCCGCATTACTTAGCCGTGCCGGTCGCTCGACCAGAGGTTGACTTCCATAAGTAGCGTATTGCTAATATGTACGAGTGCGAGTGGCACAAGGATATGGCTAGTGGACACAATTTGTGCGATCCAGATGAATTTCATTATATATGCCAGTGGAGTACAATGTGAGGTTCTAGGTATAGAACTTTTGGAGGAGGTTTACATTCCATGGCCTCCCGACCTCGAGCTCGCCGTCACCCTGTATGTCGATGAGATAGTAGGCGTCGTTGCCAAGGACCCGGCCTATGGCGAATGGCCCTTCCCATGGGGGGAGAGTTTGTGCATGCCTTTCTTGTCTTGGGCCAGTCGTAGGACCAGGTCGCCTTCCTGGAAGGTGCGAGTTCGCACTCGGTGGCTATGGTAGCGGCGGAGTCCTTGTTGGTATATGGTGGTGCGGGAGCGAGCCAGGTCGCGTGCCTCATCGAGTTGATCAATGCTGCCTTGGCGGGCAACCTCGTTGGTCGCCTCGACATAGTTGGCGACTTGAGGTGAGTCGTGCTCCAGATCAGTTGGCATTACGGCCTCGGTGCCATACACCATGAAGAAGGGCATGAACCTGGTGGAGCGATTGGCGGAGGTGCGGATCCCCCATATCATAGAAGGGAGCTCGTCGACCAAGCATCCTGGGGTGCGCTCGAGGGGCACCTCGAGTCGCGGCTTGAGCCCGTGGAGGACACTCTGGTTAGCGCGTTCTGCTTGGCCATTTGACTCCAGGTGGGCGACAGATGCGAGGTCAAGTCGTATGCCATGTTCTTCACAAAATTCCACCATGGCCCCCTTGGCGAAGTTGGTGCCGTTGTCTGTTATGATGCTGTGTGGGTAGCCGTACCGGTAGATGAGCTCGCGTAAGAACTTGGTGGCCGTCTTGCCGTCGCACTTTTTTACTGGCTTGGCCTCGACCCATTTGGTGAACTTGTCGATAGCGACCAGGAGGTGAGTGAAGCCAGACGGGGCCTTCTTGAACGGGCCCACCATGTCCATGCCCCATACGGCGAATGTCCATGTGATGGGGATGGTCTTGACTGCCGAGCCAGGGAGGTGCGTCTGGTGGGCGTACTTCTAGCACCCGACGCATCGTTCGACGATGTTGGTGGCGTCGGTGTGTGCGGTGAGCCAATAGAAACCGTGCCGCATGGCCTTGGCGACTAGCGACTTGGCGCCGGCGTGATGGCCGCAGTCGCCGGCGTTGGAACACGTCGATCAAGCTGCGTCTGTGGATCTCGCCGTTGATGATGATGAAGGATTTGCAGCGACGCACGATCATTCGCGCCTCCGTATCATTGCTTGGTAGGATTTTGTGCTCGAAGAAGGCGACGTATGGTGTTGTCCAGTCGCTAGGTTCCACAACCATGGCGACTAAGGCCAGTTCTGGTTGTAGTGGTATCCCGACGTCGATCTCTTTTGGTGGGCTGACCGATGGTTTATGGATGATGTCGAGGAAGACGCCTACTGGTGGCGCTTGTTGGGTCGATCCGACGCGGGAGAGGGCGCCTGCCTCCTCGTTTTTGCGCCTGTCGATCCACTCGACGTAGTAGCCGTCAAAGTGTCCTCCCAACTGGTTGACAGCTTGGAGGTATGCGATCATTGTTGGGGAGACGGTGTCGCACGTCCCGGTGACTTGGCCGGCGACTAGGTTAGAGTCGCCATAGCATCTTAGGCGGTTGCCGTTCATCTCCTTGGCAGCTCTCATGCCGTGAAGGAGGGCCTCATATTCTGCCATGTTGTTGGTGCAGGGCTTGAAGTTGAGGTGGAGCACGTAACGGAGCTTGTCTCCTTTGGGAGAGGTCAGTATGACCCCAGCCCCTGCGCCATCGGTGTACTTGGAGCCGTCAAAATGGAGCGACCAGTAGTGGAGGTACGGGAGCTTCTCTGGTTGTTGTGCTTCTTCCCAGTCTGCAAGGAAATCAGCCAGGGCTTGTGACTTGATCGCTTTGCGGGGCTCGTATTTGATCTTGTGGATGCCGATTTCGACGGCCCACTTGGCGACTCGCCCGGTCGCCTCGCGATTGCGTATGATGTCTTGCAGGGTCGCGGAGGAGACCACCATGATTGGGTGCTCCTGGAAGTAGTGTGCGAGTCGCCGTTGTGCTCAGAATACCGCGTACACCAGTTTTTGGTATTGCGGGTAGCGCTGTCGTGAGTCCGTCAGGACTTCACTGATGTAGTAGACAGGGTGCTGTATGAGGTGCTCCTTGCACTCTTCTGGTCGCTCGACGACCATCATGCCGCTGACAACTCGAGTAGAGGCCGCAACGTAGACGAGCATTGGCTCTTTGTCGAGTGGAGCAGCGAGTAGTGGGGCCGCAAGTAGCACTTCTTTGAGAGCTTTGAGTGCGTCGTCGGCCTCCGTGTCCCATTGGACGTGGGGTTCTTGTGCATCAGGCGGTAGAGGGGCATTGCCTTCTCGCCCAGTCAGGGGATGAAGCGACTGAGGGCCGCGACTCGCCCTGCCAACTTCTGGACGTCACACGGGCACTCTGGTTTCCCGAGTCGCGCGATGGTGTCGATCTTGGTGGGGTTGGCTTCGATGCCTCGCTTGGAGACTACATATCCTAGGAGCTATCCGGTGGGGATGCTGAAGGTGCATTTTCCAGGGTTCACCTTGATGTTGTACCTCCGCAGGTTTGCGAAGGTTTCGGCTAGGGCGGTGAGCAGGTTGTCCTGGCGGGTGGATTTTACCCCCACGTCGTCGATGTAGACGTGAATGTTCCGGCCAATTTGGCTCGCTAGACACTCCTGCATGCATCTCTGGTATGTGGCGCCTGCGTTCTTGAGGCCAAATGTCATGGCCGTGTAGCAGAAGGCGCCGAATGGCGTAATGAACACCGTCTTCTCCTCATCCTCAACCGCCATCTTGATCTGGTTATAACCATAGTAAGCGTCAAGGAAGCATAGCGACTCCGATCCCGCGGTCGATTCGATGATCTGATTGATGTGCGGTAGGACAAACTTCTCCTTTGGGCAGACACTGTTGAGGTTGGTGTAGTCGATACACATTCTCCATGCGTTATTCTTTTTTAGAACCAGAACTGGGTTTGCCAGCCACTTGGAGTATTTGATTGGCCGGATGAAGCCTGCGGCTAGCAGGCGCTGAACTTCTTTGGCGATTGCTCGATGGCGCTCTTAATTGAAGGGCCATAGCGACTGCTTTACTGGTCGCACTTTGGGGTCGGCGTTGAGTTTGTGCTTAGCGAGTTCCCTCAGGACACCTGGCATGTCAGATGGCTTCCATGCAAAGATGTCCCGCTTCTCACGGAGGAACCCGATGAGCGCGCTTTCCTATGCAGGGCTCATGTGCGCCCCGATGCTGACCGTCTGGCTGGAGTCGCCTGGGACGAGCTCGATGGTGTGGGTGTGCGTAGTCGCCTTGAACATGGAGTTGGCGGAGGTTGGTTTGTTCAGGATGGTGGGGTCGTCCTTGTTGATGTTGCCCGCGTATTTCGTGAGCTCCTCCGCGTGGTTGGTTTCCACCGCGATGACAGCGTCGGCGAGCTCGGCGCCTTTGTCCTCGCATTCCACGGCCATGTCGGGGTCGCCGTGGATGTTGATGATGCCGCTTGGCCAGGGGAGCTTCATCATGTTGTAGGCGTAGTGCAGGGTCGCCATGAACTTTGCGAATGCCTGGTGGCCCTGGACGCAGTGGTAGGGGCTGCGGAAGTTCACCAGCTCGAATACGATCCTCTCTGTGCGGTAGTTTGCCGGGGTGCCGAAGGTGACTGGCAACGTCACTTTCCCGATCGGGTACGCCTTCCGACCGGGGACGATACCATGGAAGGTCGTTAGGGTTGGCTCAATGGCTGTTTCTGGGAGCTGGAGCCTCTTGAACGTGTCCAGGTACAGGATGTTAATGGAACTCCCGCTGTCCATTAGTGTCTTGGGCGGCCATTAGTCGGCCACCTTGGGCCTGACTACCAGGGCGACTCGCTCTGGGTATTCGATCCTTGGAGCATGGTCCTGGCGACTCCAGGTGATGCTCTGCTCGGACCAGTTGAGGAAGCGAGGGATGTCGACCTGTGTCACCGCATTGATGGCGACCGCGCGGGCGAGCACCTTCTTCTCGCGTTTGGTGCCGAGTCCGGTGAAGGTGTGTAGCGAGCCGACGGCGGTGCCGAAGCCGCCTCCGTTCCCGTTGTCCCGAGGTGGGTTCTTATTGGGGTCCTCCCTTGCTCGCCTCGCCTTATCAATCTCTTTGAGAGAGTGGCAATCAGCGGTGGTGTGGGTGGCGGGTTTTCCCTCCCTACTGTGGTAGATGCAGGGCTGATTGAGCAGGGCAGCGGGGTCGAATTTCGGCCTTGCTGTGTTGTTGGAGCGGTAGTTTCCGCTGTCGCGGTACTTTCCTCCGTCGCGGCGGTAGTTATTGGAGTCGCGCTGGCCGTAGCTAGCGTTGGCGACGAAGTCGACTCGCCCATCCGTACGGCGCTTGCCGGTGATGCGGGTGTTGCTGTAGCGCATGTCGCGTAGGCGCCCGCTGTCGTGGATGCTGGTGCGGCGTCTTCCTCCCGACTCATCGTCGGAGTCTTGGTTGGGGTCCTCCTCCGCGTAGCTCTTGGCGATCTCGAGGAGGTCGGGGATGTTGTCGAGCATCCGATAGACCCTCTTGATCTTAGCGACCAGGGGTTCATACCGGCACGCGTTCTTGAAGCAACGTATCGCCGTGTCTGGGTGGATATCGGAGGCATTGATCCACAGTTCTTGCCATCTTATGATCCAGCGGCGAGTCGACTCGCGTTGTCCCTGGATGCATCGCTCCAGGTCCTCTATGGTGGTGGCGCAGGTGTAGGAGCCCTCGAAGTGCCTGACGAAGGTGTCTCGAATTTCTTCCTAGGAATCGATGTTGTCGGTGGGGAGCATGTTGATCCATTGCCTGGTCGCACCCTCCATCATTAGGGGGAGGTAGCGAGCGGCGAGCAGGTCGGTGTGGCCTGCGATTCCCATTGCCATGAGGTATGTCTCTAGCCAGACAGCGGGATCGTACGTCTGGTCGTACTTTTTGATCTCCTTGGGGGCCTTGAAGTTGGCGGGGTATTTTTCCCCGCGAATCATGGGCCCGAAGCATTGTGGCCCGACTCGACTGAGCGAGCCTCTTGGTTCCGGGTCGCCGCGGTTGGTGAGGGTGTGCCTCAGGTCGTTGGGCTAGTGCGACCGCCACGCCTTGTTGTTGATGATGTTCGTTCGAGCGTCGAGGGGCTGCCCGTTGGCGGCGACCATGTTATTCACCGGTCGCGGCTCGTTGGTTGACAGCGCGGGATTGTTGGCCCGTGGTTGGTTCGCTAGGGGCTGCTGTGGTGGGCAAATTAATGCGTTGGCCACGGTGGGGTGGCCGCTTGATGCCGCCCTGCTTGCTGATGAGCGGGAGTACATCCGCCCCCGCGGGTCGACTCCCGCAGCTTGTTGCTCGACGGCCCTAACGAGTAGGGCCTCGACGTACTGGATCTGTAGCGCGTCGTCGCCTTGGACATTGAGGTTGGCGATCGCGGCGTCAGCCGCTACAATGTTGTCCATCGGGGTGGAGTATAATGGTAGCTCGTTGGCGTCACGGGCTTGAGGCGAGATGATGATCCGCGGTTGGTCCGGTAGGGGCGCGCGACCCATGGGTGGTGGAGGGGCTCTGGCTGCCGGTGCGCCAGGTGGTGGTCTCGCGGGGTTTCTTCCGCCCGGCGGCGCGTTTTCGCAGTATTCGCGCTCGGCGGCGCATGCGGGGTCACTTTCGTCGTTGATGTTCAGGGCACGACCCTAGACGTTGGAGTTCAGGCGGGTCCTGATGTGGCGCTGGTGATAGAGCGATAGCTCCCGCGCCGTTTCCCGTTCGAGGCGGTATTTCTCGCGCTCGTTGAGTTCGTTGCGTTGCACCTTTGTGAGCCGCAGGCGGGCTTCCTCCATCTCCGTGGCCGTCGCAGTCGGCGGGATCAGCGTGGCGAACGGATCTGGCAGGGCAGCCGTGCTGCCCGCCATGTAGATCGCGTTGAAGCGATTTGATCTGGCGCGAAAATCCTCGGGGGACTCCAAGCCGGAATTGGAGTCGGAGATCCCCAGGATGGAGGAGTCCTCGAAGTCCTCGGGGTTGGAGACTCGCGTGATGGAGTCCTCCCGTGATGCGGCAGTGATGGATCCGTCGACCGAGGCAGGGGTCACGGAGTCGGCGTCGTCGTTTAGGGAGTCGTCGTTGGTGGCGGCGTTAGTCTCAGCCGCGTTGCTGGCGGCCGAGTCGTACTCGGTGATGAGGCTCCTGATGGAGCGGACCAGCTCCTCCGAGAGCAGATCGCGGTGCGGCGGCGATCCACCGACGATCACCGTTGCGGCTGGGTCGACCGCGCCGATGAAACCGACGAAGAGGTTGATGGAGCCGACCGGCATCACCGCGCCGTGAGTGACCGGACGAGACGCCGAGATGTAGCTGGTGGGCAGGATCTGTAAGATCCCGCGGATGGCAATCATGCGACCGGTGGCGAGCGGCCGATCGATCGGCGAGTAGGGTCTCGCCGCAGAACTCAGGGCAGTCCCGCTATGCCCCACGGTGGGCGCCACTGTCGTGGGAATGGCCACGGCAGTCGCTGCCATTGGCAGCAATTGAGTGTTTCGTGAGGAAGAGTTGGCGGCCATCTGCGGTGCTATATGGGGGCGGATGCACATTGGTTTACCCAGGTTCGGCCCCCCGGAGGGTAAAGACCTACTACTGCTATATTAGATTATTGGAGAGCGAGTTACAGGGGTGGCGAGCTCGGCGGCTAAGCAGCGAGTCGCTTGAGGGGGTGTATGATGGAACGTGAGTTCTTAGGATACCCTAGGGAGGTTTATATATGAGGCACCTCGCTAGGGTTTACACCGAACAAGATAAGGATTCAGAGGTTTTGACCTAATCCGACTGGGCTTCTGTCACACTCCTGGGCCTCTAGTCTCCAGTCCCTGGGCCTTTCCTTCCGTCGTAGTCCAATCGCTATCCTCCAGGCGCACTCACAGGCCCTTCGGCCCAATCGGAACGTCCTGCTGGGCATACCCCCTTTGGTATATCCCCATCACCACACACACCCATGTGGGTGTGGTGATGCAATTTCGGTCACACTGTTGCTCCATTGCATTCCAGTGTTGCATTCCAACATGTTCTAGGGCTTTCTAACCATGGTTTGACACAATGGAGTGCCATTGCATGTGTTCTTTTCCGAACCACAATGATCCACAAGACCACACACACTCTAGTGGGAGTGGTGATGCAACCTCTGTCACACTGGTGCTCCATTGCACGTGGTAGTTGCATTCCAACATCTTCTAGGGATTTCTGACTATGGTTTGATACAATGGAGCGGCATTGCATGTGTTTTTTTCCAAACCACAATGATCCACATGACCACTGATGTCTACGCATTTCTATTCTTGTAGACAGTTGTTGGGCCTCCAAGTGCAGAGGTTTGTAGAACAGCAGCAAGTTTTCCCTTAAGTGGATCACCCAAGGTTTATCGAACTCAAGGAGGAAGTGGTCAAAGGTATTCCCTCTCAAGCAACCCTGAAATCAAGATACAAGAAGTCTCTTCTGTCCCCAACACACCCAATACACTTGTCAGGTGTATAGGTGCACTAGTTCGGCGAAGAGATAGTGAAATACAAGTGGTATAAATAATTATAAGTGGTAACGGTGATAGAAAATAACTTGAAGGAGTGGAAAAGACTAAAGGCAAACTGAAATAAAGATGGAAGCAAGAAAACATGTAACAGATCTAATTGCAAACGGTGTATCAATGCTTAGAAACAAGGCCTAGGGATCATACTTTCACTAGTGAAAACTCTCATATAATTATCCCCTCTTCATGATACTATTCTTAACTACTCTCCGGTTGAACACTCTAATCGATGGTAGGGCTATAACATCACACCTCAAAGTAAGCCTTTACCATCTAGAAAACCCCACACTATCACCTTGAGTACTAGACGAGTCCAACAAACACCACAATTTCATAAACACATCCAACTCCAAATATAAATCATAACAAGTATTTGTAATCTCTAGCCTAAGTGCCACCATGGAGAGCACGCTGTCACTTTCACACACATGGGGAGAGCAGAGATTCATTAAAGCACTTGAGTAGCAAGGTTGATCTATAGATTAAAAGCTCATGACCACAACAAGATCATGCATAGATAGAGATATGAACACATAGCTACCGGTAGAACCCTTAGCCTCGAGAGAGAACTACTCCCTCCTCATCATGGGAATCAGCAATGGTGATGGAGATGGTGGTGCAGATCGATGGAGATGGCTCCGGGGGCACTTCCCCGTCCCGGCAGGGTGCCGGAACAGAGACTTTCTGTCCCTCGAATCTCCCCTTCGGTGGCGACGGCGCTGCGGAACTTTTCATGGCTGGAGGCTTGATTCCTTAGGGTTTACGCATCGGAAGGCTTCTTATAGGCCAGAGGGCAAGGTCGGTGGGCGGCCAGGGGGCCCACACCATGCCCTGGCGCGGCCTAGGTGGACTCGCGCCTAAGGGTGGTGTGGCCACCCTATGGCCCCTCTCCGACTCTCCTTCTGGCTCCGTGAGTCTTCCGGGAAAATAGGAACTTTGGCTTTTGTCCCGTCCAATTCCGAGAATATTCATTTTCTGACTTCCTGGAACCAAAAACAGCAAAAAACAGGCAACTGGCACTGTGGCATCTTGTTAATAGGTTAGTCCAAGAAAGTGTATAAAAAGTACACCAAATTGGAACAAAACACAATAAAGTGGATAAAACCAAGCATGGAACATCAAAAATTATAGATACATTTGCAATGTATCAACATCCCCAAGCTTAACTCCTGCTCGTCCTCGAGTAGGTAAGTGATAAAAAGAAAGAATAATTTTTTAGGTGACATGCACCATCAAAGACTTGATCAAATTATTTGCAAAACATTCAAAGCTGGGATCATAATACTTCAATCATAACATGAAAGACAAGGCTCTAACAATAAGCAAAGAAACTATGATGCAACATGAAAAGGCACAAACAAAAGATTCATGAATAACAATGCTTTGCAAGCCGTTTGTTTGTTTCACATAAAGAAAACATAGCATAATAGTATTCAGCTTGTCCCTCAATAGAGTAGCAAATATAAATGCATAGGACACCTTCAAAGTTCATAAGAGTGACTAGATACGATAGTTTAAAACAAGCAATATCAAAGCTATGCATCAATCAACAAGTCTTGGGACAATGCACATAGAACTAAGAATGGCCACTATGCTCTCAGAGTAAGTGCATAAAGGTAGAAGGTGGAGACTCAATATAATGGTGGAAGAAAGGCCTTTATAAAAGGAAACAGGGATTCAAGTCTCATAAAGAGCTTCCAAAAATTATGGTACTTATAGCTTTCAGCTCTCATTTCCCCTATCATAAGCATCTTGAAGTGATTAAGGTTAAAGTGAACAAACTATGGTGTACATGCTTGACAAAGTATAAGTCAGAAATCTCATGTCCCTTGTATACGAGGGCCGATCCTCATGCTACTCAAGTTAGTCACCGGTAAGTTCTTGTCATCGTAAGTACATGTGTATCATAGAGAACCGCCAACGGGGTACCCCTTTCCCGATGATACGGAAGAATCCCCATATCAAAATAACAAGGCAAGAAGACAACGAGCATCTCAGCATTCTTCTTATTTACCATGGGAATATGGTGCTTTTTATTTTTCTCTTTTTTCTCAATATAGGACTCTTTTTTTATAAGAAGAATGCTTCATAGACAGCTCATTATGGTTATGTTGCAGGTTTCCACCATGTCGGCATGGATTAGACCAGTGGCCCAGGCGTTTCTCTAACACATATACATACCTCCATGGACTTACAAGCTCCCCTTTCATTTCACACCGACGACATCCATATACAAAAGAGCATGATATCAACTAGGTACAAGTACCAAGTGCAATGTTGAAAGCGTTCCCCATGAAAGCATGGTTCTGCTAATTCCCGACAAATAAGTGAAGCATATACAACATAGAAGACACAATGGTTCAAGTTTATTAAGGGCAAGAAAAGTAAAGTGTGCCATCAAGTTCGTGAGAGCTTTAATCACTAGTTTTCTCATAACAAGTTTAATTTGGAAAGTAAACAAAAGCATGAATATACTTGGAATAGCATAAGCTAGTAGGTAGGTATGGTGGACTCTTTGGAATAACTTGGTTTAGAGAGTTGGATCGATGAGTGGAACTCATACTTTGTTGTGGAGGCTAGCAAAAGACTGGGAGTGACAAACTAAGAGAGCAATAATGGCCATAATCATGCAGAGCGACAAAACATCATTGATCAAAGCATAAAGTGATACTACAAGGTGAAAAATAAAGGATCATAAAGGCTATGGTGACTTGAGATAGTCATAACATGGTCTGAGCATGTGCCAAGTCAACCCAAATAAAGCATCAAAGGAGAATACCACTATACTATGCTTTAATATGCTAGAACAATGCATGATTCATCCAAGGCACATTAAGCAATCTCAATTGTTTATAACAAGTCATGCTACAGCAAAGAATACTAATCATAAAGCCAAAACAATATCAAGCATGGCATGACAAAGCATAGGCCACAGTCAAAAACGAGCTCTTTTACAACATAAGCATGAACTTTCCTACTCTTTTCCAAACCAAACCAAACTATTTGCAAACCAATGTATGAAAGAGGGGGTACAACCAATTTATTCAGCAAACTAAGCAAACCAAGCAAAAGAAAAACCAAAACGAAAACGAAAAAGAAGACGCTCCAATAACAACACAACTGTGCATGAAACAATAAAAATGAAGCGTTTGGAAGAAACCTGGGATTTTTATTGATGAAGAGGGGGATGCCTTGGGCATCCCCAAGCTTTGACCCTTGTACTTCTTGGATATTTCTTGGGGTGACACGCGTGGCATCCCCAAGCTTGAGCTTTAGTCCATCCTTCATCTCATTACTCATTCCTTCCATACACCTGAAATTTTTTCTTCATACAAAACTTCACACAATCTTTATTAGCAACATTAGTGCACTCAAGATAAATAAGTCTTAAGGTTCAGTTCTAACACCAATAAACTTCCATTAGAACACTAGCTACTGTAGCACTTTCCTCAAACAGCTCAATTCCCCAAAAGAACTCAAAAAGGAACCAACAAGAAGCAAATGCAGAAAATGGCAGAAATCTGTCAAAACAGACCAGCAGGTAAAGACGAATTTTTTCGAAGACCTTCTGTTGCTCAAATCAAAAAGTGTTGAACTAAAGAAAGTTATATAACAACTTGGGGCTGAAGCACAAATATTCACGTCTCAAAGAGACATTCAGAGATTTTACACGAATTTTTACGGTGAAGCACAGAAATCTGTTTCGGGACAACAACTTTCCCAATCATTACTTCTCTCTCATTAGAGGTTACTCTTGGCACAAAAAGCAAATAAAAAGGATAAGGAGAGGTTATTACAGAGGTAATAACCTCCAACACTCATCTAAAACTTTTGGGTTATCTCCCAATAAGTACTTTTCTTTAACGCCTTTAAGTTAGGCATGATAGTTTGAGAAGATGCTCACATAAGAAATATGAATTGAAGTAAAAGAGAGCATCAAGAAGCAAATTCAAAGCACATTTAAGTATAACCCACTTCCTATGCATAGGAAACGTGTAAAGAAACAAGTCATGAAAGCACAAAGCAACCAGCAAAGTAAAGCAAAACAAGTGCAACTTCAAGACTTTTAACATAAAAAGGGAAAACTTAATATTGTTGAGATACATAAAACCATGTTTCCCTCTCTCATAATAACTTTCAGTAGCATCATGAATAAAATTAACAATATAACTATCACATAAAACATTCTTATCATGAGCCACATGCATAAAAGAATTAATACTCTCCGCATAAACATAGTCATACTTATTAATTGTAGTGGGAGAAAATTCAACAAAATAGCTATCATTATTATTCTCATCGCCATAATCATCAAATATAGGAGGAATATTGTAACCATAATTAATTTTATCCTCAATAGTAGATGGACTGAAAATAACATATTCATCATTGCAATTATCATAAATTGGAGGTATAGTATCTTCATAAGCAATAGAATAGTTATCTTCCAAAGTGTGTTCATTTGTAAACATATCATCATTGGGAGGATCATGGATAGCACTAATAGTATAGAAATTATTAATATCATCATTTTCAGAATTGGTACCAAAGAGATTTACAATATCAAAAGAAGTGTGCTTTTCCCAATCATGATCAGTACTATAGGTAACAGGCATAGGAACATCATCGAGTTCAGACTCATCAAAAACTATAATAGGAGCTACATGCTTAGGGGAAAATACCGTTTCCTTCCTCCTTTTACTCCTCCTTTTATTCTTTATCTTCTTCTCTTTAGGAGGGAGAGGCTTGAAAGTAAGCTTCTCCATATACCCTGGTTCATTGTTAGAGACAATATAAGAAACTTTGGAGGATTCCTTCTTTTCATTAATAAGATCAAAACACATATTAGTCCTATCATATTTTGGTAAAATCTCATCTTCTATAATATTTTGGATGTAAGTATTTGTGTGACAATTATCAACACAATAAAGATGACAACCATGCAGGACACTATTCATATCAAAAGCACCCATATCTACCAAAGAGGTTTTCCTTGATAACTCTTCACACCCCAAAAAATAATGTAAGTTCATCATGTTGATTAGGAGTGATCATGTCATCACAATACAAACTTCTAGTACTCATTGGATTTGAAGGGATATTATTATGGCCTGAGCATTGGAAATTGAAATGACCCACTTCAAAGCAAAGTTCACAAATAAAAGGATAGAGGGCACAAACTTTTTTACCAAGATCATTTAGAGCCCTATACCACATTCTAGGTTTTTCATTCCTGTGGGTGATACAATATTATTCTTCAACTTGATTACTCTCACAAGGTCTATGTATCCCACAAAAAGTAACATGCTTATAAGAAATAGTGCTTTCAGAGGTTTGAGCATGTTTATTGCTATCATTAACAACAATTTCATTTTCCATGCAAGTGTCTTTAAAAGGCTCATGATACATGTCCCACTTTTCTTTAGGAGCATTAATATGAGAAGCAAAGGTTTTAAAACTATCAATAAGAATTTGAGGATCAAGACCATATTTAGCACTAAGCTCTTGAAAATCAGCAGTTTCAGCAAAAGACTTAATGCAATCATACTCATAGTTTATACCTGGTTCTTTACCTTTGTTGTTATCCCAATCTTCGGTATTGCTTTGAATTGCTTCAAGAAGATCCCACTTAGCTTTGACCTCCTTACTTGTGAAGGATCCCTCTAAACAAGTATCTAGATAGTCCTTGTAATGTCCTAAAAGCCTTGCATAGAAATTATTAATAACAATATTACGGGGGAGCTCATGAATGGGACATTTGAGAATTAGTGACTTCAATCTCCCCCATGCTTGGGCGGTACTTTCTCCATCATGAGGATGAAAATTATAAATGTAATTCCTATCTTTATGAATTTCATGAGGAGGATAAAATTTAGAGTAAAAGAGAGATTCAAGTTCCTTCCATTCCAAATGATGAGGATCATCTAGTAGCTCATACCACTCCCTTGCTTTGCCCTTAAGTGAAAAAGAGAGTAACTTCTTCTCGACGTGATCTATCGTAATACCTGCACACTTGAACAACCCGCATAATTCGTGTATAAAGAGCAAATGATCACCGGGATGGACAGTTCCATCTCCAAAATAGTAATTATCCATAACACGATCAATAATTTTTATAGGTATTTTAAAAGGGATTCTTTCAGTATGTGGATTTAAAATATCACAAGTATCATTAGAATTACCACATATGGGAGATAAAGTATCATCAGAGCAAATTTTCTTCCTTAAAACTGGGAACTAAAGAGATCATTTTCATAAGAACCAACTTCCCCAAGCTTAGACGTTTCCATAGCATTAGTAACAAAGGTGTTCAAAAGATTCATACTAATAACATTGGTATTAGCATACAAAGAAAGTTCCATGGGTTTTTTAATTTTATTTTCAGACAATTCAAGTTCTAACTTAGGAAAAATACTAAAAAGCTCTCTAATTTTGTTGTTGTTTTCCATTAAGCCTAACTAGTGAAAACAAGAAACAAAAAGACAAAATTGCAGAATCTAAAGGAAATAACTTCGAGCACTCACACCGGAGGATGTGAGTACCTTTTACCTTACCTCCCCGGCAACGACGCCAGAAAATAGCTTGATGTCTACACACTTCTATTCTTGTAGACAGTTGTTGGGCCTCCAAGTGCAGAGGTTTGTAGAACAGCAGCAAGTTTTCCCTTAAGTGGATCACCCAAGGTTTATCGAACTTAGGGAGGAAGTGGTCAAAGGTATTCCCTCTCAAGCAACCCTGCAATCAAGATACAAGAAGTCTCTTGTGTCCCCAAACACACCCAATACACTTGTCAGGTGTATAGGTGCACTAGTTCGGTGAAGAGATAGTGAAATACAAGTGGTATAGATAATTATAAGTGGTAACGGTGATAAAAAATATGAAGGCGTGTAAAAGACTAAAGGCAAACTGAAATAAAGATTAAGCAAGCAAACATGTAACAGATCTAATTGCAACCGGTGTATCAATGCTCAGAAACAAGGCCTTGGGATCATACTTTCACTAGTGAACACTCTCATATAATTATCTTCTCTTCATGATACTACTCTTAACTACTCTCCGGTTGAACACTCTAATCGATGGTAGGGCTATAACAGCACACCTCAAAGTAAGCCTTTCCCATCTAGAAAACCCCACAATGTCACCTTGAGTACTAGACGAGTCCAACAAACACCACAATTTCATAAAGACATCCAACTCCAAATATAACTCATAACAAGTATTTGTAATCTCTAGCCTAAGTGCCACCTTGGTGAGCACGTTGTCACTTTCACACACATGGGGAGAGCAGAGATTCATTAAAGCACTTGAGTAGCAAGGTAGATCTATAGATTACAAGCTCATGACCACAACAAGATCATGCATAGATAGAGAGATGAACACATAGCTACCGGTAGAACCCTTAGCCTCGATAGAACTAGTCCCTCCTCATCATGGGAATCAGCAATGGTGATGGAGATGGTGGTGGAGATCGATGGAGATGGCTCCGGGGGCACTTCCCCGTCCCGGCAGGGTGCCGGAACAGAGACTTTCTGTCCCCCGAATCTCCCCTTCCGTGGCGGCGGCGCTGTGGAACTTTTTGTGGCTGGAGGCTTGATTCCTTAGGGTTTACGCATCGGGAGGCTTCTTATAGGCCAGAGAGCAAGGTCGGTGGGCGGCCAGGGGGCCCACACCATGCCCTGGCACGGCCTAGGTGGACTCGCGCCTAGGGGTGGTGTGGCCACCCTATGGCCCCTCTCTGACTCTCCTTCTGGCTCCGTGAGTCTTCTGGGAAAATAGGCATTTTTCCCGTCCAATTCCGAGAATATTCATTTGCTGACTTCCTGGAACCAAAAACAGCAGAAAACAGGCAACTGGCACTGTGGCATCTTGTTAATAGGTTAGTCCAAGAAAGTGTATAAAAAGTACACCAAAGTTGGAACAAAACACAAGAAAGTGGATAAAACCAAGCATGGAACATGAAAAATTATAGATACATTTGCAATGTCTCAACCACACACACTCATGTGGGTGTGGTGATGTAACCTCTGTCACAGAGGTGCTCCAATGCATGTGGCAGTTGCATTCCCGCATGTTCTAGGGATTTCCAACCATGGTTTGGCACATGGAGTGTCATTGTATGTGTTCTTTTTCAAACCACACTGATCCACCTGACCACACAAACTCAAGTGGGTGTAATTATGCAACCTCCATTACACTGGTGCTCCGTTGCATTCCAATGTTGCATTCTAGCATGTTCTAGGGCTTTTTGACCATGGTTTGACACATGGAGTTTCATTGCATTTGTTCTTTTCCAAACCACAATGATCCACATGACCAAACACACTCAAGTGGGTGTGGTGATGTAACCTCTATCACACATTTGCTCCATTGCATGTTGTGGTTGCATTCTAGGATGTTCTAGGTCTTTCTGACCATGGTATGACACAATGGAGTGTCATTTCACGTGTTCTTTTCCAAACCACAATGATCCACATGACCACACACACTCAAGTGGGTTTGGTGATTCAACCTCTGTCACACTGGTGATCCATTGCATTCCAGCATGTTCTAGGGCTTTCTGACAAATGGTTTGACACAATGGAGTGTGATTGCATGTGTTCTTTTCCAAACCACAATGATCCACATGACCACACACACTCAAGTGGGTGTGGTGATGCAAGCTCTGTCAAACTAGTGTTCTAGTGCATGTGGCGGTTGCATTCCAGCATGTTCTAGGATTTTCTGACCATGGTTTGACACATGGAGTGCCATTGCATTTGTTCTTTTCCAAGCCACAGTGATCCACATGACCACACACACTCAAGTGGGTGTGGTGATGCAACGTGTGTCACACATGTGCTCCATTACATGTGGTGGTTACATTCTAGCATGTTCTAGGTCTTTCTGACCATGGTTTAACACAATGGAGTGTCATTTCACGTGTTCTTTTCCAAAGCATAATGATCCACATGACCACAGACACTCAAGTGGGTGTGGTGATGCAACCTATGTCACACTGGTGCTCCATTGCATTCCAATGTTGCATTCCATCAAGTTCTAGGGCTTTCTGACCATTGTTTGACACTAGGAGTGTCATTGCATGTGTTCTTTTCCAAATCACAATGATCCACATGACCACACACACTCAAGTGGGTGTGGGGATGCAACCTCTGTCACACTGGTGCTCCAATGCATGTGGCGGTTGCATTCCAGCATGTTCTAGGGCTTTCTAACCGTGGTTTGACACATGGAGTGCCATTGTATGTGTTATCTTCCAAACCACAATGATTCGCATGCCAACACATACTCAAGTGGGTGTGGTGATGCATCCTCTGTCACACAGGTGCTCCAACGCATGTGGCGGTTACATTCCCACATGTTCTAGGGATTTCCGGCCATGGTTTACACATGGAATGTCATAGCATGTGTTCTTTTCCAAACCACAATGATCCACATGACCAAACACACTCAAGTGGGTGTGGTGATGCAACCTCTGTCACACATTTGCTCCATTGCATGTTGTGGTTGCATTCTAGGATGTTCTAGGTCTTTCTGACCATGGTATGACACAATGGAGTGTCATTTCACGTGTTCTTTTCCAAACCACAATGATCCACATGACCACACACACTCAAGTGGGTTTGGTGATTCAACGTCTATCACACTGGTGATCCATTGCATTCCAGCATGTTCTAGGGCTTTCTGACAAATGGTTTGACACAATGGAGTGTGATTGCATGTGTTCTTTTCCAAACCACAATGATCCACATGACCACACACACTCAAGTGGGTGTGGTGATGCAACCTCTGTCAAACTAGTGTTCTAGTGCATGTGGCGGTTGCATTCCAGCATGTTCTAGGATTTTTTGACCATGGTTTGACACATGGAGTGCCATTGCATTTGTTCTTTTCCAAGCCATAGTGATCCACATGACCACACACACTCAAGTGGGTGTGGTGATGCAACGTGTGTCACACATGTGCTCCATTACATGTGGTGGTTACATTCTAGCATGTTCTAGGTCTTTCTGACCATGGTTTAACACAATGGAGTGTCATTTCACGTGTTCTTTTCCAAAGCACAATGATCCACATGACCACAGACACTCAAGTGGGTGTGGTGATGCAACCTATGTCACACTGGTGCTCCATTGCATTCCAATGTTGCATTCCATCAAGTTCTAGGGCTTTCTGACCATGGTTTGACACTATGGAGTGTCATTGCATGTGTTCTTTTCCAAATCACAATGATCCACATGGCCACACACACTCAAATGGGTGTGGGGATGCAACCTCTGTCACCCTGGTGCTCCAATGCATGTGGCGGTTGCATTCCAGCATGTTCTAGGGCTTTCTAACCGTGGGTTGACACATGGAGTGCCATTGTATGTGTTATATTCCAAACCATAATGATTCGCATGACAACACATACTCAAGTGGGTGTGGTGATGCATCCTCTGTCACACAGGTGCTCCAATGCATGTGGCGGTTACATTCCCACATGTTCTAGGGATTTCCGGCCATGGTTTACACATGGAATGTCATAGCATGTGTTCTTTTCTAAACCACAATGAGCCACATGACCACAAACAATCAGGTGGCAACCTCTGTCACACTATTGCTCCATTGCTTGTGGCATTTGCATTCAAACATGTTCTAGGGCTTTCTGACCATGGTTTGACACATTTGGAGTGTCATTGCATGTGCTATTTTCCAAACCACAATGATCCACATGACCACACACACTCAAGTGGGTGTGGTGATGCAACCTCTGTCACACTGGTGCTCCATTGGATTCCAATTTTGCATTCCAGCATGTCCTAGGGCTTTTTGACCATGGTTTGACAAATGGAGTGTCATTGCATGTGTTATTTTCCAAACCACAATGATCCACATGACCACACACACTGAAGTGGGTGTGGTGATGCAACCTCTATCAAACTGGTACTCCATTGGATTCCAATTTTGCATTCCAGCATGTTCTACGGCTCTGTGACCATGGTTTGACACATGGAGTGTCATTGTATGTGTTTTTCGGAATGCGGAGGAAATCGGTAATCGTTAACTGCTCGGTCGGCCCCGGGGTAACGATAAATCGGAATTCGGATGATTAACTGATTTACTCGGTCGGCTATTAATCGGTATAACCTATACAACTTAGCAACTAAAACACGTGTATATAAGAAAGAAATAGTATATGGGCATTTATATGGCCGATCCTACTTATCCAGAGCCCAAAATCCCACTTAAACACATACGCTTCTCCTCTCTGACCTAATCTTCAAGGTCACAATGATCCGCATGACTACACACATCAAGTGGGTGTGGTGATGCAGCCTCTGTCACACAGGTGCTCCATTGCATTCCAATGTTGCATTCTAGCATGTTCTGGTGCTTTCTGACCATGGTTACATGGAGCATCATTGCATTTGTTTTTTTCCAAACCACAATGATCCACATGACCACACACACTCAAGTGGGTGTGGTTATGCAACCTCTGTCACACTGGTGCTCTAATGCATGCGGCGGTTGCATTCCATAATGTTCTAGGGCTTTCTGACCATCGTTTGACACATTTGGAGTGTCATTGTACGTGTTATTTATCAAACCACAATGATTCACATGACAACACACACTGAAGTGGGTGTGGTGATGAAGCCTCTGTCACACAGGTGCTCCAATGCATGTGGCGGTTGCATTCCCACATGTTCTAGGGCTTTCTAACCATGGTTTGACACATTTGGAGTGTCATTGCATGTGTTATTTTACAAACCACAATGATCCACATGACCACACACACTCAAGTCGGTGTGGTGATGCAACCTTTGTCACACCGGTGCTCCATTGGATTCCAATGTTGCATTCCCGCATGTTCTAGGGCTTTTTGACCATGGTTTAACACATGGATTGTCATTTTATGTGTTATTTTTCCAAACCACAATGATCCGCATGACCACACACACTCAAGTGGGTGTGGTGATGCAGCCTCTGTCACACAGGGACTTCAATGCATGTGGCGGTTGCATTCCCGCATGTTCTAGGGATTTCTGACCATGGTTTGACACATGGAGTTTCATTGAATGTGTTCTTTTCCAATCCACAATGAGGCACATGACCACACACACTCAAGTGGCTATGGTGATGCAATCTTTGTCACATTGTTGCTCCATTGCATGTGGCAGTTGCATTCAAACATGTTCTAGGGCTTTCTGACCATGGTTTGACACATTTTTAGTGTCATTGCATGTGTTATTTTCCAAACCACAATGATCCACATGACCACACATACTCAATTAGGTGTGGCGATCCAATCTCTATCACACTGGTGCTCCATTAGATTCCAATGTTGCATTCCAGCATGTTCTAGGGATTTTTGACCATGGTTTGACACATGGACTGTCATTGCATGTGTTATTTTCCAAACCACAATGATCCAAATGACCACACACACACACTCAAGTTGGTGTGGTGATGCAACCTCTTTTCTACACCATAATGATCCACATGACCACAAACACTCAAGTGGGTGTGGTGATGCAACCTCTATCACACATGTGCTCCATTCCATGTGGTGGTTGCATTCCACCATGTTGTAAGTCTTTCTAACCATTGTTTGACACAATGGAGTGTCATTGCATGTGTTCTTTACCAAACCAAAATGATGCACATGACCACACACACTCAAGTGGGTGTGGTTATGCAACCTCAGTCACACTAGTGCTCCATTCGATTCCAATGTTTCATTCTAGCATTTTCTAGGGCTTTTTGACCATGGTTTGATACATGGAGTGTCATTGCATGTGTTATTTTCCAAACCACAATGATCCACATGACCACACACACTCAAGTGGGTGTGGTGATGCAACATCTGTCACACTGGTTCTCCATTGCATTCCAATGTTGCATTCCAGCATGTTCTAGGGCTTTTTGACCATGGTTTGACACATGGAGTGTCATTGCATTTGTTTTTTTCAATACCACAATGATCCACATGACCACACACACTCAAGTGGGTGTTTTGATGCAACCTCTATCACACACGTGCTCCATTCCATGTGGTGGTTGCATTCTAGCATGTTCTAGGTCTATCAAACCATGGTTTGACACAATGGAGTGTCATTTCATGTGTTATTTTCCAAACCATAATGATCCACATGTCCACACACACTCAAGTGGCGGTTGCATTATAGCATTTTCTAGGGCTTTCTGACCATGGTTTGACACATGGAGTGTCATTGTATGTGATATTTTCCAAACCACAATGATTCGCATGACAACACACAGTCAAGTGGTTGTGGTGATGCAGCCTCTGTCACATAGGTGCTCCAATGCATGTGGCGCTTGCATTCCCACATGTTCTAGGGATTTCTGACCATGGTTTACACATGGAGTGTCATTGCATGTGTTCTTTTGAAAACCACAATGAGCCACATGACCACAAACAATCAAATGGCTATGGTGATGCAACCTCTCTCACACTATTGCTCCAATGCATGTGGCAGTTGCATTCCAGCATGTTCTAGGGCTTTTGACCATGGTTTGACACATTTTGAGTGTCATAGCATGTGTTTTGTCCAAACCACAATGATCCACATGACCACACACACTGAAGTGGGTGTGGTGATGCAACCTCTGTCACACTGGTGCTCCATTGGATTCCAATGTTGCATTCCAGCATGTTCTAGGGCTCTTTCAGCATGGTTTGACACATGGAGTGTCATTGTATGTTTTTTTTCCAAACCACATTGATCTGCATGACTACACACACTCAACTAGGTGTGGTGATGGAGCCTTTGTCACACAGGTGCTCCATTGCATTCCAATGTTGCATTCTAGCATGTTCTAGTGCTTTTTGACCATGGTTTGACACATGGAGCGTCATTGCATTTGTTCTTTTCAAAACCACAATGATCCACATGACCACACACACTCAAGTGGGTGTGGTGATGCTACCTCTGTCACACTGGTGCTCCAATGCATGTGGCGGTTGCATTCCATAATGTTCTAGGGCTTTCTGACCCTAGTTTGAGACATGGAGTGTCATTGTATGTGTTATTTTCCAAACCACAATGATTCGCATGACCACACACACTCAAGTGGGTGTGGTGGTGAAGCCTCAGTCACACAGGTGCTCCAATGCATGTGGTGGTTGCATTCCCACATGTTCTAGGGCTTTCTAACCATGGTTTGACACATTTGGAGTGTCATTGCATGTGTTATTTTCCAAACCACAATGATCCACAGGACCACACACATTCAAGTGGGTGTGGTGAGGCAACCTTTGTCACACCGGTGCTCCATTGGATTCCAATGTTGCATTCTCGCATGTTCTAGCGCTTTTTGACCATGATTTAACACATGGAGTGTCATTGTATGTGTTCTTTTCCAAACCACAATGATCCGCATGACCACACACACTCAAGAGGGTGTGGTGATCCAGCCTCTGTCACAAAGGTGCTCTAATGCATGTGGAGGTTGCATTCCCGCATGTTCTAGGGATTTCTGACCATGGTTTGACACATTTTGAGTGTCATTGCAGGTGTTCTTTTCCAAACCACAATGATCCACATGACCCACACACTCAATTAGGTGTGGTGATGCAACATCTGTCACACAGGTGCTCCATTGGATTCCAATGTTGCATTCCAGCATGTTCTAGGGCTTTTTGACCATGGTTGGACACATGGAGTGTCATTGCATGTGTTATTTTCCAAACCACAATTATCCACACGACCACACACACTCAAGTGGGTGTGGTGATGCAACCTCTATCACACAGGTGCTCCATTGCATTCCAATGTTGCATTCCAGCATGTTGTAGGGCTTTTTGACCATGGTTTGACACATGGAGTGTCATTGCATTTGTTCCTTTCAAAACCATAATGATCCACACGACCACACACACACTCAGGTGGGTGTGGTGATGCAACATCTATCACACTGGTGCTCCATTGCATTCCAATGTTGCATTCCAGCATGTTCTAGGGTTTTTTGACCATGGTTTGACACATGGAGTGTCATTGCATTCGTTCTTTTCAAAACCACAATGATCCACATGACCACACACACTCAAGTGGGTGTGTTGATGCAACCTCTATCACAGATGTGCTCCATTCCATGTGGTGGTTGCATTCCAGCATGTTCTAGGTCTTTCTAACCATGGTTTGACACAATGGAGTGTAATTGCATGTGTTCTTTTCCAAACCACAATGATCCACATGACCACACACCCTCAAATGGGTGTGGTTATGCAACCTCTATCACACTAGTGCTCCAATGCATGTGGCAGTTGCATTCCAGCATGTTCTAGGGTTTTCTAACCATGGTTTGACACATGGAGTGTCAATGTATGTGTTATTTTCCAAACCACAATGATTCGCATGACAACACATACTCAAGTGGGTGTGGTGATGCAGCCTCTGTCACACAGGTCCTCCAATGCATGTGGAGGTTGCATTCCCACATGTTCTAAGGATTTCCGACCATGGTTTACACATGGAGTGTCATTACATGTGTTCTTTTCCAAACCACAGTGAGCCACATGACCACAAATAATCAAGTGGCTATGGTGATGCAACCTCTATCGCACTGTTGCTCCATTGCATGTGGCAGTTGCATTCAAACATGTTCTAGGGCTTTCTGACCATGGTTTGACACATTTGGAGTGTCATTGCATGTCTTATTTTCCAAACCACAATGATCCACATGACCACACACACTGAAGTGGGTGTGGTGATGCAACCTCTATCACACTGGTGCTCCATTGGATTCCAATGTTGCATTCCAGCATGTTCTAGGGCTCTTTGAGCATGGTTTGACACATGGAATGTCATTGTATGTGTTTTTTTCCAAACCACAATGATCCGCATGACTACACGCACTCAAGTAGTTGTGGTTATGGAGTCTTTGTCACACAGGTGCTCCATTGCATTCCAATGTTGCATTCTAGCATGTTCTAGTGCTTTTTGATTACACATGGAGTTCCATTGCATTTGTTTTTTTCCAAACCACAATGATCCACACACACACTCAATTGGGTGTGGTGATGTAACCTCTATCACACATGTGCTCCATTCCATGTGGTGGTTGCATTCCAGCATGTTTTAGGTCTTTCTGACCATGGTTTGACATGATGGAGTGTCATTGCACGTGTTCTTTTCCAAACCAGAATGATCCACATGACCGCACACACACAAGTGGGTGTGGTGATGCAACCTTTGCCATGCAGGTGCTCCATTGCATGTGGCGGTTGCATTCCAGCATGTCCTAGGGCTTTCTGACCATGGTTTGACACATGGAGTGTCATCGTATGTGTTCTTTTACAAACAACAATGATCCAGATGACCAAACACACTCAAGTGGGTGTGGTGATGCAACCTCTATCATGCAGGTGCTCCATTACATGTGGTAGTTGCATTCCAGTATGTTCTAGGGCTTTCTGACCATGGGTGACACATGGAGTGTCATTGCATGTGTCGAGGGGATGACCTCTGGATACCCCAACCGAACAAGAACTATGGCAGTCGGTTCGCGTCCGGCTGGTTGAGCGTAGCCGGACAGGAGCATGTCATACCGGCTACTCTACGGTAGCCGGAACCACGAGTAGTAGCAAGGCACAGGACCGGCTACATCAGTGTAGCCTGACTCAATCAGGAGGACAGAGCGACGTGCTGCACAGTGCGCGGTATGCCCTGGTACGATGACAAGACTCGCAACTACACCGCCGTACCAAAGACTTAGTTGGGTGACGCGGGAACAGTGGCCAGATGCTGACGACAGGCTCGCACGGCTTTCACTGTACCCATGATGACCCTACCGCATGTACTCTGATGGGATGTAAGTGTACCGGATATTGTAGATGACCAGCCGGCTGGGACCCGCATGTGGGGCCCGCCAGCCGGACTGGCCAGTGAGACCATTGCCTCTCCTCCTATATAAGGAGAGGCAAGGTTCTCGTAGCAACGGTTGGTCTCAGTGCATTTATGGTGGTAGCTAGAGAATACAGCTCAAGGAGCGATTGTAGCCCGTATACTACTCATAGTCAGATCGGCAGGAGTAGGAGCTTTACCTCACCACGAGGGCTCCGAACCTGGGTACTTCCTGTGACTCGCCACACTTGCTTGTATCCAATCCCGCCTGCGGACACCGTCGAGAGCTTCCCTGCTAGTCTCCACACCTCTATCTAACCTTCTTAGGTACTGCCGTTCCCAATACAACGACAACATGTGTTCTTTTCCAAACCACAATGATCCACATGACCACACACACCCATGTGGGTGTGGTGATGCAACTTCGGTCACACTAGTGAAATATACAAAGAACCGGGTGCATTTTCATAAACATTTTTCCTCCATCTTTCTTTCAGCATCTTTTGTAAAATGAAAACCTTTTTCTTTCTCAAACTTATCTTGGTAGGTTAAACCTCACCAAGGTTTTATCATAAAACTCTTGTAAAACTTTTTCGGGGTCTTCCCATCCTATAGCTTTGCTTCGGCTAAAACAGGGTCTCTAAAGGTTTATGGTGTTATACACCATCTACCGTTCTAGGGCCAAATAGGTGTAGCAAAGGGGGTTGTACTTAGTAGTACACATGTGCAATGGTTTGGAGGAGCCAAGGCACTACCCGATATAGATCTTCATAATATAAAACAATGCAGTTTACATAAACAGTAGATAAAACAAGCATAAGTAAAATAGTAGGACATGGCTTATGAGAAAGAAGGTGACTTGCCTGATATCAGCAAACTAGAAATATATGTCCTTGGACTTCTTCTTAGAATACCATAATAACGACCAAAATTAATTATCTTCCTCTAGTCTTCGGTCTTCGATATAATCGTGATCTATCGTCGTCAGGGATCATACATGCAAGCAAACAAGGGCACAATCAACACAAGGCATACAAGAACTAATACAATTCAGCAAACAAACATACAACACATCATTCCATTCAGTAGGTTTTGATAACTCGAGATCATAGCATTTGGATATACTTTCATTGCTATTGCGGATTTGCCTTTGTGATGTATTTGTCAAATACCACCTAATGAAGGAGGTTTTGAACTAAGGCTTAGGTATGTATGATATAAATGCACAAAAATGTTATCTTCAGATAGGTATTGGAATAACAAGGCCAACAAAAGTGGTTTCATGATTTTATCAAGTTTCTATATTTAGTTATGATTTTTCTAGTGAAATAACCTCTAGCTTAGGTGAATAAATAACCAGAAAAGATTTGGAGCTCAAATAAGTTTGTCCTCGGAGGTTTTGCTATACTTTGGTGTTTAAGATTTTTGAGGGTTGGATTTATTTCAAAATATTTAACAGAATGCCCTTGGGAAATTCCCAAAGTCAGTTGTGCAATCAATTTGTCTTTTTCACTATATTTATTCTACAGTAGCATTTGATATGAAACCAAAGGCACATGTTAGGTATTTGACATATCTTTCTGCAGAAGTTGGAGTCACCCTTTTTGGAGTTACAGAACTATTGTTGTAAATTTATTGGTGAATTAACCATGCATAGAAATGTTTAATTCAAAGTAAATAAAAGAGATCTTACTAAATACTAGGCTCCTAGGGTTTGGTAGACTATATGTTTTAGGAATTATTAGACATGGAATTAGGTTAGTACCTATTTTTATTTGACCTAGAGAATTTCCTAGTTGCAGAAATGGTTTGTTTTTGTTATTTTTACCAGGGACAAACTAGGAAGCAATTTAATATGGGGACAGTGTGACATGCAAGGTATGAATAATACCTTACAGTACAAAAAGGATCCATTCCATTTGGAGTTGCAAAATTACCAGTAGGATTTAAGGAGTGTTTTAGATAGTTTCTGGCAATTGGTTTTATATATTTAATATGTACATGAACTGAGCTAACCAAAGGTACCGAATGTTTAATAAACATGTGGGGACCTAGGGAAATTTAGATTTGTTCTTTTCCAAATCACAATGATCCACATGACCACACACACTCAAGTGGGTGTGGGGATGCAACCTCTGTCACACTGGTGCTCCAATGCATGTGGCGGTTGCATTCCAGCATGTTCTAGGGCTTTCTAACCGTGGTTTGACACATGGAGTGCCATTGTATGTGTTATCTTCCAAACCACAATGATTCGCATGACAACACATACTCAAGTGGGTGTGGTGATGCATCCTCTGTCACACAGGTGCTCCAACGCATGTGGCGGTTACATTCCCACATGTTCTAGGGATTTCCGGCCATGGTTTACACATGGAATGTCATAGCATGTGTTCTTTTCCAAACCACAATGATCCACATGACCAAACACACTCAAGTGGGTGTGGTGATGCAACCTCTGTCACACATTTGCTCCATTGCATGTTGTGGTTGCATTCTAGGATGTTCTAGGTCTTTCTGACCATGGTATGACACAATGGAGTGTCATTTCACGTGTTCTTTTCCAAACCACAATGATCCACATGACCACACACACTCAAGTGGGTTTGGTGATTCAACGTCTATCACACTGGTGATCCATTGCATTCCAGCATGTTCTAGGGCTTTCTGACAAATGGTTTGACACAATGGAGTGTGATTGCATGTGTTCTTTTCCAAACCACAATGATCCACATGACCACACACACTCAAGTGGGTGTGGTGATGCAACCTCTGTCAAACTAGTGTTCTAGTGCATGTGGCGGTTGCATTCCAGCATGTTCTAGGATTTTTTGACCATGGTTTGACACATGGAGTGCCATTGCATTTGTTCTTTTCCAAGCCACAGTGATCCACATGACCACACACACTCAAGTGGGTGTGGTGATGCAACGTGTGTCACACATGTGCTCCATTACATGTGGTGGTTACATTCTAGCATGTTCTAGGTCTTTCTGACCATGGTTTAACACAATGGAGTGTCATTTCACGTGTTCTTTTCCAAAGCACAATGATCCACATGACCACAGACACTCAAGTGGGTGTGGTGATGCAACCTATGTCACACTGGTGCTCCATTGCATTCCAATGTTGCATTCCATCAAGTTCTAGGGTTTCTGACCATGGTTTGACACTATGGAGTGTCATTGCATGTGTTCTTTTCCAAATCACAATGATCCACATGACCACACACACTCAAATGGGTGTGGGGATGCAACCTCTGTCACACTGGTGTTCCAATGCATGTGGCGGTTGCATTCCAGCATGTTCTAGGGCTTTCTAACCGTGGGTTGACACATGGAGTGCCATTGTATGTGTTATATTCCAAACCATAATGATTCGCATGACAACACATACTCAAGTGGGTGTGGTGATGCATCCTCTGTCACACAGGTGCTCCAATGCATGTGGCGGTTACATTCCCACATGTTCTAGGGATTTCCGGCCATGGTTTACACATGGAATGTCATAGCATGTGTTCTTTTCTAAACCACAATGAGCCACATGACCACAAACAATCAGGTGGCAACCTCTGTCACACTGTTGCTCCATTGCTTGTGGCATTTGCATTCAAACATGTTCTAGGGCTTTCTGACCATGGTTTGACACATTTGGAGTGTCATTGCATGTGCTATTTTCCAAACCACAATGATCCACATGACCACACACACTCAAGTGGGTGTGGTGATGCAACCTCTGTCACACTGGTGCTCCATTGGATTCCAATTTTGCATTCCAGCATGTTTTAGGTCTTTCTGACCATGGTTTGACATGATGGAGTGTCATTGCATGTGTTATTTTCCAAACCACAATGATCCACATGACCACACACACTGAAGTGGGTGTGGTGATGCAACCTCTATCAAACTGGTACTCCATTGGATTCCAATTTTGCATTCCAGCATGTTCTACGGCTCTGTGACCATGGTTTGACACATGGAGTGTCATTGTATGTGTTTTTCGGAATGCGGAGGAAATCGGTAATCGTTAACTGCTCGGTCGGCCCCGGGGTAACGATAAATCGGAATTCGGATGATTAACTGATTTACTCGGTCGGCTATTAATCGGTATAACCTATACAACTTAGCAACTAAAACACGTGTATATAAGAAAGAAATAGTATATGGGCATTTATATGGCCGATCCTACTTATCCAGAGCCCAAAATCCCACTTAAACACATACGCTTCTCCTCTCTGACCTAATCTTCAAGGTCACAATGATCCGCATGACTACACACATCAAGTGGGTGTGGTGATGCAGCCTCTGTCACACAGGTGCTCCATTGCATTCCAATGTTGCATTTTAGCATGTTCTGGTGCTTTCTGACCATGGTTACATGGAGCATCATTGCATTTGTTTTTTTCCAAACCACAATGATCCACATGACCACACACACTCAAGTGGGTGTGGTTATGCAACCTCTGTCACACTGGTGCTCTAATGCATGCGGCGGTTGCATTCCATAATGTTCTAGGGCTTTCTGACCATCGTTTGACACATTTGGAGTGTCATTGTACGTGTTATTTATCAAACCACAATGATTCACATGACAACACACACTGAAGTGGGTGTGGTGATGAAGCCTCTGTCACACAGGTGCTCCAATGCATGTGGCGGTTGCATTCCCACATGTTCTAGGGCTTTCTGAACATGGTTTGACACATTTGGAGTGTCATTACATGTGTTATTTTACAAACCACAATGATCCACATGACCACACACACTCAAGTCGGTGTGGTGATGCAACCTTTGTCACACCGGTGCTCCATTGGATTCCAATGTTGCATTCCCGCATGTTCTAGGGCTTTTTGACCATGGTTTAACACATGGATTGTCATTTTATGTGTTATTTTTCCAAACCACAATGATCCGCATGACCACACACACTCAAGTGGGTGTGGTGATGCAGCCTCTGTCACACAGGGACTTCAATGCATGTGGCGGTTGCATTCCCGCATGTTCTAGGGATTTCTGACCATGGTTTGACACATGGAGTTTCATTGAATGTGTTCTTTTCCAATCCACAATGAGGCACATGACCACACACACTCAAGTGGCTATGGTGATGCAATCTTTGTCACATTGTTGCTCCATTGCATGTGGCAGTTGCATTCAAACATGTTCTAGGGCTTTCTGACCATGGTTTGACACATTTTTAGTGTCATTGCATGTGTTATTTTCCAAACCACAATGATCCACATGACCACACATACTCAATTAGGTGTGGTGATCCAACCTCTATCACACTGGTGCTCCATTAGATTCCAATGTTGCATTCCAGCATGTTCTAGGGATTTTTGACCATGGTTTGACACATGCACTGTCATTGCATGTGTTATTTTCCAAACCACAATGATCCAAATGACCACACACACACACTCAAGTTGGTGTGGTGAAGCAACCTCTTTTCGACACCATAATGATCCACATGACCACAAACACTCAAGTGGGTTTGGTGATGCAACCTCTATCACACATGTGCTCCATTCCATGTGGTGGTTGCATTCCACCATGTTGTAAGTCTTTCTAACCATGGTTTGACACAATGGAGTGTCATTGCATGTGTTCTTTACCAAACCAAAATGATGCACATGACCACACACACTCAAGTGGGTGTGGTTATGCAACCTCGGTCACACTAGTGCTCCATTCGATTCCAATGTTTCATTCTAGCATTTTCTAGGGCTTTTTGACCATGGTTTGATACATGGAGTGTCATTGCATGTGTTATTTTCCAAACCACAATGATCCACATGACCACACACACTCAAGTGGGTGTGGTGATGCAACATCTGTCACACTGGTTCTCCATTGCATTCCAATGTTAGATTCTAGCATGTTCTAGGGCTTTTTGACCATGGTTTGACACATGGAGTGTCATTGCATTTGTTTTTTTCAATACCACAATGATCCACATGACCACACACACTCAAGTGGGTGTTTTGATGCAACCTCTATCACACACGTGCTCCATTCCATGTGGTGGTTGCATTCCAGCATGTTCTAGGTCTATCAAACCATGGTTTGACACAATGGAGTGTCATTTCATGTGTTATTTTCCAAACCATAATGATCCACATGTCCACACACACTCAAGTGGCGGTTGCATTATAGCATTTTCTAGGGCTTTCTAACCATGGTTTGACACATGGAGTGTCATTGTATGTGATATTTTCCAAACCACAATGATTCGCATGACAACACACAGTCAAGTGGTTGTGGTGATGCAGCCTCTGTCACATAGGTGCTCCAATGCATGTGGCGCTTGCATTCCCACATGTTCTAGGGATTTCTGACCATGGTTTACACATGGAGTGTCATTGCATGTGTTCTTTTCCAAACCACAATGAGCCACATGACCATAAACAATCAAATGGCTATGGTGATGCAACCTCTCTCACACTGTTGCTCCAATGCATGTGGCAGTTGCATTCCAGCATGTTCTAGGGCTTTTGACCATGGTTTGACACATTTTGAGTGTCATAGCATGTGTTTTGTCCAAACCACAATGATCCACATGACCACACACACTGAAGTGGGTGTGGTGATGCAACCTCTGTCACACTGGTGCTCCATTGGATTCCAATGTTGCATTCCAGCATGTTCTAGGGCTCTTTCAGCATGGTTTGACACATGGAGTGTCATTGTATGTGTTTTTTCCAAACCACAATGATCTGCATGACTACACACACTCAACTAGGTGTGGTGATGGAGCCTTTGTCACACAGGTGCTCCATTGCATTCCAATGTTGCATTCTAGCATGTTCTAGTGCTTTTTGACCATGGTTTGACACATGGAGCGTCATTGCATTTGTTCTTTTCAAAACCACAATGATCCACATGACCACACACACTCAAGTGGGTGTGGTGATGCTACCTCTGTCACACTGGTGCTCCAATGTATGTGGCGGTTGCATTCCATAATGTTCTAGGGCTTTCTGACCCTAGTTTGAGACATGGAGTGTCATTGTATGTGTTATTTTCCAAACCACAATGATTCGCATGACCACACACACTCAAGTGGGTGTAGTGGTGAAGCCTCAGTCACACAGGTGCTCCAATGCATGTGGTGGTTGCATTCCCACATGTTCTAGGGCTTTCTAACCATGGTTTGACACATTTGGAGTGTCATTGCATGTGTTATTTTCCAAACCACAATGATCCACAGGACCACACACATTCAAGTGGGTGTGGTGAGGCAACCTTTGTCACACCGGTGCTCCATTGGATTCCAATGTTGCATTCTCGCATGTTCTAGCGCTTTTTGACCATGATTTAACACATGGAGTGTCATTGTATGTGTTCTTTTCCAAACCACAATGATCCGCATGACCACACACACTCAAGAGGGTGTGGTGATCCAGCCTCTGTCACAAAGGTGCTCTAATGCATGTGGAGGTTGCATTCCCGCATGTTCTAGGGATTTCTGACCATGGTTTGACACATTTTGAGTGTCATTGCATGTGTTCTTTTCCAAACCACAATGATCCACATGACCCACACACTCAATTAGGTGTGGTGATGCAACATCTGTCACACAGGTGCTCCATTGGATTCCAATGTTGCATTCCAGCATGTTCTAGGGCTTTTTGACCATGGTTGGACACATGGAGTGTCATTGCATGTGTTATTTTCCAAACCACAATTATCCACATGACCACACACACTCAAGTGGGTGTGGTGATGCAACCTATGTCACACTGGTGCTCCATTGCAGTCCAATGTTGCATTCCAGCATGTTGTAGGGCTTTTTGACCATGGTTTGACACATGGAGTGTCATTGCATTTGTTCCTTTCAAAACCATAATGATCCACACGACCACACACACACTCAGGTGGGTGTGGTGATGCAACATCTGACACACTGGTGCTCCATTGCATTCCAATGTTGCATTCCAGCATGTTCTAGGGTTTTTTGACCATGGTTTGACACATGGAGTGTCATTGCATTCGTTCTTTTCAAAACCACAATGATCCACATGACCACACACACTCAAGTGGGTGTGTTGATGCAACCTCTATCACAGATGTGCTCCATTCCATGTGGTGGTTGCATTCCAGCATGTTCTAGGTCTTTCTAACCATGGTTTGACACAATGGAGTGTAATTGCATGTGTTCTTTTCCAAACCACAATGATCCACATGACCACACACCCTCAAATGGGTGTGGTTATGCAACCTCTATCACACTAGTGCTCCAATGCATGTGGCAGTTGCATTCCAGCATGTTCTAGGGTTTTCTAACCATGGTTTGACACATGGAGTGTCAATGTATGTGTTATTTTCCAAACCACAATGATTCGCATGACAACACATACTCAAGTGGGTGTGGTGATGCAGCCTCTGTCACACAGGTCCTCCAATGCATGTGGAGGTTGCATTCCCACATGTTCTAAGGATTTCCGACCATGGTTTACACATGGAGTGTCATTACATGTGTTCTTTTCCAAACCACAATGAGCCACATGACCACAAATAATCAAGTGGCTATGGTGATGCAACCTCTATCGCACTGTTGCTCCATTGCATGTGGCAGTTGCATTCAAACATGTTCTAGGGCTTTCTGACCATGGTTTGACACATTTGGAGTGTCATTGCATGTCTTATTTTCCAAACCACAATGATCCACATGACCACACACACTGAAGTGGGTGTGGTGATGCAACCTCTATCACACTGGTGCTCCATTGGATTCCAATGTTGCATTCCAGCATGTTCTAGGGCACTTTGAGCATGGTTTGACACATGGAATGTCATTGTATGTGTTTTTTCCAAACCACAATGATCCGCATGACTACACGCACTCAAGTAGTTGTGGTTATGGAGTCTTTGTCACACAGGTGCTCCATTGCATTCCAATGTTGCATTCTAGCATGTTCTAGTGCTTTTTGATGACACATGGAGTGCCATTGCATTTGTTTTTTTCCAAACCACAATGATCCACACACACACTCAATTGGGTGTGGTGATGTAACCTCTATCACACATGTGCTCCATTCCATGTGGTGGTTGCATTCCAGCATGTTTTAGGTCTTTCTGACCATGGTTTGACATGATGGAGTGTCATTGCATGTGTTCTTTTCCAAACCAGAATGATCCACATGACCGCACACACACAAGTGGGTATGGTGATGCAACCTTTGCCATGCAGGTGCTCCATTGAATGTGGCGGTTGCATTCCAGTATGTCCTAGGGCTTTCTGACCATGGTTTGACACATGGAGTGTCATCGTATGTGTTCTTTTACAAACAACAATGATCCAGATGACCAAACACACTCAAGTGGGTGTGGTGATGCAACCTCTATCATGCAGGTGCTCCATTACATGTGGTAGTTGCATTCTAGTATGTTCTAGGGCTTTCTGACCATGGTTGACACATGGAGTGTCATTGCATGTGTCGAGGGGATGACCTCTGGATACCCCAACCGAATAAGAACTATGGCAGTCGGTTCGTGTCCGGCTGGTTGAGCGTAGCCGGACAGGAGCATGTCATACCGGCTACTCTACGGTAGCCGGAACCACGAGGAGTAGCAAGGCACGGGACCGGCTACATCAGTGTAGCCTGACTCAATCAGGAGGACAGAGCGACGTGCTGCACAGTGCGCGGTATGCCCTGGTACGATGACAAGACTCGCAACTACACCGCCGTACCAAAGACTTAGTTGGGTGACGCGGGAACAGTGGCCAGATGCTGACGACAGGCTCGCACGGCTTTCACTGTACCCATGATGACCCTACCGCATGTACTCTGATGGGATGTAAGTGTACCGGATATTGTAGATGACCAGCCGGCTGGGACCCGCATGTGGGGCCCGCCAGCCGGACTGGCCAGTGAGACCATTGCCTCTCCTCCTATATAAGGAGAGGCAAGGTTCTCGTAGCAACGGTTGGTCTCAGTGCATTTATGGTGGTAGCTAGAGAATACAGCTCAAGGAGCGATTGTAGCCCGTATACTACTCATAGTCAGATCGGCAGGAGTAGGAGCTTTACCTCACCACGAGGGCTCCGAACCTGGGTACTTCCTGTGACTCGCCACACTTGCTTGTATCCAATCCTGCCTGCGGACACCGTCGAGAGCTTCCCTGCTAGTCTCCACACCTCTATCTAACCTTCTTAGGTACTGCCGTTCCCAATACAACGACAACATGTGTTCTTTTCCAAACCACAATGATCCACATGACCACACACACCCATGTGGGTGTGGTGATGCAACTTCGGTCACACTAGTGCTCCATTGCATTCCAATGTTACATTCCAACATGTTCTATGGCTTTCTGACCATGGTTTGACACAATGGAATGTCATTGCATGTGTTCTTTTCCATACCACAATGATCCACATGACCACACACACTCAAGTTGTGGGGCCCCCAGATTAAGCCTCCGAGAATCCATGTTATGCATAAACCACGATCCCATGATCAGTTAGTCGTGGCACATAACTAACAAGTATCAAAGTAAACAACTATTACTTAAGCGGGCACATGTCATACGTTGCATGCCATTATGGCTACATCACTAATCATCAGTGGAAATTCATCAAGCGTAGAGCCCGAGCCATGCCTTAACCTACAGGCAACTGACTAGGAGAATGTCTTAGCTCGCATAGACATCAACTTCATCATCTTCTCGATATCTTACCAAGTTAATAGCCAGGTATAATGCTAGGGAGTAGTTTGAATGTACTCGCAACCCATCTTAAAATAATAACAATAAGAAGATATGCAATATAGTTGTGGTAGTAGGAGGGCTCCAAGAGAAGTTCTTTTCTAAAAATCGTTTCTCTTGTAGATATAGCATCTACAAATATTTGTTGAAAACTTCTGTAAAACAATTTGGAAACCTTTTTGAAAAGTTTTGGAAAACACTAGTATTGGCTCACCCATTTGTTTCTTCCTTCCGGTCATCCCATGAACAAACTCCTTTCCTTCCTTTCCGACCATCCCATGGTCAAATCATGTATCCTTTCCGACCATCCCATGGTCAAAACATTTCCAAAGCCATTGCTTTTCCGAAATACTTTTTGAAAACAAAACCAACACTGCTCTATAGTAGTTTGTCCAATCGTCCATAACCGCGGACACGGCTATTCGAATAGATTTACACTCTACAGAGGTTGTACACTTTACCTGCACCATTCGGGTATCCTTCCCTGATCACCTACGGATGATGGGTCGAATAACCAATCAGGACTCTCAGGATGCTACTCTAGTATAGGCCCTACCCTATGAGTTGTTCCTCTCAACGCCGGGACGTCGGGGCCACAGACCAACCGGAGTGCATTCCGACTCCTCCAGAGTGGGCACTTTCAATGAGAGGCTCATAGTATCGCCCGGTCAGTCGCATGGGTGATCTTGCTTCCTCTAGGTGACTGTGTAATAGTTGACAATTTTTGTAAAGGAACCCCAGGATTAGAGGGAGATGATCCCTTATAAGCAGTTGCGAGAATTCCCACACCAGATTAGCAAACTTCAAGTCCAACCCTAGCCCATTCCAGAGTAGTGTGGTTGCATGGGTTAAGTTGTTATAGTGAAATATACAAAGAACCGGGTGCATTTTCATAAACATTTTTCCTCCATCTTTCTTTCAGCATCTTTTGTAAAATGAAAACCTTTTTCTTTCTCAAACTTATCTTGGTAGGTTAAACCTCACCAAGGTTTTATCATAAAACTCTTGTAAAACTTTTTCGGGGTCTTCCCATCCTATAGCTTTGCTTCGGCTAAAACAGGGTCTCTAAAGGTTTATGGTGTTATACACCATCTACCGTTCTAGGGCCAAATAGGTGTAGCAAAGGGGGTTGTACTTAGTAGTACACATGTGCAATGGTTTGGAGGAGCCAAGCCACTACCCGATATAGATCTTCATAATATAAAATAATGCAGTTTACATAAACAGTAGATAAAACAAGCATAAGTAAAATAGTAGGACATGGCTTATGAGAAAGAAGGTGACTTGCCTGATATCAGCAAACTAGAAATATATGTCCCTGGACTTCTTCTTAGAATACCATAATAACGACCAAAATTAATTATCTTCCTCTAGTCTTCGGTCTTTGATATAATCGTGATCTATCGTCGTCAGGGATCATACATGCAAGCAAACAAGGGCACAATCAACACAAGGCATACAAGCACTAATACAATTCAGCAAACAAACATACAACACATCATTCCATTCAGTAGGTTTTGATAACTCGAGATCATAGCATTTGGATATACTTTCATTGCTATTGCGGATTTGCCTTTGTGATGTATTTGTCAAATACCACCTAATGAAGGAGGTTTTGAACTAAGGCTTAGGTATGTATGATATAAATGCACAAAAATGTTATCTTCAGATAGGTATTGGAATAACAAGGCCAACAAAAGTGGTTTCATGATTTTATCAAGTTTCTATATTTAGTTATGATTTTTCTAGTGAAATAACCTCTAGCTTAGGTGAATAAATAACCAGAAAAGATTTGGAGCTCAAATAAGTTTGTCCTCGGAGGTTTTGCTATACTTTGGTGTTTAAGATTTTTGAGGGTTGGATTTATTTCAAAATATTTAACAGAATGCCCTTGGGAAATTCCCAAAGTCAGTTGTGCAATCAATTTGTCTTTTTCACTATATTTATTCTACAGTAGCATTCTATATGAAACCAAAGGCACATGTTAGGTATTTGACATATCTTTCTGCAGAAGTTGGAGTCACCCTTTTTGGAGTTACAGAACTATTGTTGTAAATTTATTGGTGAATTAACCATGCATAGAAATGTTTAATTCAAAGTAAATAAAAGAGATCTTACTAAATACTAGGCTCCTAGGGTTTGGTAGACTATATGTTTTAGGAATTAATAGACATGGAATTAGGTTAGTACCTATTTTTATTTGACCTAGAGAATTTCCTAGTTGCAGAAATGGTTTGTTTTTGTTATTTTTACTAGGGACAAACTAGGAAGCAATTTAATATGGGGACAGTGTGACATGCAAGGTATGAATAATACCTTACAGTACAAAAAGGATCCATTCCATTTGGAGTTGCAAAATTACCAGTAGGATTTAAGGAGTGTTTTAGATAGTTTCTGGCAATTGGTTTTATATATTTAATATGTACATGAACTGAGCTAACCAAAGGTACCGAATGTTTAATAAAACATGTGGGGACCTAGGGAAATTTAGATTTGTGCGTTCAGAGTTTTTTAGCATTTTTGAAATGATTTAAACTAAATGCGTAGATCTAGATCTGGAAAAAATGAATATAAATAGAGAAAAGGGATTGGAGTGATATGGGCTGGAATTGATCAGGGAAACATAGCACCGGGACGGACCATTTGCTGCCGAGGCGCGCGGAACGGGACACGTTCAAACGCTCCCCGCCGGGCCCGGTCGTCATCGAGCGAGAGGGGGCCAAGGGGTATCGGTCGCGGTGGGCCGTTCGATTACAAGGGGAATCGATGGCTCGCGGCCGTCGTCTTCCTGTGCGTGGTGGCGTCAGGCTGAAACCCTAGAGGCGAGTGGGGGCAGCGCAGGGGTCACCCGGGGGAAGTTTCCGGCGAAGAGGAGGATGCAGAGTGATGCGGTGCAGGCCGTCAACTCCGGAGAGGCGCGACATCACAGGATTTGGAGCTCAAAGCTTGCTCGCGTGACGGCAGCCGCGGATGGCGTTCGGGAGCTCGCCAGGGATGCTTATAGGGGAATGCATGTTGCAAAAGAGGGCAGGGTTAGGATGTTCTCGACTCAGCAGTGACGCGCAAGTAGAGAGAGAGCAGAGGGTGCGTGGATCGATGAGGTACCTCACCTTGGCTCGTAGCACTTTGGGAGGTCAGTGGCGGCGAGCACTGAGGCGTTCTTGCACGGAGATGGGAGTGGTTTTGTATGCAGATGAGCTAGGTAAGCTCAGGAGGGTGACATGCAAGGGAGATGAACGAGGGGCGAGTACCATGAGTGTATCTTGGAAATGACCGATAGGCGTTCTCTCTCTTATCCTAGCCAGGATAGAGAAAGGGAGGGGAAGTAGGGCTCGAGGGTGGTGAGTGGGAGCGAGAGGAGTGACATGAGGACGGTGGGGAACGGGGTACTGGCCTCTAGCCTTATAACCCGAAGGTGAGGCTAATGGTGGACTTGTTCCATGGGGAGGTATGGGGAGAGGTGGTGAGTGGGGATTGGGCCTTTGGGCGGTGAAGATGGGTGTTGTGGAGCCTAGGGTTGAGCAGGGGTCAGAGAGAGGGTGGTAGCAGTGTTAAAAGAATTTTGTCTTGGTGTGCTTGTCGGTAACATCCCAAAACTTCAATCCAAGCTTATCAAGATCAAATCAACCAAAAATGGGGTTAACAAAAACTTTTCCAAATTTAAAATGAAAGCATTCATATATGTGTGCATTTAAAATAGGAGTTGTTTTAATTGCCATGATTGAGTGATCCAATGCTTGTAAAATGTTTCTTAGGTGATTTAAACATCATCTACATCTTTCCCAAACTTTTCCTAATGAAAATCAAATCAAAAAGATTTAAAAAGGAGGAATGGTCATTTTGGCCATTTTAATCCACTACACTACTTTGAGTGTTCCTAGCACTCATTTCTAAACAGAAAAAATTCTTGATCTTTGTACCCCTTGCTAGTACACATAATGAGGTACCAAGGCCCACCTTTTGATTTGCTAATTTTACTTATTTTAAATAGCATTTGAAAATTGAATCTAATGCATATGCATAGATCACCCCTATTTCAAAACCCATCTTTTTGAGCTCCACTTTAAAAACCCTTACAACCAGAGACTACCTAGCACTAGTGGAGATCACTCAAAAAATTTGAAACCAAAATTCAAAACTTTTTATCTTGCGGCCATTTCATCAAACACTTGGCAGACAGATTTCAAACAAAACACATTTCACTATTTCAAACAGTATTCTGGCCAAACTTGTCTCCCATTTGGCCCCTCTTTACTCCCTTTTTCTCTCAAGGATCTCGCAAAGCCATTTAAACCCACTCCCTACCCCCTAGCTGCACTTCCATGCCATGTCGAGCACCCTCTCGCCGGCAGACCGTGCACTCGCCGCAGCAGCCCTCTCCAGCCTCTCTCTCCATGTCTAGGAGGTAGCTCACACCTCACCGCCACCCTCTGTCCCCTACCCGAGCCCAGCCTTGTAGTGGACCACCGAGGAAAGCCTGCGCCCAGTGCCACCGCACCATGCCGATGCTGCCCCCAGAGCGCGTTCTGTCCCCGCTCGCACATACCACCCCTTGGCCACAGCCCGCGCCCGCCGCTCCGCCACGACCTGGAGAACACCCCAGACACCCCCGCTGGCCGCCCAACGCCTCACAGCCACCGCTCGCCATGGACACCGCCGCCTCTACCTCTCAGAGCGCCACCTCGCCCAGACCGCATGCCACCGCCCCTACACCCGCATTCAATGCCTAGAGCACCGCCAGGGAACCGCACGTTGATCGCCACCCGCAGCCATGCCTCTACCCCGCCGTAGCCATGTCGCCATCGTCGCCTGCCCATCCCGCTCGGTCTCACCGTCGGGCCTATAAAAGGAGCCCTCCCCAGCCTCTTCTATCCACACCACTCCACTCCCCTCACCTCTCTGAACCTCACCCACCTCTAGCCGGAGCAAGGCGAGCTCTGCCTCGCTGGAATTGGAGCCGGAGCAGCCGCGGCAGGAGGAGAAGGGCGTCGCTGATTGCGACCACCCCAAGCTCCGCCGCAACCGCGCCTCGCCTCACCATCCTCTTCCACTTTGTTTTCCCACCTCGCCGACCCCGCTGGAGCCCTGGTACGTCCCCAGCAGACCCCCACCGAGCCGCTAGGGTTCGAGCTCGCCGGCGACCTGTTCGCCGTCGACGATGACCCTCAGCCGTAGATTCCCCTTCTAATCCTACGGCTCAGAGCGCGCATACCGTTTCGCGTGTTAAGTGCCGCTGACAAGCGGGACCCCCTTGTCAGTTGAGCCCCACGCCGCGGAGCGCCACTAGGCCGGCCCAAGTCTTTTCCCGCGCTAGCCCACCCGTTCAAATCTGGATTTTTTCTTTTTAGTTAAATCTAGTTTCTGTCCACTATTTTAAAATTCAATTTTGGGAGTTTGACAAATCCAAATTGCATGAAACAAATTTTTCCTGAAAGGTATTAAGATGATCTATCCAAGCCCGTTGGATTTAATTCAATTAGAGTTATATATCTCTCCTAATAAAAATTAGAAGACAGAAGCATTTGCAACTTGCAACATTTTTATAAAATCAACCAAGTTAGCTTTTGAGTTGATTCCAACTCTCAAAAATCACATTTCATCATATCTATCTAAATATGTAATAATATTAAGGTTTACATGCAGTGACTTTGGACTAGTACCAAAATAATGCTATATAGGCATTTCTAGTCACTTTAAATCATTAAATAATGAACTTAAACCAAAGTAATATTGAGCCAACCTTTAATTCTCATTCCCATGTGTTAATATATGTGGTGATGACATGTGTCCACATGATCCCATATCTTAAGTGGTGAATATTAAATCTTAGTTAATTTTTCAATGAGCAGAAATTACTTTTCTATAATAAAAAGAAGGAAACTATGGAATTCAACTTGTGATGCTTGTGATGATAATAGATCATCAAATGTGTGTCTTAGAATGCTACTTAGCCTAGTTAAGTATTGTTTGGTGATTGTGCACTCCCTATGTATTTATAGACGATAGTACCGACCAAGCTTTCGAGGAGGAGTTCTACCAAGAAGAAGAAGAAGAAGAAAACTTCAACCACTGCAACAACCAAGGCAAGCTACTATTAGCAAGCTAGCACTATCTAAGTGCAAGCCACCATTAACAGTGCAAGCTAACACTTGCAAGTTTAGTGCTTAGCAAACTAGAATCTAACTAGATGGTTTAGCAAAGATGCCTTAAGCATGCTTTGATCACACCCTTTTTTTACTATTAGTTCCCCAAGTCTTAGTTACAAGTTTTACTCCCTTAGTTTACACCAAGTTCTTACTTGTTTTGAAGGTAGCATAAAAAGTATAAAACTTGACCTATTTTAGAAACCTTTAGATGTCATTCTATGGCATGAGATTGAACCCATCTTTTCCACCTTAGTGAACACTCTTAACTTAGTAGTTTAGCGTAGATCAAAAACATGAGTCACTTTATATGGGAACACTTGGTGAAAATGAATTATGAAAACCTTGGAATGATGAGTCATTCTATTGAGATGTTTTGACATGTGTTGAGAAAACACAAATGGTTGATGATGATGAAAATGTTGAGGCATGAGCCTTAACCCTTTTATAAAACTGATGGTTGTATTCGGATGCGATACCATTCCAAACTTACCGTACAACCACACTACCTGAATTGAGTAAGGCTTAGCTGGAAATTTATATGCATTAGTATTAGTTCCCTCACGGGAGAGGTCTGAGCTGAGGCTACCTCTCATGATGTCCACCAATGCAGTGCCCAAGATGACTGATGGTCATGGTTGGGAGGTCATGCTCATAGGAGAGGTGCTTATTCTAGGGTGTGTAAAGGGAAGGTTATGTTTGATTATCTGCATACTAAGTATGATGATTCAGGGTTATCCCTGACAGATGTATTGAATCTTGTGGTGAAAGTGTACCACCTCTGCAGAGTGTCAAACTATTCGAATAGCCACGTCCGCAGTTATGGACAGTTGGAATGGCCATACTGTTTCGTTGTCAGATGTTTTCTAAATACTTTGAAAAGTATGATGAATCTTGACTTGACCACAACAGGGTTGTGTTATGACAATAGATTCCCAACTTAAATGATTCTAGGACTTTACTTTATCTTTCTTTGCTTCTGAACTCAGCTTAGGTTTCAAACTTAACTTTATAGTTAAACTTAGAGTTAGCACTTTAACTTAGAATTATACTACTTGTTAGTGGTAGTTTGCGAGTACTTAAAGAGTACTCATGGCTTTTGTCCCTGGCTATTATCATGGCCAGACTATGGAGGAGACTATCAAGATGATGGCCAACAGGACGGCTATGATAACTAGGACTATCTTCCTTCGTCAGCATTGCATGTGCCCCTGAAGATGGACCCCACCGCTACGCTTATCTTTTATTTCCGCTGCTTGTTGTATTAAGACAGGATCGTGAGATCCTTATTTGTGTAAGACCTTATGTATGGTTTGTAATGGATGATGTACTGTGATATCCAATCCGTTATGTCTCGCAAAAATAGTAATCCTGGGATTGTGAGGTATGGCATAACGGGCATCTGGGATTAAAAATCCGGGTGTTGACATTGTCTCCTCTCCTTGTCTTGCTTCTAAGCATAATAAAACAATGGTCTAGGGTGTTGCTACAGTGGGCTACAATGCTGGTTGACTTGAGGTGTCCTGGTGCTGTAGTGGACTGCTAGACAAGTTTGAAACAGGTTTGGTGGGGTTTAGATTATAGTTTTAGATTTTGTCAAAACCTTTCCATAATGGTGATCATGAAGAGACTTTAGAAAGTTGACCTTAGCAAGATGGGGAAATGATACTGGTAGCTAGATATGGCTAAGGCACATATCTAAGAATTCTTTGAGAATTTTCGGAGTAATTTAGATCCTCATTTTATCAATTATTTAAAAAGTGCTGAAGTGGTTTCTAGAAGCTCATTTCATATTTTTACATTGGCCATGGTTAGTTTTTGTTGTGAGAGGGTCCTAGATAGGATTACCCACTTAGGAGAATTTTGCTAACTTGGCAAGATGGGGAAATGATACTGGTAGATAGATATGGCTAAGGCACATCTCTAAGAATTATTTGAGATTTTTCTAAGTAATTTAGATCCTCATTTTATCAATTATTTAAAAAGTGTTGAAGTGGTTTCTATAAGCTCATTTGATATTTTTACATTGTACATGGTTACTTTTGTTGTGAGATGGTCCTATATAGGATTACCCACTTAGGAGAATTTTTCCAAGATTTATTGAAGGATAGAAGTATTTAGTTTATTTATTTTCTTATTTCTGCCATTTAGGAAAAAAGGCAAAAATAAATAATAAAGAATCTCAAAATATGTATTTTTTAGATGAGGATGTAGGATATGATATATAGGAATCAAGTGTGCCTTGATTTGGCAAAGTCGTTTGGAGAAAACAAACTTGCCTTTATAGGAAAGATTTTGAGAAATTTGCAAGGAATGGAATTTAAATAGTTTTAGGTTCCCAATAATTATGGGAATTATTTGGCAAATGGTTTTATTCAAGGTGTATGATGTCAACTTGAAGTATCTATCATTTTCAACCTTGAATCTGCAAAAATGGACTTGGTTTTGGAAAAGAACAATGATTAGAGGATCTAGGGCATTGATATTTTTATGCCACCTAAACTTGGTTGGATTAGGGAACTCAGAGCTCACCTTAATGCAAGGGATATATGGAGGGATAGACCAAGTGATGTAGATCACCATGGTAGAGAGGTTTGAGGTTGATCATGGTTGGTCTCTCCAAAGATTTATTCCAAACTTTGAATAAAATTAGGGTGCCAAAACAAGTTATTAAGTAGCCTTCAAAACCTTGTGGGTTTTGGAAGCACAAGGATCCAATTGGAACAAGTGAAGTAGTATTTTATATAACTTCATGAGTAGAATATATTCATGCAAAGAGTTGGACAAAAGAAGATAGTATGGAGATGTGAGCTACTTCCAAACTAGGCTGGTTGATAAGATTTGCATGAATCATTATATTCTTGCCTGCAAAACCATCAACAACAAGTGGGTTAAAATATTATCTAGCTAGGGGAAAGAGTGGGCCTTAGTAGTCCATAGGATGTCCTATAAGATGGTTCAAGTGCATTACCAAAACTGCAGAAGGAGTGGAAACGAGGGAGACTCAAAGATGTGATATTGTTAACAATTTTCCAGACTTTGTCATATTTTGGTAGATTTGGGGATTTGACTAGAATGTAAGAGAGTATGGTTTTGATATGATTTAAGGTAACAAAGCATCATCAAATGGATGATGTTGAAGTGTAGCTCGAGTATAAAGGACCCATGCTTGATATTGGTCTTCATTGACTTGAAAGCTTCTAGAAGGAATAACTTCAGAAGTGACCTGGTTAATGGTTTTAGATGTGCACCTAGTGGCTAGGGATCAGATCCATCTTTGTGAACTTGCTTAGGGTGAATATGATTGGATTAGTTAGATGCTAGAGTAGGATCCCTTATGGTAGCTCATTTAGTTCCTAAGCAAACAATTCAAACAACAGATCAAGGCAACTCATCTTACAAGCAAAACAGTCTACTACTAGGGTTACCATCAAGCTTAGCTTGAGGTAAGGATGGGTATTTTGAAAGCTTGGAGTTTTAAAAATGTGAGAGTCCTTGGTATATCTACCAATGGTAGAATTCAAAAAGATTTATAAAAATGTTTTGGAAAACCTAGAGATAAGAGTAGTTGAAAGTTCTGTCTTGAGAACATAAGTATATTATATAGTATAAATCTTCATGGTTTGGTAAATAGAAGCTACTAAATAGATAGGGTTGCAAAGGCATCTTATCTCATGTTTTTGAAATGCCAAAACATTTGAGAATATGTAAAAATGAGCCAAGACAGATTTGTTAAATAGCTCTTGATCAACTTATGTTGAGGTAAGGAGTATATCGTCTGTTATACAATTAGATACGTAAGTACAGACAAACACAAGTAAACATTGCATCACTAAACAAGAAAAAGTATTTGTTTCCCCTAATTTTTGCATTCTGGACAACGAATCAGGGTCGCTGAAATTGGGATGTTACACAAGTGGGTGTGGTGATGCAATCTCTATCACACTGGTGCTCCATTGCATGTGGTAGTTGCATTACAACATCTTCTAGGGCTTTCTAACCATGGTTTGATACAATGGAGTGGAATTGCATGTGTTCTTTTTCAAACCACAATGATCCACATGCCCACACACACTCAAGTGGGTGTGGTGATGCAACCTCTATCACACAGGTGCTCCAATGCATGTGGCGGTTGCATTCCCGCTTGTTCTAGGGATTTCCGACCATGGTTTGGCACATGGAGTGTCATTGCATGTGTTCTTTTCCAAACCACAATGAGCCACATGACCACACACACTCAAGTAGCTATGGTGATGCAACCTCTGTCACACTGTTGCTCCATTGCATGTGGCAGTTGCATTCAAGGATGTTCTAGGGCTTTTTGACCATCGTTTGACACATTTCGAGTGTCATTGCAAGTGTTGTTTTTCCAAACCTCAATGATCCACAATACCACACACACTCAAGTGGGTGTGCTGATGCAATCTCCCTCACGCAGGTGCTCCATTACATGTGGCAATTGCATTCCAGCATGTTCTAGAGCTTTCTGGCCATGGTTTGACACATAGAGTGCCATTGTATGTGTTATTTTCCAAACCAATATGATCCACATGACCACACACAGTCAACTGGGTGTCGTGATGCAACCTCTGTCACACTGGTGCTCCATTCCATGTGGGCTTTCTACCATGGTTTGACACATTTGGAGTGATATTACATCTGTTCTTTTCCAAACCACAATGAGCCACATGACCACACACACTCAAGTGGGTGTCGTGGTGCAACCTCTGTCACACTGGTACTCCATTGCATGTGGCAGTTGCATCCCAGTATGTTCTAGGGCTTTTGACAATGATTTGACACATGGAGTGTCATTTCATGTGTTCTTTTCCAAACCAAAATGATCCACATGACCACACACACTCAAGTGGGTGTTGTTACGCAACCTCTGTCACACTGGTGCTCCATTGGATTCCAATGTTGCATTCCAACATGTTCTAGGGCTTTTTAAACCTTGGTTTGATACATGGAGTGTGATTGGATGTGTTATTTCCAAAACCATAATGATCCACATGACCACACACACTCAAGTGGGTGTGGTGATACAACCTCTATCACACTGGTGCACCATTGCATTCCAATGTTGCATTCAGCATGTTAGAGGGATTTTTGACTATGGTTTGACACATGTAGTGTCATTGCATTTGTTCTTTTCCAAACCACAATGATCCACATGATAACACCCACTCAAGTGGGTGTGATGATGCAACTGCTATCACACATGTGCCCCATTTCATGTGGTGGTTGCATTCCAGCATGTTGTAGGTCTTTCTGACCATGTTTTGACACAATGGAGTGTCATTTCATGTGTTCTTTTCCAAACCACAATGATCGACATGATCACACACACTCAAGTGGGTGTGGTGATGCAACCTCGGTCACGCAGGTGCTCCATTACATGTGGAAGTTGCATTCTAGAATGTTCTAGGGCCTTTGACCATGGTTTAACACATGGAGTGTCATTTCATGTGTTCTTATCAAAACCACAATGATCCACACGACCACACACACACTCAAGTGGGTATGGTGATGCAACATATGTCACACATGTGCTACATTGCATGTGGTGGTTGCATTCTACCATGTTCTAGGTATTTTTGGCCATGGTTTAACACAATGGAGTGTCATTTCATGTGTTCTTTTCCAAACTACAATGATCCACATGACCACAGACACTCAAGTGGGTGTGGTGATGCAACCTCTCTCACACAGGTTCTCCATTGCATTCCAATGTTGCATTCCATCATGTTCTAGGGCTTTCTGACCATGGTTTGACAGAATGGAGTGTATTGCATGTGTTCTTTTCCAAACCACAACGAACCACATGACCACACACACTCAAGTTGGTGTGGTGATGCAACCTCTATCACAGTGGTGCTCCATTACATTCCAATGTTGCATTTCAAAATCTTCTAGGGCTTTCTGACCATGGTTTGACATAATGGAGTGTCATTGCATGTGTGCTTTTCCAAACCACAATGATCCACATGACCACTCACACTCAAGTGGGTGTGGTGATGCAACCTCTATCACATTGGTGCTCCATTGCATGTGGCAGTTACATTGCAACATCTTCCAAGGCATTGTGACCATGGTTTGACACAATGGAGTGTCATTGCATGTATTCTTATCAAAACCACAATGACCAAACACACTCAAGTGGATGTGGTGATGCAACCTTTGTCACACCGGTGCTCCATTGCATGTGGTGGTTGCATTACAACATGTTTTAGGGATTTCCAACCATGGTTTCACACATGGAGTGTCATTGCATGTTTTATTTTCCAATCCACAATCATACACATATCCACACACATTCAAGTCAGTGTGGTGCTGCAACCTCTGTCACACTGGTGCTCCATTGCATGTGGCAGTAGCATTCCAGCATGTTCTAGGGCTTTTAACCAAGGTTTGACACATGGAGTGTCATTTGATGTGTTCTTATCCAAATCACAATGATCCACATGACCACACACACTCAAGTGGGTGTGGTGATGCAACCACTGTCAAACTGGTGCTACATTTCATTCCAATGTTTCATTCCAGCATGTTCTAGGGCATTTTGACAATCGTTTGACACATGGAGCATTATTGTATGTGTTATTTTCCAAACCACAATGATCCACAGGACCACACACACTCAAGTGGGTGTGGTGATGCAACCTCTATAACACAACTGCTCCAATGCGTGTGGCTGTTGTATTCCAGCATGTTCTAGGGATTTCTGACCATAGTTTGACACATGGAGTGTCATTGCATGTGTCATTTTCAAAACCACAATGATCCACGTGACAGCACACACTCAAGTGGATGTGGTGATGCAACATCTGTCATACTAGTGCTCCATTACATTCCAATGTTGCATTCCAACACCTTCTAGGGCTTTTTGACCATGGTTTGAATTAACTGAGTCTCATTGCATGTGTTCTTTTCCAAACCACAATGATCCACATGACCACACAAACTCAAATGGGTGTGGTGATGCAACCTTTGTCACATTGGTGCTCCATTGCATGTGGCAGTTGCATTCTAGCATCTTCTAGGGCTTTGTGACCATGGTTTGAAACAATGGAGTGTCATTGCATGTCTTCTTATCAAAACCACAATGATCCAAATAACCACACACACTCAAGTGGGTCTGGTGATGCAACCTTTGTCACACAGGTGCTCCATTGCATGTGGTGGTTGCATTCCAACATGTTCCAGGGCTTTCTGACCATGGTTTGACACATGGAGTGTCATTGCATGTGTTATTTTCCAATCCACAATCATCCACATGACCACACACACTCAAGTGGGTGTGGTGATGCAACCTCTATCACACTGGTGCTCAATTGCATGTGGTAGTTGCATTATAGCATGTTCTAGGGCTTTTTGACCATGGTTTGACACATTTGGAGTTTAATTGCATGTGTTATTTTCCAAACCACAATGATCCACATGACCACACATACTCAAGTAGGTGTGGTGATCCAACCGATGTCCCACTAGTGCTCCATTGCATGTGGCAGTTGCATTCCAGCATGTTCTAGGGCTTTCTGACCATGGTTTGACACATGGAGTGTCATTTCATATGTTATTTTACAAACAACAATGATTCACATGACCACACACACTCAAGTGGGTGTGATGATGCAACCTTTGTCACACTGGTGCTCCATTGCATTCGAATGTTGCATTCCAACATGTTCTAGGGAGTTTTGACCATAGTTTGACAAATGGAGTGTCATTGCATTTGTTCTTTTCCAAACCACCATGATCCACATGACCACGCACACTGTAGTGGGTGTGGTGATGCAAAATTTATCACAGTAGTGCTCCATTGTATTCCAATGTTGCATTCCAGCATGTTCTAGGGATTTTTGACCATGGTTTGACACATGGAGTGTCATTGCATTTCTTATTTTCCAAACCAAAATGATCCACATGACCACTCACACAATCATGTGGGTATGGTGATGCAACCTCTGTCACGCATGTGCTCCATTGCAGGTGGTGATAGCATTCTAGCATGTTCTAGGCCTTTCTGACCTTGGTTTGACACAATGGACTATCATTGCCTGTGTCCTTTTCCAAACCACTATGATCCACATAACCACACACACCCAATTAGGTGTGGTGATGCAACCTGTGTCACACCGGAGCTCCATTGCATGTGGTAGTTGCATTCCAACATCTTCTAGGGCTTTCTGACCATGGTTTAACACATCGAGTGTCATTTTATGTGTTCTTTTCCAAACCATAATGATCCACATGACCACATACACTCAAGTGGGTGTGGTGATGCAACCTCTGACACACTGGTGCTCCATTGCATGTGGAAGTTTCATTCAAGCATGTTCTAGGGCTTTTTGACAATTGTTTGACACATGGAGTGTCATTTCAAGTGTTATATTCAAAACCACAATGATCCACATGACCACACACACTCACGTGGATTTGTTGATGCAACCTCTATCACACTAGTGCTCCATTACATTCCAATTTTGCACTCCAACATGTTCCAGGGCTTTCTGACCATGGTTTGACACATGGAGTGTCATTGCATGTATTATTTTCCAATCCACAATCATCCACATGACCACACACACTCAAGTGGGTGTGGTGATGCAACCTCTATCACACTGTTGCTCCATTGCATGTGGTAGTTGCATTATAGCATGTTCTAGGGCTTTTAGACCATGGTTTGACACATTTGGAGTTTAATTGCATGTGTTATTTTCCAAACAACAATGATCCACATGACCACACATACTCAAGTAGGTGTGGTGATGCAATCGATGTCACACTAGTGCTCCATTGCATGTGGCAGTTGCATTCCAGCATGTTCTAGGGCTTTCTGACCATGGTGTGACACATGGAGTGTCATTTCATATGTTCTTTTACAAACCACAATGATTCACATGACCACACACACTCAAGTGGGTGTGATGATGCAACCTTTGTCACACTGGTGCTCCATTGCATTTGAATGTTGCATTCCAACATGTTCTAGGGATTTTTGACCATAGTTTGACAAATGGAGTGTCATTGCATTTGTTCTTTTCCAAACCACCATGATCCACATGACCACACACACTGCAGTGGGTGTGGTGATGCAACCTTTATCACACTAGTGCTCCATTGCATTCCAATGTAGCATTCCAGCATGTTCTAGGGCTTTTTAACCATGGTTTGACACATGGAGTGTCATTGCATTTCTTATTTTCCAAACCAAAATGATCCACATGACCACACACACAATCATGTGGGTATGGTGATGCAACCTTTGTCACGCATGTGCTCCATTACATGTGGTGATTGCATTCCAGCATGTTCTAGGCCTTTCTGGCCATGGTTTGACACAATGGAGTGTCATTGCATGTGTCCTTTTCCAAACCACTATGATCCACATAACCACACACACATACAATTAGGTGTGGTGATGCAACCTGTGTCACACAGGAGCTCCATTGCATGTGGCAGTTGCATTCCAACATCTTCTAGGGCTTTCTAACCATGGTTTGACACATGGAGTGTCATTGTATGTGTTTTTTCCAAACCATAATGATCCACATGACCACATACACTCAAGTGGGTGTGGTGATTCAACTTTTGTCCAACTGGTGCTCCATTGCATGTGGCAGTTTCATTCAAGCATGTTCTAGGGCTTTCTGACAATTGTTTGACACATGGAGTGCCATTGCATGTGTTCTATTCAAAACCACAATGATCCACATGACCACACACACTCAAGTGGATGTGGTGATCCAACCTCTATCACACTAGTGCTCCATTACATTCCAATTTTGCACTCCAACATGTTCCAGGGCTTTCTGACCATGGTTTGACACATGGAGTGTCATTGCATGTGTTATTTTCCAATCCACGATCATCCACATGACCACACGCACTCAAGTGGGTGTGGTGATGCAACCTCTATCACACTGGTGCTCAATTGCATGTGGTAGTTGCATTATAGCATGTTCTAGGGCTTTTTGACCATGGTTTGACACATTTGGAGTTTAATTGCATGTGTTATTTTCCAAACCACAATGATCCACAAGACCACACATACTCAAGTAGGTGTGGTGATGCAACCGATGTCACACTAGTGCTCTGTTGCATGTGGCAGTTGCATTCCAGCATGTTCTAGGGCTTTCTGACCATGGTTTGACACATGGAGTGTCATTTCATATGTTATTTTACAAACAACAATGATTCACATGACCACACACACTCAAGTGGGTGTGATGATGCAACCTTTGTCACACTGGTGCTCCATTGCATTCGAATGTTGCATTCCAACATATTCTATGGATTTTTGACCATGGTTTGTCAAATGGAGTGTCATTGCATTTTTCTTTTCCAAACCACCATGATCCACATGACCACACACACTGCAGTGGGTGTGGTGATGCAACTTCTATCACACTAGTGATCCATTGCATTCCAATGTTGCATTCCAGCATGTTCTAGAGCTTTTTGACCATGGTTTGACACATGGAGTGTCATTGCATTTCTTATTTTCCAAACCAAAATGATCCACATGACCACACACACAATCATGTGGGTATGGTGATGCAACCTCTGTCACGCATGTGCTCAATTGCATGTGGTGATTGCATTCCAGAATGTTCTAGGCTTTTTGACCATGGTTTGACACAATGGAGTGTCATTGCATGTGTCCTTTTCCAAACCACTATGATCCACATAACCACACACACATACAATTAGGTGTGGTGATGCAACCTGTGTCACACAGGAGCTGCATTGCATGTGGCAGTTGCATTCCAACATCTTTTAGGGCTTTCTGACCATGGTTTGACACATGGAGTGTCATTGTATGTGTTTTTTCCAAACCATAATGATCCACATGACCACATACACTCAAGTGGGTGTGGTGATGCAACCTTTGTCACACTGGTGCTCCATTGCATGTGGCAGTTTCATTCAAGCATGTTCTAGGGCTTTCTGACAATTGTTTGACACATGGAGTGCCATTGCATGTGTTCTATTCAAAACCACAATGATCCACATGACCACACACACTCAAGTGGATGTGGTGATCCAACCTCTATCACACTAGTGCTCCATTACATTCCAATTTTGCACTCCAACATGTTCTAAGGCTTTCTGACCATGGTTTGACACATGGAGTGTCATTGCATGTGTTATTTTCCAATCCACAATCATAAACATGACCACACGCAATCAAGTGGGTGTGGTGATGCAACCTCTATCACACTGGTGCTCCATTGCATGTGGTAGTTGCATTATAGCATGTTCTAGGGCTTTTTGACAATGGTTTGACACATTTGGAGTTTAATTGCATGTGTTATTTTCCAAACCACAATGATCCACATGACCACGGATACTCAAGTACGTGTGGTGATGCAATCGATGTCACACTAGTGCTCCGTTGCATGTGGCAGTTGCATTCCAGCATGTTCTAGGGCTTTGTGACCATGGTTTGACACATGGAGTGTCATTTCATATGTTCTTTTCCAAACCACAATGATTCACATGACCACACACACTCAAGTGGGTGTGATGATGCACACTGGTGCTCCATTGCATTCGAATATTGCATTCCAACATGTTCTAGGGATTTTTGACCATGGTTTGACAAATGGAGTGTCATTGCATTTGTTCTTTTCCAAACCACCATGATCCACATGACCACACACACTGCAGTGGGTGTGGTGATGCAACCTCTGTCACACTAGTGCTCCATTGCATTCCAATGTTGCAATCCAGGATGTTCTAGGGATTTTTAACCATAGTTTGACACATGGAGTGTCATTGCATTTGTTATTTTCCAAACCAAAATGATCCACATGACCACACACACAATCATGTGGGTATGGTGATGCAACCTCTGTCACACATGTGCTCCATTGCATGTGGTGATTGCATTCTAGCATGTTATAGGCCTTTTTGACCATGGTTTGACACAATGGAGTGTCATTGCATGTGTCGTTTTCGAAACCACAATGATCCACATAACCACACACACACACAATTGGCTGTGGTGATGCAACCTGTGTCACGCAGGACCTCCATTGCATGTGGCAGTTGCATTCCAACATCTTATAGCGATTTCTGACCATGGTTTGACATAAGGAGTGTCATTGTTTGTGTTCTTTTCCAAACCATAATGATCCACATGACCACATACACTCAAGTGCGTGTGGTGATGCAACCTTTGTCATACTGGTGCTCCATTGCATGTGGCAGTTTCATTCAAGCATGTTCTAGGGCATTCTGACAATCGTTTGACACATGGAGTGTCATTGCATGTGTTCTATTCAAAATCACAATGATTCACATGACCACACACACTCAAGTGGATGTGGTGATGCAACCTCTATCACACTAGTGCTCCATTACATTCCAATTTTTCACTCCAACATGTTCTAGAGCTTTCTGACCATGGTTTGACACATGGAGTGTCATTGCATGTGTTATTTTCCAATCCACAATCATCCACATGACCGAACACACTCAAGTGGGTCTGGTGATGCAACCTCTATCAAACTGGTGCTCCAGTGCATGTGGTAGTTGCATTATAGCATGTTCTAGGGCTTTTTGACAATGGTTTGACACATTTGGAGTTTAATTGCATGTGTTATTTTCCAAACCACAATGATTCACATGACCACACAACCTCAAGTAGGTGTGGTGATGCAACTGATGTCACACTAGTGCTCCATTGCATGTGGCAATTGCATTCCATCATGTTCTAGGGATTTCTGACCATGGTTTGACACATGGAGTGTCATTTCATATGTTCTTTTCCAAACCACAATGATTCACTTGACCACACACACTCAAGTGGGTTTTATGATGCAACCTTTGTCACACTGGTGCTCCATTGCATTCGAATGTTGCATTCCAACATGTTCTAGGGATTTTTGACCATGGTTTGATAAATGGAGTGTCATTGCATTTGTTATTTTCCAAACCACCATGATCTGCACGACCACACACACTGAAGTGGGTGTGGTGATGCAACCTTTGTCACACTCGTGCTCCATTGCATTCCAATGTTGCATTCTAGCATGTTCTAGGGATTTTTGACCATAGTTTGACACATGGAGTGTCATTGCATTTGTTATTTTCCAAACCATAATGATCCACATGACCACATACACTCAATTGGGTGTAGTGATGCAACCTTTGTCATACTGGTGCTCCATTGCATGTGGCAGTTTCATTGAAGCATGTTCTAGGGCTTTCTGACAATCGTTTGACACATGGAGTGTCATTGCATGTGTTCTATTCAAAAGCACAATGATTCACCTGACCACACACACTCAAGTGGATGTGGTGATGCAACCTCTATCACACTAGTGCTCCATTACATTCCAATTTTTCACTCCAACATGTTCTAGGGCTTTCTGACCATGATTTGACACATGGAGTGTCATTGCATGTGTTATTTTCCAATCCACAATCATCCACATGACCGAACACACTCAAGTGGGTGTGGTGATGCAACTTCTATCACACTGGTGCTCAATTGCATGTGGTAGTTACATTATAGCATGTTCTAGGGCTTTTTGACCATGGTTTGACACATTTGGAGTTTAATTGCATGTGTTATTTTCCAAACCACAATGATCCACATGACCACACATACTCAAGTAGGTGTGGTGATGCAACCGATGTCACACTAGTGCTCCGTTGCATGTGGCAGTTGCATTCCAGCATGTTCTAGGGCTTTCTGACCATGGTTTGACACATGGAGTGTCATTTCATATGTTATTTTACAAAAAACAATGATTCACATGACCACACACACTCAAGTGGGTGTGATGATGCAACCTTTGTCACACTGGTGCTCCATTGCATTCAAATGTTGCATTCCAACATATTCTATGGATTTTTGACCATGGTTTGACAAATGGAGTGTCATTGCATTTTTCGTTTCCAAACCACCATGATCCACATGACCACACACACTGCAGTGGGTGTGGTGATGCAACTTCTATCACACTAGTGATCCATTGCATTCCAATGTTGCATTCCAGCATGTTCTAGGGCTTTTTGACCATGGTTTGACACATGGAGTGTCATTGCATTTCTTATTTTGCAAACCAAAATGATCCACATGACCACACACACAATCATGTGGGTATGGTGATGCAACCTCTGTCACGCATGTGCTCAATTGCATGTGGTGATTGCATTCCAGAATGTTCTAGGCTTTTTGACCATGGTTTGACACAATGGAGTGTCATTGCATGTGTCCTTTTCCAAACCACTATGATCCACATAACCACACACACATACAATTAGCTGTGGTGATGCAACCTGTGTCACACAGGAGCTCCGTTGCATGTGGCAGTTGCATTCCAACATCTTTTAGGGATTTCTGACCATGGTTTGACACACGGAGTGTCATTGTATGTGTTTTTTCCAAACCATAATGATCCACATGACCACATACACTCAAGTGGGTGTGGTGATGCAACCTCTGTCACACTGGTGCTCCATTGCATGTGGCAGTTTCATTCAAGCATGTTCTAGGGCTTTCTGACAATTGTTTGACACAAGGAGTGCCATTGCATGTGTTCTATTCAAAACCACAATGATCCACATGACCACACACACTCAAGTGGATGTGGTGATGCAACCTCTAGCACACTAGTGCTCCATTACATTCCAATTTTGCACTCCAACATGTTCTAGGGCTTTATGACCATGGTTTGACACATGGAGTGTCATTGCATTTGTTATTTTCCAATCCACAATCATCCACATGACCACGCACACTCAAGTGGGTGTGGTGATGCAACCTCTATCACACTGGTGCTCCATTGCATGTGGTAGTTGCATTATAGCATGTTCTAGGGCTTTTTAACAATGGTTTGACACATTTGGAGTTTAATTGCATGTGTTATTTTCCAAACCACAATGATCCACATGACCACGGATACTCAAGTACGTGTGGTGATGCAATCGATGTCACACTAGTGCTCCATTGCATGTGGCAATTGCATTCCATCATACTCTAGGGATTTCTGACCATGGTTTGACACATGGAGTGTCATTTCATATGTTCTTTTCCAAACCACGATGATTCACATGACCACACACACTCAAGTGGGTGTGATTATGCACACTGGTGCTCCATTGCATTCGAATATTGCATTCCAACATGTTCTAGGGATTTTTGACCATGGTTTGACAAATGGAGTGTCATTGCATTTGTTCTTTTCCAAACCACCATGATCCACATGACCACACACACTGCACTGGGTGTGGTGATGCAACCTCTGTCACACTAGTGCTCCATTGCATTCCAATGTTGCAATCCAGGATGTTCTAGGGATTTTTAACCATAGTTTGACACATGGAGTGTCATTGCATTTGTTATTTTCCAAACCAAAATGATCCACATGACCACACACACAATCATGTGGGTATGGTGATGCAACCTCTGTCACACATGTGCTCCATTGCATGTGGTGATTGCATTCTAGCATGTTATAGGCCTTTTTGACCATGGTTTGACACAATGGAGTGTCATTGCATGTGTCGTTTTCCAAACCACAATGATCCACATAACCACACACACACACAATTGGCTGTGGTGATGCAACCTGTGTCACGCAGGACCTCCATTGCATGTGGTAGTTGCATTCCAACATCTTATAGCGATTTCTGACCATGGTTTGACATAAGGAGTGTCATTGTTTGTGTTCTTTTCCAAACCATAATGATCCACATGACCACATACACTCAAGTGCGTGTGGTGATGCAACCTTTGTCATACTGGTGCTCCATTGCATGTGGCAGTTTCATTCAAGCATGTTCTAGGGCATTCTGACAATCGTTTGACACATGGAGTGTCATTGCATGTGTTCTATTCAAAATCACAATGATTCACATGACCACACACACTCAAGTGGATGTGGTGATGCAACCTCTATCACACTAGTGCTCCATTACATTCCAATTTTTCACTCCAACATGTTCTAGAGCTTTCTGACCATGGTTTGACACATGGAGTGTCATTGCATGTGTTATTTTCCAATCCACAATCATCCACATGACCGAACACACTCAAGTGGGTCTGGTGATGCAACCTCTATCAAACTGGTGCTCCAGTGCATGTGGTAGTTGCATTATAGCATGTTCTAGGGCTTTTTGACAATGGTTTGACACATTTGGAGTTTAATTGCATGTGTTATTTTCCAAACCACAATGATTCACATGACCACACAACCTCAAGTAGGTGTGGTGATGCAACCGATGTCACACTAGTGCTCCATTGCATGTGGCAATTGCATTCCATCATGTTCTAGGGATTTCTGACCATGGTTTGACACATGGAGTGTCATTTCATATGTTCTTTTCCAAACCACAATGATTCACTTGACCACACACACTCAAGTGGGTTTTATGATGCAACCTTTGTCACACTGGTGCTCCATTGCATTCGAATGTTGCATTCCAACATGTTCTAGGGATTTTTGACCATGGTTTGATAAATGGAGTGTCATTGCATTTGTTATTTTCCAAACCACCATGATCTGCACGACCACACACACTGAAGTGGGTGTGGTGATGCAACCTTTGTCACACTAGTGCTCCATTGCATTCCAATGTTGCATTCTAGCATGTTCTAGGGATTTTTGACCATAGTTTGACACATGGAGTGTCATTGCATTTGTTATTTTCCAAACCATAATGATCCACATGACCACATACACTCAAGTGGGTGTAGTGATACAACCTTTGTCATACTGGTGCTCCATTGCATGTGGCAGTTTCATTCAAGCATGTTCTAGGGCTTTCTGACAATCGTTTGACACATGGAGTGTCATTGCATGTGTTCTATTCAAAAGCACAATGATTCACATGACCACACACACTCAAGTGGATGTGGTGATGCAACCTCTATCACACTAGTGCTCCATTACATTCCAATTTTTCACTCCAACATGTTCTAGGGCTTTCTGACCATGATTTGACACATGGAGTGTCATTGCATGTGTTATTTTCCAATCCACAATCATCCACATGACCGAACACACTCAAGTGGGTGTGGTGATGCAACTTCTATCACACTGGTGCTCAATTGCATGTGGTAGTTACATTATAGCATGTTCTAGGGCTTTTTGACCATGGTTTGACACATTTGGAGTTTAATTGCATGTGTTATTTTCCAAACCACAATGATCCACATGACCACACATACTCAAGTAGGTGTGGTGATGCAACCGATGTCACACTAGTGCTCCGTTGCATGTGGCAGTTGCATTCCAGCATGTTCTAGGGCTTTCTGACCATGGTTTGACACATGGAGTGTCATTTCATATGTTATTTTACAAAAAACAATGATTCACATGACCACACACACTCAAGTGGGTGTGATGATGCAACCTTTGTCACACTGGTGCTCCATTGCATTCAAATGTTGCATTCCAACATATTCTATGGATTTTTGACCATGGTTTGACAAATGGAGTGTCATTGCATTTTTCGTTTCCAAACCACCATGATCCACATGACCACACACACTGCAGTGGGTGTGGTGATGCAACTTCTATCACACTAGTGATCCATTGCATTCCAATGTTGCATTCCAGCATGTTCTAGGGCTTTTTGACCATGGTTTGACACATGGAGTGTCATTGCATTTCTTATTTTGCAAACCAAAATGATCCACATGACCACACACACAATCATGTGGGTATGGTGATGCAACCTCTGTCACGCATGTGCTCAATTGCATGTGGTGATTGCATTCCAGAATGTTCTAGGCTTTTTGACCATGGTTTGACACAATGGAGTGTCATTGCATGTGTCCTTTTCCAAACCACTATGATCCACATAACCACACACACATACAATTAGCTGTGGTGATGCAACCTGTGTCACACAGGAGCTCCGTTGCATGTGGCAGTTGCATTCCAACATCTTTTAGGGATTTCTGACCATGGTTTGACACACGGAGTGTCATTGTATGTGTTTTTTCCAAACCATAATGATCCACATGACCACATACACTCAAGTGGGTGTGGTGATGCAACCTTTGTTACACTGGTGCTCCATTGCATGTGGCAGTTTCATTCAAGCATGTTCTAGGGCTTTCTGACAATTGTTTGACACATGGAGTGCCATTGCATGTGTTCTATTCAAAACCACAATGATCCACATGACCACACACACTCAAGTGGATGTGGTGATCCAACCTCTATCACACTAGTGCTCCATTACATTCCAATTTTGCACTCCAACATGTTCTAAGGCTTTCTGACCATGGTTTGACACATGGAGTGTCATTGCATGTGTTATTTTCCAATCCACAATCATAAACATGACCACACGCACTCAAGTGGGTGTGGTGATGCAACCTCTATCACACTGGTGCTCCATTGCATGTGGTAGTTGCATTATAGCATGTTCTAGGGCTTTTTGACAATGGTTTGACACATTTGGAGTTTAATTGCATGTGTTATTTTCCAAACCACAATGATCCACATGACCACACATCCGCAAGTAGGTGTGGTGATGCAACCGATGTCACACTAGTGCTCCGTTGCATGTGGCAGTTGCATTCCAGCATGTTCTAGGGCTTTCTGACAATTGTTTGACACATGGAGTGCCATTGCATGTGTTCTATTCAAAACCACAATGATCCACATGACCACACACACTCAAGTGGATGTGGTGATCCAACCTCTATCACACTAGTGCTCCATTACATTCCAATTTTGCACTCCAACATGTTCCAGGGCTTTCTGACCATGGTTTGACACATGGAGTGTCATTGCATGTGTTATTTTCCAATCCACGATCATCCACATGACCACACGCACTCAAGTGGGTGTGGTGATGCAACCTCTATCACACTGGTGCTCAATTGCATGTGGTAGTTGCATTATAGCATGTTCTAGGGCTTTTTGACCATGGTTTGACACATTTGGAGTTTAATTGCATGTGTTATTTTCCAAACCACAATGATCCACAAGACCACACATACTCAAGTAGGTGTGGTGATGCAACCGATGTCACACTAGTGCTCCGTTGCATGTGGCAGTTGCATTCCAGCATGTTCTAGGGCTTTCTGACCATGGTTTGACACATGGAGTGTCATTTCATATGTTATTTTACAAACAACAATGATTCACATGACCACACACACTCAAGTGGGTGTGATGATGCAACCTTTGTCACACTGGTGCTCCATTGCATTCGAATGTTGCATTCCAACATATTCTATGGATTTTTGACCATGGTTTGACAAATGGAGTGTCATTGCATTTGTTCTTTTCCAAACCACCATGATCCACATGACCACACACACTGCAGTGGGTGTGGTGATGCAACCTCTATCACACTAGTGATCCATTGCATTCCAATGTTGCATTCCAGCATGTTCTAGAGCTTTTTGACCATGGTTTGACACATGGAGTGTCATTGCATTTCTTATTTTCCAAACCAAAATGATCCACATGACCACACACACAATCATGTGGGTATGGTGATGCAACCTCTGTCACGCATGTGCTCAATTGCATGTGGTGATTGCATTCCAGAATGTTCTAGGCTTTTTGACCATGGTTTGACACAATGGAGTGTCATTGCATGTGTCCTTTTCCAAACCACTATGATCCACATAACCACACACACATACAATTAGGTGTGGTGATGCAACCCGTGTCACACAGGAGCTGCATTGCATGTGGCAGTTGCATTCCAACATCTTTTAGGGCTTTCTGACCATGGTTTGACACATGGAGTGTCATTGTATGTGTTTTTTCCAAACCATAATGATCCACATGACCACATACACTCAAGTGGGTGTGGTGATGCAACCTTTGTCACACTGGTGCTCCATTGCATGTGGCAGTTTCATTCAAGCATGTTCTAGGGCTTTCTGACAATTGTTTGACACATGGAGTGCCATTGCATGTGTTCTATTCAAAACCACAATGATCCACATGACCACACACACTCAAGTGGATGTGGTGATCCAACCTCTATCACACTAGTGCTCCATTACATTCCAATTTTGCACTCCAACATGTTCTAAGGCTTTCTGACCATGGTTTGACACATGGAGTGTCATTGCATGTGTTATTTTCCAATCCACAATCATAAACATGACCACACGCACTCAAGTGGGTGTGGTGATGCAACCTCTATCACACTGGTGCTCCATTGCATGTGGTAATTGCATTATAGCATGTTCTAGGGCTTTTTGACAATGGTTTGACACATTTGGAGTTTAATTGCATGTGTTATTTTCCAAACCACAATGATCCACATGACCACACATCCGCAAGTAGGTGTGGTGATGCAACCGGTGTCACACTAGTGCTCCGTTGCATGTGGCAGTTGCATTCCAGCATGTTCTAGGGCTTTGTGACCATGGTTTGACACATGGAGTGTCATTTCATATGTTCTTTTACAAACCACAATGATTCACATGACCACACACACTCAAGTGGGTGTGATGATGCAACCTTTGTCACACTGGTGCTCCATTGCATTCGAATGTTGCATTCCAACATATTCTATGGATTTTTGACCATGGTTTGACAAATGGAGTGTCATTGCATTTGTTCTTTTCCAAACCACCATGATCCACATGACCACACACACTGCAGTGGGTGTGGTGATGCAACCTCTATCACACTAGTGATCCATTGCATTCCAATGTTGCATTCCAGCATGTTCTAGGGCTTTTTGACCATGGTTTGACACATGGAGTGTCATTGCATTTCTTATTTTGCAAACCAAAATGATCCACATGACCACACACACAATCATGTGGGTATGGTGATGCAACCTCTATCACGCATGTGCTCAATTGCATGTGGTGATTGCATTCCAGAATGTTCTAGGTCTTTCTGACCATGGTTTGACACAATGGAGTGTCATTGCATGTGTCCTTTTTCAAACCACTATGATCCACATAACCACACACACATACAATTAGGTGTGGTGATGCAACCTGTGTCACACCGGAGCTCCATTGCATGTGGCAGTTGCATTCCAACATCTTCTAGGACTTTCTGACCATGGTTTGACACATGGAGTGTCATTGTATGTGTTCTTTTCCAAACCATAATGATCCACATGAACGCATACACTCAAGTGGGTGTGGTGATGCAACCTCTGTCACACTAGTGTTCCATTGCATGTGGCAGTTTCATTCAAGCATGTTCTAGGGCTTTCTGACAATTGTTTGACACAAGGAGTGCCATTGCATGTGTTCTATTCAAAACCACAATGATCAACATGATCACACACACTCAATTGGATGTGGTGATGCAACCTCTAGCACACTAGTGCTCCATTACATTCCAATTTTGCACTCCAACATGTTCTAGGGCTTTATGACCATGGTTTGACACATGGAGTGTCATTGCATTTGTTATTTTCCAATCCACAATCATCCACATGACCGAACACACTCAAGTGGGTCTGGTGATGCAACCTCTATCAAACTGGTGCTCCAGTGCATGTGGTAGTTGCATTATAGCATGATCTAGGGCTTTTTGACAATGGTTTGACACATTTGGAGTTTAATTGCATGTGTTATTTTCCAAACCACAATGATTCACATGACCACACAACCTCAAGTAGGTGTGGTGATGCAACCGGTGTCACACTAGTGCTCCATTGCATGTGGCAATTGCATTCCATCATGTTCTAGGGCTTTCTGACCATGGTTTGACACATGGAGTGTCATTTCATATGTTCTTTTCCAAACCACAATGATTCACATGACCACACACACTCAAGTGGGTTTGATGATGCAACCTTTGTCACACTGGTGCTCCATTGCATTCGAATGTTGCATTCCAACATGTTCTAGGGATTTTTGACCATGGTTTGATAAATGGAGTGTCATTGCATTTGTTATTTTCCAAACCACCATGATCTGCACTACCACACACACTGAAGTGGGTGTGGTGATGCAACCTTTGTCACACTAGTGCTCCATTGCATTCCAATGTTGCATTCTAGCATGTTCTAGGGATTTTTGACCATAGTTTGACACATGGAGTGTCATTGCATTTGTTATTTTCCAAACCATAATGATCCACATGACCACATACACTCAAGTGGGTGTAGTGATGCAACCTTTGTCATACTGGTGCTCCATTGCATGTGGCAGTTTCATTGAAGCATGTTCTAGGGCTTTCTGACAATCGTTTGACACATGGAGTGTCATTGCATGTGTTCTATTCAAAAGCACAATGATTCACATGACCACACACACTCAAGTGGATGTGGTGATGCAACCTCTATCACACTAGTGCTCCATTACATTCCAATTTTTCACTCCAACATGTTCTAGGGCTTTCTGACCATGATTTGACACATGGAGTGTCATTGCATGTGTTATTTTCCAATCCACAATCATCCACATGACCGAACACACTCAAGTGGGTGTGGTGATGCAACTTCTATCACACTGGTGCTCCATTGCATGTGTTAGTTGCATTATAGCATGTTCTAGGGCTTTTTGACAATGGTTTGACACATTTGGAGTTTAAGTGCATGTGTTATTTTCCAAACCACAATGATTCACATGACCACACAACCTCAAGTAGGTGTGGTGATGCAACCGATGTCACACTAGTGCTCCATTGCATGTGGCAATTGCATTCCATCATGTTTTAGGGCTTTCTGACCATGGTTTGACACATGGAGTGTCATTTCATATGTTCTTTTCCAAACCACAATGATTCACATGACCACACACACTCAAGTGGGTGTGATGATGCAACCTTTGTCACACTGGTGCTCCATTGCATTCGAATGTTGCATTCCAACATGTTCTAGGGATTTTTGACCATGGTTTGACAAATGGAGTGTCATTCCATTTGTTCTTTCCCAAACCACCATGATCCACATGACCACACACACTGAAGTGGGTGTGGTGATGCAACCTCTGTCACACTAGTTCTCCATTGCATTCCAATGTTGCATTCCAGCATGTTCTAGGGATTTTTGACCATAGTTTGACACATGGATTGTCATTGCATTTGTTATTTTCCAAACCAAAATGATCCACATGACCACACACACAATCATGTGGGTATGGTGATGCAACCTCTGTCACACATGTGCTCCATTACATGTGGTGATTGCATTCTAGCATGTTCTAGGCCTTTCTGACCATGGTTTGACACAATGGAGTGTCATTGCATGTGTCCTTTTCCAAACCACAATGATCCACATAACCACACACACACAATTGGGTGTGGTGGTGCAACCTGTGTCACGCAGGACCTCCATTGCATGTGGTAGTTGCATTCCAACATCTTCTAGGGCTTTCTGACCATTGTTTGACACATGGAGTATCATTGTATGTTTTCTTTTCCAACAACTTCTAGGGCTTTGTGACCATGGTTTAACACAATGGAGTTTGATTGCATGTGTTCTTATCCAAACCACAATGATCCACATGACCATACACACTGGTGATGCAACCTTTGTCACACAGGTGCTCCATTGCATGTGGCGATTGTATTACTGCATGTTCTAGGGCTTTCTAACCATAGTTTGACACATTTGGAGTGGTATTGCATGTGTTCGTTTCCAAACCGTAATGATCCACATGACCACACACACTCAAGTGCTCGTGGTGATGCAACCTCTGTCACACTGGTGCTCCATTGCATATAACATTTGCATTCTAGCATGTTCTACGGCTTTCTGACCATGGTTTGACACATGGAGTGTCATTTCATGTGTTCTTTTCCAAACCACAATGATCCACATGACGACACACACTTAAGTGGGTGTGGTGATGCAACCTTTGTCACACTAGTGCTCCATTGAATGCCAATGTTGCATTCAAACATGTTTTAGGGCTTTTTGAAAATGGTTTGACACAAGGAATGTCATTGCATGTGTTATTTTCCAAACCACAATGATCGACATGACCACACACACTAAGGTGGGCGTAGTGCTGCAACATCTATCACACATGTGCTCCATTCCATTTGGTGGTTGCATTCCAGCATGTTCTAGGGCTTTGTGACCATGGATTGACACAATGGAGTGTCATTCCATGTGTTCTTTTCAAAACCAGAATGATCCACATGACCACACACACTCAAGTGGTGTGGTGATGCAACCTCTATCATGCAAGTGCTCCATTACATATGGAAGTTGCATTCCAGCATGTTCTAGGGCTTTCTGACCTTGGTTTGACACATTTGTAGTGTCATTGCATGTGTTGTTTTCCAAACCACAATGATTCACATGACCACACAAACTCAAGTGGGTGTGCTGATGCAACCCGTGTCACACATGTGCTCCAATGCATGTGGCAGTTGCATTCCCACATGTTCTAGGGATTTTCGACCATGGTTTGACACATGGAGTGTCATTGCATGTGTTCGTTCCCAAACCACAATGAGGCATATGACCACACACACTCAAGTGGCTATGGTGATGTAACATGTGTCACACTGTGGCTCCATTGCATGTGGCAGTTGCATTCAAGCATGCTCTATGGCTTTCTAACCATGGTTTGACAAATTTGGAGTGTCATTGCATGTGTTCTTTTTCAAACCACAATGATCCACATGACCACACACACTCAAGTGGGTGTGGTGATGCAACCTCAGTCATGCAGGTGCTCCATTGCATGAGGCAGTTGCATTCCAGCATGTTCTAGGGCTTTCTGACCATGGTTTCACACATGGAGTGTCATCGTATGTGTTCTTCCCCAAACCATAATGATCCATATGACGACACATATTCAAGTGGGTATGGTGATGTAACCTCTATCACGTTGGTGCTCTATTGTATATGGCAATTGAATTCCAGCATGTTTTAGGGCTTTGTGACCATGGTTGACACATGGAGTGTCATTTCATGTGTTATTTTCCAAACCTCAATCATCCACATAAACACACACACCCAAGTGGGTGTGGTGATGCAACTTCTAGCACACTGGTGCTCCATTGCATTCCAATGTTGCATTCCAACATGTTCCAGGGCTTTCTGACCCTGGTTTGACACAACGGAGTGCTAGTGCATGTGTTCTTTTCCAAACCACAATGATCCACATGACCACACACACTCAAGTGGGTGAGGTGATGCAACCTCTATCACATTGGTGCTCTATTGCGTGTGGCAGTTGCATTATAGCAACTTCTAGGTCTTTCTGACCATGGTTTGACACAATGAAGTGTCATTGCATGTGTTCTTATCAAAACCACAATGACCCACATGACCACACACAGTCAATTGTGTGTGGTGATGCAACCTTTGTCACACAGGTGCTCCATTGCATGTTGCAGTTGCATTACAATGTGTCCTAGGGATTTTTGACCAGGGTTTCACACATTTGGAGTGGTATTGCATGTGTTCTTGTCCAAACCACAATGAGCCACATGATCACGCACACTCAAGTGGGTTTGGTGATGTAACCACTGTCACATTGGTGCTCCATTGCATGTGACAATTACATTCCAGCATGTTCTAGGGCTTTCTGACCATCGTTTGACACATGGAGTGTCATTTCATGTGTTATTTTCCAAACCATAATGATCCACATCACCACACACACTCAAGTGGGTGTGGTGATGCAACCTCTATCACACTAGTGATCCATTGCATTCCAATGTTGCATTCCAGCATGTTCTAGGGCTTTTTGACCATGGTTTGACACATGGAGTGTCATTGCATTTCTTATTTTGCAAACCAAAATGATCCACATGACCACACACACAATCATGTGGGTATGGTGATGCAACCTCTGTCACGCATGTGCTCAATTGCATGTGGTGATTGCATTCCAGAATGTTCTAGGTCTTTCTGACCATGGTTTGACACAATGGAGTGTCATTGCATGTGTCCTTTTTCAAACCACTATGATCCACATAACCACACACACATACAATTAGGTGTGGTGATGCAACCTGTGTCACACCGGAGCTCCATTGCATGTGGCAGTTGCATTCCAACATCTTCTAGGACTTTCTGACCATGGTTTGACACATGGAGTGTCATTGTATGTGTTCTTTTCCAAACCATAATGATCCACATGACCGCATACACTCAAGTGGGTGTGGTGATGCAACCTCTGTCACACTAGTGTTCCATTGCATGTGGCAGTTTCATTCAAGCATGTTCTAGGGCTTTCTGACAATTGTTTGACACAAGGAGTGCCATTGCATGTGTTCTATTCAAAACCACAATGATCAACATGATCACACACACTCAAGTGGATGTGGTGATGCAACCTCTAGCACACTAGTGCTCCATTACATTCCAATTTTGCACTCCAACATGTTCTAGGGCTTTATGACCATGGTTTGACACATGGAGTGTCATTGCATTTGTTATTTTCCAATCCATAATCATCCACATGACCGAACACACTCAAGTGGGTCTGGTGATGCAACCTCTATCAAACTGGTGCTCCAGTGCATGTGGTAGTTGCATTATAGCATGATCTAGGGCTTTTTGACAATGGTTTGACACATTTGGAGTTTAATTGCATGTGTTATTTTCCAAACCACAATGATTCACATGACCACACAACCTCAAGTAGGTGTGGTGATGCAACCGGTGTCACACTAGTGCTCCATTGCATGTGGCAATTGCATTCCATCATGTTCTAGGGCTTTCTGACCATGGTTTGACACATGGAGTGTCATTTCATATGTTCTTTTCCAAACCACAATGATTCACATGACCACACACACTCAAGTGGGTTTGATGATGCAACCTTTGTCACACTGGTGCTCCATTGCATTCGAATGTTGCATTCCAACATGTTCTAGGGATTTTTGACCATGGTTTGATAAATGGAGTGTCATTGCATTTGTTATTTTCCAAACCACCATGATCTGCACGACCACACACACTGAAGTGGGTGTGGTGATGCAACCTTTGTCACACTAGTGCTCCATTGCATTCCAATGTTGCATTCTAGCATGTTCTAGGGATTTTTGACCATAGTTTGACACATGGAGTGTCATTGCATTTGTTATTTTCCAAACCATAATGATCCACATGACCACATACACTCAAGTGGGTGTAGTGATGCAACCTTTGTCATACTGGTGCTCCATTGCATGTGGCAGTTTCATTGAAGCATGTTCTAGGGCTTTCTGACAATCGTTTGACACATGGAGTGTCATTGCATGTGTTCTATTCAAAAGCACAATGATTCACATGACCACACACACTCAAGTGGATGTGGTGATGCAACCTCTATCACACTAGTGCTCCATTACATTCCAATTTTTCACTCCAACATGTTCTAGGGCTTTCTGACCATGATTTGACACATGGAGTGTCATTGCATGTGTTATTTTCCAATCCACAATCATCCACATGACCGAACACACTCAAGTGGGTGTGGTGATGCAACTTCTATCACACTGGTGCTCCATTGCATGTGTTAGTTGCATTATAGCATGTTCTAGGGCTTTTTGACAATGGTTTGACACATTTGGAGTTTAAGTGCATGTGTTATTTTCCAAACCACAATGATTCACATGACCACACAACCTCAAGTAGGTGTGGTGATGCAACCGATGTCACACTAGTGCTCCATTGCATGTGGCAATTGCATTCCATCATGTTTTAGGGCTTTCTGACCATGGTTTGACACATGGAGTGTCATTTCATATGTTCTTTTCCAAACCACAATGATTCACATGACCACACACACTCAAGTGGGTGTGATGATGCAACCTTTGTCACACTGGTGCTCCATTGCATTCGAATGTTGCATTCCAACATGTTCTAGGGATTTTTGACCATGGTTTGACAAATGGAGTGTCATTGCATTTGTTCTTTCCCAAACCACCATGATCCACATGACCACACACACTGAAGTGGGTGTGGTGATGCAACCTCTGTCACAATAGTTCTCCATTGCATTCCAATGTTGCATTCCAGCATGTTCTAGGGATTTTTGACCATAGTTTGACACATGGATTGTCATTGCATTTGTTATTTTCCAAACCAAAATGATCCACATGACCACACACACAATCATGTGGGTATGGTGATGCAACCTCTGTCACACATGTGCTCCATTACATGTGGTGATTGCATTCTAGCATATTCTAGGCCTTTCTGACCATGGTTTGACACAATGGAGTGTCATTGCATGTGTCCTTTTCCAAACCACAATGATCCACATAACCACACACACACAATTGGGTGTGGTGGTGCAACCTGTGTCACGCAGGACCTCCATTGCATGTGGTAGTTGCATTCCAACATCTTCTAGGGCTTTCTGACCATTGTTTGACACATGGAGTATCATTGTATGTTTTCTTTTCCAACAACTTCTAGGGCTTTGTGACCATGGTTTAACACAATGGAGTTTGATTGCATGTGTTCTTATCCAAACCACAATGATCCACATGACCATACACACTGGTGATGCAACCTTTGTCACACAGGTGCTCCATTGCATGTGGCGATTGTATTACTGCATGTTCTAGGGCTTTCTAACCATAGTTTGACACATTTGGAGTGGTATTGCATGTGTTCGTTTCCAAACCGTAATGATCCACATGACCACACACACTCAAGTGCTCGTGGTGATGCAACCTCTGTCACACTGGTGCTCCATTGCATATAACATTTGCATTCTAGCATGTTCTACGGCTTTCTGACCATGGTTTGACACATGGAGTATCATTTCATGTGTTCTTTTCCAAACCACAATGATCCACATGACGACACACACTTAAGTGGGTGTGGTGATGCAACCTTTGTCACACTAGTGCTCCATTGAATGCCAATGTTGCATTCAAACATGTTTTAGGGCTTTTTGAAAATGGTTTGACACAAGGAATGTCATTGCATGTGTTATTTTCCAAACCACAATGATCGACATGACCACACACACTAAGGTGGGCGTAGTGCTGCAACATCTATCACACATGTGCTCCATTCCATTTGGTGGTTGCATTCCAGCATGTTCTAGGGCTTTGTGACCATGGATTGACACAATGGAGTGTCATTCCATGTGTTCTTTTCAAAACCAGAATGATCCACATGACCACACACACTCAAGTGGTGTGGTGATGCAACCTCTATCATGCAAGTGCTCCATTACATATGGAAGTTGCATTCCAGCATGTTCTAGGGCTTTCTGACCTTGGTTTGACACATTTGTAGTGTCATTGCATGTGTTGTTTTCCAAACCACAATGATTCACATGACCACACAAACTCAAGTGGGTGTGCTGATGCAACCCGTGTCACACATGTGCTCCAATGCATGTGGCAGTTGCATTCCCACATGTTCTAGGGATTTTCGACCATGGTTTGACACATGGAGTGTCATTGCATGTGTTCGTTCCCAAACCACAATGAGGCATATGACCACACACACTCAAGTGGCTATGGTGATGTAACATGTGTCACACTGTGGCTCCATTGCATGTGGCAGTTGCATTCAAGCATGCTCTATGGCTTTCTAACCATGGTTTGACAAATTTGGAGTGTCATTGCATGTGTTCTTTTTCAAACCACAATGATCCACATGACCACACACACTCAAGTGGGTGTGGTGATGCAACCTCAGTCATGCAGGTGCTCCATTGCATGAGGCAGTTGCATTCCAGCATGTTCTAGGGCTTTCTGACCATGGTTTCACACATGGAGTGTCATCGTATGTGTTCTTCCCCAAACCATAATGATCCATATGACGACACATATTCAAGTGGGTATGGTGATGTAACCTCTATCACGTTGGTGCTCTATTGTATATGGCAATTGAATTCCAGCATGTTTTAGGGCTTTGTGACCATGGTTGACACATGGAGTGTCATTTCATGTGTTATTTTCCAAACCTCAATCATCCACATAAACACACACACCCAAGTGGGTGTGGTGATGCAACTTCTAGCACACTGGTGCTCCATTGCATTCCAATGTTGCATTCCAACATGTTCCAGGGCTTTCTGACCCTGGTTTGACACAACGGAGTGCTAGTGCATGTGTTCTTTTCCAAACCACAATGATCCACATGACCACACACACTCAAGTGGGTGAGGTGATGCAACCTCTATCACATTGGTGCTCTATTGCGTGTGGCAGTTGCATTATAGCAACTTCTAGGTCTTTCTGACCATGGTTTGACACAATGAAGTGTCATTGCATGTGTTCTTATCAAAACCACAATGACCCACATGACCACACACAGTCAATTGTGTGTGGTGATGCAACCTTTGTCACACAGGTGCTCCATTGCATGTTGCAGTTGCATTACAATGTGTCCTAGGGATTTTTGACCAGGGTTTCACACATTTGGAGTGGTATTGCATGTGTTCTTGTCCAAACCACAATGAGCCACATGATCACGCACACTCAAGTGGGTTTGGTGATGTAACCACTGTCACATTGGTGCTCCATTGCATGTGACAATTACATTCCAGCATGTTCTAGGGCTTTCTGACCATCGTTTGACACATGGAGTGTCATTTCATGTGTTATTTTCCAAACCATAATGATCCACATCACCACACACACTCAAGTGGGTGTGGGGATGCAACCTTTGTCACACTGGTACTCCATTGGTTTCCAATGTTACATTCCAACATGTTCTAGGTCTTTTTGAACATGGTTTGACACATGGAATGTCATTGCATGTGTTATTTCCAAACCACAATGATCCACATGACCACACACACTCAAGTGGGTGTGGTGATGCAACCTCTGTCACACTGGTGGTCCATTGCATTCTAATGTTGCATTCTAGCATGTTCTAGGGCTTTTTTACCATGGTTTGTCACATGGAGTGTCATTACATTTTTTCTTTTCCAAACTAGAATGATCCACATGAGCAGACATACTCAAGTGGGTGTGGTGATGCAACCTCTATCACACATTTTCTCCATTCAATGTGGTGGTTGCATTCCATCATGTTCTAGGTCTTTTTGACCATGGTTTGACACAATGGAATGGCATTCCATGTGTTTGTTTCCAAACCACAATGATCCACATGACCACACACAATCAAGTGGGTGTGGTGATACAACCTCTATCACACAGGTGCTCCATTGCATGTGGCAGTTACATTCCAGCATGTTCTACGGCTTTTCTGACCATGGTTGACACATGTAGTGGAATTGCATGTGTTCTTTCCCAAACCACAATGATCCATATGACCACACACACCCAAGTGGGTGGTGATTCAAGTTCTGACACACTTGTGCTCCATTGCATTCCAATTTTGCATTCCAGCATGTTCTAGGGCTTCTTACCATGGTTTAACACATGGAGTATCATTACATTTGTTCTATTCCAAACCACAATGATCCTCATGACCACACATAATCAAGTGGGTGTCGTGATGCAACCTCTATCACACATTTGCTCCATTTCCGTGTGGTGGTTGTATTCCAGCATGTTCTAGGTCTTTCTGACTATGGTTTGAAACAATCGAGTGTCATTGCATGTGTTCTTTTCCAAACCACAATGATCCACATGACCACACACGCTCAAGTGGGTGTGGTGATGCAACCTCTGACACACTGGTGCTCCATTGCATGTGCGGTTACATTTCAACATGTTCTATGGCTTTTTGACAATTGTTTCACACATGGAGTGTCATTTCATGTGTTCTTTTCCAAACCACAATGATCCACATGACCACACACACTCAAGTGGAGTGTCATTGCATTTGTTCTTTCCCAAACCACCATGATCCACATGACCACACACACTGAAGTGGGTGTGGTGATGCAACCTCTGTCACACTAGTTCTCCATTGCATTCCAATGTTGCATTCCAGCATGTTCTAGGGATTTTTGACCATAGTTTGATACATGGATTGTCATTGCATTTGTTATTTTCCAAACCAAAATGATTCACACCATCTAGAAACAATGGAAGCAGATATATTCAATGCCATATGGCAAGATCCAATTATCCTAGATAGAGCTAATATTTTAGGATACCTCCTCATACATCACACAAGAAAGTATCAAGCAGAAGCGGAAATCATGATCCGAGTACGGATAAGAAGAAAATCGGCATAAGATGCCTTGAAAATAAGCACACCTCGCCCACAGATCTCATGGATCTCCATCCCCAGAATCTCTACACTGGACAGTCGTTGCCACCATCATCGATCTCTTCGACCCAGTAGCCTTCCTGGGAGTATACTTGTCCATCTAAACCAAATATTTATTGTGTGAGACCCTAGGGGTACTCAGCAAGTATTAATGCATCTAAAAGGAACGACCTGGGGTGACACAATTGCAGCAAAAGATAATATCTATAAAGAGCTATAGAGACTCGCTACACATCCGCCCAACCAGAGATGGACGGACGCCCGTTAATTAATAGCAACAGTTATATAAGCAAAAAAAATAACCTCGCTCGTCCTCCTTCTCGCTTACTGACGAGAAAGCAGAAGAACATCCCATCCATTGGTAATTTTATTAACCATTCCATGAGAATTGTACTATTTACTAGGCATGTCTAAGTCAAAATAAATGAGGTCCTTTAGTTATACTTGTCTATGATCAAGAAACTCTGCTCCAAGTTGTCCATAACCGTTGACACGGCTTTCAGAAAGATTTACCCTGCAGGAGTGCACAAATAGCAACACACACACGATCAACCTCAGGAAGAACCAAATAAAACGCAACGAGGCCTCATGACAACGCATTCACAGGATTCATAAATCATTTCTAGGAGCCACCCCAATGAGCTACCCGCAACAAAGTTGGCCGGCTCCGAGACGGACCCAGGGTTTGCGATAATGGCTGTAAACGACTGGGACCCGAAAATATGACTGGGTTTGTCGATACCGTGTAAACATTCCGCATTCTTAAACATTACAGGTCCTCCGCGCACAATCGTAAATAAAGCAGTAATGCATGGCATAAGTACATGATAGTAATAAAGCCCCAAACTAGTTTGTGGCCCCAAGAAAAAAAGTGTGAATCAAGCTCAGGCGAGGGGGATCCATAGGGTCTCCCGTATGTGGATAGTGCGAATATTCAAGGAACAGGAATCAAGTACTCAGGGTCCTACGGGACACAAGTGAGCTTAAAGAACCAAATAATATAATGCTCACTGATGCCTCTTTCATTAGTTTTCCCATTACTACTCATATTAAGTTGTTTAGGTACCTCGTTATCCAAAGACACACACAGACCCTACACATAAAATTCTACGACTCGCATGGCTCAAACAACTCATGTAGTGACGTCTCATAGAATTGAGGTACATGGTTCGGTGGGGTTTAAAAAGTAAAGGCTATGCAATACTTGAGATTCAATTTAATGCAATCACGACTCAATGATGCAAGAGTAAGATAGAAGTATAGGTACTATATGTATGCAAGCATGGGGAATTGCTTGTCTGGCAGTTCTGTTACCGAATAGTAAGGATCCGGGTAATACTCCTGAGGCTCCTGGTACTCTCCTTTCTTAGTGTCTATTCGGATAAAAACCAAACACACAAGGGGCCGAAATAAATACATTGACAATCATATAAATAATATGCAACAAGCAAACAAGTATGCCATGATGGAATGATGCACAATTTATATGGCATAGCATAGCATGGCATGGGTGAGGTGTAGGGTACAAGAACAAAGCATATTATTAAGTTTTTAGTCATGTTTTGCTCCCATATACATTGTTGTATACTTAATATTTATATGATACATGCTTCAAATGATATCATGGAATGTATAGATAGAACGGCCTCATCGAGCTAATCGATTTAGACATATTATTTGTTGAAATTGGAATTATGAAAATAAAGTTATGATTTATTTAAGATAAAGGCATTAAATGGTATTTTAAATTATTTCGAAATTTTAATGCTCAAAAATTATTTTGGATAGCAAATTTGAATTCCTGGCATTTTGCTGATCAAGAAACATATATCATATGCAAAATTTGAATTTATTAAGTTAAAACATTATTTAATTACAAGTAATTCAAAACGTGGCCGAAAGTCACAGGTTTGACTAGTTAGAGTTGACTCTGATTAAATTTGAATTATATTTGAAATTGTGTTTAAGTTTGAAACACTTTTTATGTTGGAAATATTTGCAAATTCAATAGTTTGACTAGTCAAACAAAGAGGGAGGTCATGTAACTTGCTGTCCAGAAGTTCCGAGGGATCAAACTGAGAGACAGGTCTTCCAAAAGGCAATTAACAACCAAAGTGCAAGGAGCCTCTTGAAAACTGACAAGAGCAAGTCATGTATGCGTTTTGATGGAACTGAAATTGATCATGCGTAAAGTGCTAGCTGGACCAAACTTTGACTGAAGATTTTGTAAGATTGAGACCTCGGTTTTCTGTCGCGTTTGATGCTGCACGAAGATGAATGTGCTGATATGATACTCAAGTAGAGAATGGCTCCGGATACGAACTGGATCTCCGGGAATTTAATGGAGAACAGAGACCGAAATGCAGGCCTCTCACTGCCGGAAGGACATAACGCCTGACAGTTTGCAGTGAAAAACTGTCATGTTCATCAGATGATTTCGATTGATTTTAAGCGTCTTTGTGCGAAGCAATTAATTCTACGGATAGCTGGTACTATGTAGAAGATATAGGTGTGCACATAGGCGCCTGAGCTGGATCGTGCGCGACGAAAACGCGCGAGGAACAGAGTGAAGACACACGTTAAAACTAGCGAGACTGTCGATGAGCAGATTTTTCCGTGAGATGTCGCAATCATTGATTGAAGATTCCGAGAGATCTACTGATCGGTTTCATGCGCGGTTTAATGCATTAAGCAGGTGGATGTACCGAGATAGCAGGAGTACGAATAGGTTCGTTGGCCGTAAACTGAGGACGCGGGAAAACGATCGGTTTCACAGGTGAAAATAACTGTCATGCTGACGGGAAAAACTGTTGTCGATGACAAAGAGATCGGGCCCTCTTCGCAAGATGATTTCGTGCTGCTCCGATGGTAGATTCGAGCTCGACTTGGTTCTAGGGTAATATGGGACATCAGATAAGAATTTACCGTGAATATCTGTGCTGGAATTGGCTTGAGGAGGCATCGATCGATCGAGCCTGGTACAGATAAGAATTTACCGTGAATATCAGATAAGAATTTACCGTGAATATGGGACATCGATCGAGCTCCATTTTGAGTGTGGTTTGAAAGTATGTGGAGCTGGTACAGCCAAGTTGGTCTTTGCGTGAATAAAAATCTCCGGAGATGGATTGAACGGGGCGTGAAAAATTCAGGAACATTGCCAGATAACACTGCATCGTATGTACGTCGACTGGGGATATGAGCCTGTCTTTCGAGGACGATTGTGAGAGATATAGGCGAGGGATTGGAGTGGGGTCTGCTGCACTGGAGAGAGGGATGTGCCCTCTTTGCAGGAGTATGATGATCAGCATCGGAGAAGCATGAAATCACTACGAAAACGCGGGGAACAGAGGGTTTGCCCGCTGCTGCTGTTGTCTTTCTATGCGTGGGGCTGCTGGTGTCTGCGCGGCGAGCGGTTGTTGCGGGTGCACGTGGGCACGCGGCAAGCGACGCGGTAGCTGCAGCATGTGCAGGCGATGCAGAGGCGAGCGAGATGGAGAAGATGTTGGGAAGGCAGGGAGGAGGTGGTGGTCACCGCGAGAGGCCGCAAGCTCGAGCTTGTGTCGGACTGTGGCGAGGTAGAGATCAGCAGCGCGCGTGGGTTCCGGGAGACGGCGGCGAGGTCCTGGCGACGACGTCCTGGTACTGGGTGACGTGGAGGAGGACGGCGACAAAGCATGCACGAACACCTACACCTCTGGCTTCCATGACTACTATGGCTAGCAGGTTTAATAGGATGCTCAAATGCAATGTGGCAAGGTGACATGAGCATGATATTATGATGATGTGATAATGACATGTAGGAAGTAGCATTTTATTATTAAACCATGTAGCATTACAGATGTTAGACCGATGGGATGCTACAACTCTCCCCCACTAAAGAGGAATCTCGCCCCAAGATTCTAGAAGAAGAAGACTCAAAGAGAACGGGGTACTCGGAACGGAGGTCGTCCTCACGCTCCCAATTGGCTTCATCAACGCAATGGTGCGACCACTACACCTTGCAGAACTTGATAGACTTGTTGCGAGTCTTCTGTTCTGTGACTTTAAGAATTTTGACGGGGTGTTCTTTATAGGAGAGATCTTCTTGGAGATTGATGAGCTCATGATCCACGGTCCTGCCGGGGTCCTTGAAGCACTTCTTGAGTTGAGATATGTGGAAGACATCATGAACCTTGAGTTTTTCAGGAAGCTCGAGAGCATAAGCCACTTCTCCTCTTTTGCCACGGATTTTGAAAGGACCAGTGTATCTAGGCGCAAGCTTGCCCTTGATACCAAAGCGATGAGTGTCTCTCATGGGAGTGACACGAAGGTAAACAAGATCACTAGGGACATACTCCATGTCTGTGTGTTTTCTATCGTAGTTGCTTTTTTGATGACTCTAGGCAATTTTCAAGTTCTCAAGAATGACAAGAACCTTATCTTTTGCTTGAGTGACAATGTTGGGGCCAAATAATTTTCTTTCAACTGTCCTTGACCAGCCAATCGGAGTTTGACACTTGCGACCATAGAGGATCTCAAAGGGTGCCATCTGGAGACTCTTTTGATAGTTGTTGTTGTAAGAGAATTCAGCATATGGGAGGCACTCTTCCCACTTCATGCCGAAAGAAATGACACAAGTGTGAATCATATGTTCTAGAATCTGGTTGATCCTTTCAACTTGCCCTTGCGACTGAGGATGGTAAGCCGTGCTGAAGTCTAGCTTTGCTCCCAAGCCTTGTTGGAAAATTTCCTAGTACTTGGAGGTAAAGATACTCCTACGGTCTGAGATAATTACAAGAAGAACCCCATACAAAGAGACAATTCTGTTAATATAGAGCTCATCCAGTTGACTACTAGAAATTGTTTCCTTGACTGGAAAGAAGTGAGCCACTTTTGAGAGCCTATCAATGACAACAAAGATTGCATTGTTGCCTTTTTGCGACCTTGGAAAGCCAGTTATGAAATCCATTTCTACTTTCTCCCATTTCCATTCTGGAGGCTTCAAAGGTTGAAGAAGACCAGAAGGTTTTTGATGGACAACTTTCACTCTGCGGCAGACATCGCACTCGGAGAGGGATGTGCCCTCTTTGCAGGAGTATGATGATCAGCATCGGAGAAGCATGAAATCACTACGAAAACGCGGGGAACAGAGGGTCTGCCCGCTGCTGCTGTTGTCTTTCTATGCGTGGGGCTGCTGGTGTCTGCGCGGCGAGCGGTTGTTGCGGGTGCACGTGGGCACGCGGCAAGCGACGCGGTAGCTGCAGCATGTGCAGGCGATGCAGAGGCGAGCGAGATGGAGAAGATGTTGGGAAGGCAGGGAGGAGGTGGTGGTCACCGCGAGAGGCCGCAAGCTCGAGCTTGTGTCGGACTGTGGCGAGGTAGAGATCAGCAGCGCGCGTGGGTTCCGGGAGACGGCGGCGAGGTCCTGGCGACGACGTCCTGGTACTGGGTGACGTGGAGGAGGACGGCGACAAAGCATGCACGAACACCTACACCTCTGGCTTCCATGACTACTATGGCTAGCAGGTTTAATATGATGCTCAAATGCAATGTGGCAAGGTGACATGAGCATGATATTATGATGATGTGATAATGACATGTAGGAAGTAGCATTTTATTATTAAACCATGTAGCATTACAGATGTTAGACCGATGGGATGCTACAACTCTCCCCCACTAAAGAGGAATCTCGCCCCAAGATTCTAGAAGAAGAAGACTCAAAGAGAACGGGGTACTCGGAACGGAGGTCGTCCTCACGCTCCCAAGTGGCTTCATCAACGCAATGGTGCGACCACTACACCTTGCAGAACTTGATAGACTTGTTGCGAGTCTTCTGTTCTGTGACTTTAAGAATTTTGACGGGGTGTTCTTTATAGGAGAGATCTTCTTGGAGATTGATGAGCTCATGATCCACGGTCCTGCCGGGGTCCTTGAAGCACTTCTTGAGTTGAGATATGTGGAAGACATCATGAACCTTGAGTTTTTCAGGAAGCTCGAGAGCATAAGCCACTTCTCCTCTTTTGCCACGGATTTTGAAAGGACCAGTGTATCTAGGCGCAAGCTTGCCCTTGATACCAAAGCGATGAGTGTCTCTCATGGGAGTGACACGAAGGTAAACAAGATCACTAGGGACATACTCCATGTCTGTGTGTTTTCTATCGTAGTTGCTTTTTTGATGACTCTAGGCAATTTTCAAGTTCTCAAGAATGACAAGAACCTTATCTTTTGCTTGAGTGACAATGTTGGGGCCAAATAATTTTCTTTCAACTGTCCTTGACCAGCCAATCGGAGTTTGACACTTGCGATCATAGAGGATCTCAAAGGGTGCCATCTGGAGACTCTTTTGATAGTTGTTGTTGTAAGAGAATTCAGCATATGGGAGGCACTCTTCCCACTTCATGCCGAAAGAAATGACCCAAGTGTGAATCATATGTTCTAGAATCTGGTTGATCCTTTCAACTTGCCCTTGCGACTGAGGATGGTAAGCCGTGCTGAAGTTTAGCTTTGTTCCCAAGCCTTGTTGGAAAATTTCCTAGTACTTGGAGGTAAAGATACTCCTACGGTCTGAGATAATTACAAGAAGAACCCCATACAAAGAGACAATTCTGTTAATATAGAGCTCATCCAGTTGACTACCAGAAATTGTTTCCTTGACTGGAAAGAAGTGAGCCACTTTTGAGAGCCTATCAATGACAACAAAGATTGCATTGTTGCCTTTTTGCGACCTTGGAAAGCCAGTTATGAAATCCATTTCTACTTTCTCCCATTTCCATTCTGGAGGCTTCAAAGGTTGAAGAAGACCAGAAGGTTTTTGATGGACAACTTTCACTCTGCGGCAGACATCGCACTCGGAGACATACTTGGCACAATATCGTTTCAATCTAGGCCACCAATATTCTGTTTTCAGGTCCATATACATCTTTGTGCTGCCAGGGTGGATAGAAAGAACAGAATCATGAGCTTCTTTAAGAACTTGCTCTCTCAAACCCGAGTACTTCGGAACAAACATCCGGTGCTTAAAGAATAGAGTTTCTTGGTCGTCAAGGTGGAAAGGTTCATGCTTCGAAAGATGAATCTTGGAGATGATGCTTTTAGTGTAAGGATCACTAAGTTGGATGGAGCGAACTTTTTCTTCCAAGAGAGGGGTAGCTATCAAGTTATGAAGATAACCCTGAGGTACAAGCTCGAGGTTGAGTTGTCGGAATTCCTCGCACAAGAGAGGTTGTTGTTTTTCCACCATGAAGTTGTTCACATATGCCTTACGACTGAGGGAAACGACCATCACATTTGCTTTACCCGGAGTGTAGTTGATCAAAAGATCAAAGTCGTTGATGGTTTCAATCCATCTCCTCTGGCAAAGGTTGAGGTCTGGCTGAGTGAAGATATATTTCAGACTTTTCTGGTTAGAAAAGATCTCACAATGGTTTCCAAGCAAGTAGTGCCTCCATACTTTCAAAGCAAAGACAACCGCTGCAAGTTCAAGATCATGTGTTGGATAGTTGAGCTCATGAGTCTTCAACTGACGGGAAGCTTAAGCAACGACTTGCTTGTTGTAACATCCCAAATTTTACAATTTCCGATGTTACTAGAAGCATGCATCATATCATTGCATCATGGCATCATACCATAAAACTTTAATAAAAACCCTATTTTGCTTTCTATATAGTTCCATATGGACAAAGAGGGGTTTTTGTAAACCTAACCCTCACTAATCTTATCAATATGTTGTTTTGATTACCCTATGTTAATCTCCTTCATTTTACAATTTTTTAGAGACCAGTTTCATTAAATTTGGAGTCACTATGCAAAAGTTATTAAACAAATAGTGAAACAGAAAAAGAAAAAGGAAAAATACAAAAAAAAACTAACCTAAGTGGGCCAGCTAGGCCAGCCCGCGAACTAACTACCGCAGCGCTGCAGGGGCGAGAGGCGCGTATCGCATTGCCTAGCTGGGCTGGCCCACCCCCGTCCACCCGCGCAGCCCGCCCTTGCCCCACAACCGTCGATAGGTGGGACCGCCTGCGTCGTCTCCTCCGACGAGTTCGGAGCGGACTCCAACAACACCGCCGCATCGGGAACAACCTCCCCGGCCAAATCGGAGCCGGTTTCGTGTCCCCGCGCCACGCCGCGCCGCCTATATAACCCCCATGTCGTACCGGCCCTAAACCCTAACCCAATTTTCGCTAAACCGCCACCGGGCTACCGATATCGAGGTCTGTTGGATCTCACCGGAGTTGCACATCCGCCGAGCTCAAAGCCGAGGTTCCGAGCCCTCCTACGCCCCTCTCTCCGCACCTAATCGTTTCCCCTCACTCTTCTCCGCCACCTAACCCTCTTCCCCTCCTCAGTAGATCGTCGGAGCACCGGGAATTCGTCGTCGTCGAGTCACCGGAGCTCCCGGGGGCCAGTCGCGTACTGCAGCAAGGCGAGGAGGAGAAGGTCGACGATGATCTCGTGAGCGGAACCGCGAGGAGGAGGGCCACATCGTCGTCTACTTCACGCGACTAGGAGCTCGCCGGAACGTCCGCAAGCACCGCCACCCGCCATCCGCCGCCGTCACCGCCAACGTCTGCCACCCGCCGTCCTTTGTAAGTCCGGCTCGACCTCGCCCGTCCGATCTAAAATCGACGATGTAGATTAGATCTGTTACGCGAATCGGTACCGGCCAATAGCTGCGCACAACGTGGCAGTCTGTGTCAGCGCGCCACGTCGCATAGCTGGACCAACCCCGCGTTGCCACTTGTCGTCGCGTGGGCATGCTGACTGGGTTTTGTTTTTATATTAGGCATAAACTGTTCCAATCTTGTATAAATCGTAGTAAATCAAATACTTGGCCAAAAATTGCGTATAATGTACCGTTGGATTCATAAAATTGAGTAGAACACATATCTGCAATAATACTATTAGTGTACTGTACTGATCTTGTGGTAGAATTGAAAGTTCAGTTTGGAGTATTTTAATTATAGGAAAATAATCGTAACTCCGTTTTAGTTGATTCTTGTTGCGTTGGATTTGTATCTATGAGATCTACTGTGTAAAATTGGTATATCTTGCTTAGAGTGTTTAGATCTATTTTGAGGTAGATTGGAAGTGTAGATCTATTCATGAGCATATTTAATTAAGTAATAATCTAAAATACTTAAAATCTGTGGGAAATCGATACTAATGACATCCCCAACTCAATAAAAACCTTTAATAAAATTCTTGGTCGAATTCGAACCCATACTTGCATATTACCATGTTGCATGCATGCATAATTACTTGTGTGGCATTGTTTTGTGCAAGTTATGATTGGATCCATGTTTGTGTTTCGTTAGATTGTTCGGAGTGTGCTGATGAGTACTATTGTGTAGAGTGCTGCTCGGATCAAGGCAAGTTACTCCACTTGTTCATGTTTAATGTCCTAGTTTTTGACTATGCATGTTTTACTCTTCAAATCTGGTAGTATGCATGTGTAGGTTTTAGTAGAATTTCTCAGTACTATATTCGAAAGTGCGGTTTTGTGGTATGCCATGAGTAGCTGTATGCTTAAGATTTTCTATCCCAATAGGTTATTCTGTTTTGCTAAGTTATGCTTGCTATGCTATATATTTGTATATATAAAGTATAAGAGCTCTCTCGAGCAAACCTTTTCTTCTCAAAACCCCTTCAAAATAAAAAAAACTAAGTTTTCTTCTGGGTGGAATCGTTGTCGGGACAACGAGTGGAATTTTGGTGGAGGACGGCCGCCCAGGAATCAAAAAAGTCAGCCATGTTTCAGAATTCAGAAGCTTCCAGTCCAACCACAATACATATGGGCTCTGTCTTGGCTTAGTACTTAGTGGGAAACCTCACCGGAGTACCAATATTTGGAGGTTCTTGGCACGGTTGGATCCAACTGGTAGAGGGGCTACTAAAGGAAGGCCTCGCCATGGTCTTGTCTGTAAAAGGACTTGATCATGGATTATGGGGAACACTACTAGAAAACAGCTAATCTGTGGCGCACCTATTTTCCCCTTCCGTGGCGCACTAGGGGTGCACCACGACTTCTACGCTACGGCTAAAAAGTGCCCGTAGCGCACTGCCAGGTGCGCTACAGGTATCTCGACATAGTAGTGACACACAACACAGTGCGCTACCACTGTTTTCCTATGGCGCATGACAAGTGCGTTGCTAGTATGTAGTTAGGAGTAGCGCACTGGCTGGTGCGCCACTACGATTATTTCTGTGGCGCATGACGTAGTGCGCTACTAGTAGCTGACCAGGTGCGCCACCAACGTGGTGCACCACTAACAACGTATATGTGCGCCACGGCTTAGCTTTTCAAAAAACAAAAAAATACTCAATACAGATGATATTCAATACAGATTATATACAATACAACTGATATACACAGATATACAGTACATAAATAAATACACAGATATACAATACAGAAATAAATACGTAGACAAGATAGAAATAAATATATATAGATAAGTCACATACATAAATACACAGTATAAGTTATATTATTTTGATCAAGTTACAAAGTAGCTAGTGATGACATGAATACATGTCTCAACCAAGTTAGAGCTCGCGGAAGCTCGCCTAGACATCTAAAGTAGGAACATGCATGACAGACAACCAAGGACGATAACCATCACGGCGACGGAGGTATATGTATTCATCCGGTTCCTCATCCTAACTCCCGCTAGATAGTGCGCGTATCTAGCTTCCGCCTCCGCCATAGTATTGTACCCTTTGTAGCTATTGCCGCTGAAACAGTGCACCTGTCTCCGGCAGTCTTCCCAATCATCATATACTCCAGGAACCCGTCCCTTGTACACGACGTAACACGTCATCTAAAAGTTTGCAATAATAATTAAATGATGGTGAAAAAACAAGTAAAATTCGCATATAAAGATATACTTATCAAATAAGGTAACAAAGTAAGCAAAAAATACCAAGTAGTAGTGTACATGTTGACACACACAAGTACACGTGGGGATAAAGAACTACAACTAGACCAACACATCAAGACTTCTGGCTCGGCTCAGGGAACGGGAGGATGCCTTGTTTCGTCATGAACGCCCTATAGTCACCCTGCATCTTTAGGGGATCTACTACGTCACGGTTATTCGGGGGATTGCCTCCGTAGAAGACCCCCCTCAAGTCATGACATCACGGCTGATGATTGCCCCAAACTGTTGCTGGATGCGATACATCTCTTGTCTAATATCTGAATCATTGATCCTGGCCTTGACTTCGGCCCACCGTTTGAGATAATCTGGCAGCGTAGAATTCTGTTGCTCTAGTAGGAACACCCTCATGTGATGGAGTGCATAGTAGGCTTCCTTCTGATTGCCTGCCGGCTGCTTCACGCAGCGGAATTCCGTCACATGGGTGAAGACGTGCCTGCCAAACTTGAGCTTCTTACGCACGAAGGTGGCGCCTTCCGCTGAGGCATAGCCGGTGAGAGCATCATCCATAACTTCCTTGATCTTGTCGTAGTTTTTCTTCTTCTCTTGACTCCCTGAGTCGAAATACGTGGCTTGCGAATGTTTCGGCGACAAGCTGATGAGTGTGCAGTGTTGATCTCTGCGCAAAACCATTCAAACGAAATGTGTTGGAAAAAGAATGATGAAAATCTAATAAAGCATGTTATGGCGGCGAGTGAATAATGACTTACTCGGGAAAGAAAGGCACGAGAATGTATTCCTTTGTCTTGTTCGCCACCAAGATGCCTTAGAGGCACGAGGCCACGAATCGCCGTTCAATGGCGCTTCCCAAGCAGCCATCACGCATGTAGTAGGGGTCCACTATAGCGATGCCCGGGGTGTTCTCTCTAATGATCTGAATGGCCAGGCTGAGAGAAAACCGGCATACCATGGTATAGTGCAGCAGATACAAGTGGAACATATTGAAGATGTCGTCAAACCGCAGGAAGCACAGATCCGCGGGGACATTATCAACGAAGCCCAAGCCTCATGGCACCTTAACCACGAATACCGGGTGCGAGGGATCTTTCTCCGCAAGAAGGCGTCTCTCTATCATCAGCACACCGTCATGCACACTCCTCATTTCTGAAGTGGCGAGCCTGAGCAATTTCTTAGTTAGCATGGGCTCACCTGCCACATGCATCCTCCACATAATACCCTTTGGTCTTGGTGGCCCGTCCTGAAACCTGATCGGATTCGCAGTTGACGCCACCGGCTAGCTCGAGCTGCGAGATTTTCTTTTCCTAGTCTTCTTGCCTTTTGGGAAGTGGGTAGGTACCGCAATCTGAGCATCGATCGCTCTATGTAGTGTGTCAGGTCATAGAACAAAGGGCCGGTTGGATGTATCCGCTGGCTCGGTGAAGGTGCAAGCTGGAGGCGTCTCCTGAGAACCAAAGAGACGTTTGTTGCAAGTGGCTTTCTCTGAGGGGCCACCAGCTGGGTCTTCGTTTAGGTCGCCGGGGAAAAGAGTAGTGTTGATGAAATCATCGAAGTAATCTTCTTCATCCTCGTTCGGAACCTGCGCCATGGTCATGTCAATATGACCAACCGAACAATCGCGTGGAGGTGACGGTGTGGGGGTCTTGCCATGTCTTGGCGCTGGCACGACAGACAGTGTTGTTGTCTGTGGGATGATGGCCCCTCCCGTACCCAAATGGATCATGCTCTTTGGCCATATCAGGAATAAGCCGAAGCAACTTCTGAGGATAGCCGACTCTTCTTCATCCGCTCCTGGGGGTTGAATGGGAGGTTCCAGGTCATCGCAGCCCCTGAGCACCCGGATAATTTTAACCCTATGCACGCTATCTGGCCTCGGCTTTGAGTGGAACGTGCGGTGCAAGGGTTGAATGATGGTACCCTTGGAAACATCCCTCAACTCGTTGTTCACGAATCTTAAGAGAGTGCATGGAACATCCGCCTGCGAACAACATGTATGGCATTAAAAAGATGCCATAAGAGTAATAAATGGCAACGCGGTAAAGTATTTGGTTTACCGTGATGGCGTCAAGCTCGGCTAATGTCGAGGCACCGCATACGACGACGGGCGTGCAAGAGACGGAGGGGCTGCTTGATGGCATGGTGCCGGCCGCCGATGTATTGTCCCTATCGGTTGCATTAAGCTCTGGCGCCGCGGTGATGGCAGGGGGAGTCACGAATGCTTCCGGCGCCGCCGTGCTAGCGGGCGGAGTCACCAATGCTTCCGGCGCCGCCGTGCTAGCGGGCGGAGTCACGAACACCTAATTCACTGGGATCGTTGGCGCCACATTGTTTGAGTGGCTACTGACCATGCTTGGAATCGGGCATGGCCCTTGTCGACCACCCACACTCCAGTTCGCTATTGACTCCACCAAGGTAGGCAGGATGGAGGTGAGGGTGATTGCCAGGTTGTCTTGGATGATCTGCGGGATCCGCGCCACTTGTTCCTTAAGTTCCTGAACCTCACGGTTTTCCTCATCGCTCCTTCCCTCCACACGCGTCCTCGGGGGTGGACCAACATGATCCACCCAATTCTTAGCCCCGAACCCGGCCAGACGGCCAGCCGACGATGGCTTCTTTGTAACCTGCGTGATTTTCTTGGCCTGGTTCATCGCCCTGTTAAAAGGGTTATCCCACCGGGTGGTCGCCGTCGACCCGTGGGATGAGGAACCATGGGATCCCTGACTAGCAATTTCCTTGTCCTGTAGAAGAAGTAACGTGAACCGTTTAGAAATTCGACTTGATTGATTATAATGTAATCGACTTGATCCACGGTAATTAAATTACTTACCGCAAGAACCTTGAAGTCCTTCACCTTAGTTTCCGCGATGAGTTCTTTGGTTTTGGGATCCACATGGTAACGAGCCCCGATGAAGTTTCAAAGCTGCTTGTTTTCGAATTTCGAAAAGGGGTTAGGTATCCCCTTAGCTCTATACTCGTCGTCCTCCTTATCCCATTTGGGCTCCGCAGCTCTGTAACCACCAGATCCGAGATGGTGGTGACCTATATTCATCTCCTGCAATTCCTTTCCCCACTTACTCGAGGCCTTGGCTGCTTCGGAGGTGGACTTGGCCTTGAACTCCTGGAATTGATCTTCGGTGATCTGCGGGTCAATCTTCTGGATCTCCTCGAGACTTTTCTCTTCTTTAAATATCTTCTTCTTTATCCGGGTTCTCTAGCTGGACAGGGCGGTGCTCATCCTCGTGAGGGCGGATTTATTTACTTCATTCCCATGATAATCTGTGTTCCGATACTGAAGGGGGAACTTGTATCCTGCGTGCAGCTTCTCGAAGAGGAGTGTGCACAAATGTCCATTATCTTTATGCCGGAGATTCTCGGTGTTGATCGAGATGGTGGTCCGGGTGATAGCCACCACTTGCCCACCGTACCCTTTGACCACATGGTCGGGCGCCAAAGGAACCCCTTTTGGGCTCACTTCGGTAATTTCCTCTTTGACGGTGTCGACCGTGTTCGGACACCTTTCCTTCTTCTTCTTAGGCGGATTACTACCACTTGTTGTTCCCTCGCCGCCATTAGTAGTTTCATCATCCGCCGTTCCTTCGGCCGCTTCTTCTTCCTCCGCCTCTTCCATCTCATCGGCGTCGCTCTCGGAAGGGTCGTATTCTTCATCACCCTCTGTCATTCTTTCTAGCCGCTCGACCTCCTCCCAGAATGACAAGGGTCTGTTTTGAGGTCTCACTTCTCCTTCAGCATTGATACGCTGAGAAGATCCAGCCTCGTCATTGTCACGCATGTTTGCACTAATAAAAGGCAAATAATGGTTAGTAAAGTGCGCGGAAAAATCCGGCATGACCATTGCTCATTTTTGTTAAACTAGGAGTGCCTGATTTCTGCCGAAACGGAAGTTAATCAACATTTCGGCGAAAATCGGGACTCATTTCATACAAGCACCTGCATACGAATACAACTAGGCAGGGTATTTTCCTGTATATAAGCCTAACAGCAGACCTGGAGCACCTGCATATAAGCCTAACATCAGACCTAGAGCTACACAAAATAATGCATTATTTCTTTTGTTATAAAGGGTCAAATATAGTAATGTTTGATTGGTAAAATACTAAAATGACCTACATTTGTTATCAGATATAGTAAGGTTCAAAGCTGTATTTCATTGAGGATCAGAAGTCTAGCATGCTAGTCAGGGACCCAATGAGAAGAACAGAACTGGTGTAGTAGTAGGAATCTTAGGAGTACTTTATTCAGGAACCTGACCTTAACAGATTCAGCAAACTACAGTAGAGCTACTGTACATCAATTGTAATAGAATATGAATATGAACCTAGAACCTTGCTGATTTAATTAACCATGTGGCACAATCAATAAACTACAGTACAACAAGTCCCTTTTTACATGAATAGGAATATGATCCTTGAACCTTGCTGATTTAATTAACCTTGCTAACCATGGCATGTGTTAGGCTTTATAAGCCTATTTGAGGCTGGCAAACAGAAACCTCTAAGAGCAAGAAATTAAGTTCTAAGATTTGCTGAATTAAGTTCTAAGAAATTAAGTACCGCAAATGCATCTCAGGTAAACTTGAAGGAATACTGTTATATTAGCAACATCACAAGCACATAGCATCAGATTTACACATTCAGTAAATATAGCATCGACCACCATAGCATCAGCTTTACACATTGAACAGGTCCAAGAATTAATCAAGGCACACTACAAAATACAGTAGAAATTATTGCACTGTCTGAATGACTGAATGACTATTGCACTGTCTGAATGACTGAACCCTGAACCATAGCATCAGCACACTACAACACAGATCAACCACCATCGACCACCATAGCATCAGCACACTACAACACATCGACCACCATAGCATCAGCACACTACAACACAGATCAACTATTGCACTGTCTGAATGACTGAACCCTAAACACTATCACTGAATCAAGCTAGGGTTCATGTGCTCGAAGCTATTCACTAGGTAAAACACTGTACAATATCAGATTTGTGTTCTAGGTCATGTGCTCGGTGGAGGAAACCCTAATTAGGGTTGAAATTTTCAGAATCTATCACTGAATCAAGCTAGGGTTCATGTGCTCGGAGGAGGAAACCTCAAAGATGAGGATGATGAAGAGCGTGCGGATGATGACGAAGAGCACGAATGGAACTCCTCCACGGACGCACGGCGGCCTCCTCTCATCCTCCTCGGACGCGGCGGCCTCCTCTCCTCCTCCACGGACGCGGCAGCTACCTCTCCTCCTCGGATACGGTGGCCTCCTCTCCTCCTCCTCGGCAGGTAGCGAGCGAGCGGCGGAGGCGGCAGATCGAGTGGCGGAGGATAGACGGGAGATGGGAGATGACCGTGCGCAGCACAACAGACTTGTCATGAAACTTAGCCGTAGCGCACCCTTACCTAGTGCGCTACGGTTACCCGTAGCGCACTAGGTAAGGGTGCGCTAACCGTAGCGCACTAGGTAAGGGTGCGCTACGGCTAAGTGTCGTGTCAAGTCAAACAAATAGTTGTCGCCCCGTTAGTTGACACTAGCACTTGCATATCCCACTAGTTCTGCCCTAGCTATGTATGCTCACTAAACCTGGAGCACCCAGGTTCGAACCCTGGTGCCCCCATTTTTTGTTTTTATTTTAAAACTACTTTAAAATGTTAAAAAATATCCCAAAAATTATGTAAACTATGTAAAATATATGTTATATGTTTTATATGACAAAATGGTACATATATATCATCAAAAGTGGTACAAAAGTGATTCAAATTAGAAAGAAATTAAATAATAATGTGTCCATTAATAATATGCCATCCATATGCATCAATACAATCTTTTTTGAGCTAGCGTTTTACCATCTTTTTTCCCTTCTTTGTCGCGGTTGAATAATTTAGCCTGACACTTTTATGTTTCTTCGCTCGAACGAACTACCTTTTTTGCGTAAGGTTGTCCTTTTTCTTCTTGTGATGTATGTTTTTTCATCGTAGTCGTCGTCATCTTCAATCTTTGGATCACCATACGGGTCGAAGTCTTGCTCGTTGGCGACTCCATCCATTCCGATGATGTTTATTTTTCCTCTCCTCACGACAACACGACTAGGGTTTGTTGGGTCAGTAATAAAAAAACATTGGTCCACTTTGCTAGCCAGTACCCACGGTTCATTTTTCGCGGCGACGTGCGCACCGGCGGCCTTGGATTTGGCTGCTTCGGGTATTAACATGGTTGTGAAATACCGGTCTTCTCTTTTGACGCTCTTGGCCCATCTGACACGGAACATCGGCTTCTCCACAGTAGTCGAGCTCCCAGATCTCCTCGATCCTTCCGTAAAATCTTTCCTTCACGTTGTCATCGGTGTAGAATTCCGATGTTATGCCTGAGTTCTGATAGTCACACTTGTTGTCCTTTTCCTCCGTGTAGAATGTGCAGCCGTTGATATCATACGCCTGATAGGTCACCAGGTTGTGCATGGGTCCCTGCGACAAGGTGAATATGATGTTTTCCTCCGCAGAATGCGATTGCGGGGGATTATCTAGGAGCGTCTGCCTAAACCAACGCGTGAAATCTGAGTTGTGCTCTTTGATTATTTCTCCCTGCGTCCTCTATATGCCCCGATCACTATACTTTTTCTCGATTGACCTTTTGTGCTTTTGTACCCAAGGATCGACCAGTTCTAAATGTTGTAGCGCGACTAGGTTTTCTCTATCAAAGTATGCGCATCGACAATCGTAGTCTGCATGCAGTACGCGACGACCCTCTCGGTGACCCGATCCATCGAGCTTGCCAAGGTGCCTATTGACGGGAAGACCGACAGGGTTCTCGATGCCTAGATAATTCGTGCAGAAAGAGATGCACTCTTCGGCCAGAAAGCCCTTGGCTATGCTTCCATCTAGACGAGACCTGTTGTGAACGTATCCTTTGATGTGTCCATTCATCCTTTCGAACGGCATCATGCTGCGGAGGAACATCGGCCCGAGTTGGATGTTATCCTCCACGATATAGACCAGCAGATGAACCATAATGTCGAAGAATGCAGGCGGGAAGTAGATCTCGAGCTCGCATAGTATCACCATGATCTCCTCTTGTAGCCTCTCAAGATATTTCACGCCAATTGAATTTCGAGAGATGACGTCGAAAAACTTGCAGAGCCCAAACAATGTTTCTCGGACATGCTCGTCCATTATACCTCGTAGTGCAACCGAAAGTATCTGCGTCATTAGCACGGCACAATCGTGAGACTTCATCCCACTAAACCTCTACTTAGCCTCATCTAGGTACCTGCTTATCTTGCCAGCGTAGCCGTAAGGAAATTTGACTCCTAGAAGGCACTTGAAAAACTGTTTGATCTCATCCTGGCTTAGTGTGAAGCACGAAGGGGGCAGTAATATTCGTTCTTCTTGACCTTTTTACCCTTTCGATGAGCTTGTGTCGCCTTCGACTGATGATCATCATCATCTTCCTGATCATCAGGAGTAGGGCGTCCTCCGTGTAGATCCTTTCGGATGCCCATGGATATCAAATCATTTCTTGATTTAGGACCATCTTTCGTCCTATCTGGCATGTTGATTAGGGTGGCGACTAGACTCTTGCACACGTTCTTCGTGATATGCATGATTTCAAGGCTATGAGGCGTGCGGAGAAACTTCCAGTATGGCAACTCCCAGAAAACAGACCTTGTTTTCCATACCTTCATCAACGGCTTGTCTTCCCGCCTCTTTCGCTTCTTTCCCGGTTTAGGACACTCTTTCCAGTTTTTCAGCAATTCATCCACTTCTTCACTGCTCCTCCGCTCTGGGATTCCTTGGGTCTCGGATTTTCCATTGAACAGATCTCCATGTTTTCTCCATGCATCATTCTTTCCAAGCCATCTTCGGTGCCCCATGAACACGGTTTTCGAAGACCCTGGATCGTTCTCTAGTTGGAGATAGGCTGTGTTATCCATGCACCTAACGCATGCGTAGAATCCTTGGATAACCTGCCCCGAGAAATATCCGCAACTTGGATAGTCTTGCACCGTAGTGACCAACACGGCTCTCATAGTGAAATAATCTTGTGCGACAGCGTCATGCGTATTGGCTCCAGATTCCCATAACATGGCTAGCTCCTCTTTCAACAGCCCGATATATAGATTGATGTCGGTACTAGGTTGTTTTGGCCCTTGAATTAGCATACTCATTTGTATGTACTTATTTTTCATGCACAACCAGGGAGGGAGGTTGTACATCCATACAAACACGGGCCAAGTGTTGTGCGTGCTTCTCTGGCTACCGAACGGATTGAGTCCATCGGTGCTTGCACCTAGCCTGATGTTTCTCGAATCTCCACCGAATTCTAGGAATTCGAGGTCTAATGCTTTCCACTGGCTACCATCTGAAGGGTGCGTCAGCAGCTCGTCCTTTTCAGGGTCATCGTCATCTGCTGGCTTCTTTCTTTCCGCATGCCAGCGCATGAGATTTGCTTCCTTAGGGTCTGCGAAATAGCGCTGCAGACGAGGAGTGATAGGAAAGTACCATACCACTTTTCGAGGAGCTTTCTTCCCTTTCTTGTATCGACTAACGCCGCACACAGGGCATGTGGTTTTCTCCGCGTCCTCGCCCCGATAAATGATGCAATCGTTGATGCATACGTGGTATCTAATGTGTGGTAGATCAAGAGGACACACGATTTTCTTGGCGTCCTCGATACTAGTTGGACATGTGTTCCCCTCCGGGAGATGATCGTGCCAGAATGCCATCATATCGTCGAAGCTTGCGTCGGTCCATTTGTGTTTTGCCTTCATCTCCATAGCCTTGAGCGTTACATTCAATCGGGTATCATCGGGCTTGCATCCTTGATACAATGGAGTAACCGCGTCTTTCTCAAGTTGCGCAAGCTTGGCTTTCTCTCTAGCGGCAGCCCTGGCGTTACTCGTTTGCTTGAGAAGTAGTTCTTGAACATAAGGGTCCCACACCCAGCCTGACGTTGTTCAATCGTCTGCTCTGGCATCTAGATCATCATCATCCTGGTCTGCTTCCGCACCTTCACCATCTCCAGGAGACTCTTCTTCATCTCGCCCGTCCTTGCCGTGATCATGATCATGTTGCCCGCCTTCCTCATTTTCCGCCGCCCCATTTGCGGCCTCATCGTCTTCGTCATCACTTATCCACCGAGTGTAGCCATCCATGAAACCATGGCGGAGCAGGTGTGCCTGCAGATTTCTGGAATCTGGGTCAATCAACCAATTGAGTTTGCATCTTCTGCACGGACATCTTATCTCTGTCATGTTATTTCGTATCATGTCGGCCGTCGCGCATTTAAAAAATCTAGCCACAATGCATTCGCTCATTATGCGGACCATGGTTGCCTGCGCGGTGTACAAGGTAAAATTAGAAGTTTATTACAACCACAGGACCAATGCATGCATGCAATGGTCGATGGAAAATTTCGGCATGACCTATCCTAAAATTAGGACCTTTGTGAAATGCCAAAGTCTTGCCAAAATGGAAAGGAATCAACATTTTGGCAAAACAATGCCACTATATGAGAGAGCATACAATGCATGCTCTCCAAACACATGAGAGCATCGATCCTCTCCATAGATATGTGACCATATATCATCCATACACATAAACACATCCTCTTACATAGACAACTTACCAAGATGAGAGACCGAGAAGATCTCGAAGGAGAGGTAAGAGACCGAGAGATGGTGGCCGGAAGGAGAGCTTTCCTCTATTATGTATGTAGCATACAAGGTAAGTTTTACATGCTACAAATGGTGAAAGAGTGGAGAAATTGAGGTGGAAGGAGGAGGGGGCGAGATCCAAGGAGGAAGAAGGAGGGGAAAGTGAAGTGTGAGATGGTGAGATCTAGTCAAATGTGCAAAGGTGTATCTGCCAAAAAGAAGTAGTAGAACGCACATCCGTGGCGCACATGGGGGGCGGGGTGCGCCACAGGAGTAAAGAACATCCGTGGCGCACATACCGGCAGTGCGCCATAGACGTGTTTTCCCAGTTAACAGTACGGGTGGCCCGATCTTGCCTGTAGCGCACGGAGGCCATGTGCGCCACGACTACCAGCCACACCTGTAGCGCACTTCACCAGGGTGCGCTACAGCTATGTGGTATACGGACGATAGGAGCCGGGCCCACACACGACCGTGGCGCACCAACCGCATGTGCGCCACTATTATGGTAGATAGCCGTAGGGCACCTGTGGCCAGTGTGCCACGCCTATTTTAGCCGTGGGGCACCACTAGCACGTGCTCCACGGATGTGCAGGTTACCTATAGCCATTTTACTGGTAGTGAAAGTGCACAACCTCTCGAGAGTATTGCAATCTGATCGATCCGCCGAGTTCACGAAAAAGAACACTTGAGCATCTACATGATGGAGCCTCTGAAAGATCTTCCTCTCTCCTTTCCAAACTTAAAGTTTTTATAAAACCTCAGGGCGTGAGTAATATCGCCAATGGGTGCGATTTTGGGGACTTGGTGCGTAATATCAAAGTGCTAGGTTGATTGGACACTTGGTGAGTAATATCCTCATGTTCCACTCGACCCTATACTACTTAAACAATGTTTACAAAGTAGGGTGAAACTCTCCCTCTCTTATTCTTACTTAGAGAAAGTTGGCTTAATGCAAAAAAAACCCAAAGCCTACTCCAAGCCTTGCATTTAGTGTCAGTCTTATTATTTCCTTGGTGTAATTTGCCAATACATTCAAAGTATTGACCCAACTCGTTGGATGTACGTCTTATGTGCAGAATCCGAAGATTGAAAGGTGCGTAGGGATCGCGGGTCTTCACGCAACTAGCCCGAGGCGTTGATGGACTCATGTTTTTATTAAGTTTCCGCTGTTTTAATTTGAGCTAGCTATAAGCTATGCAAGTTTTAATAAATATACTCTAGATTATTCGTGTAATAATGACTGGTGTTTTACATGAGATTCATCGACTGTGAAGTGCTAGCTATTGATCCATGGACTAGCACGTTAATCACAGTGACTTAGGATCTTTAACGATCCGAGGTCATAACAGATGGTATCAGAGCACAAAGTTGCATGTAGGACGTGACCCCTAGGATTGGAAACCACCTTTACCATTGTGTGTTTTGCTTTCTATATTCTTCTAAGTTATTGATGCTCTTCTAGTTAATTCTTTTCCTTATCGCTTTGTATCTAATCTTCATTCTCCTAACTTAAAGATGACGAGCTTCTACTATGACACCGCTGAACACATCAAGTACCCACGCTTTGGGGAATGCCTTCTGGACATCCTCAAGACATTGGAGATGCCCATGCCGTCGATCAAGGGGAGCGAGTTGATGAAGATGCACAAGGAAGGATGTTGTGCGATCGAAGTCATCCAACCAGGTTGAAGGGAAACTGAACCCAATATGGAGACCATTATGCTCAACATCGTCAGCGACTCCAAGGAGAAAAGAATTAGCACCAGCATGCAAGAGCTTATTGGACGCCTATGTGGACGCCACCATGAAGTGGTTGAAGGCCACTACATCAATCTCTTTGGAAGGCGTGATGATAAGGGAGTTCCAATCGAGTTAACCTCGGAGGAAAGGGTGACTTCCAAGCATCGACGGATCCAATACCAAGACTTGGAGTGCCAAATCAACGATCTTGAGGAGGGAAGATGCTTTGAGATCATGAGGAATGACGAGTTATGCGCCCTAGTCGAGGAGAAGGACGAGAAGATCCAAGAGCTAGAAGAGAAGATCAAGTCCCTAGAAGGGAATATCACAGCCCAAAACAAGAAGTTCACTAATCAAGAGAAGAGGGTGCAGGATAAGAACAAGAGAATTAGGGAATAGAGTCTGTTACTCACGAGAAACGAGATGGAGTTCATAAACTTTTCTCTCATGTTGAAGGAGCTGCGAGCCACCAAGAGGAGCTTGGAGGAGAAGATCGCGCCTATGACTAAGGAGTCAAACTTGATCAAGGAGCTGCAGGAGGAGAAGAAAGAACTTCAAGAGAAGCTCAAAGTTGCTACACAGGAGCTACAAGAGGTGAAGGAACTTCAAGAGAAGCTCGAAGCTGCTACACAAGAGCCGCATGAGGTGAAGGAACTTCAGGAGAAGCTCGAAGCCACGAAAAAGGAAATGGAGCTATACAAGTCAATGCTAGAGAAGGAAGGATTCTGTATTGAGGACGAGGAAGTGGATGATGAGTAGAGTAGATAGTTGGACCACCTTTATTTCTATAGTTAACCGTTATTCGCGATTGTAATAAGTACCAAAACTATATTGGTTTAGTTAAACTTGGATGAGTTGTGTTAAAACCTTGTGCTATATGTGCCTTTTTGTGTTTCTCGTGTGTTTTCTTGTGTTTACACAAGGGTAGGAGTTTATTCCTTAGACTTTCTATCTATTCCTTAACTTGTTTCCCCAACCCCACAGATGGCGAGATGTGGGAACAATAATATGCCTCCGGAGATTGCACAACTCCTGAACTCCCAGAATCAGCTGATCCAACTCCTCACTCAAAACATGCAAAACAACAACAACAATCCGCCGCATCCACCACCTCCGCCGCCCCAACAGGATCGCTTGACTCGGTTTTTGAGGTTGAACCCTGCTACTTTCTCAAGTAGTTCTGAGCCAATTGTGGCAGATGACTGGCTCCGCACCACAAACAAGAAGTTAGACACCGTCCAAGTGGTTGGATCTGACAGGGTGCGCTTTGCCGCGCACCAACTTAAGGGACCTATTGTTGAATGGTGGGATAACTACCAAGTCGCCCATCCTGATATTGATGCTATCACCTGGAACCAGTTTGAGGGGGCATTTCGCACTCATCATGTAGCTACGGGTGTCATGTCACTAAAGAGACGTGAGTTCCGCGACTTGAAGCAACTGCACCGTTCTGTCTCCGAGTATGGGGACATTTTCAACAAGCTGGCACATTATGCACCTGATGATGTTTCCACTGATGCCAAGAGGCAGGAAGAGTTCCTAAGGGGACTTAATGATGAGATATCCATTCAGCTTGTGGCTCTGAAGTTTGATAACTATCAGGAACTACTAGATAGGGCAGTTGTGGTTGAAGAAAAGCAACGGAGTATAGAGAACCACAAGAGAAAGTCCACCTCACACAAGCATAACTCAGCCCCATACCAGAAGAAATGCACTACGTCACCACCGCCCCATAACCACAATGGCCACAACCACAATGGTTATCGTCATGGGGGACATAACCACAATGACCATAAGCACCGCAATGGAAATGGTAATGGAAAGGATCTGAGTGAAGTGACATGCTTTAAATGTAACAAGACAGGGCATTATGCAACTACTTGCCCCGAGAAGATGAAAAATGGGAATGGCAATGGGAGGCAACGGACACAACCATGGTAACGGAAATGGGAAGAAGCCGAATCCATTCGTCAAAGCCACGGTGAACCATGTCTCTGTGGAGGATGCTCGTGAGGCACCTGACTCCGTGATTGGTAAGTTCAAGCTTAATTCCATACCCACAGTTGTTCTTTTTGATACTGGTGCATCACATTCATTCATATCAAGGGTTTTTGTGGATAGAGGCAAGATACCTACGGAGACTATTAGTACTCCTCTAAGGGTAAGTTATCCTGGAGGATAAATAGTGGCATACTCTGGATGTCGTGGGTTAGAACTAAGGATTGGGGCACACATCTGTAACATCCCAATTTCAGCAATGCTGATTTGTTGTCCATAATGCAAAAATCAGGGGGAACAAAAACTTTTTCTTGTGCTTTAGTGCAGTGCTTACTTGTTGCTTGTTTGCACTTGTGCTTATGAAGTGTATCTTAGGATACTCCTTACCTCAACCTCAGTTGGCAAAAGCTATTTACCAAAAACTATCTTGGCTTACTTTACATATTCTCAAACGTTCTGGCATTTCAAAACCGGAGCCAAGATGCCTATGTAACCAAAACTATTTTGGTAGCTTCTATTAACAAAAATATGGAGAGATATATAATACAATCTCCTTATGTTTTCAAGATAGAACACTCAACTAATCTTACCTCTAGTTTTCCCAAACCTCTTGTTCAAAGCATTTGAATTATACTCTTGGTAGAGATACCAAGAACCCTCATCTTATTCAAAACTCAACCCCTTCAAAATGCCCCAACCCTACCTCAAGCTAAGCTTGATGGTAACCCTAGAGTAGTTGTTGGTTTATAAGATGAGTTGCCTTGATCTGCTGTCTGATGAGTTGCTTTGATCTGCTGTTTGCCTTGTTTGCTTAGGAAGTAGTATGAGCCACTCTAGGAGCTCATCACTAGGATCAAGTTGTCTCCCAATCATCCATCCCTAAGCATGAAAGCAAACCTTGTTATGATCCCTAGCCACTAGGTGATCATCTAAAACCCTCAACCAAACCATTTCTGAGGATTTCCATCCTAGATGTTTCCAAGCCCATAAAGACCAATATCAAGCATGGATCTCTTCTACTCACTCTACACTTTAATTTCACCGACTTTTTAAAGCTCTGATACTTTGGAACCCCTCCAAGGACATTCCCTCTCACACACTAGTCAAAATCCTCAAAACTACCAAATTTGACTAAGTCTAGAAACAGTTTCAACATCACCTTTTTGAATGCCTCCTTTTCTCAAACCATGTGCATTTTTTGAAATGCACTTGAACCATCTTGTTAACCATCCTAAGGACTACCAAGGCCCACATTTTCCCCTGGATAGATCCTTCTCCAACCCACTTGTCCATGATGGTTTTGCAGACAAGAAAATAACAACTCCTGCAACTCTAGTCATCATGCCTACTTTGCTAAAAGCTCACACCACCCTCCCAACCCCTATGGACCAACTCTGTGCATGGTAGTGTTTGACTCATTGATGTATATCAAAACCAACCTCACTTGCCCCAAGTGGATCTCTGTGCTGATTACTCCCACATGGTTTATAAGGCATCACGACTCATTTTGCATGGCAGCCTTAATTTCAACAAAGTTTACCATCACTTCTAGAACACCTCAAATACAATTAATTCAAACTATTTCTTCCATGTTCATCTATATGACCTGGTATACCTACCCATCTACCCCTTTCACCAAGGTGAACTCTAAGCTTCAAGATGCACGCATGTTTTGGTGCTATAAAAATAACACCACCCTAGATCCCCACCTCCTTGTTTTCCATCCTTTCCAACTTGGAATTTCATTCCTCAAGGTTGCAAATGCTTTCTACACCTTGTCTATCTCATAAACATTGATCCTCAATATTTATCAATAATTATCCATAATTATTATGGCCCCAAAACTACTTAATTCCTTAAATAGTCAAAATCTCCAAAACTCCCTCCATAAAGGAAAGTTTGGTTTTTGCCAAAGAACTTCCCTAAATTTTGACTCAAGTGAGTTCCATATATCATACCCTATCCTTCCATCTCAAAAATTAATATTTTTGAGGAGCTTTATTATTTCTTTTTGCCCATTTTCTTAAATGGCTGAATTGAAATAATAATTGTTTTAATTACTTCTATGCCCAATAAATCTTGGGAAAATTCCCCTATGTGTGTATTCCTATTTGGGACCCTTCTACACCAAAATCCACCCTTGTCAAATGGAGATCTATCAAATGATCTTTTAGAAATCACTCCTGTCCCTTTTGAGTAATTGGATTAAAGTGGACTAAAACCCCACACAAAAATCCCAAATAATTCCTATGAGTCTACCATGACCTCCTCTATCTTCCAGCACCATTTTATTCTCTGGTCCAATGCAAGATGTTGGAATTCCTTCATAAACCTCTAGTTTGGTCAAATTTGCCAATTAAGCCAAACACCACACAAACCACTTCCAAATTTCACCAAAGCTTGATCAGAGCTCATCCTCAGCACCAGGACATCCCACTGGTCGAGCACCACTGTAGCTCCACCCCCATCGAATACCTATTCTGGACCAATCCCTGGCCTACACTCCCTCTCCACCAAGTCCAATTTGGTAATCAAGTGAAACCACTATAAAAGCATAACTAATTCCTGCTTGCATGTATATTCGATGACGACGATAGTGTGAGTGTCTGATGACAAGAAGGAAGGGATTTCTTATTATTATATTATTGGGTTTTCTTAGTCATCTGAAGAAGTCCAGGGACTTATTGCTGACCACAGGCAAGCCACCATTTCTTGAACTCAGTCATATGCCCTACTCTCTTTTACCTGTTTTATATCTTCTTTACAAATTTGCATAGTCTACCTGCATATTTTGTTTTACAAATACTGCGATAGTAACTTGGCTCCCCCAAGTTATGATTTTGTGTCCTTCAAGGCACCACCCCAATGAACCTAGCATTTTATCCCCTTTAGACCGAGAGTATGATGATTAGCATCCTACCTCCTTGGAAACCCCGGTTTTGAGAAAAATAAATTGTTTTGGGATTTTCCCCACTACAAAGGTTTTCAAAACGGCTTTGTAAAACCCTGGGAAGAGGCATCGTTCCTAGTTGAGGTTTTAGCAAAAGAAATGGTGAAGAGGAGAAGTAAGGATGTGATGGGATGTTCTACGCCTTTACTGGAACAATTTTATCCGCGCAACCACATTACCCCATGTGCTGGGGCTTAACTCGTAGTTTGTCCGCATTAGCCGAGGCACTTCTACCATGCTTATAGGGAGAGATCCCTGGAATTCCGGGCAGGCGCCACCAGATCAAGGATCTGAAGCCTATCGCTTGGTTCGGCAAGAGTGAGCCTGAACTAGCAGGAGGCCGGTGCAACAATTGGGTCTCCCGCGGACGGTATGACTTAGGTAGTACGGAAGGAAGTGGAGTCTCCAGATTTAAGGTATACGCCAAGTTGCGGCTTAGGTATGCGCATGTACGGAAGGAAGGACTATGGCTGGGAGCCACATACGCGTTGTCGGGGAGAACAAACCCAAGAGGAAAAGCATGCCTTTGCTAGGGTTGACAAGCGAAAGGTTAGGTTTGATTATCCGGACCCCCATATACCGTGGTAGTGGGCCGTGGTTGTATCCCGGCGGATGTATTGATTCTTGTGGGTAAAGTGTGCAAACTCTGCAGAGTATAACCTATTCGAATAGCCGTGTCCACGATCAAGGACGGTTGTAAAGGTGTTGGCTAGGAGTACCCAAACTATGTTTGTTTTGGAAACAAGTACTTTGAGGACGAAGGTTCCGGGGGAACCCGAGTTCAAGAACTTTGTTTTGACCCGAGGGGTCTAAAATGTTCAAAAAGGGTTTTCCACCACAAAACTGTTTTCAAAACTCTTTTTCAACAAAGATATGGAGATGTCTTGGTTTATGAAACAGAAGCATGTTTTCAAAACTCTTTTTCAACAAGGATATGGAGATGCCATAATTTCAAAGTTAGGTTAGGCCTTTTCAAAAGCAACCCCAGATAGAGCTATCTCGCCACAGCCAGAATTGCATTTCCTTTGATCACTTATCTTGGTGGTTTGCGAGTACATTCAAAGTACTCACGGCTGTGTCCCTGGCTATTTACTTGGCCAGACTTTCAGAGTTTCGACTTCGGGAGAAACCAGGTGACGTCCAGCGAGCTAGGTCGTCTTCCCAGTCAGCTGCCTGTAGGTTGAGGCACGATTGGGCTCTGCGCTTGGCAATGTTCCGCTGCTATGTTGATGTAGCCGTAATGGCATCTATGTAAGTCTTGTAATTCGTTATGGTTCAGATGTTGTAATGGTACCTGTTGGTTATGTTCCACGGCCCGCTTATCATGGGAACGTGGAAATATACATAACAGGGATTTCTCGGACGAATAATCCGGGAGCCCACAACATCTTTCCCACAAGTCTAGTCGTTCTGGAGTCATAAGGCTTAGACATAATTTTGGGCATGAATTGGATGACCGAATATGAGGGAGTCATAGATTGTGCCAAAAGGACTGTCTCACTCACTACTCCGGATAAGAACATAATCTTCTTTAAGTCAGCTTTTGCACTCAAGGGAAGTATGGTGAACTCTCTTAAGGGGGTTAGCTTGGAGGATATGCCAGTTCTGAAGAAGTATCCAGATGTCTTTCTAGAAGAATTGCCAGGGATGCCTCCTGACCGAGACATCGAGTTTCTCATTGACTTGATGCCTAGGACTGGACCGATAGACAAAAGACCGTATAAGATGGATGTTGATGAGTTTAAGGAACTTAAGAAACAACTTAGAGAGCAATTGGACAAAGGCTTCATTCAACCAAATGCATCATCTTGGGGAGTGCCTGTCTTATTCGTGGAGAAGAAGGATAAAACCAAGAGACTAGTCGTGGACTACCGATCATTGAATGAAGTGACAATCAAGAACAAGTACCGTCTACCCAGTATCAATGACCTCTTCGATCAATTAAAGGGAGCTAGTGGGTTTTCTAAGATTGATCTCCAATCAGGATACTTCCATTTAAAGATCCGAGAATAGGATGTACCCAAGACTGCATTCACCACAAGATACGGGTTGTATGAGTAAACCGTGATGTCTTTTGGAATAACCAATGCTCCATCGTACTTCATGACTATGATGAATAAGGTGTTCATGGAGTACTTGGATAAGTTTATTGTGGTGTTCATTGATGACATACTCATATACTCAAGGATTAGAAGAAACATGAGAGGCATCTGCGCCTGATTATGGAAAAGTTGAGGGAATACAAGTTGTATGCCAAGTTCAGCAAATGTGAGTTCTAGTTAAAAGAAGTGGGATTCCTTGGTCATATTGTGTCAGCTAAAGGAGTGGTCGTGGACCCAAGTAAGGTAACTTCCGTGATAGAATGGGAGTCACCTAATAATGTGGGGGATATCAGGAGTTTCTTGGGCCTTGCTAGATATTACCGAAGGTTCATTGAAAACTTTTCCAAGATAGCAAAGCCTATGAACGAATTGTTGAAGAAAGAAAAGAAGTTCCAATGGATCGAGGCATGTGAAGCGAGTTTTCAAGAATTGAAGAAGCGCCTAGTAACAACACCAGTTTTGTGTCTACAGAAGGACTTCCAAGTCTATTGCGACGCTTCTCGACAAGGACTTCGTAGTGTACTAATGCAAGATGGGAAGGTAGTGTCATATGCCTCTCGACAACTTAAGAACCATGAGAATAACTACCCCACACACGATTTCGAACTGGCGTCAGTTGTGCATGCGCTCAAGGTATGGAGACATTACCTCATGGGCAAACATTGTGATGTGTTCACGGATCACAAGAGTCTTAAATATATCTTCACTCAAAAGGAGTTAAATATGAGGCAAAGGAGATGGCTTGAACTCATCAAGGACTATGACCTGGACCTGTAGTACCATCCTAGAAAGGATAATGTTGTGGCTGATGCCTTAAGCCAGAAAGTCTATGTAAATGGACTTACCGTGGGAGAACTTCCAAAGGATTTGTGCGAACAGTTCAAGGATCTCAGGTTAGATATAGTCCCGGAAGGATACTTAGCGACTATGGAGATAGTGCCAATGCTTCTGGACCAAATCAAAGAGGCCTAGAAGAGGGACAAAGAGTTGGAAGAAATAAAAGTTAATATAAGTAAGGGCAAAGGAAAAGTGTTCCATACGGATGAACAAGGGACACTTTGGTATGAGAAGTGTTTGTGCGTCCCTGATGACCCCGATATCAGGAAGTTGATTCTTCAGGAGGCTCATGATTCGCCTTACTCAATTCATCCTGGTAATACAAAGATGTACATGGATGTGAAGGATAGATTCTGGTGGAATAACTTGAAAAAGAGAAATTGCCGAGTACATCTCCTTATGTGATGTATGCAACCGAGTCAAGGCCGAACATCAAAAACCAGCAGGGCTGCTGCAGCCATTACCTGTGACCGATTGGAAGTGGGACAAGGTAGGCATGGATTTTATCACAGGACTACCCCGGACTCGTTCTGGGTATGATTCCATCTAGGTACTGGTCGATCACTTCACAAAGGTGGCCCACTTTATTCCCGTAAAGAACACCTATACGAGTGCTAAACTCGCCAAGATTTAGATGTCAAGGATTGTAAGTCTGCATGGTGTACCTAAGGGAATTGTCTCTGATAGGGGTACCCAATTCACCTCGAAGTTTTGGAGACAGTTACACGAGTCTCTAGGAACATGACCGGAGTTTAGTACTGATTTCCACCCACAAACAGATGGCCAAACAGAAAGAGTTAATCAGATCTTGGAGGACATGTTAAGAGCTTGTGCACTAGACTATGGGTCTAGTTGGGATGACAACTTGCCATATGCGGAGTTCTCGTACAATAATAGTTATCAAACTAGTATCAAGATGGCTCCATTGGAAGTTCTATATGGTAGGAAGTGTAGAACCCCGCTGCTATGGAATGGCGTTGGAGAACGTAGTTTGTTTGGACCTGAGCTGATCAAGGATGCCGAAGAAAAGGTAAGGCAGATTCAAGACAGGTTAAAAGTAGCCCATTCTAGGAAAAAGAGTTATGTTGATTCCAAGCGCAGGGATGTAACTTATGAAGTGGCAGACCATGCATATCTCCGAGTTTCACCACTACGAGGAGTTAAGAGATTTGGAATCAAGGGTAAGTTGGCACCTCGATTCATATGGCCCTATAAGATGTAGGATGGTAGAGGGAAGGTTGCCTATTAGTTGGAATTGCCTGAAGTATTGACTGTTCATGATGTTTTCCATGTGTCACAACTAAAGAAGTGTCACCCGGAAATGGCTGAAACACCGCTAAGGGATACGGTTCCCCTGGATGAGGTTCAACTGGAAAATGATCTCACCTATGAGGAAAAACCCACCAAGATTCTGGAAACAGCTGAGAGGATTACTCGTACCAAGACTATTAGGTTTTGCAAAGTTCAATGGAATCACCATTCCGAGGAAGAGGCCACGTGGGAACGTGAAGAAGATGTGAAGACAGAACACCCACACCTATTTTCTAACCAACCAGAATCTCGGGGACAAGATTCTTCTTAAGGGGGGTAGGTTTGTAACATCCCAAATTTTACAATTTCAGATGTTACTAGAAGCATGCATCATATCATTGCATCATGGCATCATACCATAAAACTTTCATAAAAACGCTATTTTTCTTTCTCAATAGTTCCATATGGACAAAGAGGGGGGTTTTGTAAACCTAACCCTCACTAACCTTGTCAATATGCTGTTTTGATGACCCTATGTTAATCTCCTATTTTCTAACACCTACACCTATTTGCTAACCAGCCCCGTCCACCCGTGCAGCCCACCCGTGCCCCACAGCCATCCACAGGTGGGACCGCCCACTTCGTCTCCTCCGACGACTTCGGAGCGGACTCCAACAACACTGCCGCATCGGCAACAACCTCCCCGGCCAAATCGGAGCCGATTTCATGTCCCCCGCGCCACGCTGCGCTGCCTATATAACCCCCATGTCGCGTTGCCCCTAAACCTTAACCCAATTTTCGCTAAACCGCCACCGGGCTGCCGATATCGAGGTCTGTTGGATCTCGCCGGAGTTGCACCACTGTAGAGCTCGAAGCCGAGGTTCCGAGCCCTCCTCCGCCCCTCTCTCCGCACCTAATCGTTTCCTCTTGCTCTTCGCTGCCACCTAACCCTCTTTCCCCCCTCAGCAGATCGTCAGAGCGCTGGGAATTCATCGCCGTTGAGTCGCCGGAGCTCCTAGGGGCCAGTCGGGTACTGCAGCAAGGCGAGGAGGAGAAGGTTGACGACAATCTCGTGAGCAGAACCGCGAGGAGGAGGGCCACATAGTCGTCTGCTTCACGCAACTGGGAGCTTGCCAGAACATCCACAAGCACCACCACCTGCCGTCCGCCGCCGTCCCCGCCAATATCGCCATAGCCCGTCGTCCTTTGTAAGTCCGGCTTGACCTCACCCGTCCAATCTCAAATCGATGGTGTAGATTAGATCTGTTATGCGAATAGGATACCGGCCAATAGCTGTGCGCCGCGTGGCAGTCCGCGTCAGCACCGCGTCGCATAGCTGGACCAACCCCGCGCTACCACTTGTCGCCGCGTGGGCGTGCTGACTAGGTTTTATTTTTAAATTAGGCAGAAACTATTCTAATCTTGTATAAATCGTAGTAAATCAAATACTTGGCCAAAAATTGCGTATAATATACGGTTGGATTCATAAAATTGAGTAGAACACGGATCTGCAATAATACTATTAGTGTACTATACTGATCTTGTGGTAGAATTTAAACTTTAATTTGGAGTATTTTAATTATAGGAAAATAATCGTAACTCCGTTTTTGTTGATTCTTGTTGCATTGTCTTTGTATCTATGAGATGTACTGTGTAAAATTGGTATATCTTGCTTAGAGTGTTCATATCTGTTTCGAGGTAGATTGGAAGTGTAGATCTATTCATGAGCATATTTAATTAACTAATAATCTAAAATACTTAAAATCCGTGGGAAATCGATACTAATGACATCCCCAACTCAATAACACCCCTGAATAAAATTCTTGGTCGAAGTCGAACCGATCCTTGCATATTAGAATGTTGCATGCATGCATAATTACTTTTGTGGCATTGTTTTGTGCAAGTTGTGATTGGATCCATGTTTTTGTTTCGTTAGATTGTTCAGAGTGCGCTGAGGAGTACTGTTGTGTAGAGTGCTGCTCAGATCAAGGCAAGTTACACCACTTGTTCATGTTTAATGTCCCAGTTTTTGACTATGCATGTTTTACTCTTCAAATCTGGTAGTATCATGTGTAGGGTTTTAGTAGAATTTCTAAGTACTATTTTTGCAAGTGCGGTTTTGTAGTATGCCATGAGTAGCTCTATGCTTAGGATTTTCCATCCCAATAGGTTATGTTGTTTTGCTAAGTTATGCTTGCTATGTTATATATATGTATATATCAAGTACCGTTGGGGGGTTCTAAAGACTCAAAAAAATTCTAAGTATAAGATCTCTCTCGAGTGAACCTTTTCTTCTCAAAACCCCTTCAAAATAAAAAAAACTAAGTTTTCTTCTCGACAGAATGGTTGTCGGGACAACGAGTGGAATTTTGGTAGAGGGGCTACTAAGGGAAGGCTTTGCCATGGTCTTGTCTGTAAAAGGACTTGATCGTGGATTGTGGAGAAAGTGCACAACCTCTCGAGAGTATTGCAATCTGATCGATCAGCCGAGTTCACGGAAAAGAACACTTGAGCATCTGAAGGATGGAGCCTCTGAAAGATCTTCCTCTCTCTTTTTTTTATAAAAACCCAGGGCGTGAGTAATATCGCCAATGGGTGGGATTTTGGGGACTTGGTCCGTAATATCCAAGTGCTAGGTTGATTGGACACTTTGTGAATAAGATCCTCATGTTCCACTAGACCCTATACTACTTAAACAATGTTTACAAAGTAGGGTAAAACTCTCCCTCTCTTCTTCTTACTTAGAGAAAATTGGCTTAATGCAAAAGAACCCCAAAGCCTACTCCAAGCTTGCATTTAGTGTTAGTCGTATTCTTTCCTTCGTGTAATTTGCCAATACATTCAAAGTATTGACCCAACTCGTTGGCTGCATGTCTTATGTGCAGAATGAGAAGATTGAAAGGTGCGTAGGGATTGCGGGTCTTCACGCAACTAGCCTGAGGCGTTGATGGACTCAAGTTTTTATTAAGTTTCCACTGTTTTACTTTGAGCCAGCTATAAGCTATGAAAGTTGTAATAAATATACTCTAGATTATTCGTGTAATAATGACTTGTGTTTTACATGATATTCATTGACTATGAAGTGCTAGCTATTGATCCAGGGACTAGCACGTTAATCAGAGGGACTTAGGATCTTTAACGATCCGAGGTCATAACAGTTGTCTTGCAAGAGGACGACGCCGAGTCCTTGGAGAGAGGCATCACAAAAGACCTGAAACGGCTTTGATGTATCAGGAGGAATCAAGACAGGTGTTGAGGTGAGCTTTTCCTTGAGTGTTTAGAAGCTTTCTTGACACGCCGGTGACCAAAGAAATTTCTTGCCTTTCTTGAGGAGATTGGTAAGAGGCTTAGCAAGTTTTCATAAGTTTTGAACGAATCGACGACAATATCTAGCCAATCCAAGAAAACTCCGGACTTCTTTAACATTTTTGGGAGGGAACCACTCCACAATTGTCTGCATAGTCTTTGGGTTGACAACAATGCCCTTAGCAGAAATGATGTGCCCCAGATAGGTGACTTCAGGAAGCCAAAATTTGCACTTGGAGAGCTTTGCATATAGAAGGTTCTCATGAAGCTTGGTAATAACAAAACGAAGATGTTCTGCATGCTCTTCTTTTGACTTGGAATATACCAGAATATCATCAAGATAGACCACCACGAACTTATCAAGATACTCCATGAAAACTGAGTTCATAAGCCTTGAGAAATTAGTGGGAGCATTGGTGAGGCCGAAGGACATGATCGTGTACTCGTACATGCCATAGAGAGTGGTGAAAGCTATTTTAGGAACATCTTCCTAGCAAATCTTGATTTGATGATATCCACTTCTCAAGTCAAGCTTAGAAAACATCAGAGGTCTAGCTAGATGATCGAAGAGATCTTTAATCCGTGGAAGGGAATATTTATTCTTGATGGTTTTAGCATTGAGAGCTTGGTAGTCAACAGAAAGTCGATCAGTCCGGTCTCGCTTCTTCACAAAGATTGTTGGGCTGCCCCAAGAGGAAGTGATATTCTGAATGAAACCCAACTTTTCTTGTTCATCAAGCTGCCGTTTGAGTTCGGCCAACTCTACAGAACTCATTTTATAAGGCCGCTTGGAGATAGGAGCAGTTCCAGGTTCAAGATTAACCACAAACTTGACCTCTCAGTTAGGGGGCATGCCTGGTAACTCTTCTAGAAAAACATCTAGAAACTCACAGACCACAGGAATATTTTGGAAGGCTTCCATAACATAAATGTTTTGGACACCCAAAGAGTAGAGCTGAATAGAAGGAGTTTGCCTTGGAGAATAGACTATGTGGCCTTCAGGAATTTTCAAAGAAACCGAATGTTCAGCACAATAAATCATAGCTTTATTTGCAGCCAACCAATCCATGCCCAAAATGACATCAATATCTGAGTTGCCCAAAATAATCAAAGAGGCCGGAAAGGAAGAATCCAAATTTAAACCTGATTGTCATAACTGATATTGGAAGTTAACATCCTTGCCCCGGGAGAAAGAACCATCAGCTTTTTAGGTAACGAATCATATGACAACCCATTCTCTTGAGAAAACTTGAAGGATACAAATGAATGCGATGCTCCAGAATCAAATAAAACTAGTGCAGGGACTAAGTTAACGGGAAGCGTACCCATCACAACTCTAGGAGCATGCTCTGCTTGAACAATGTTGTTGTTTGCACGAGCAACAGTGGACCCGGTCTTAGTGTTGATGTTGAGAGCCCATGGTGTAGGTGCACGAGGAGCAGTAGTGGAAGCAGGTCTTGGAGGTGGAGGAGGAAGAGCCTTGTTGTTCATAGGACAATTCCACTACAGGTGTCCAGTGTTCCCACACGAGAAACAAGCGCCACTCAGACGAGGAGTAGAGTATCCTACAACTCCACCATACGGCGCCCTAGGGTAGTTGTGGTTTTAGCCCCTTTGACGAGGGTTTAACTCATCAATGCCCATTGTTATGGACTTAGGTTCGAGGAATTGAGGAGCACTGAAAATCTCGATTGGCTAGCAAACAAGCACACAGGTGACACGAGGTTTACCTAGGTTCACGCCTCGTAGAGGACCCTACTCCTGCTTTTCTGCTCTTAATTGATGATGATCCAAAGGATTACAATGTCGCCGATGGCGGTAGATGCGCAGATTAGATCTAGCGTACATGTGTGCTATGAGTGTTGTCTAGATCTATTGTCTATTGTGGGAGTCGCGATTTATTGTGTATTTTGGGAATCGCCCTCTTCGTTGGACCCTCCTAGCCTTTATATATGGGGAGGCTAGGTCTCAGGTACCAATACAAGTTGGTTACAAGTTAGATTCAAAATATAGTATTGAGCTTTCCTTGTCTTGTGCGTTTGGGAGTCCGTGTCCATATGGTCTTCGTACCAGTCGAACCATCATGGGCATCATGGACGTTGATATATCTTCGAGTGGGCCTTCCGTCAGGCCGCACCAGGTAGTCCAATAGTAGGTACCCGTATGGCATACCTATGTCAGTAGCCCCCGAGTGTCCATGCGAATCGTAGATTCGGGTGGAGACTTAGAAGTCTTGAGTTTTGCATTAGGAGGTTGGAGTCGACAGTTATGTCGAGTGTGAAGCACTTCACCCGGAAGTTCATCGGGCCAGTCGAATTTATAGTAGTTCATAGGGATGATGGTAAACGTGCCTGGTACGCTTGACGGATCGGGACCAGTTAATTTCTCTTGGGTAAAAACAACGCTACCTACTCAAACTCGAGTCCCCGGAATCAAATTCGGAAATTGTTGGAGTAATTCGACTCATGCCGCGGAGGTCTTATAGAGTTGAATCCCACTGTGTAAATGTGAGCACTTGACGCGTCCGTCAAGGCTTATTCATCGTACCTGCAGGCACGGATATATCTCTGGTAGTGTGCAGCAAATGCGTTTCTAGGCCTTATTCAGGTCTTACCTTCACGCCGTAAGCACGGCATCCGAATTTTCGTCACCACGGAGATGATTCGGGTGGCCTAGGAGACGTAGTCTCTTTGTAGGGAAAGTATGAGGCGGAGTCGCCATAGCATTCGAGTGTGGATGTTATCGACACACAGTACGATGTACAAATAATCATAGGGTGCGCGACCAGTGCTCCCTATGGGAGTAGCCCCCGAGTGCCTATTCGGGTCATAGACTCGAGTGGGGACTATAAGTATTTTGCGACTGCTATCGTCGTTTTCTTGTTTCAGCCGAATATGCTTTCAGCACTCCCTATGGGAGTAACCCGAAGTTTATAATCGAATCGTTAATTCGAGTGATGGGTTTGTCTTGAATGCTCATACACCTCCTTAAAAAATTTCGGGTGCGCGAACAACTCTCCCTATGGGAGTAGCCCCCAAGTCCTTAGTCGAATCGTGGATTCAAGTGAGGATTTAGAGCGTGTCACTTAGGATCTTGTATATGCGCGACCAGCCCTCCAGTTTGGAGTAGCCCCCGAGTGTCTGGCGGAGTCATAGACTCGGGCAGAGACTCGAGACTTGTATCTTGCAGTCGTAGTCAAAAATCATGCAAGGAGAAACCACTGACCCGGAAGTACATCGAGTCAGCGTCCCACGCATAAGGAGCCAAGAGTCGACGATGTTGTTGGAGTTGACACAATCACTTATGTCGGGTGCGTTGCTAGCACCGCATCTTTGTAGCATCAAGCGATGCAACCATCCTAGGAGGAACTCGACTCAGGTCTTGAGTGTATGGCGTAGCCAGTTACTTTGTCGACTCCTGTTGGAGGACCCGATAGAATAGCTCGACGCAGTCGACATCCTTGTAAGCTGCATAAAACATTAAGAATTGTGAAGTATTTGCATCTTGTAAAGAATATTTGCTTGTTGGCTTATAAAGTAAAATTCTGGTGCCAATCGAGTCGACACTTTTGCACTGTATGCTAGGCCTTTTCGTTAGCCTGATTACGCTTAGTCTCAATACCTCGCCAAGGTACTCGGAGTTCAAGGATTCGACGATCAGAAAGAATCGTCTACTCGGGCTATCGCGTATGAGGTGCTCGAGTGCCCGGAGTCGACGACACATTAGGTTACTCGAAGAGGGCGCAACCCCCGAGTGTTTTGAGTGCAATTAAAGTAAGAAAGAAATCATCTCTAAGTAGAGAACTTAGCTTTATGGGTATTTGTCGTGGATGAAATCGATGTGGACGCGAACGTAGTCGACACGGTAGCAGATTGCGGGAGTCGAAGGTTGTAGCAGGTCGCCACACCCGATGGCGGCATGGATTGCCATTGCCGAAGGAGGCAACATCTTGCCAGAGTCGAAGGATGCAACAAGTCGCTGGGTCGCCAATGTTGAGGGAGCCCCCGAGTCGCTAGAGTCAAGGACCAAAGAGGGTCGCACGACGAGTCGAAGGGCACAGCGAGTCGCTGGGTCACCAATGATGAGGGAGCACCCGAGTCGCTAGAGTCAAGGACCGAAGCGGGTTGAATGACGAGTCGAAGGGCGCGGCGAGTCGCTGGGTCGCCAATGCCGAGGGAGCCCCCGGGTGTAAAGTCGATGTGGTCGATGTGGCATTGGAGAGCCGATGCGGCAAACCGGAGTAGACACGGCAGCTGGTCTACGAAGTCGATGGTAGCAGTAATTTGCCCCAACCAAAGATCGTAGCAGGTTGCTATAGCCGAGGGAGCCCTCGAGTCGCCGTAGCTGAAGACCACAGCGATTCGCATGGTGGAGTCGAAGACCGTGACGAGTCGTGCGGCAGATTCGATGCAACCCCTAGGTGTAGAGTCAACACGGTCGGATGGACACAATGTTGATTCCGGATAATAGAGGAGATGTCCAGAGATGGCGAGGAGGACGCTGCAGTAGCTGATGGTGATGTCGACTTCTTCGGGGTCGATGGCAATGTTGTTGACCGTGGTTGAAGTCGTCGAGATGGTCGCGGCGAAGTCGAAATATTTTTCGAGTTGTCCACGTAAGCCGGAAATTTACCGGCGCAGTATACTGACTCGCGTAATATCTTTGTCTTTGAAAATCATATACACTTCGGTGTACAAACACCTCTTCAGCTAGCACCTTTGGTCAATATGTTTTTTTCTTGTCCGCATGCGATTAGCGCTTCTGGCCAGCAAAATCCACTTCAGCTAGCCATGATGGATTCTTTTCTTCCTTTGACCTCCACATGAAGGAGTCTGCACCACATGGTTTATAGTACCAAAATACCACATGGTTTCCTTGGAATTTGGAGCACGTTGCATATTACTTTTTACTTGACGTGGAGTAACTTGATTTATCTCCGAAACTGTCATCTAGTATGAACCAGAGTAGGACGCGCTGTTGCGATTTGATGGAGAGTAGGAACAGAAGCCGGGCACGTTCTCGGCTGCTATACGCTTTCGATCTTGATCCTTCGTTTTTCTTATTTTTTCATGCGCTCAGAATTAGCTCCCGCGGTTGTGTTGAAACTCTTTGTTGGAGCAAAGTTAGTCAATCTGCTGCCTAGAACCCGCGTATGCGCTCCATGGCTGCAATTTTGTCAAACTCATCCTCGAGCTTTTTGACAACTACTGTCCCATGGATCCCATGAGCCGAATAGTAAGGGTGGTGCTGTAGTTGAGCCCTCACGCCCGTGTTTGGTGTATACAAAGTGGGTCGCGATGGAGATGGTGATGAAAAAAGCTAAGCGTGTCGATGCTAATGAATAGATCAGACGTGATCCGATCGCCATTGACGACGACGGATCTAGTCTGCATGATGACACATGGGATCTAGAGTAGATATTTTCTCGGTAGTCGTCGAATCGTAGATTGCTGATGATGAGGCCGTCGAGATCGCAACATCAGCGCGCCTAGTTCCCATAGACGGCACCAATTGACGAGGGTTTGACTCATCAATGCCCATTGTTATGGACTTAGGTTCGAGGAATTGAGGAGCACTGGAAATCTCGATCGGCTAGCAAACAAGCACATAGGTGAAACGAGTTTACCCAGGTTCAGGCCTCGTAGAGGAACCTACTCCTGCTTGTCTTCTCTTGATTGATGATGATCCGAAGGATTACAATGTCGCCGATGGCGGTAGATGCGTAGATTAGATCTGGCATACGTGTATGCTACGGGTGTTCTCTAGATCTATTATATATTGTGGGAGTCGCGATTTATTGTGTATTGTGGGAATCGCCCTCCTTGTTGGACCCTTCTAGCCTTTATATATGGGAGGCTAGGTCTGAGGTACCAATACGAGTTAGTTACAAGTTAGATTCAAACTCTAGTATTGAGCTTTCCTTGTCTTGTACATTTGGGAGCCCGTGTCCATATGGTCTTCGTACCAGTCGAACCGTCATGGGCGTCATGGACCTTGATATATTTTCGAGTGGGCCTTCCATCAGGCCGCACCACGTAGTCCAATAGTAGGTACCCGTACGGTATACCTATCTCCTTGGAGCGGCGTTGTAAGAGTACGGTGGCCTTGGCGAGAAACCTAACGGTCTTGGCGGAGAAGGGAGCAGTGGTGCGGTACTAGGGACCCACACATGGAGCTTAGAAGGAGCGGCCACTGCTGAAGAACCACCTGTGTCACGGCTGTGCTTCTTGGAATCATCATATGCTTGGTTACTTGCCTCTTCTTGGAGAGCTGTTTGTTGAAGCTTGAGCAACGAGTTTGGAGTGGCATGAGTGATAGTATATTTGATTGAAGCATTTAGCCCTTGACGGAACCTCTTTTGTCTTTTCTTATCATCAGAAACCTCATCACCCCCATAGTGAGATAAGTTTGCAAAGTTCTTGATATAGGTTCTAACATTGTCGGTTCCTTGCTTGAGATTGATAAACACCTCCTTCATGCGCTCCATGACAATTTCAGGCAGATATTGCTCCTTGAAAGTATCAGACAACTGTCCCCATGTTGCTCGAAAACTAGGAGGACTTTCTCTTAGATAGCTCTCCCACCAAAGAGCGGCTTCCCCATGCAGAAGGTGAGTAGCGCACTTGACCTTGTTATGCTCAGCAATATCTGCGGTATCCAATAGCCTCGTGATCTCCCGGACCCAATCATTGGTATCCAGCGGCTCGACGGTCACCTCGAAGTGCCGTGGGGAGAACTTCCGAAAGTCCTTCAAGTTTCCACTCTGGGAAGGTGATGGAGGTGGTATGAACTCATTCCTCTTGACGCTCTCCTCGAACCTCTCTGTCGGGGGGATGATCCCCAGGTACCCAAACCGGACAAGAAGCCAGGCAGTCGGATCGCGTCCGGCTGACCAGATGCAGCCGGACAGGGTAAAATAGGCCGGGTATCTCCCGGTAGCCGGATCAGCAAGAGGCAGCCGGATACGGCGACGTAGCCGGGCCCAATCAGTGGGACAAGACGACATGCGTATCAGTGCACGGTACGCCCTGTACGATGACAAGACTAGCAACCACCCGGCCATACCGAAGACTTTGCGAGGATGACGCGGGAACAATGGCCTGTGCTGACAACGGGCTCGCACGGCGTCCACTGTGCCCACGATAGCCATACCGCTCGTACTCCGATAAGACATGCCATACTAGACACTGAGGATGACCAGCCGGCTGGGGCCCGCGTGTGGGGCCCGCCAGTCGGATTGGCCAGGGAGACCGTTGCCTCTCTGCCTATATAAGGAGAGGCAAGGCCTCAGTAGAAAGGGTTGGTCATACAGCATTTAAGGCAGTAGCTAGCGCATACAGCTCGAGGAGCACTTGTAGTTCGTGTATTCCACATAGTCAGATCCGGCAGGAGTAGGGGCTTTACCTCATCACGAGGGCCCCGAACCTGGGTACTTCTTGTGTCTCGCTACGCTCGATTCTATCCAATCCAGCCTGCGGACGCCGTCGATAGCTTCCCTGCTAGTCCCCACACCTCTATCTAACCTCCTCAGGTACTGCCGTTCCCAATACAACGACAGTTGACGCCCACCATGGGGCTAGATGGCTTCGACCGGAGTCACGTTCCGCACGGGACCCCGCACTTCAGCTGGTGAGCGCGTGGCCTCTGGGCTGGTGCTCACGCTTGGCAAGTTCGACTGGGTCATCGACAACGCCTCCTGCTTCGTCGGAACCTCCTTCCCGGCGAATGGCACCGTCCTGCTATTCGGCGATCTGCCCGTCTACGTCGCCACCGTCCTGGAGCGTTTCCCTAGGGAAATTGTCTCTGTCGTGGAGCTGCCGCGCTCAGGCGGCAGCGCCTCCGCCGCATCCCGCGGCGTGGAGGTCATGATGGCCGGTTCCAGCTCCCATCCCTGCCAGCCGCGGGAGCGAGGCGCGGACGAGGTCGGAACTTCCGCTATCCCGCAGCCTCGGAACCCGGTGGAGGATGCCATTGATCGGCTCCTGACGCCGGTTAACCTCGGGGATAACCCGGAGGAAGCGGAGGCCAACTTCAGCATGGAGAGACAGATCCTCCTCCATGAGGCCATGGAGCTGGCGGCAGCCCGCAAGCAACTCGAGATCACCCGGCGCGAGTACGACCACGCGCACGGCCTTACTAAGGCTACCGTGGAGCCGAGCCGGCGCGGCCAGGTACGGCGTCGGGGCGGCGAGCTGGGCGGTAGGATGGAAAAGGACGGGGAACCGGATCCCGCGCCTGCCCTCACACGGCCCACCTACAGCACGCCCATCAAGAACCTGCACGCAGCGCGAGCCGCGGCAGAGGAACTACCCAGCCTGGAGGGCGAGGAGCGGGCCTGCCAGCACGCTCGTGTGCAGGAGCTCCTCCGCGTCGCGGACGAGCAGGCCGGCGCCAACCGGCAGATGCAGGAAGACCTTAGCTACTCCAGGGGGAGCAAGCTACCTGCCAACAGCAGGGGCGCGCCGCGCGACACCCAGCAGGCGTCCTTCCCTCAGCCGCCCAGGGCCCGCAGCAGGCATCGCAGCTCTGGCAACAGGGGCCAGCCGCGCCAGGAGCAGACGGTGAATAGCAACCCACCACCTCCCCCTCCGAAAGCCGGAGCGCCCAAACCAGCCGGTTCCCGTCTATCGGGCCTGGTGGGAGCGCCCAACCCGGATTGTCTGGATGCCCGTGACCGCATCGAGCTCCTCGCTCAAGCGCGCTTCACGGAGGAGGAAGATTCGACCGGCCCGGTTTGTTTCGGACCCCGCATCCGGAACGAGCCGTTTCCGGATAAATTCTCCCTGCCCAGGGACACCCCCAAGTACGACAACAGCATGAAGCCGGAAGACTGGTTGACCGACTATGCTACGGCAGTCGGCATCGCCCATGGGAACAAGCGCACAGCCGTGCGCTACGTACCCCTCATGCTAACCGGGTCGGCAAGGACATGGCTCAATAGCCTTGCGCCCAACAGCATCAACGCCTGGCCTGACTTCGAGAAGGTGTTCGTCCGCAACTTCAACGGCACGTACAAACGTCCAGGGCGCCCGCGCGACCTGGCCTTGTGCGTCCAGGGTGACTGCGAGACCGACCGCGAGTACCTCGCCAAGTGGACGGAGCTGCGCAACACTCGCGAGGGCATCCTGGAGAGCCAAGCCATCAGTTTCTTCATCGGGGGTTGTCGAGAGGGCACCATGCTTCGCCACCGGCTACTGTGTGACGAGCCGAAAACCATGGTGGAGCTCATGATGGTTGCGGACCAGTACGCCACGGTGGATGCCGCCATGAAGAAGCCCCTCCGAGTAAACGCGGACAGGCGTCCGACTCCCACGGAGCCAGCTCGCGACCGACCAAGCAACCCTGCAGGAGAAGCCGGATCCTCCAGACGCCACGACAACGACAACCGGTTCCATGGGGACTGCCAGGCGGGACAGCAGAAGCCTCGCTACCACGCGCGGCAGGTCAATGCTGTGGAGGGCGCGCCCGACGCACCGACTAATGAGGCAAGAAGGCAGAAGCCACGGCTCACCTTCGAACAGATGTTTGACGGCCCGTGCAGGTGGCATAACGGTCCCTTCAAATCGGCTATGCACACCACCCGGAACTGTAGCTGGACCTGCCAGCTAAAGGACCTGGGCAACTAGCCTCGTCTTCCCCCTCCCCCACCTTGTGGACCTCCACCACCGGCTAGGGGAGCCGGCAATGATGGTAATGGCGGCAACAACAACAATGGCTACCCCTAGCCGCACGCCGCCTACCACATCTTCGAGACAGAGCAGGATGAAAAGCACAGCCGTAGGCGACGCTCCAAGGAGGTCAATGCCATCGTCTCTCTGGTCCCCCAGTACCTAAACTGGTCGGAAACCCCCATCACCTGGAGCTGGGCAGACCCCCATCACCGACTCCCGGGGGCTACGCCATGGTGCTCGACCACCTCATCTTCTCCAACGCGCGCACCTGCCGATTCTCGTGCGTCCTCATCGACGGAGGCAGCAACCTCAACCTCCTCTACCAGTCCTCGCTGGAGAAGCTAGGCATTCGCGAAAGCGACCTGCGCCCGACTGGGGAAAATCCAACTGGAAAATCCAGCTGGACGTTCCACGCCCGATTACCACGACGTTCCACGGCGTACTGCTAGGGCCAGCCTGCGCCCCGCTGGGGAAAATCCAGCTGGACGTCATCTTCGGGACCGAGGAGAACTTCCGCCGCGAACCAATCTGGTTCGAGGTGGTAAATCTAACGAGCTCTTACCACGCTCTCCTCGGGCGCCCTGCCCTCGCCAAGTTCATGGACATCCCCCACTATGCCTACCTCAAGACGAAGATGCCGGGACCCCACGGCATGATCACCATCGTCGGCTGCTTCAGGCGGTCGATGGAGTGTGCCTCAGCCGGTTCCAAACTGGCAGAGGCCCTCATCATAGCCGAAGAAAAACGCGTGATCATGCGCAATGTGGCCATGGCCTAGCAGGACATTCCGGCTAGCAGCAAACCGGCTGGAGAAGGAGCTTTCCAGCCGGCAAAGGATACGAAGAGGATCCTGCTCGACCCCTCCGACCCGACTAAGTTCGTCACCATTGGTGCCGGCTTGGACAACAAATAGGAAGGCGCGCTCGTCGACTTCCTCCATGAGAATCGGGACATCTTTGCACGGTCCCCCAAGGACATGCCGGGTGTGCCGAGGGAGTTCGCCGAGCACTCACTTCATATGCGTCCGGATGCCAAGCCGGTCAAGCAACCTCTGCGCCGGTTCGCAGAGGAGAAGAGAAAGATAATCGGAGACGAGATCACCCGGCTCCTTGCAGCCGGGTTCATCATGGAAGTGTACCACCCAGACTGGTTGGCGAACCCAGTCCTGGTGCTGAAGAAGAACAAGACCTGGCGCATGTGTATCGACTACACCAGCCTGAACAAGGCGTGCCCGAAAGACCCCTTCGCCTTGCCCCGTATCGATCAAGTCATCGATTCCACGGCCGGCTATGATTTGTTGTCTTTTCTAGATTGCTCTTCCGGGTACAATCAGATCCGGCTAAACCCGGCTGATCAGATTAAGACATCATATCACCCCCTACGGGGCTTTCTACTATGTAACCATGCCTTTCGGCCTAAAGAACGTAGGCGCCACCTATCAGCGATGTATGCAGAAATGCTTGCACTCGCAGATAGGACGAAACGTGCACGCTTACGTGGATGAAGTGGTCATCAAGACCAAGGAGAAGCGCACCCTCCTCGAGGATCTGGGAGAAACATTCGGCAACCTCCGCCAGTACCGGATGAAGCTGAACCCGGAAAAGTGCGTCTTCGGGGTGCCGTCCGGCCAGCTCCTCAGTTTCCTCGTATCACAACAAGGTATCGAGGCAAATCCGGAGAAGATCGCGGCCATCGAGAGTATGCAGCCGCCCATGAACCTGCTTGGGGTCCAGAAGTTCACCGGATGCCTGGCTTCCCTCAGTCGCTTTGTCAGCCGGCTGGGGGAGAAGGCACTCCCGCTGTACCAGCTGATGAAGAAGACGGACATGTTCTCCTGGACTTCGCAAGCTGACACCGCGTTCCATGATCTCAAGCGCATGCTATCCACAACACCGGTTCTAGCCACGCCGGCTAGCAAGGAGCCGATGTTGCTCTATATAGCAGCCATCAGCCGGGTCGTCAGCGTCGTCCTGGTGGTGGAGCGCCCCGAGGAAGGCAAGGCTCAGCCGGTTCAGAGACCCTTCTACTACCTCAGCGAGGTTCTCTCCCTCTCCAAGCAGAACTACCCCCACTACCAGAAGATGTGCTACGGCGTGTACCTGGCATGCAAGAAGCTCAAGCACTACTTCCAAGAGCACCCGATTAAGGTCGTGTGCACTGCACCGCTTTTGGAAATCAACTGCAACAAGGACGCCACCGGCCGAGTTGCCAAGTGGGGCATCAAGCTCGCCGCCTACTCCATCCAGTACGAGCCCCGGCTCACGATCAAGTCGCAGGCGTTGGCGGACTTCCTCGTCGACTGGGCCGAGACCCAGTATCTCCCACCCGTTCCGGATTCGGACCACTGGCGGATGCACTTCGACGGGTCGAAGATGCTCGGGGGCTTGGGAGCCGGCATTGTGCTCACCTCGCCCAAAGGAGACTGGCTGGAGTACGTGCTGCAGATCCACTTCAAAGCCTCCAACAACATAGCTGAATACGAGGCACTAGCGCACGGGCTCCGAATGGCCAAGGAGATCGGTGTCAACCGGATCCTGTGCTTCGGTGATTCGGACTTGGTGGTGCAGCAGGTGTCCAGAGAATGGGATGCCAGAGATGCAAACATGGCTCTCTATCGATTCCACATCTAGAAGCTCAGCACCTCCTTTGATGGGTGTGAATTTCACCACATCCCCCGCATCAACAACGAGGCAGCCGATGCGCTCTCCAAGATCGGATCCACCAGGCAGGCCATCCCACCAGGGGTCTCCTTGGAGCACCTGCGCAAGCCATCCATCAACCCCTCACCAGAATCAGACTCCATCGTATGGGCAGGAAACCTTCCGGCTAACAGAACGGCAGAAGTAGAGCCAACAGAACCGCCAAAGAAAAAGATTCGAAGCACCCATTCCGGCTAGGCAGTGCCTTCCGGCTCGCAAGACCCGGGGCTGCCGGCTCGCCTAGTGGCTCGGGGGCTGCCGTCCCCGGTACGCCACCCGGACGACCCCCCGTCATCCGTCAGCCAGAGGACAGGAGCATCCTCGTCATTCGGGAAGTGCCATCCTGGGCACAGCCCTTCATGAGCTACATCGCCAATGGAGAACTCCCGGACGACGAGGTGGAGGCCAGGCAAATCCGGCGCCGCGCGCACACGTACACCATCATAAACGGCGAGCTGTACAAGCGCAGCGTATCCGGCATCTTCGAAAGATGTGTTGATGTGGACACGGGCTACCGGATACTCAAAGATATCCACTAGGGTGAGTGCGGGCACCACGCTTCGTCAAGGGCGATAGTCGCCAAGGCATTCCGCCATGGTTTCTATTGGCCCACCGCCCTCGAGGACGCTGAGCAGCTGGTCCGCACATGCAATGGGTGCCAATGCTTCGGGCAGCTCAGGCACATGCCAACTTTGCTACTCAAGACCATACCGATCACCTAGACCTTCGCGGTTTGGGGCCTCGACATGGTCGGTCCTTTCAAGCGAGCACGCGCGGGCATGACCCACCTACTGGTAGCGGTCGACAAGTTCACAAAGTGGATCGAGGCCAAGCCTATCCGGAAGCTAGACGGAGCGACGGTTGTTACCTTCTTCACCGACATCATCAACCGCTTCGGCTACCCCAACAGCATCATCATCGACAACGGCACGAACTTCGCCAAGGGGGCCTTCGCCCGGTTTTGCAGCAACAAGGGCATCCGACTGGACCTCGCCTCCATCGCGCACCCGCAATCCAATGGGCAAGTCGAAAGAGCAAACGGCTTGGTGCTAACCGGCATCAAGCCACACCTCATCAAGCCGTTAGAGCGCTCACCCGGATGTTGGATCAAAGAACTTCCGGCTGTGCTGTGGAGCCTCCGCACCAAGCCGAATAGGTCAACCAGCTACACGCCATTCTTCCTGGTCTACGGATTGGAAGTCGTCCTCTCCGCGACATCGAGTTCGACTCCCCTCACAAGGTCCTGTATGACGAAAAAGCCAACAGGGAGGCGCGGGAGGACGGAGTGGACCTTCTGGAGGAGGCCCGCGAGCTGGCCCTGTCCAGATCAGCCCTGTACTAGCAGCGACTACGTCGCTACCATTCAAGCTGGATGCGCCCAGTCGCATTCCGCGAGGGCAACCTGGTTCTCCGGCTGGTGCAAGACACAAAGGGCATGCACAAGCTATCACCACCCTGGGAGGGCCCCTTCATCATCAGCCGGGCGCTGCCCAACGACTCCTACTACCTCATCGACGCGCAGCAGCCGTGCAAGAACAAGATGGACAAATCAGATGAGGAGACCGAGCATCCCTAGAACGCGGCCCTGCTGCGCCCGTTTTACACCTAGTCGCCAGGCAGTGTATGTATCTCGAAAACCCTATGAATGAAAATGCAGACCCCCACGAGAATCTCGGGGGCTCCTTGCTAGAAATGTGTGAGCACCTATTTTCTGGTTCAAGTTTTCTGGGCCTGGCAACCCCTACCCGGGGGCTCGCTGGCTGGCACGGCCTGCTAAGTCAACAAACCGGCTGAGTAGTGTGTGACGATGTCAGAGGCCCACTCTTCGTCTCAGCTACAGACCGCAACCCGGCTGTCCGGCTAGCAAGAGCAAAAGCCTGAGGCATCCCAGACAAAAAACGGGGAGGAGACGCAGCAGACCGGGCGTCCCGGCCCTGCGACTGATTCGGACCAATCCAGCTGCTAAGTCATTAGTACCGTGCGCAATGTACTGTCAGCTCCCTTCGATTCTGGCTCCAGACCGCAACCCGGTTGCTCAGCTAAGTGTCTAGAAAGGGACAAGCCAGTTTTCGAAAAAACAAGCCATTTTTCGGCTACAATTTGGCAGACTAACCTACTAACCTATGTGGACATGTGTATGCGTATGTACATTTTTGTCCGACTACCCGAGTCGGAATTTAGGAGAAGGAAAGAAGATTCAAAGTCCTTGCCTTCATCAAGCGCTCCGAATCTCGGGGGATACACCCACTGGGTGCGCTCGCGCGCCCCCAGTGGAATCTTGTAGTTCCCGACCGGCTAAAGGCCTTTAGCCGGCCGTTCGGAGCCCAGGTGAGGGCAAGGGCTGGAGCAAGAGAAGACAAGGAAGATTCGAAGCACCTGGCTACGCCAGCTACTCCGAATCTCGGGGGCTACACCTAGTGGGTGCGCTCGCGTGCCCCCACTGGAATGTTAGTTCCCCCGGCTGAAGGCGTTTAGCCGATGAAAGCAGCCGACTGGGACGAGGCCAGTCGGATAAAGTTAGAAGACTTGGGAGAAATAAGGAAGATTCGAAGCACCTGGCTACGCTAGCTACTCCGAATCTCGGGGGCTACACCCAGTGGGTGCACTAGCGCACCCCCACTGGAGGTGTAGTTCGTCCGGCTAAGAGTGTGTAGCCGGACTAGGATCGCCGGGCGGAGCATGCCGGCAAAATATCAAAAGGAAACTCAACGCACAAGTTAAGGGAGATTCAAGAATTTCAACGATTAACAAACAAAAGGGAGGCGAAGCTCCCATAAGTTACCCGGCATCAAAGATAGCCGGTACAGACAGACAAGGTTCATGGATAGACAAATACACCCGGCATCCTGGGGCAATAACTAGACGGTAGGACCCTTGCCGTGAGGGAGATCTTGGCCGGCAGAAGCTTCGGGCGGCGGAGGAGGCGCGGAGCTTGATCCGGTTCCAGCACCTGCGGGCGGCGGCATCAGGCCCTCCACATCAGGAGTGCCAACGGACTACGAGTCGGTGAGCACCTCGTCGGGATCCACGTAGTCGGCAATCTTGATGGTGGATCCGCGGAGCTCCGGATGGGCTTGGCGGCAAGATCGGCTCCGGCACGGAAGCCACCGTTGATCTTCTCGACGCGGGCGTGCTTGTACCGGGAGAGCATGAGGGCCAGAGCCATATCCGCTCTGGCCCGCGCCGCCAAGTCCTGCAGCCGGCACCTCCCCCACCTTCGCAGCTAGCTGCGCCATCGTCTCCGGAACCGGACCCTCCGGCCACACGAAGGAGAAGACGCCCTGCGCCGCCTGACGAAGCTTGGCAGCTTCCTCGCCAAGAAGGACGACGAGCTCCTGGGCCGTCGGCTGCGCTCCTAGCCAGTTCTCCTGCAGCCGGTTGTAGGCCAGCAGGTCTATGCCGGGGTAAAAGGCTGTCAGAAAAGAGGAGTCAGATCCGGCTACCAGATCTGGAAAGAAAGGAAGACGGGAGAAGGAACTCACCCTTGGCAGTCTGGCCGACCTGCATTAGCTCCTCCACCAGCGCCTTCTCCTTGATCGCTAGCCGTTTGATCTCCTTCTCTTGGTCCTTGTTCTAGGCCTCGAGAAGGGTGAAGGCTTCGGCCCGGCTAGCGAGCAAGGCGTCGCGCTCCTTGATGGCGACCTCCAGACCGTCTACCCTCACGTGCCAATCCTTGTTCTGCAGCCGCAGAGTAGAATTGGACTTGCTCAGCCGGTCGTTCGCTTTCTTCAAGCGATCGATCTCGCGCTGAGCGCACACGAGGATGGCTGCAACAAAGCCGTCTATCAGTACAAATAAAAAGCAAGCCGGGTGAAGCGAACTTACTCTAGGAAGTCCCGTTGGTGGCAACAAGCTTCTGCTCCAGCGTCCGGTTCCCGCCGGCTGTGGCCTCCAGCAGCCGGATCTCCTTCACCGCCAGCTCGAGCGTGGCGGAAAGGTACGATAGCGAGGCGGCGGAGGAAGCATCGTCGTCCACAGCGTTGACGGCCAAGGACTCCTTCGCCGCGACCACCGCCGTTTGCCACTCCTCCCTAGGCTCCTCGTCGGAGTTGTCATGGCCAAAAACGATGAGCTCCTTGTCGGCACCCCCCCGCGCGCCTGCGGAGGAGCCTTCTGGCTGGGAGGGATCCGCTTCCAGCTGGGAATTTTCCGGCTGGGCGGAGGCGGTCGGCTCAGCTCGAGGGGGAGGCGAAGGTTGCGCCTCGGAAAAAGGAGGGGCGCCGGTTGGCGCAGTCAGGGCATGGGGCGGTGACCCGGCCGGCGCTCGTGCCGGGCTCGCGGCTCCGAAGGAGACCAGTGTGCTAAAAAGAAAGAGGAGAAGGCAAAGCCAAAATAAAAGGGCAAGCAGACAGAAAGCGCCGAAAGAAAAAGGGGGAGAAGGAACGTACCCCGGCACAACGGGGGGCGGCCCCTTCTTCTGGCCAAGGCGGCTTGGCGGCAGGGCGCTGGACCGGCTCCTCCGTTGCAGCCGGCGGGAGCCGGAAGGACTGGAGCCGCTCCCGCCTGCCTCGCTGTCTGTTGCCGAGCGTGTCGCCGGGTCCGCGGTCGGCGCGGCCTCCTCCTCCTCGTGCACCTCCGCGTGCGGGTCGGTAGCCGGCTCGTCATTCCGGCTGGGGAAGGCATCGCCGTCCCCGTCCGATTCCTCGCCAGACCGCCAAGCGCGCAGCTCGGGCAAGTCAGGCATGAATACCTGGAGTGGAGCCTCGCCCTCCTCGTGAAGGATGCAGGCGAAGATCTGCCGAATACAAGAAGTCAGTCAGACAGAACAAGGAAATAACACAGAAAGAGCAAATAAAGTTTCTGGCTATAAGAACTTACCCGGGGCGCGCGGTTCTCCCGGCTGTACGGCGCCAGACTGAACGTCCAGTTCTCCGGCAGCCGCTCCTTGCTGATCGTCCACAACCACTCCTTCAAGTTGTGGTAGTGGGGATCGCGGCGCGACAGCCGGGTCGGGTCCAGCCGGCCGGAGTAATAGCACATCTTGTGCGCCCACTGCTGCATCGACATCATCAGCCGGGACATCCAGCTAAGAGTGATGTCCCGGCCGGTTAGCCGGTAGGCGATGAGGGAGCGCATGCGCTGCAGCATCACGTCTGTCTCCGCCTTGTCATCGTGGAACTTCAAGTCCCAGTTTTGCCGGCTGGACTCGACATCCTGGAAGGCCAAAAGATTTATCCGGTCGATGTTGGTGACGTTCTTGACGTAGAAGTACGACTACTGCCACAGCCGTACCATGTCCTAGAGCAAGAACTTGGGGTAGCCGGATTGGGAGAGGGAGTAGATGGAGGCGCCGCCGCAGACGACTAGAGGCCCCTTCGTGTACTCCACCTGCGGCCGGACTCGGAAGAGCCGGCAGAAGAGCCCGAGATCCGGCTGGATCCCGAGATAGCTCTCGCAGAATGCCATGAAGTGCGCCAGCGTCCCGATGGCGTTGCCACCGAGGTGGTGAAGACGGAGGTCGAAGAAGGCAAGAAAGGTCAAGAGGAAGGGGTTCACTGGAAGGGCGAACCCGCACGCCAGATGAGAGAGGAAGACGACGCGCTCCCCCTCCGACGGGTGCGGCGACACCTCTCGCGCTGGCGCCAACCGCACCGCCACCTCCTCCTCCAACGGGAGAACGCGGGTGGCGCGGTACTTCTGAATCTGGTCTTCGGTGATGGAGGAGCCGCACCAAGCCCCGCGGTCGGTGCCCATTTTCGGCTGGTGGAGAGGAGCGGCGACAGAAGAGTGGCTGTGGCCCGTAGCGTCGACGACACCGAGCGGGCGGCGCAGAAGGCAAGAGCGCAGAAGCAGGAGCACGCGAGGGAGAAGGAGACTGCAGCGGGGGAGCGAAGGAAAGGAACTACCTCCCCTACGGCGTCCCTTTAAAGGGTCGGAAGGGCAACCGTCGACGGGGCCACGCGGCGCGCACCCAGGCAACCCACACCCCAACCGCCGCCTAGATCCCGTGTGCCAGGGCAGGATGCACAGAAGATCCCGGAGCGAGAACTGAAGCGCCGGGCAGCGGTTTCCTGAGGCGACGTGTGACAGGACATTATGCTGCCCGCCGCAGAGCAATGATGGCACGTGCGCGCGTGGCCGGCGTCAGCACTGACGTCACGGGTAGTACAACCGCCAAGCTCAGCCGGACACAAATTCAAAAACAAGAAGGAGCGCGTGCACATTTCGCCTAAGGGCGGAATCCACACGCGCTCGCGGGCTAGTGTCGGGGGGATGATCCCCAGGTACCCAAACCGGACAAGAAGCCAGGCAATCGGATCGCGTCCGGCTGACCAGATGCAGCCGAACAGGGTATAACAGGCCAGCTATCCCCCGGTAGCCGGATCAGCAAGAGGCAGGCGGATACGGCGACGTAGCCGGACCCAATCAGTGAGACAGGATGACGTGCGTATCAGTGCACGGTACGCCCTGTACGATGACAAGGCTGGCAACCACCCGGCCATACCGAAGACTTTGCGAGGATGACGCGGGAACAGTGGCCTGTGCTGACGACGGGCTCGCACGGCGTCCACTGTGCCCACGACAGCCATACCGCTCGTACTCCGATAAGACATGCCATACTGGACACTGTGGATGTCCAGCCGGCTAGGGCCCTCGTGTGGAGCCCGCCAGTCAGATTGGCCAGGGAGACCGTTGCCTCTCTGCCTATATAAGGAGAGGCAAGGCCTCAGTAGAAAGGGTTGGTCATATAGCATTTAAGGCAGTAGCTAGCGCATATAGCTCGAGGAGCACTTGTAGTTCATGTATTCCACATAGTCAGATCCGGCAGGAGTAGGGGCTTTACCTCATCACGAGGGCCCCGAACCCGGGTACTTCTTGCGTCCCGCTACGCTCGCTTGTATCCAATCCCGCCTGCGGACGCCGTCGATAGCTTCCCTGCTAGTCCCCACACCTCTATCTAACCTCCTCAGGTACTGCCGTTCCCAATACAACGACACTCTCCTAGTTTTGCTCCACAATTTCCAGAGTATTCGCCAAACTGACAAGCACAACACCCAGCTCTATCAAACCCATGACATCATCATTGCGGCGAGGCATCCTGTTATTGATGGAAAAAACTTGCGTTAGTACCATAATGGAGAATTATTAATAATCCAAAATAGCAATAAAATAGAATTAACCAAGATTAAAGGATACAATCTACTAAGATGATATTAAAATATCAAGAAAAGTTCATAGCACCTAGAAGATAGTTAGCATATTGCACACGAGTGAAAAGGAGTGTGGAACACAAATCTATCAAAGAAATTTTTTCCACAAATTTCAGCATTAAAATACCAACTAGATGCACAAAACCACTTAACAGTTAGAGCTTAGTAGCTTCACCCATTCAATGTACAAGAGCGAATGATAAAAGTAGTGGTATGGTCATGACTCCATTCTGCACGCATTACTTTGCATAAGAATAGGAAAAATGCGCAACCCAAATCTTATCCTTCTTACGAACAACTCAAAGAGATACATATACAGAGCAACACCCCTAACTATAACATGTCGGTAACAAAGAGTATGATAGATCACAACGGTTTACAAAGAATCAGATAGATCACATCGGTTTACACAAAGCCTATCGGTATGGAATGTACCAATAGTTGATAACCAAAAAAAGATTGCAAAAAACAAGGTTGGATGCAACAGCTTGACAAAGAATTACACACACATCCTATGGTGCTACAAAAACCCCAAAACACGTGAATCCTAGTTTGAATTTTTAGAAGACGATAGACAAACGTTACATTTCCTTACTATAAAAGGGTGGGTGGGTGAGTAAGAAGAAAAATGGAACCAGTCCTACTCTCACGTTTAGTTTTTCCTTAGTATACATAGCTACAAAAAATATTTTATAGACTGACAAGGACCATCTTGGCTGAGACCCTAAAGGGCAGAATGGCTAGGATATCAATTGTAATACCTCGGACATTATGCTCTAAGTTCAAGCCTGGACGAACCAAAAGTGGATAAGGGATTCTAGCGCGGAGGCCCAAGGCCACCCACGTGTAGGCCCGTCGAAGCAGAGCAGGGTACGGTATCGGGCGACCACCTTATCTACTTTCAAGAATATCGGGACAAGAGAGAGTGGCGTAAGCGACATGTAACATGACCACGACATACCCAAATGAGTATGTATGTCTACGACTTACAATAGACATAAGAGTCACACCATCTAGAAACAATGGAAACATATATATTCAACGCCATACGGCAAGATCCTATTATCCTAGATAGAGCTAATATTTTAGGATACCTACTCATACATCACACAACAGAGTATCAAGTAGAAGCGGAAATCATGATTCGAGTACGAATAAGAAGCAAATCGGCATAAGATGCCCTGAAACTAAGCACATCCCGCCTACTGATCTCATGGATCTCCATCCCCAAAATCTCTACACCGAACAGTCGTTGCCACCATCATCGGTCTCTTTGACCCAGTAGCCTTCCTGGGAGTATACATGTCCATCTAAACCAAATATTTATTGTGTGAGACCCTAGGGGTACTCAGCAAGTCTTAATGCATCTAAAGGGAACGACTTGGGGTGACGCAATTGCAGCGAAATATAATATCTACAAAGAGCTATAGAGACTCGCTACACATCCACCCAACCAGAGATGGACGGACGCCCGTTAATTAATAGCAACAGTTATATAAGCCAGAAAAATAACCTCGCTCATCCTCCTTCTCTCTTACCGACGAGAAGGCGGAAGAACATCCCATCCATTTGCAATTTTATTAACTATTCCATGAGTATTGTACTATTTACTAGTCATGTCTAAGTCAAATTAAAGGCGATACTTTAGTTATACTTGTCTATGATCAAGAAACTGTGCTCCAAGTCGTCCATAACCGCGGACACGACTTTCAGAAATATTTACAAATAGCAACACACACACGATCAACCTCAGAAAGAACCAAATAAAACGCAATGAGGCCTCACGACAACGCATTCACAGGATTCATAAATCATTTCTGGGAGCCACCCCAATAAGCTAACCGCAACAAAGTTGGCTGGCTCCGAGACGGACCTAGGGTTTGCGACAATGGTTGTAAATGACCGGGAACCCAAAAATGTGACTGGGCTTGTCGATACCGCGTAAACATTTTGCATTCTTAAATAGTACAGGTGCTCCATGCACAATCGTAAATAAAGCAATAAAGCATGGCGAACAAGATAGTAATAAAGCCTCAAACAAGTTTGTGGCCCCAAGAAATAAAGTGTGAATCAAGCTCAGGCGAAGGGGGATCCATAGGGTCTCTCGTATTTGGATAGTGCGAATAATCAAGGAACAAGAATTAAGTACTCGTGTTCCTACGGGACACAAGTGAGCTTAAAGAACAAAATAGTAGATAATGCTCACCAGTGCCTCTTTCATTAGTTCTCCCATTACTACTCAGATAAAGTTGTTTAGGTACCTCATTATCCAAAGACACGCACAAACCCTACACATGCAATTCAACGACTCGCATGTGAAAGGCCCAACTTAGGTCGACTAGAGGGGGGGTGAATAGGAGACTACCAATTTTTATTATTTTATCCCACTTTTAAGGCTTAAGCACAACGTAAGGTTCACTAGAGATGCAACTACGTGAACACCCTAAATGACAAGAAGCACAAAGGAAAAACAAGAGAGTAAATGCAAGAAGTAAAGGAGCGGAGCGAAAGAACCGGCAAGGCGACACGAAGATGTAATTCCCGTAGTTCACTTCCAAGGAAGCTACGTCTATGTTGGAGAGGTGTCGGGGCCACACAAGGTCTCCCGAGTGCCACAAAGGCCTCACCTTCTTCTCCGGTGAGCACCACCACAAAGGTGGCCTCACAATCCACTAACCGGTGACCTTGAAGGCGCCAACCGAAAACCTTTACAACGAGGTTGAGGGGAGGCTTCACAACTCAATTGAAGGCCCTCAACGACACCGGGAGCTTTACAACAAATGCCCCAGCTCCGAGGATGCCCTACACCGTCTAGGGTTCCAAGAACCCAAGAAACGAAATCCACGAAGGATGAGTGAGGGAAATCAAAATTCCTTTGGTGGAGGTGTAGATCTAGGTCGCCTCTCCCAATCCTCAAAAGATCAAGAGATTTGAGTGGGTAGGGAGAGAGATCTAGCAAAGTCAAGCTCTTGTGAAAATTGTGGAGAGAGAGAACCAAGAGATAAGGTTGGAGGAGGAAGAAGGGGGCTTTAAATAGCACCCCTTCAAACGGGCAGAAAAAGTCCTGGCCCAACGCCGTCGGTAGTACCGGTGACTGACCGGTAGTACCGGTGAGCGACCCACCACCAGACCAGCCCAGGCCACGTAACGGTCATACGACTGTCGGTGAACCCAAAAGGGCTGGCCGGTAGTACCGGTTCAAGTTCCGCCCTTATTTCCGCCAAATAGGCAGTGCGAGGCAGAAGGTTATCTGACCCGCACTGCCCAGCGTCGGAAATATGACCGGAACTGGACCCGGAACTACCGGTCCCTGAAGCTGGCCGGTACTACCGGTGAGGGAGCGGTACTACCGCTCAAGAGGGTAGGAGCTGGTCAGGACGGTACTACCGGTCCAAGGTCCGACGCTATTTCCGACAAACAGGCAAAGTTAGACAGAAGTCTTACTCAGCCCAAATACGCTTCATCGGAAATAGGACCGGATCTTCGATCGGAAGTACCGCTCGAACAGCCCTGGGAAAACCCCTGGGCGGTACTACCGCCGCCTGGCCGGTACCACCGGTCAGGGCAGAAATCCCTCCAACAGCTCAGAAAACTCTCTCTCACTCGAAAACTAGGATGGCTGTGGATGTATATGGTCTGTGCATGAAATATTGATTTCCCACAACCTTCCTAGATGGACTCCCTCTTGATAGTACGGTATCCTATAATGTAAACAAGAGAAAGTGAAAAAATAAAAGCTATCGACTGCAAGCTCTTCCTTGAGAGACGCCATCCACGAACACGTCCGAAGATAACCTGAAACTCGGACAAACGGTTAAACCACAAAAGGAGTTGTCATCAACACCAAAAACATATGGAGAGAAAATAATCCTTTCAATCTCCCCCTTTTTGGTGCTTGATGACAATTCCACAAGATTTTCACAAAGAGGCAATACAACTAAAAGTGAAAGAGGCTCCCCCTGAAGCATGGGAGGGAGCTCTCCCAACCGAGAAAAGAGTGGAGCTCATACCTTGCACCAACACAATTGTGGTGAGACAAAGATTCGACAATCAAGAATAGCCCACCACAAAACCTTAGGAGAATACAACAGAGATACCTTACCACATAGGTTCACCAACAAGGTAGCAACCACACAAGATATAAGAGGTCCACAGACAATAACGGAGGTCAACAACCATTACAAACGGAATAAAGTGTGCACGAGCATAAAAAGATCAAAGAAAAAGCAAGCTCGTGACACAACCCATGCAAATCCCGAGATCCTAACGGAGCACTTTCTCCCCCTTTGGCATCAAGACGCCAAAAAGGGACAAAGAAACCAAACTACGCGCCCCACCCACCAACGAACGGAGGAGGCGGCTCGGGGTCCCAAGAGGCATTGTTCCAAGCGGGCGGGAACTGACTGGAGATCTCTGGCTCATCATCATCACTATCAGTCCATTTGCAATGCGTGTTAATCCACTCATCCTTGGGCGCGGTGACGGAGCTAGACTCAGGAGACACAGGAAGATCAAGCTTCCTCATGATGGCCTTCTCCTGGCAGACACTGTGCCTCTGAGCAACATAGGACTGATACTCATGGTCCTGAATGAAGCAGAAAGTCTTCTTCACCTTCTTCAGCAGCTTTTTAGCCCAAGAGGCTGCCTCACAAGTCGGGGTGGAGGAGAAGCCTCAACACGGTCCCCATCACTAGCATCCGAAGCAGTCCTACCAGCAGCAACGTCGTCGTCAGCCTGAGAGCGAGGTGGCTTGTGCTTCATCACACGGAGAGTCTTCTCCTCATGAATAGTGAGAACACCCTGAGGGTAGATAGAGCCAGTTGCGTCCCTCCACTTGGCATTGATAAGAGTCTGGATGTACGGAGCATATGGACAGGACCTCTTCTCAATCATAGCGGACCAGATTTCCTCAAAGATGTAATCCATAACATCAAGTGGCTCATGAGAGTTTCTGTGGCGGTAAGTCTGAAACATGAGATCAATCTGGAAGGCGTGAAGCTGATCAAAGTTACCTGCCTTGGGAACAATGGTGTTCTGATAGACCTTGCGCATGATGTCATAGGTGGGAAGGAGATGGGCAACGTTTCCAGCAACGCCACGGCCCTCAATGTAAAGAGGCTCAAGAACTTCTAGCTCGGAGGCCTTCGCCCTATGCACCCATCACCCATTGGCACGACGGCCGCCTTCCTGAATAGGGTAGCCAAGAAGGGCGGCAAACTCAGACCACTTGGCAGACAGATAGTGGTTTTGGGTCATCCACTTCATGGTTCGATCATCAGGGTCGGTATCAAAGTAGAGAGTGGAGTAAAACTGAGCAATGGCCCTCTCATCAAAGTTCTCACGGTGTTGCATTAGCTTGATGAGCCCAAACCTTCTGCCCATATCAAGAGCTTCACCAAAGTATTCAGGGTTGCTCTCCATCTTTGCAATGTTGATGAACTTCTGCGGAGCACACACATTCTTCTTCTTAGTAGCATAAACCTCAGAATAGATCTCCTGTTGACGCACAGTGTGGAAGAAAGGATATCGAGCCAAGCGGTCACGAGGAACAGCATAGGGATCAATCTTGCGAAACTCCTCATAGGCAAGCTGCGGCCAAGAGGAAATCTTCTTCTTGCTGGAATCCGGCCCAGAGGTGGTCCTCTTCTGACTTGCTAGAACATGCCTCTTGCCTTCCCCAGCAGCAGCACGACGCTCAGCTGCAGCCCTCTGATGAGCAGTCTGACTGGGAGGGCGCACAACCTCAAGATCATCCTCATCAATCTCTGACGGTCCATGAGAGGGAGCACGAGACCGCTTGGATCTGCCACGGGAACCCCCTTGCCCTGAGAGAAAAGAAAATAGAAAGGAGGAACTAGAGAATAAGTGCACAAGGTCGAAGAAAAACGAAAGCAACTAGACTAAATTGACACGGTACAGAGACAGATGTCAAAAATTGGTGCATCAGAAGTTCAGCCTGGCAGCCGGAACTACCGGTCGCATGGGATGCACCAGAAGTTCCGGTCATGCCCTGCCCCTGGGAGGTACTACCGCTGCATAACCGATAGTACCGGTGGGAGGACCACGCCGGTAGTACTGGCGAATCCGCACCGGTAGTACCGATCAGGGCACGAACAGGGCAGTTCATAAACTGGGTCCAAATCCCAGATTAGATGAAACTCGATGCACAAATCGATGACATCTAGTCTATGTACTGAGGCAAAAACAATCTAAAGTATAATCCTATCCCTACCAAGACTCCCCATTGAAGTTCTAGCCAAAGAATAGCCCTAGACATGGCATGTCCTACTCGAGCACAAAAGTGACTAGATCTCCATGATTGGAGCACGAGAGGAGCAAATACCCGGGTCCATGGCGGGGAATCGAGGATGGGAAGAATCCCACGGAGCCGATCTGATGAGGGACGGCAGGAATCGGTGAGGCCGGCGGCGTCACCGTGGAGTGCTCCTTGAGAACTTGGGGTGTTGAGATGGGGTCAAGGGGTGGCAAGTGGGGAAGATGACCCCGTGCTCTCCCTTGGCCCGTCACTTAACGGGAGCCCCTTTCACCAGTAGTACCGGCAAGAGGCTGGAACTACCGACGACACCGGTAGTTCTGGGAGAAGGTACCGCCGATCAAGGCGAAATTTCCCAGAGAAAATTTAGCTCTAACCGGTAGTACTGGTTCAGACCGGAACTACCGACGATTCCTAGAAAGCAAACTCCAGATTATAATTGGCAACGACCTTGAGCAAAAACTGAAAATAACCAGAACCACCCGAAAGAATACACTCAAAACAATGACTGCGAGTCAAAAAGCAGAAAGTCGGTGGCCTAGGCCACCATATATGAGTATAGTTGGCTTGAAACCGCGAAGATGTATCTTGGGTTCATTACCAAAACTCATCATTTAAGCTAAAATTGTCTCCTTGAGAGACCATAGAGAATGAATACATTAATGTGTGCATAATAGGAGGAGTGATGGTTCATTGGAGGAACCACACTCCCCCTAGAACCATGCGTACTTCCAAACAAGATATCCTTTGAGACCCGGGTATGTGCGCAATATACTCAAGTCACGTTGCTTGAATCAATGATATTTAGTTCATGCCTCAACTCCCGGAACCTTGCTTCATCAAGAGGCTTCGTGAAAAGATCTGCAAGATTGGCCTTGGTAGGAACATACTCCAAAGAGATGTCCCCTCTAGCAACATGATCCCGAATGAAATGATGACGAATCTCAATGTGCTTGGTCTTGTTGTGTTGAACTGGGTTGTGAGCAATAGCAATAGCACTTTCATTGTCACACAAAAGTGGCACCTTGTCAAAAGAGAGTCCAAGATCCTTCAGGATTTGCTTCATCCATAGTAATTGAGCACAACAACTCGCGGCAGAGATGTACTTAGCTTCGGCAGTGGACAAAGACACGCAGTTTTGCTTCTTTGAGGACCAACACACCAAGGACCTCCCAAGAAATTGACACGCACCGGAAGTAGACTTTCGCTCCACTTTATCTCCTGCCCAATCCGAATAAGTGTAACCAATGAGATCAAAGCTAGCCCCCTTTGGGTACCACAGCCCAAAGTTAGGGGTATGAACCAAAAATCAAAAGATTCTCTTGACCGCCACCATGTGGCTTTCCTTTGGCGCGGCTTGAAATCTTGCACACATACCCACACTCAACATAATATCCGGTCGAGAAGCACAAAGATAGAGTAGAGAACCAATCATCGAGCGATAAAGCTTTTGATCCACATCCTTACCCTTGGGATCAAGATCAAGATTAACCTTTGTGGGCATGGGAGTTTTGACTCCATTTACTTGGTCAAGGTTGAACTTCTTGAGCATATCTTGGACATATTTGGCTTGGTTGATAAAAGTCCCTCTCTTCAATTGTTTGACTTCGAAGCCAAGAAAGAATTCCAACTCCCCCATCATAGACATCTCAAAGCGGTCGGTCATGAGCTTAGCAAAATCCTCATTGAAAGCTTTGTTAGTAGACCCAAAAATAATGTCATCAACATAGATTTGGCAAATGAACAAGTTTCCTCCAACTTTCTTAGTAAAAAGAGTAGGATCAATGAGGCCTACTTCGAAACCACGGTCTAACAAGAGCTCTCTAAGGCACTCATACCAAGCACGAGGGGCTTGCTTGAGACCATAAAGTGCCTTATCAAGTTTGTAGACATGGTCTGGGAAGAGGGGGTCCTCAAAGCCTGGAGGTTGCTTGACATACACCACTTCTTTTAAAGGACCATTAAGGAAAGCACTCTGGACATCCATTTGTTGCAACTTGAAATTATGATGGGTAGCAAAGGCAAGAAGCATGCGAATGGATTCTAGACGAGCAACGGGAGCATAAGTTTCACCATAGTCTATGCCCTCAACTTGAGAGTATCCTTGGGCAACTAACCTTGCTTTGTTGCGGACGAGTATACCATTTGCATCCTTCTTGTTCTTGAAGATCCACTTGGTCCCAATCACATTTTGAAAATCTTTGGGTCTTTTCACAAGAGTCCACACCTTGTTTCTCTTGAAGTTGTGGAGTTCTTCGTTCATAGCATCGAGCCAATCATCATCTTCAAGATCTTCGAAGACCTTTTGGGGCTCAACATGAGAAATAAACGCATGATGAGAACTAAAAGAGGTTAGTTTTCTCCTAGTAGTGGAGCCCCTATTGAAGTCTCCATAAACGTTATCAAGGATATGTCCATCTTTGATAAGCTTGGCGAGGCGGTATGCTTGACGACGCGCTTGGGTCTCAAGATGAGATTCTTGAGCAACCACTTGATCATCACCACGATTCGAGAGTCCTCCTTGACAATATGAATGAACTTGATCACTATCTTCATCAACATCAACCGAGGGAGAGACATCATCATATGGCAGAGAGACACTTTCTTGGCCTTGGTCATTGTCAACTTGACAATCTTCATCTTGACCTTGAGAGTCATTTACATGAGGAGCTTCAACAACATGGAGGGGAGGAGCTTGATCAACTTGAGGTAGACTTGGACTTGAAGAGACTTGAGCATGAAGGTCTTGAGAGGAGCTTGACGAAGCTTGAGAAGCATTAATTTGACCTTGAGGAGCAAGAAGGTATTGAGAGAGTGAAGGCTCCGCTTGAGTGGAGCTTGGTCCTTCTCCTTCGGCCACAAGGGGATCCTCAACGGGGTGGAAGAAACCCACACCCATTCTTCTTATGGCTTGGGGAGGAATTTCATCACTTGGATCATGAATACCATCTTGCCGCACAAGAGACTCATGATCTTCATCAAACTCGACATTGATAGATTCTTCAACCCTTCCCGTTGCTTTGTTGTAGACTCGATAGGCATGGGACTGATTTGAGTACCCAACAAAGATCCCTTCTTGAGCCCTAGATTCAAACTTTGACAAGCGGACACCTTTCTTGAGGAGGAAGCATCTACAACCAAACACACGGAAGTACTTGACATTTGGCTTGCGACCGGTGAAAAGATCATAAGGAGTCCTGTTCTTCTTCTTGCGTAAATAGAGGCGATTGGTTGCATGACAAGCAGTATAAATGGCTTCGGCCCAAAAGTTATATGGTGACTTGAATTCCGCCATCATGGTCCGGGCCGCATCCATCAAGGTACGGTTCTTCCTTTCGGCAACACCATTTTGTTGAGGAGTATAGGGGGTAGAGTATTGATGTTTGATCCCGTCATCACTAAGAAACTCATACAAAGTGTAGTTCTTGAATTAGGTGCCATTGTCACTTCTAATGGTGAGGATGGTAGAATTGAGTCGCCGTTGCACTTGATTTGCAAAGTCGATGACGGTTTGTTGAGTCTCACTCTTGAACTTGAAGAAGTAGACCCAAGTGTAACGAGAAAAGTCGTCAACAATCACCAAATAGTACTTCTTCCCACCAAGACTATCATGAGATGGAGGCCCAAAAAGATCCATGTGAAGAAGCTCCAGGCATCGCTTAGTGGTGATTTGATTGAGAATCTTGTGGGGCTTCTCATGCATCTTCCCTTCTATACATGCCCTACACACACGATCTTTGGCAAAAGAAATGTCTTTTAGTCCAAGGACGTGCCCCCCCGTGTAGAGACTTTGCAAAGCCTTCATGTTAACGTGGGCTAGGCGGCGATGCCACAACCACCCCACGTCGGCTTTCAAATAGAGACATATAGCATGTGTAGATGGCTTTCCGGAGAAATCCACTACATATAAGTCATGCTCTACGTATCCAACGAAAGCCACCATGAGAGAATTGCTCCACATGAGGACCACAAAATGCTCACTAAAGAAAGATGAAAGACCCATGATAGCAAGAGCACGAACAGAAAGAAGATTGTAGCCAAGGGTTTTGACAAGCATGACATTTACCAAGGATACATCCGGGGCAACTACCACCTTACCAAAACCCAATACCTGACAGCTTTTTTTATCACCATAGGAGACTAAAGTATTGGCAAAATTTGGCCTAATCTCTGACATGATGGACTTGCTTCCGGTCATATGGCTTGTAGCTCCACTATCAAGCACCCATTTTGCTCCTCCGGAAGCAAAGTCCTACAAGAAAATCAAGCTTTAGTTTTAGGTACCCAATTTGCAATGGGTCCCCTTTTGTTAGTCACAAGGGTATTAGGTACCCAAATGTTCCAATGATAATCATGAGTGTAAGATGTTCCAATGTACTTAGCATAAACATGACCATCAAAAGATTTGCAAAGAATGTAGGAAGGGTTATTCTTCCCGGCAAAGTTATCACTTTGCACAAGGATAGAAGCATGAGAGGATACTAGAGCAAGGTTCTTGCTCTTCTTCCTTTTCTTGTTCCTTCTCTTGTTCTTCCTATTGATAGTAGCTTTCCCTTTTGCAAGTTGGTCTTTTAATGTCTTGTTCTCCTTAACAAGATCCTCATGCTTGCAACAAGGGTTAGACGAACAAGACAAATGCACAATAGGCGTAGCAGAAGACTTTGAATGTTCATTATTTAGTTGCGTTTGGAGTTGCTTATGAGCCTCAAAGATACTTGAGAATTTACTCTCCAAGGCATGATGTTCCTTCTTGAGTTTCTCAAAATCCTTGAGGCATTCATAACCAACACCAAAATCACCCTTTTCATTTTTAAGGACATTCAATGAAGCAATAGCATGATCTCGTTCTTTAACAAGTTGCGATATAAAGCCATTATGGTCATCAACAAGTTTAGCCACACTTTCCTCAAGAGTTATTCTCATGTTATGTTCATCTTCAAGATATTGGGATAGAGAGGCAATCTCATCGGCGGCCTCTCTCTCATTTTTACCTAACATGTCAATAACTTCCTCTTTCTCATCTAGCATTTCCCTAGCATGGTCAAGTTGGTTTACAAGTGTTTCAAAGAACATCCTAGTATCATCATCTAGATGCTCCATGGATTCACACATGCTCACCATCTCTTTCTTAACCTCTAAACCATCTAGATCATGTAAGGGAAGTTCATTTGAAGAGGACTTGGAAGCGGGAGTTACCTCGGTGGCCTTAGCCATGAGACACTTTTGGTTGCGGTTGGTGATGTTCTCGTTAGGGGAGTCGAAGAGAGACACTCGTGGAGTAAATGAAGTAGCAATAGCGGCAACCCCCACGATCTCTCCACTTTGACCTTCATTCTCAACATCATCATCATCGCCCGAAAAGTACTCTTCATGGACCACCATTGCCCTTTCCTTGTTAGGTGAGTTCTTGTTGTGGAAGTTCTTGTTCAAAGGATGAGGAGGTCTTGGCTTGTTCTTGCGAATGAGGCGACCTCCATTGTCTTCTCTATTCTCGAAGGGGCATTGAGCAACAAAGTGACTCTTGTCGTTGCAATTGTAACAAGATCTAGTCTTTGGAGTCTTCATGGTTGAGTTGAATCTTGGGTTGTCCCTTGACCTTGACTTCATGCCCGGTTTGTTCCAAAATGCCCTTGAGGTCCAAAATGCCCGGTTTTGAGACCCATAGGCACGAGCACGACCTGACTCCGCATTCTTCTTGGCAATGGTCATGGCAATGACTTCACTCAACACCTCTTGAGAGGACATGGTATGGTAGTTGCTTCTCCCCTTAATAGAGTTGATTTTTTGTTCCTCGAAGGGAAGAAGAGCTTGGACAAACTTCCTCTTCATAAACTTGTCGTCAACATAGGTAGCTCCAAGGTCCCTCAAGGTACAACAAAGAACCTTGAGCCGACGATACATGTCTTCGGGTGTCTCATCATCTTGCATTGCAAAGCCATCAGACTCATTGTTGGCTTCATCAAACTTGGAGCTTTGAATGCTCGCATTTCCAATATACAACTAAGTGAGATGATCCCAAGCTTCCTTGGCGGTGGTGAATTGTCGAATGTGAGCAAAGTCCTTGGGGGTCAACGCCTTTTGAATCATACCCAAGGCGGTGGCATTGAGTTGCTTGTCCACGACCTCGGCCCGAGTCAACTTCTTAGCATCATATGGAGAGAAGCCTTCCTCCACAATCCTCATCAACTCAATAGAGGAGCTAGAGATATGAGATTGCATTAGATATTGCCAATTGGCGAAGTTAGAAGTATCTAGTATGGGAGGTGCTCCTTGAGGTATGATGTGCGGCATGGGAATAGGAGGATCCGGCGTATATTTGAATGGTGGTGGAACCGCCGAGTAATCCTTGACTCCCTCTTTGGAGGAGGAGTCACCTAGCCCCTCGGAGCTCTCGCTTGGGAGCTTGGTGGTTTGAGCCACAAAGCCTAGACCCAAGTGTTTTGGGGCTGCCGCGGGAATCACCCCGGGGGCAACCACTTCCACGGGAGCGGAGGGGGCTTTGGCCTCAAGAGATTCAGCATGAGGGGTTTCTAGCATGGGGGTAGGCTTAAGGGGTTGCAAAAGAGTCATCATTTCCTCAAACTTGGTCATGATGGATGTTTCCAACCGATTGAGGTCATCCATGGAGGCCAAGTTCTTGGGGGCTGCACCCACACTTCCCTCTTCGTCGGCCATAGTCTCTTAGGCGGTTAAGTCTGAAGTAAGAGCCGAGGCTCTGATACCAATTGAAAGGCCCAACTTAGGTCGACTAGAGGGGGGGTGAATAGGAGACTACCAATTATTATTATTTTATCCCAATTTTAAGGCTTAACCACAACGTAAGGTTCACTAGAGATGCAACTACATGAACACCCTAAATGACATGAACACCCTAAATGACAAGAAGCACAAAGGAAAAACAAGAGAGTAAATGCAAGAAGTAAAGGAGCGGAGCGAAAGAACCGGGAAGGGGACACGAAGATGTAATTCCTGTAGTTCACTTCCAAGGAAGCTACGTCTATTGGAGAGGTGTCGGGGCCACACAAGGTCTCCCGAGTGCCACAAAGGCCTCACCTTCTTCTCCGGTGAGCACCACCACAAAGGTGGCCTCACAATCCACTAACCGGTGACCTTGAAGGCGCAAACCAAAAACTTTTACAACGAGGTTGAGGGGAGGCTTCACAACTCAATTGAAGGCCCTCAACGACACCCCGGAGCTTTACAACAAATGCCCCAGCTCTGAGGATGCCCTACACCGTCTAGGGTTCCAAGAACCCAAGAAACAAAATCCACGAAGGATGAGTGAGGGAAATCAAAATTCCTTTGGTGGAGGTGTAGATCTAGGTCGCCTCTCCCAATCCTCAAAAGATCAAGAGATTTGAGTGGGTAGGGAGAGAGATCTAGCAAAGTCAAGCTCTTGTGAAAATGGTGGAGAGAGAGAACCAAGAGATAAGGTTGGAGGAGGAAGAAGGGGGCTTTAAATAGCACCCCTTCAAACGGGCAGAAAAAGTCCTGGCCCGACGCCGTCGGTACTACCGGTGACTGACCGGTAGTACCGGCGAGCGACCCACCACCGGACCAGCCCAGGCCACGTAACGGTCATACGACTGTCGGTGCACCCAAAAGGGCTGGCCGGTAGTACCGGTCCAAGTTCCGCCCTTATTTCCGCCAAATAGGCAGTGCGAGGCAGAAGGTTATCTGACCCGCACTGCCCAGCGTCGGAAATATGACCGGAACTAGACCCGAAACTACCGGTCCCTGAAGCTGGCTGGTACTACCGGTGAGGGAGCGGTACTACCGCTCAAGAGGGTAGGAGCTGGTCAGGACGGTACTACCGGTCCAAGATCCGATGCTATTTCCGACAAATAGGCAAAGTTAGACAGAAGTCTTAGTGAGCCCAAATACGCTTCATCGGAAATAGGACCGGATCTTCGATCGGAAGTACCGCTCGAACAACCCTGGGAAAATCCCTGGGCGGTACTACCGCCGCCTGGCCGGTACCACCGGTTAGGGCAGAAACCCCTCCAACAGCTCAGAAAACTTTCTCTCACTCGAAAACTAGGATGGCTATGGATGTATATGGTCTGTGCATGAAATATTGATTTCCCACAACCTTCCTAGATGGACTCCCTCTTGATAGTACGGTATCCTATAATGTAAACAAGAGAAAGTGAAAAAATAAAAGCTATCGACTGCAAGCTCTTCCTTGAGAGACGCCATCCACGAACACGTCCAAAGATAACCTGAAACTCGGACAAACGGTGAAACCACAAAAGGAGTTGTCATCAACACCAAAAACATATGGAGAGAAAATAATCCTTTCAGCATGGTTCAAACAACTCCTGTAGTAATGAATCATGGGATTGAGGTACAACCTTCGATGGGGTTTAAAAATTAAAGGCTATGTAATACTTGGGATTCAATTAAATGCAATCGCGACTCAATGATGCAAGAGTAAGGTAGAAGCATAGGTACTATATGTATGCAAGCATGGGGAATTGCTTGCCTGGCTGTTCTGTTTCTGAATAGGAAGGATCCGGGTAAAACTCCTGAGGCTCGTGTTATTCTCCTGTCTAAGTGTCTTTCCGGATAAAAAACAAACACACAAGGGGCCAAAATAAATACATTGCACAATCATATAAATAATATGCAACCAGCAAACAAGTCTGCCATGATGGAATGATGCACAATTTACATGGCATAGCATAACATGGCATGGGCGATGTGTGGGGTACAAGAACAAAGCATTTTATTAAGTTTTGAGTCATGTTTTGCTCACATAAACATTGTTGTATACTTAATATTTATATTATGCATGCTTCAAATGATATCATGGAATGCATAGATATAACGGACTCGTAGAGCCAATCGATTTAGACATATTATTTGTTGAAATTGGAATTATGAAAATAAAGTTATGATTTATTTAAGATAAAGGCATTAAATGGTATTTTAAATTATTTCGAAATTTTAACATGCTCAACAATTATTTTGGATAGCATATTTGAATTCCTGGCATTTTTCTGATCAAGAAACATATATCATATGCAAAAATTGAATTTATTAACGTAAAACATTATTTAATTGCAAGTAATTCAAAACAGGGTCAAAAGTCACAGGTTTGACTAGTTAGGGTCGACTCTGGTCAAATTTGAATTTAAATTTGAAATCATGTTTAAATTTGAAAAACTTTTCATGTTGGAAATATTTATAAATTCAGTAGTTTGACTAGTCAACCAGGTCAAGGCTGTTGTTCAAATTTGAATTTCTATTTGACTTTTCTGAAGTTCGAGGGATCAAACTGAGAGACATGTCTTCCAAGATACCTGTGGTTTGGAAGTATGTGGAGCTGGTACAACCAAGTTAGTCTTTGCGTGAATAAAAATATCCAGAGTGTTGGGCCACGCAGAGATAAACAAAAACTTTTCCCCTATGCGGTACTCCCAAGATCCAGCTCAGGTGATAGGCCACGAGATTTACCACTAGACGCGGAGGTGCAGATTGCTGATGAAGCGCGTCAGTTGAAGCCGTGCCAAACGAATCCCGTACAGCACGTCCAGATGCCCACGGACCTCCTTGTATCCAACGCCGCACGTGCAACGCCTCTACCAATATCCACACGTATAGGAAGAAGCTCCGTGCAGAGGACTGCTAGATCCTGTCTAGCACGAAATAGGAGTGGAGAAAGTGACGGCTAGGTCAGGGACAATCCCTTATCACTCCACTTATATACACTCTAGTTGGGCTCAATGCTTGAGGCCCATCTAGGCCATACCCCAATCTCCACATGGATCTAATCCACATGGGCTCCTTACCCTTAAGTGTGTGACCCTATAAGTTCATGTACACCTGGACACGACACGAGTCACTACTCCGAGTCGATAGCTGATAGCTGTCTCTAGAAAGACGTGCCAACTCTCAAGCGCCGTAAATTCAGAAGACAAACCTTTCTTAATGTGACTTTCGTCCAAGTCCTTTTGCCTCACGATATATCTAGTCAAGCTATAGGCGAGTTGTTGCCATCCCTTTAATATATCGACTCTCTCTTCTCGTTCCGTGATATACGATTCACTGGCCTAACACTTAGTCCGACTCCTTGGTTAACACTTAACCAAGTCGCGCATGGCCATGCTTCCGAATCATATCACATGAGAGGGCCCAATGAATATCTCACCCTTATAGAGGGGAAAATCCCATCTTAGTAATCCACGCCATGCAGCTTGCTTCACAACCAACCCGAACCCCTACCTTTATAACTTCCCATTTACGGAACATCGTTTGATAGGACCTAAGCTAGTGATCCACAACTTAGATCATGCGACCACGTCAGGTTGAAGGATTCCATTACTTGAGACTACAAATGACAACATGCTCGTTGCATCTCAACTGTGGGTCAGTCTGATTCGCTAAACTCTTTAGCTGAATCAGTGTAAGTCGTAATAGCATCACCATGCCTCTGACAAGTAGAAGTGAGTCATCTGCCGACTTTCACATTAGTCTAAGTTGTGTGTCCAGCACAACCTCAACGACCAAGGACAACTAGTATGAACAACATGAATATATAATTCCACAATCAAATCACATATTCAATCATACATATCAGTAGTTCATACATGGACAATAACTTCATGAATACATTGGGAATAACATCATACATGATTGCCTCTAGGGCATATTCCCAACAGTCTCCCACTTGCACTAGAGTCAATCATCTGACATCACATGTCTAGGCATCTAATGCCCATAGCTCTCAGGTGCGCCTCATGCTTCGGCTATGGTAGCGGTTTTGTTAACGAATCCACAATATTTGCATCTGTGTGTACCTCGAATAACTTGATATCACCTTGATCCACAAACTGGCGAATCAGATGGTACCGCATGAGTATATGTTTGTTCTTCTGGTGTTGTCTAGGTTCCTTGGCTTGTGCGATAACACCATTGTTGTCACAATACACGTCTAACAGATTGGAAGAGCCCTAAACCAGACGAATACCCATGAGGAAATTCCTAATCCAAATTGCTTCCATTGCCGCCTCCGAGGCAGCAATATACTAAGCCTCTGTCGTAGACGCAGACACCGTCTCTTGCTTGGAACTCTTCCAGCTCAGAGCCCCTCCATTTATTATAAACACATATCCTGATTGCGAACGAGAATCATCCGAGTCAGTGAGATAACTCGCATCCGTGTAACTCCTTACACTGAGTTCATCCTCACCTCCATAAACAAGGAACATATCCTTAGCCCTTCTCAAATACGTAAGGATATTTTTAGCCGCTGCCTAGTGGATCTCTCCAGGGTCAGCCTGGTATCTGCTCACAACACTTAGAGCATAGGAAACATCTGGCCTAGTACAAATCATGGCATACATGATGGACCCGACTGCTGAAGCATACGGAATCACACTCATCCTACTTCGCTCATCAGTTGTCGAAGGACACCGAGTGTTGCTAAGTTTTACGCCATGGGACATCAGTAAGAACCCCTTCTTAGACGATTCCATGTTGAACTTCTTCAACACTTTGTCCAAATATGTACTTTGACTCAATCCAATGAGCCGCCTGGATCTATCTCTATAGATCCTTATTCCTAGTATATAGGTTGCCTCACCCAAGTACTTCATTGAGAAACTCCTTTCCAATGACTCCATGGTTTATTGCAACATCTGGACATCATTTTCAATCAATAATATGTCATTCACATATAAGATCAGAAATTTTACTTTGCTCCCACTGAACTTCTTGTATAAAAAAGAATCATGATCACTCTTGATGAAGCCAAACAATTTGACTACCTCACCAAAGCGAATGTTCCAACTCCAAGATGCTTGCTTCAACCCATAAATGGATTTCTGGAGCTTGCATACCTTGTCAGCATTAGCCGAATCGACAAAACCCTCGGGTTGTATCATATACACGTCCTCGGTTCAATTTCCATTAAGGAAAGCCGTCTTGACATCCATTTGCCATATCTCATAGTCAAAATAGGCTGCTATAGCTAACATGATCTGAACTGACTTAAGCATCGCTATAGGTGAGAAAGTCTCATCGTAGTCAACTCCTCGAACTTGTCGGAACCCCTTCACGACAATCCGTACTTTATAAATATAAACATTTCCATCCATATCAGTTTTCTTCTTAAAGACCCATTTGCACTCGACAGGTCTTGCACCGTCTGGTAGATCAACCAAGTTCCAAACTTGATTTTCATCCATGGACTTTAACTCGGATCTCATGGCTTCAAGCCATGACTCAGAATCGGATCCCACCATCGCTTCCGAATAAGTTGTCGGCTCATCACTGCCCAACAGTAACACATCACGAACACTTCGCAATCTGGCCGATCTTCACAGTGTCGGTATAGTTGCCGGCTCAGGTACCACGAATGGCTCAACCTCCAAGGCTTTTTTGCCGACTTTCTTCTAGCCGGTATCTCTCGAATTTCTTCGAGCTGCACCATTCTCCCACTGACTCCCCTACTGAGAAACTCTTTCTCAAGGAAGACACCATTCCGCACGACAAACATGTTGCCCTCTTCTCGGTTGTAGAAGTAGTAACCCAAGGTTTCCCTCAGATAACCCACAAAAATACACTTATCCGACTTGGCTGTAAGCTTGTCCGAATGAAGTCAAATGACAAAAGCTTCACAACCCCAAATCTTAAGAAAAGACAAACTCAGCTTCTTGGCAGTCCACATCTAGTGTGGTGTCTTCTCTATCGATTTTGATGGTACTCTGTTTAGTGTAAACACTATAGTTTCTAGACAATAACCTGAAAATGATAAAGGCAGATCTATCCGACTCATCATTGATTGTACCATGTATAACAAGGTCCGATTCCGCCTTTCTGACACACTGTTTCTCTACGGCGTTTCTGGCGGAGTGAGCTAGGGAGCTATTCCACAACTCTTTAGATGGTCATCAAACTCATGGCTAATGTACTCGCTCCTCGGTCTGACCGAAGAAACTTTATTTTCTTGCCGAGTTGATTCTGTACCTCATTCTGGAATTCCTTGAACTTTTCAAAGGCTTCCGACTTATGTTTCATCAATTAGATATATCCATACCTACTCAAATCATCAGTTAAAGTAATGAAGTACTCATAACCACCTCTGGCTGTCGTGCTCATCGGGCCACATACATCACTATGTATTAGTCCCAATAAGTCGGACGCCCTTTCACAACTCTTTGCAAAAGGTGTCTTGGTCATCTTGCCGAGTAGGCAGGATTCACATGTCTCGAATGACTCTAAGTCGAACGAAGTTAGGAGTCCATCATCATGGAGCTTCTTCATGCGTTCCAACTTACATGACCAAGCCGACAGTGCCAAAAGTAAGTCATATTCAGATCATTTGGTTTTAACCGTTTCACATTTGTGTTATAGGCAGATTCACCTTCAAGATTCAAAATAAATAAACCATCCTGGACTGGTGCAAAGCCGTGAAACATATCATTCAAATACAAATAACAAACATTATTCTTAATATTCGACTCATAGCCTTGTCTCATCAAACATGAGGCAGAAATAATGTTTCGACTAAGCATTGGAACATAATAACAATTATTCAAATCCATTAAGAATCCAGAAGGTAAATGAAGTTGCATCATGCCGACTTCCAATGCAGCGACTCTCGCTTTGTTGCCGACTCGAATGTCAACCTCGCCTCTCGCCACGCTCCTAGTTCCTACCAGTCCCTGTAACGAGTTGCAGATGTGAATAACTAATCCGGTATCATATACCCAAGAACTACTAGGTGCTTCCGTAAGATAAATGTCTATCACATTGCAAACAAGCGTACCTGAGCCGGAAGTCACACCTCCACTCTTGCCTTTATCTGCTAGATACTTGGTACAATTCCTCTTCAAGTGGCCATCCGCCTTGCACTAGAAGCAAGTGGATCCGGCTGCAGGAGATGACTTAGTCCATGAGGAAGCGCTTTGGACCAGGTCCTCGGCCTTACCTCCCGACTTTGCCTTCTTGTTCTTAGTCCAAGAACTCTTCTTGAACTTAGCCTTATTCTGCACCATCAACACTTTACTGGCGCCTTTCTTGAGATCCGCCTCAGCCTGCTTGAGCATCCCATGTAATTCAGTGAGCTTATTATCCATACCATGCATGTGGTAGTTCGATATGAACTGACCATGCACACTAGGAAGAGAGTTTAGAATTATGTCCGTGGCAAACTCTTCGCTAATGGGATAGCCAAGCCTTTCCATAGACTGCACGTAAACAACGATCTTGATCATATGTGGACTCAGTGGATCGCCATCCTTAAGCTTGCAGCTCAACAAAGCCTAAGAGACTTGATACCTCTCAGTCTTTGCCTGATCCTGGAACATACTTTTGAGGCTTTCGATCATATCGTAGGCCTCAACATTCTCGAACTATTGCTACAAGTTCAGTTCCATGTGAGCAAGCATAAGACAGCTAATCTCCGTAGACTCATCACAAGTCCTACGGTAGGCATTGGTGGATGCGACACTCGCATTCTCATTCGGCTCAGTTGGAAGTGGGTTGTCTAGGACATGGTCCCTCTTTTCTTGCTCGAGAACAATCCCCATATTACGATACCAGTTGGTGAAGTTAGTTCCATTTAGCTTATCTTTCTCTAAGATGGTTCTCAAAGCAAAACTAGAAATCTGAGGAAGACTTCTAGGTGCCATTGATCCACAACAGAAAAATATGAAAAACACATAAGACATGTATCCATAAAAGAGCAAGCATATCAAACACTTTAATACTTATGCTCCCACTAGAACCAACACCCCTCCGATGGTTACTTAGTGATTCAGGACCCTAAATGAGCAAGTCGACTAGTGAGCTTTAGCATCACCGCTAGCCATCAAGTGATCTAGGTAGACAACTCCTTGTCAATCGCATCTCATACGACTCCTGTTGGATGGGTGGAATCACATGCCCCGGCTCCCATCCGACCTTTCCTCGAGTCCCATAACCGTTATGATAGACCCGTCTATATTATCGAGTGCTTCCGCTGTAAAAGTTCAACTCGAACCCACCTAGTCAGAAAGAATTGATAGCACCTCAATTTTATGAACCCACTACCAAAAATGTCCGACTTGTGATGGTGCAGCACTGGCGGGGAAACCTACTAGACCTTCTTTGAGAGATTACTTTCTACCAACTATCTAATAGAGGTAAAAACAGAGACATAACAGTAGCACAAAATAAACCAATTATAATGTGAAATGGTATGGATCTCTTCATGGTGATCTCCATCTCCACAAAACTTGTAATTCGACTCATGTCAACTCTTGTCACGTATCGCCTTACACCATGTAGCTGACTTGTACATCGACTTGCATGCCATCCGGGTTCTCCAAACAGCTACACTAGCTAGTAATATAAATTACATAGAGAATCCGAAACGTAGGTTGTTATACAATAAAATGACAGCACCTAGGCTCCAGCTGGCTGACAAAAACCGTGATACGCAGATCACGTATGGATTACACACATCACATGCGCATAAGCCATACCATTCACAACATCATCCTGCAAAAAAAAGTTATAGATATGATATCTACAGGCATTGTGAAACTCGCAACGACATCTAAGGCGCTACAATAGGGCAAAGCCGGCGGTCCCTCGCGGGTGCAGGCAGCGCCCAACGATTTTTCTGAAAACGTAGATCTCATCTACCTTCCGAACATGGATTTCATCATCGGATAAAACAATTTTACCCAAATCAGATCCGTATAGCAATTTGACCAAGCTCTTTGCTCTTTGATCACCACATCCGGATTTACATTTCACAGTCTACCCCGATGGCAGAAGCCAACTGGTAGGGGTATGTCGTTCCACAACCTTAGCAGTTAGATCACGGAAACCAGATCATCCATTCCCCGAGTATAGTTGATCCAATCAACTTCGTCCAAAACCAATCTATCTCATAGATCGACCACCAAAACTGAATTAGATCCAATCTAACGCCAACCGCATATCACATATGCATTATCTCGAGCTTAAAAGCAGAAGCTAAGGCTCTGATAACACTATTGGGCCACACAGTGATAAAACACTTTTCTCCTACGCGGTACTCCCAAGATCCAGCTCAGGTGATAGGCCACGAGATTTACCACTAGACACGCAGGTGCGGATTGTTGATGAAGCGCGTCAGTTGATGCCGTGCCGAACGATCCCCGTACAACACGTCCAGATCCCCACAGACCTCCTTGTCTCCAGCGCCACACGTGCAACGCCTCTACCGGTGTCTACACTTACAAGAAGGAGCTCCGAGCAGAGGACTTCTAGATCATGTCTTGCCCGAAATGGGAGTGGAGAAAGTGACGGCTAGGTTAGGGACAATCCCTTGTCACTCCACTTATATACACTCCTAGCTGGGCTCAACGCTTGAGGCCCATCTAGGACGTACCCCAATCACCACATGGATCTAATCCACATGGGCTCCTTACCCTTAAGTGTGTGACCCTTTAGGTTCACATACACCTGGACACGACACGAGTCACTACTCCGAGTCGATAGCTGGTAGCGGTCTCTAGCAAGACATGCCAACTCCCAAGCGCCGTAAAGTCAGAAGACAAACCTGTTGGAGATATGCCCAAGAGGCAATAATAAAAGTGGTTATTATTATATCTTTGTGTTTATGATGAATGTTTACATCCCATGCTATAAATGTATTATTAGGAAACACTAATACATGTGTGTTTTGTAAACATAAAAGAGTCCCTAGTAAGCCTCTTGTTGAACTAGCTTGTTGATTAATTGATGATCATGGTTTCCTGATCATAGACACTGGATGTGATTAATAACAAGGTTATATCATTAGGAGAATGATGTGATGGACACACACCCATAGTAAGCGTAGCATAAGATCAAGTCATTAAGTTTGTATTGCTATAAGCTTTTAAATGCATAGTAACCTAATCCTTCGACCATGAGGTTGTGTTAATCACCATCACCGGATGGGTACTTTGATGACATCAAACACCGCTTCGTAACTGGGTGGTTATAAAGGTGTCATTGGGTATTCTGAAAGTATGTGTTGAAGCGCATGGACCAAGATTGGGATTTGTCCATCCATATGACGGATAGATATGCTCTGGGCCCTCTCGGTGGAATGTCATCTAGTTAGCTTGCAAGCATGTGACTGGGTCACAAGGGATGACATAACATGGAACGAGTAAAGAGTACTTATCAGTAACGAGGTAGAACTAGGTATGGAGATACCGATGATCAAACCTCGGATAAGTATAGTATCGCGAGACAAAGGGAATTGGTTTCGTATGTAAATGGTTCTATCGATCACGAAGTCATCGTTGAGTATGTGGGAGCCATTATGGATCTCCAGATCCCGCTGATGGTTATTGATCAGAGAGGTGTCTCCATCATGTCTGCATATTCACGAACCGTAGGGTGACACACTTAAGGTTCGAAGTTCTTTTAAGTAGATATGGAATGTGTGTTGGAGACCGAATGTTGTTTGGAGTCTCGGATTGGATCCGGGACATCACGAGGAGATCCGGAATTGTCCGGAGAATAAGATTCATATATTGGGGATCATTTTCTGGGTTAGGAAATGTTCCGGAGTATTTATAGGAGGATGCTAGAAGGTTTCGGAATGTTCCGGAAGGTTCTGGAAGATTTCTTGGACTTCGCTTGAAAACCAAGAAAGGGATCAAGGAGTCCTTGTGGGGAAAGACAAGGAGTCGTGGGGGAGGAGGACTCCTCCCCCCCTCCCCAATCCGCCGGCCAAGGAGGGAGGGAAGTCCTACTAGGACTCCCCCTGCCATGACGCCCTCCCTCCTTTAAATAGAGGGGTGGAGGCGCCACCCCCTGGCCTCCTCCACCACTCCAAACCCTAGCCGCCTCTCTCCTCCTCCTCCTCTCTTCTGCTCAGGCTTAGGCGAAGCCCTGCAGAATTCTCTACTCCACCACCACCACCATGCCGTCGTGCTGCTGGGATTTCGTGGAGAAGATCTACTACCTCCGCTGCTCACTGGAACGAGGAGAGGAAGGTCTGCTTCGACTCCGCACGTGTGACCGACTGCGGAAGCGCTGCCGGAACGTGGCGCCGGAAGGATCGTCCACACGATCTTGAGATCGGCAAGTGATCGACTACATCAACCACGAGATCCAATCTCGTAACGCTTTCGGATCTACAAGGGTTAGTACAGATCTATCTCTTTGCACATGTCTAATAGATTAGATATTGGCTTTTATCTAGATTAGATCTGGGTTTTGTTCGTTCTTGCGGTAGAAATTTTTTGTTTTCCATGCGACAAACCCATCAGTGGTATCAGAGCCGTGTCTATGCGTAGATCTGTTGCACGAGTAGAACATAATGGTGTTGTCAGCGTTGGTGCTCGTGCCGTCTTTTGCTTTGTGTACTTGGCATCTTGCGGCATGGTGGGATGAAGCGGCTCGGGCTAACCTTACATGTCATCGCACATGAGACTTGCTCCACGCTTGACGTGTAACTTGCTTTGAACAAGTGGCTTTGCGGGTGTCTGTCTCTCCCACCATAGTATAGATCTAATTTACACTTTGCACTTGATAGCACTTGTATCAACGTTGTGGTTCAGTTTCGTAGGTAAGATCCGTTCTTGTTCGAAAGCCCCAAACCACGTAAAACATGCAAAAAAAATTAGAGGCGTCTAACTTGTTTTTGCAGGGGTTTTGTGATGTGATATGGCCATCATGTGATTGTGATTATATTTGATGTATGCAATGATCCTTGTTGTAATATGGTAACCGGCAGGAGCCTAATGGTTGTCTTTAATTCTGTTAAGACCCGCGTGTCTATTCATCTTGTAATAGCTTTATTCCAAGTAGTTGTAATAGTTGCTAGTGATGATGGACAACCATGAAGCGGCGCCACTGACCTTGACGCAATGCTGGTGATGATGGAGATCATGTTCGTGCTTTGGAGATGGAGATCAAAGGCGCAAGAAGAAAGGGCCATATCATATCACACTAATTATGAATTGCCTGTGATGTTAATCCTTTATGCATCTTGTATTGCTTAGATCGCGACGGTAGCATTATAAGATGATCCCTCTAACTAAATATCAAGTAATAAAGTGTTCACCCTTAGTTGACACCGTTGCTAAGACTCGTCGTTTCGAAGCATCTCGTGATAATCGTATGTGATAGATTCTACGTGTGCATACAACGGGTGCAAGCCAGATTTGCACATGCGGAAACTAAGGTTATCTTGACGAGCCTAGCATGTACAGACATGGTCTCAGAACATGGAATACCGAAAGGTAGAGCATGAGTCATATAAATGATATGATGAACATGAAGATTGTTCGCCGATGAAACTACATCTTCGTGAAGATCGGACTTGGTGTAGTGGACTTGGTTCGTGTAATCACTAAGACAATCTGAGGGATGTTGTTTTGAGTGGGAGTTCACCTAGTTAATTTAAGTACTAAATTTGAACTCAATTCATCATAAACTTAGTCTAAACTACTTGCAAATTTGTTGTAGATTATGGCGACCCCCTCCATCAATTTTAATGTGTTCCTAGAGAAAGAAAAGCTTAAGAACAATGGAAGCAATTTCACGGACTGGTTCCATAGACTGAAGATCGTCCTCAGGGCTGGTCAGTTGACCTATGTGCTCGAAGCACCGCTAGGTGACCCACCTGCAGGACATGCCACCGATGACGTAAAGAATGTTTACGCCACTTGGAAAAATCATTACTCCATAGTTCAGTGTGCCATCCTGTACGGTTTAGAAGCGGAGCTCCAGAAGCGTTTTGAGAACCACGACCCGTTCGAGATCATTAAGGAGCTCAGGCTAATTTTTGAGACTCGCGCGGCCATGGAGAGCTATGAGGCCTCCGAAAAGTTCTTTAACTGTAAGATGGAAGAGGGTAGCTCCGTTAGCGAGCACGTGCTCACCATGTCTGGGTACGCAAACAAGCTCCAAGAGTTGGGGATATCGATTCCTAATGAGTTGGGGATTCACCGTCTCCTCCAATCACCGCCACCAAGTTATAAGAACTTTGTGATGAACTAGAATATGCACTGCATGAACAAGACGTTGCCTGAACTATCGTCCATGCTGAAAACTGCTGAAGTGGAGATCAAGAAGGAGCACCAAGTGTTGATGGTCAATAAGACCACCTATTTCAAGAGACAGGGCAAGCCTAAGAACAAGGGAACCTTCAAGAAGGACGGCAAGAAAGCTGCCGCACCTGCAAAGAAGCCCAAGGATGGTCCCAAGCCTGAAACTGAGTGCTTCTACTGCAAGGGTGCTAGTCACTGGAAGCGTAACTGCCCCAAGTACCTGGCAGATCTGAAGAATGGCAACATCAAGAAGAAAGTTATATTTGATATATATGTTATTGATGTGTATCTTACTAGTAATCGTAGTAGTGCCTGGGTATTTGATACTGGTTCAGTTGCTCATATTTGTAACTCAAAACAGGAGCTGCGGAATAAACGAAGACTGGCGAGAGACGAGGTGACGATGTGCGTTGGACCCGATGGCCATTTACTGTGACAACACAGGTGCCATAGCTAATGCACAGGAGGCAAGGTCACATAGCAAGCTGAAGCACATCAAGCTACGTTTCCACGCTATTCGCGAGTATGTCCGAGATGGTGACATAAATATTTGCAAAGTACACACTGATCTAAATGTGGCAGATCCATTGACTAAACCTCTCCCTAGAGCAAAGCATGACCAGCACCAGAACGCCATGGGTGTTAGGTATATTACCATGTAATCTAGATTATTGACTCTACTGCAAGTGGAAGACTGTTGGAGATATGCCCAAGAGGCAATAATAAAAGTGGTTATTATTATATCTTTGTGTTTATGATGAATGTTTACATCCCATGCTATAATTGTATTATTAGGAAACACTAATACATGTGTGTTTTGTAAACATAAAAGAGTCCCTAGTAAACCTCTTGTTGAACTAGCTTATTGATTAATTGATGATCATGGTTTCCTGATCATGGACACTGCATGTGATTAATAACAAGGTTATATCATTAGGAGAATGATGTGATGGACACACACCCATAGTAAGCGTAGCATAATATCAAGTCATTAAGTTTGTATTGCTATAAGCTTTTAAATGCATAGTAACCTAATCCTTCGACCATGAGGTTGTGTTAATCACCATCACCGGATGGGTACTTTGATGACATCAAACACCGCTTCGTAACTAAGTGGTTATAAAGGTGTCATTGGGTATTCTAAAAGTATGTGTTGAAGCGCATGGACCAAGATTGGGATTTGTCCATCCATATGACGGATAGATATGCTCTGGGCCCTCTCGGTGGAATGCCATCTAGTTAGCTTGCAAGCATGTGACTGGGTCACAAGGGATGACATAACATGGAACGAGTAAAGAGTACTTATCAGTAACGAGGTAGAACTAGGTATGGAGATACCGACGATCAAACCTCGGATAAGTATAGTATCACGAGACAAAGGGAATTGGTTTCGTATGTAAATGGTTCTATCGATCATGAAGTCATCGTTGAGTATGTGGGAGCCATTATGGATCTCCAGATCCCGCTGATGGTTATTGATCGGAGAGGTGTCTCCATCGTGTCTGCAAATTCACGAACCTTAGGGTGACACACTTAAGGTTCGAAGTTGTTTTAAGTAGATATGGAATGTGCGTTGGAGACCGACTGTTGTTCGGAGTCTCGGATTTGATCCGGGACATCACGAGGAGATCCGGAATTGTCCGGAGAATAAGATTCATATATTTGGGATCATTTTCTGGGTTAGGAAATGTTCCGGAGTATTTGTATGAGGATTCTAGAAGGTTTCGGAATGTTCTGGAAGGTTTTGGAAGATTTATTGGAGTTTTCTTGAAAACCAAGAAAGGGATCAAGGAGTCCTTGTGGGGCAAGACAAGGAGTCGTGGGGGAGGAGGACTCCTCCCCCCTCCCCAATCCGCTGGCCAAGGAGGGAGGGGAGTCCTACTAGGACTCCCCCTCCCATGGCGCCCTCCCTCCTTTAAATAGAGGGGTGGAGGCGCCACCCCTGGCCTCCTCCACCACTCCAAACCCTAGCCGCCTCTCTCCTCCTCCTCTCTTCTGCTCAGGCTAAAGCGAGGCCCTACAGAATTCTCTACTCCACCACCACCACCACGCCGTCGTGCTGCTGGGATTTCGTGGAGAAGATCTACTACCTCCGCTGCTCGCTGGAACGAGGAGAGGAAGGTCTGCTTCGACTCCGCATGTGTGACCGACTGCGGAAGCGCTGCCGGAATGCGGCGCCGGAAGGATCGTCCACACGATCTTGAGATCGGCAAGTGATCGACTACATCAACCACGAGATCCAATCTCGTAACGCTTTCCGATCTACAAGGGTTAGTACAGATCTATCTCGTTGCACATGTCTAATAGATTAGATCTTGGCTTTTATCTAGATTAGATCTGGGTTTTGTTCGTTCTTGCGGTAGAAATTTTTTGTTTTCCATGCTACGAACCCATCAAAACCTTTCTCAATGTGACTTTTGTCCAAGTCCCTTTGCCTCACGATATATCTAGTCAAGCTATAGGCGAGTTGTTGCCATCCCTTTAATAGCTCGACTCTCTATTTTCGTTCCATTATATACGATTCACTGGACTAACACTTAGTCCATCTCCTTGGTTAACACTTAACCAAGTCATGCATGGCCATGCTTCCGCATCATATCACACGAGAGGGCCCAGTGAATATCTCTCCATTACAGAGGGGCAAATCCCATCTTGGTAATCCACGTCACGTAGCTTGCTTCACAACCAACCCGAACCCTACCTTTATAACTGCCCATTTACGGAACAACGTTTGATAGGACCTAAGCTGGTGATCCACAACTCGGATCATGCGATCACCTTAGGTCGAAGGATTCCATTTCTTGGGACTACAAATGACAAGTGATCCACAACTCGGATCATTGCGTCTCAACTATGAGTCAGCCTGATTCGCTAAACTCTTTAGCAGAATCAGTGTAAGTCAGAATAGTATCACCATGCCCATGACAAGTGGAACCGAGCCATCAGCCGACTTTCACATTAGTCTAAGTTGTGTGTCCAACACAACCTCAACGACCGAGGACAACTAGTATGAACAACATGAATATATAGTTCCAAAATCGAATCACATATTCAATGATACATATCAGTAGTTCATACATGGACAATAACTTTATGAATACATTGGGAATAACATCATACATGATTGCCTCTAGGGCATATTCCCAACACGGAGATGGACTGAACGGGGCATGAAAAATTTGGAAACATTGCTAGAACACACTGCATCGTATGTACGTCGACTGACAGGGATATGAGCCTGCCTTTCGAGGACGATTGCGAGAGATATAAGCGAGGGATTGATGTGGGTTCTGCGGCACTGGAGATAGGGGTGTGCCCTCTTTGCAGGAGTGTGATGATCAACATCGGAGAAGCATGAAAATCACTAGGAAAACGAGGGGAACTGAGGGTCTCGCCGCTGCTCCCGCTGTCTGTCTATGCGCGAGGCTTCTGTTGTCTACACGACGAGTGGCTATTGTAGGTGCATGCGAGCGTGCAGCAAGCGACGCGATGACAGGGAAGAGGTGGTGCTCACCACGAGAGGATACTGGGAAGACAGGGAAGAGGTGGTGCTCACCACGAGAGGACGCAAGCTCGAGCTTGTGTCGGACGGTGGCAAAGTAGAGATCAGCCGCGTGCGCGGGTTCTGGGAGACGGCGGCGATGTCCTGGTGACGGCGTCCTGGTACTAGGTGATGGGGAGGAGGACGGTGACAAAGCATCCACGAACACCTACGCCTCTGGCTTCCATGACTACTCCGGCTAGCAGGTGAGGCCAAGTCTAGGGCTTTGGTTGGCCATGACCATGGCAGGGAGGAGTAAGGAAGAAGGAGGGAGGCACTTTGGATCTCGATCCCGATCTGGGCGAGCTAGGGAGATAAGGGAGAGGGTTGTGTGTCACGCGCTCGGCGTGCTACTAGATGGCGCAGAGCAAGCACACAACTCACATGCTAGCATCAAAGAAGAGAAACAAGGACAACACCAGCTGGTTCGGTTGCACCATATGGGCAAGGGAGGACCAAATAGAGAGGTTTGGTTCAGGTACAAGAAGGAAGATGGATCAGTGGGTTTAGGTGAAGAGGGTAGGACTCTCTTTATTTATTTTTATATGATCTCTTTGTTTGAATTTAATTTATCTCAAAAACCATTTTAAACCACAAGAATACAAATAGAAAGAGAAGAGAGGGCAACTTGCATGGGCCATGCATGTGTTCATGTTGTACTTGTAAAAATAGCCACAGTTTCATGATCATTGGAAAAATTCCCTAGTAAAAACCATTCAATCTATCACATGGTTCCATTTAATAAATGGGCATATTTGAAGTGAGAAGGCGAACAATAGTGTGTATGTTCCACTAGGGTTAATGTGACCTTATCAAGTCAAATCTACTCACAATTTGAGATGAACCATGGCATGACCTAAATGGCTTCTACTTATACATGGTATGCAAACATTACCATGTAGGTTCCCATAGCAATATTGTGAAAACAATAAGAGACCATCTATGGAAGCATGTAGAAGAGAATTGAATCCACCCCAAGTTGATATGAGATAGAACTAAATACCAAAAAATATAAATTCTCATATTATTTGGGATGGTGGAATTTAGATGGAGCCAAAAGAAAGGTGGTGGAATTAGAATAGATATGCCCCAACTCAACTTGGGCATCAAGCATTATATCAAGAACCAAATACAATATATCAAGAGGTAAATATAATTAATAAGCCAAATGCATATGAAGAAGAACCAAATGAAAGGGGTTTATATGATGCTCAAATGCAATATGGCAAGGTGACATGAGCATGATATTATGATGATGCAATAATGACATGTAGGAAGTAGCATTTTATTATTAAACCATGTAGCATTACAGATGTTATGTTACACATATGGGATGCTACATCCACATGACCACACACACTCAAGTGGGTGTGGTCATGCAACCTCTGTCACACATGTGCTCCATTGCATGTGGTGGTTGCATTCCAGCATGTTCTAGGTCTTTCTGACCATGATTTGACAGAATGGAGTGTCATTGCATGTGTTCTTGCCTAAACCACAATGATCCACATGACCACACACAATCAAGTAGGTGTGGTGATGCAACGTCTGTCACACATTTGATCCATTCCATGGGGTGGTTGCATTCCATCATGTTCTAGGTCTTTCTGACCATGGTTTGAAACAATGGAGTGTCATTTCATGTGTTCTTTTCCAAACCACAATGATCCACATGACCACACACACTCACGTGGGTGTGGTGATGCAACCTCTGACACACTGGTGCTCCATTGCATGTGGCGCTTGCATTCCAACATGTTCTAGGGCTTTCTAACCATTGTTTCACACATGGAGTGTCATTTCATGTGTTCTTTTCCAAACCATAGTCATCCACATGACCAGACACACTCAAGTGGGTGTGGTGATGCAATCTCGGTCACACTGGTGCTCCTTTGCATTCTAATGTTGCATTCCATCAAGTTCTAGGGCCTTTTGACCATGGTTTAACACATGAAGTGTCAATTAATTTGTTATTTTGCAAACCACAATGATCCACATGACCACACACACTCAAGTGGGTGTGGTGATGCAACCTTTGTCACACTGGTGCTCCATTTAATTTGCAATGTTGCATTCCATCATGTTCTAGGGCTTTTTGACCATGGTTTGACACATGAAGTGGTTTGGAAAAGAACACATGCAATGACACTGCATGTGTCAGTTGCATTCCAGCATGTTCTAGGCCTTTCTAACCATGGTTTGAAAAACTAGAGTGACATTGAATGTGTTATTTTCCAAACCACAATTATCCACATCACCACACACACTCAAGTGGGTGTTGTGATGCAACCTCTGTCATGCAGGTGCTCCATTGCAAGTGGCAGTTGCATTCCAACATGTTCAAGGGATTTCTGACCAAGGTTTGACACATGGAGTGTCATTGCATGTGTTGTTTTCCAAACCACAATGATCCACATGACCACACGCACTCAAGTGGGTGTGGTGAGGCAACCTCTATCACACAGGTGCTCCATTGCATGTGACAGTAACATTCTAGGATGTTCTAGGGCTTTCTAAGCATGGTTGACACATGCATTGTCATTGCATGTGTTCTTTTCCAAACCACAATGATCCACATAACTACACACACCCAACTGGGTGTGGTGCTGCAACCTCTGTCACACTAGTGCTCCATTGCATTCCAATGTTGCATTCCAGCATATTCTAGGGCTTTTTACCATGGTTTGACACATAGAGTATCATTACATTTGTTCTTTTCCAAACCACAATAATCCACATGTCCACACACAATCAAGTGGGTGTGGTGATGCAACCTATGTCACACATTTGCTCCATTCCATGGGGTGGTTGCATTCCAGCATGTTCTAGGTCTTTCTGACCATGGTTTGAAACAATGGAGTGTCATTGCATGTGTTCTTTTGCAAACCACAATGATGCACATGACCACATGTTGAGGGCAAACCTCTAGGGCGACCCGATCTTTCACGAATCCCTTTCAAATCGAGGATGGAGTGAGGGGATAGGAGGGGCGGGTGAACATGACGAACTCATGCACAAAGAACACGATGAACACACTCACGCAAAACTACGATACACACCAAATGTTAGGAATATGCCCTAGAGGCAATCATGGTTGATGATATTTCCCAAAGTATTCATAAAGTAAAGTTGTCCCTATATGAACATCAGATATATATCACTGAATGCGTGATTCAGTTGTGGAACTATGTATTCATGATTGTTCATATTAGAATGTCCTTGGTCGTTGAGGTTGTGCTGGGCACACAACTTAGACCAATGTGCAAGTCGGCTAATGACACGGTTCCACTTGTCATGGGCATGGTGATGCTATTCCCACTTACACTGATTCGGCTAAAGAGTTTAGCGAGTCGGACTGACCCACAGTTGAGATGCAACGAGCATGTTGTCATTTGCAGTCTCAAGCAATAGAATCCTTCGACCTGAGGTGATTGCATGATCCGAGTTGTGGATGGCCAACTTAGGTTCTATGAAACGCTGTTTCGTAAATGGCAGTTATAAAGGTAGATTTCGGGTTGGTTGTGAAGCAAGCTGCGTGACGTGGATTACCAAGATGGGATTTGCTCCTCCATAATGGAGAGATATTCTCTGGGCCCTCTCGTGTGATATGATTCGGAAGCATGGCCATGCGCTACTCAGTTAAGTGTTAACTGAAGAGTCGGACTAAGAGTTAGTCCAGTGAATCGCATATCATGGTACGAGAAGAGAGTTAAGCTATTTAAGGGATGGCAACTACTTGCCTATAGCTTAACAGGTATATCATGAGGCAAAGGGACTTGGACGAAAGTCACATTGAAGGTTCGTCTTCTGACTTTACGGCACTTGGGAGTTGGCACATCTTGCTAGAGGCTGCTACCATCTATCGACTTGAGACCGAGTGTTCATGGAAGTTAGTTGGACTCAATGCCATGACGGGATACTTGGAGGAGTAGCTCATGTCGTGTCCAGGTGTACGTCAACCTACAGGGTCACACACTTAAGGGTAAGGAGCCCATGTGGATTAGATCCATGTGGAGATTGGAGTACAGCCTAGATGGGCCTCAAGCGTTGACCCCAACTAGGAGTGTATATAAGTGGAGTGACAAGGGATAGTCACTAACCTAGCCTTCACTTTCCCCACTTCCATTTCGGGATAGACAGGATCTAGCAGTCCTCTGTCCGGAGCTCCTTCCTGTATGTGTGGATACCAGTAGAGGCATTGCACGTGCGACGCTGGAGACGGGGAAGCTCGTGGGGGTCTGACGAAGGACTTTGTGGGACTCGGAAGGGCTGTCCAGGGATCGTTCGGCACTGCTTCGACGTGCTACATCTACTTCCGCATCTACACGTCTAGCGGTAATCTCGTAGCCTATAACCTGAGCTGGATCTTGGGAGTACCGCGTTAGGGAAAAAGTTTTGTTTATCTCTGCGTGGCCCAACAGTGGTATCAGAGCATTAGCTTCTGGTTTTAGGCTCGAGATCATGCATATGTGATATGTAGTTGGCGTTAGATTTGATCTAATTGCAGTTTTGGTGGTCGATCTATGAGATAGATCGGTTTTGTACAAAGTTGATTGGATCAACTGTACTCGAGGGAATGGGTGATCTGGTTTCTGTGATCTAACTACTAAGGTCGTGGAACGACATACCCCTACCTGTCGGCTTCCGCCATCGGGGTAGACTGTGACACGCAAACCCGGATGCGGTGATCGAATATCAAAGAGTTTGGTCGAATCGGATTCCGGATCGGATTTGGGTAAAATTGTTTTATCTGATGACGAAATCCATGTCCGGAATGCAGATGAGATCTGCGTTTTTTAGAAAAATCATCAGGCGCTGCCCCTTCGATCCCTGCCCACTATCCGGCTAGCCGGACTGCCGGTTTCGACCTGTCGTAGCGCCTTAGATATCGTATCTATGCATAACTTGTTTTTGCAGGATGATGTCGTGAATGGTATGGCTTATGTGCATGTGATGTGTGTAATCCATACGTGATCTATGTATCACGGTTTTTGTCAGCCGGCTGGAGCCTAGGTGCTGTCATTTTATTGTATAACGACCTGCGTGTCGGATTCTCTATGCCATTTACATTACTAGCTAGTGTAGCTGTTTGGAGAATCCGGAAGGCATGCAAGTCGATGTACAAGTCGGATACATGGTGTAAGGCGGCACGTGACAAGAGTTGACACGAGTCGAATTACAAGCTTTGTGGAGATGGAGATCGCCATGAAGAGAGCCATACCATTTCGCATTATAATTGCTTTATTTTGTGTTATTGTTATGTCTCTGTTTTACCTCTATTAGATAGTTGGTAGAAAGTAATCCCTCAAAGAAGGTCTAGTCGGTTTCCCCGCCAGTGCTACACCATCACAAGTCGGACATTTTTGGTAGTGGGCTCATAAAATTGAGGTGCTATCTATTCTTTCCGACTAGGTGGGTTTGAGTCGGACTCTTACAACAGAAGCACTTGGTAATCTAGACGGGTCTATCACAATGTTTGTGGGACTCAGGGAAAATTCGGATGGGAGCCGGGCCATGTGATGCCACCCATTCAACAGGAGTCGTATGAGATACGATTGACAATGAGTTGTCTACCTAGATCACTTGACGCCTAGCGGTGATGCTAAAGCTCACTAGACGACTTGCTTATTTAGGGTCCTGAATCAGTAAGTAACCATCGGAGGGGTGTTGGTTCTAGTGGGAGCATAAGTATTAAAATGTATAATATTATTGCTCTTTATGGATACATGTCTTAAGTGTTTTGCATATTTTCTGTTGTAGATCAATGGCACCTAGGAGTCTTCCTCAGATTTCCAGTTTTGCTTTGAGAACCATCTTAGAGAAAGATAAGATGAATGGAACTAATTTCACCAACTGGTATCGTAATCTGAGAATTGTTCTCAAACAAGAAAAAAGGGACCGTGTCCTAGACAACCCACTTCCAGCTGAGCCGCATGAGAATGCGACTGTCGCAGCCACCAATACCTACCGTCGGATTTGTGATGAATCCATGGAGATTAGCTATATTATGCTTGCTCACATGGAACCGGACTTGCAGCAGTAGTTCGAGAATGTTGAGGCCTACGATATGATCGAAATCCTCAAAAGTATGTTCTAGGCTCAGGCAAAGACTGAGAGGTATCAAGTCTCTCAGGCTTTGTTGAGCTGCAAGCTTAAGGATGGCGATCCACTGAGTCCGCATGTGATCAAGATGGTTGGCTACGTGCAGTCTCTGGAAAGGCTTGGCTACCCCATTCGCGAAGAGTTCGCTACTGACATAATTCTGAACTCTCTTCCTAGTGCGTATGGCTAGTTCATATCGAACTACCACAAGCATGGTATGGATAAGAAGCTCACTGAATTGCATGGGATGCTCAAGCAGGCTGAGGCGGATCTCAAGAAAGGTGCCAGTCAAGTGTTGATGGTGCGGAATAAGGCTAAGTTCAAGAAGAGTTCTTGCACTAAGAAGAAGAAGGAAAAGTCAGGAGGTAAGGCTGAGGATCCAGTCCAAAGCGCTTCCTCAGGGACTAAGCCATCTCCTGCAGCCGGATCCACTTGCTTCTAATGCAAGTCAGATGGCCACTAGAAGAGGAATTGCAGCAAGTATCTGGCTGACAAAGCCAAGAGCGGAGGTGTTACTTCCGGCTCAGGTACGCTTGTTTGCAATGTTATAGACATTTATCTTGGTAATGCACCTATTAGTTCTTGGGTATATGATACCGGATCAATCATTCACATATGCAACTCGTTGTAGGGACTGGTAAGAACTAGGAGCATGGCAAGAGGTGAGGTTGACATTCGGGTCGGCAACAAAGCAAGAGTTGCTGCGTTGGAAGTCGGCACAATGCAACTTCATTTACCTTCTGGATTCTTAATGGAGCTGAATAATTGTTATTATGTTCCAGTGCTTAGTCGAAACATTATTTCTGCCTCATGTTTTATGAGACAGGGCTATGAGTCAAATATTAAGAATAATGGTTGTTCTTTATATTTGAATGATATGTTTCACGGCTTTGCACCCGTCCGGGACGGGTTATTTATTTTGAATCTTGATAGTGAATCTGTCTACGACATAAATGTGAAAAGGTTAAAACCAAATGATCTGAATATGACTTACTTTTGGCATTGTCGGCTTGGTCATGTAAGTTGGAAACGCATGAAGAAGCTCCATGATGATGGACTCCTTGCTTCGTTCGAGTTGGAGTTGTTCGAGACATGCGAATCCTGCCTTCTCGGCAAGATGACCAAGACACCTTTTGCAAAGAGTTGTGAAAGGGCGTCCGACTTATTGGGACTAGTACATAGTGATGTATGTGGCCCAATGAGCACGACAGCCAGAGGTGGTTATGAGTACTTCATTACCTTCACTGATGATTTGAGTAGGTATGGATATATCTACTTGATGAAACATAAGTCGGAAGCCTTTGAAAAGTTAAAGGAATTCCAGAATGAGGTACAAAATCAACTTGGCAAGAAAATAAAGTTTCTTCGGTCAGACCGAGGAGGCGAGTACATGAGCCATGAATTTGATGACCATCTGAAGAGTTGTGGAATAGTTCCCCAGCTCACTCCTCCAGGAACGCCGCAGAGAAACGGTGTATTGGAAAGGAGGAATCAGACCTTGTTGGACATGGTACGATCAATGATGACTCAGACATATCTGCCTTTATCATTTTGGGGTTATTGTCTAGAAACTGCAGGGTTCACACTAAACGGAGTACCATCAAAGTCGGTAGAGAAGACACCGCATGAGATGTGGACTGGCAAGAAGCCGAGTTTATCTTTTCTTATTATTTGGGGTTTTGAAGCTTTTGTCAAGCGACTTCAGTCGGACAAGCTTACAGCTAAGTCAGATAAGTGTATTTTCATAGGATATCTGAGGGAAACCTTGGGTTACTACTTCTACAACCGTGAAGAGGGCAAAGTGTTTGTCGCTCGGAACGGTGTCTTCCTTGAGAAAGAGTTTCTCGGTCAGGGAGTCAGTGGGATTACGGTGCAACTCGAGGAAATTCGAGAGGTACCGGCTAGTAGCGAGTCGACAAAACCTTGGAGGTTGATCCGGTCGTGATACCTGAGCCGAAAACAACACCGACACTGCGAAGATCGGCCAGATTGTGAAGTGTTCGTGATGTGTTACTGTTAGATAGTGATGAGCCGGCAACTTATTCGGAAGCGATGGTGGGATCTAATTCTGAGTCATGGCTTGGAGCCATGAGATCCGAGTTATGAAAATCAAGTTTGGAACTTGGTTGATCTGCCAGACGGTGCAAGACCCGTCGAGTGCAAATGGGTCTTTAAGAAGAAAACTGATATGGATGGAAATTTTTCTATCTATAAAGCACGGCTTGTCACGAAGGGGTTCCGACAAGTTCAAGGAGTTGACTACGATGAGACTTTCTCACCCGTAGCGATGCTTAAATCAGTTCGGATCATGTTAGGTATAGCAGCCTATTCCGATTATGAGATATGGCAGATGGATGTCAAGACGGCTTTCCTTAATGGAAATTTAACCGAGGACGTGTATATGATACATCCCGAGGGTTTTGTCGATCCGGCTAATGCTGACAAGGTATGCAAACTTCGGAAATCCATTTATGCGTTGAAGCAAGCATCTCGGAGTTGGAACATTCGCTTTGATGAGGTAGTCAAATCGTTTGGCTTCATCAAGAGTGATCATGATTCTTGTTTATACAAGAAGTTTAGTGGGAGCAAAGAAAACTTTCTGATCTTATATGTTGATGACATATTACTGATTGAAAATGATGTCCAGATGTTGCAAGAGACCAGGGAATCATTGGAAAAGAGTTTTTCGATGAAAGACTTGGGTGAGGCGACTTACATACTAGGAATCCGGTTCTATAGAGATAGATCAAAGCGACTCATTGGATTGAGTCAAAGTACATATTTGGACAAAGTGTTGAAGAAGTTCAACATGGAATCGTCTAAGAAGGGGTTCTTACCGATGTCCCATTGCGTGAAACTTAGCAAGACTCAGTGTCCTTCGACAACTAATGAGCAAAGTCGGATGAGTGTGATTACGTATGCTTCTGCAGTCGGGTCCATCATGTACGCTATGATTTGTACTAGGCCGGATGTTTCCTATGCTCTAAGTGTTGTGAGCAGGTACCAGGCTGACCCTGGAGAAATCCACTGGGCAGCGGCTAAAAATATCCTCAAGTACTTGAGAAGGACTAAGGATATGTTCCTGGTTTATGGAGGTGAGGATGAACTCAGTGTAAGGGGTTACACGGATGCGAGTTATCTCACTGACTTGGATGATTCTCGCTCGCAATCCGGATATGTGTTTGTGATAAATGGAGGGGCTGTCAGCTGGAAGAGTTCCAAGCAAGAGACGGTGTCTGCGTCTATGACAGCGGCTGAGTATATTGCTGCCTCGGAGGCGGCAAAAGGAGCCGTTTGGATGAGGAATTTCCTCATGGATCTTTGTGTGGTTCAGGGCTCGTCCAATCCGTTAGACGTGTATTGTGACATCAATGGTGCTATTGCACAAGCCAAGGTACTTAGACAACACCAAAAGAAGAAACATATACTCATGCGGTACCACCTTATTCGCCAGTTCGTGGATCAAGGTGATATCAAGTTATGCAAGGTACACACGGATGCAAACATTGCGAATCCATTGACAAAGCCACTTCCACAGCCTAAACATGAGGCGCACGTAAGAGCCATGGGCATTAGATGCCTAGACATGTGATGTCGGGATGATTGACTCTAGTGCAAGTGGGAGACTGTTAGGAATATGCCCTAGAGGCAATCATGATTGATGATATTTCCCAAAGTATTCATAAAGTAAAGTTGTCCCTATATGAACATCAGATATATATCACTTAATGCATGATTCAGTTGTGGAACTATGTATTCATGATTGTTCATATTAGAATGTCCTTAGTCGTTGAGGTTGTGCTGGGCACACAACTTAGACCAATGTGCAAGTCAGTTGATGACACGATTCCACTTATCATGGGCATGGTGATGCTATTCCGACTTACACTGATTCAGCTAAAGAGTTTAGCGAGTCGGACTGACCCACAGTTGAGATGCAACGAGCATGTTGTCATTTCCAGTCTCAAGCAATGGAATCCTTCGACCTGAGGTGATTGCATGACCCGAGTTGTGGATCGCCAACTTAGGTTCTATCAAACGCTGTTCTGGAAATGGGCAGTTATAAAGGTAGAGTTCGGGTTGGTTGTGAAGCAAGCTGCGTGACGTGGATTACCAAGATGGGATTTGCCCCTCCATAATGGAGAGATATTCTCTGGGCCCTCTCGGGTGATATGATTCGGAAGCATGGCCATGCGCTACTCAGTTAAGTGTTAACTAAAGAGTCGGACTAAGAGTTAGTCCAGTGAATCGCATATCATGGTACGAGAAGAGAGTTAAGCTATTTAAGGGATGGAAACTACTCGCCTATAGCTTAACAGGTATATCGTGAGGCGAAGGGACTTGGACGAAAGTCACATTGAAGGTTTGTCTTCTGACTTTACGGCACTTGGGAGTTGGCACGTCTTGCTAGAGGCCGCTACCATCTATCGACTTGAGACCGAGTGTTCATGGAAGTGAGTTGGACTCAAAGCCATGACGGGATACTTGGAGGAGTAGCTCATGTCGTGTCTAGGTGTACGTGAACCTACATGGTCACACATTTAAGGGTAAGGAGCCCATGTGGACTAGATCCATGTGGAGATTGGAGTACAGCCTAGATGGGCCTCAAGCGTTGAGACCAACTAGGAGTGTATATAAGTGGAGTGACAAGGGATAGTCACTAACCTAGCCGTCACTTCCCCACTTCCATTTCGGGCTAGACAGGATCTAGCAGTCCTCTGTCCGGAGCTCCTTCCTGTATGTGTGGATACCAGTAGAGGCGTTGCACATGCGACGCTGGAGACGGGGAAGCTCGTGGGGGTCTGAAGAAGGAGTTCGTGGGACTCGGAAGGGCTATCCGGGGATTGTTCGGCACTGCTTCAACGCACTACATCAACTTCCGCATCTACGCGTCGAGCGGTAAACTCGTGGCCTATAACCTGAGCTGGATCTGTGGAGTACCGCGTTAGGAAAAAAGTTTTGTTTATCTCTGCGTGGCCCAACACCAATAGCTCAGGCCGGTGGTGACCAGTCCGGTGCAATCCCTAGGATCGGCGTCGGGCGGAGGACTCTCTCTCGAACCGGCACGATGAGTAGGGAGACTCGGTGAGATCTTGACGTCTAGGCAAAGGGACTCCGATGCCTAGTCCTTGTACAACGTGGAGGCACGATGCAATCTCCAATGAGGTTTGGGATATTTGGTGCTCCTTGGTAAAGGAGCATGAGGCAAGAACTAGATAGATCCACAAGGGGTTTCCACTAATTCCAAATATCATGCCTAGGGCTTAAAATAGAGGTGGGGGGCTATATATAGGCCAGCCACAAAGTCAGGGGTATTTAGGCAACTAAAATATCAAAAGGGGTGCGTTACAAGGCCAAAGGGCTGAGCTAGGGTGCGCAGGCCCTGGGCCGACCGGTAGTACCCGAGCTTGTGACCGGTAGTACCGGTTGTGGCCGGTAGTACCGCTCGCAGGTACCGGAATAGGCAGAGGCTGAGATGGGGTCTTCAGACACGGGCGGTAGTACATCTCGACGATGGAGGTAGTACCAGATGAAGGCGGTGGTACCACCCATAGGTACTGGGTAGGTCTGGGGCTGCTGGCGGAAGCTCTCTATCCGGGGCGGTATTACCGCGTACTCGAGGCAGTAGTACCGCTCGGGCGGTAGTACCGCTTCGAGGGGCCGGTAGTACCGCTTGCTCCAGGGGGCTTCTAGCTGTTGCGTCACTCCTCTGGATCGTGTCTTCATACCTGATGGTGCATAGCTTCGGGGAATGATGTAGCAAGCCATCCAGGGGTGTATCAAAGTCGCATGAGTATAGGAGCGAATTCACCTTAGCTTGGAGGAGTTTGGTTCGAGCGCGAATCATCGGTCTACGTGGGGGACTTGGTGGTGTAGATGTAGAGGCGTCCATAGGACAGGCTGCATCATCTCTGCCCCCCTTGGGAAAGAGTCGTTCTCGACTCTTCATGGTTATCATCTTGAACATCTCCATGGTAGGGTGATAGCTCCTTGACATTGAATGTACTGCTTGCAAGGTACTTGGAGGTCAGAATGTCGATGATGTAGGCGTTGTTGTTGATTCTCTTTAGGACCTTGAAGGGACCATCTCCTCTTGGCTTTAGCTTGGAGTCGCGTTCCTTGGGGAAGTAGTCCTTGCTCAGGTGTATCCATACGAGGTCACCTTCTTCAAAGATCATCTCCTTCTTGTCCTTGTTTAATCTTGAAGCTTGGCGAAGGACTTGTTGTTTGATTGTAGCTCTTGTTTCTTCGTGAAGCTTCTTCATAGCTTGGGCGTGCTTCTCAACATCCATGTTGGTGCGCACATGAAGTGGTAGCGGTAGTATGTCGAGCGCGGTGGGTGCTCGAAACCGTAGACGATCATGAAGGGACTCATCTTGGTTGTTGAGTGCTTGGCACGGTTGTAGGCGAACTTGGTGTGTGGAATGCATTCCTCCCAATCCTCGAGGTTTTTCTCGATCAACACACGAAGGAGAGTTCCGAGGCTTCGGTTGACAACTTCAGTTTGGCCATAGGTTTGAGGATGCGACGCGGATGAAAAGAGGAGTTTGATGCCGAGCTTGGCCATGAGGGTATTCCATAAGTAGGTCATGAGTCACAGTCGGAGACGATTGTTCTTGGCACACCGTGAAGATGGACGATTTCCCTGAAAAACATATTTGCCACATGTGAAGTATCGTCGGTCTTATTGCACGGTATGAAGTGTGCCATTTTGTGTCGTGGTGGTGTCACGGCAGATGCCATGGATAGGCTAAAGGTGGGGACTAATACACGCTAGGGGAATCCAGGGAGAGATAATGAGGTGATTCCTCACACAGAAGTTTGTATTTTCTTTCAAGATTACAAGTGCTCCTAGAGTTGTATTGGCGAGAGGAGGAAGAAGTAGCTCTCTTACTCTCACACACAGTTCACCCCTAAAACCCTCAACCAAATCAGAATAGCGGAACGCCTTCTACAGAGGCCCTAGCCCTCCATATATAGGGGTGGCTAGGTCTCCACTTAGGGCATACATGGAGGCATATTCCTGAGAATATGCCTTCTCCCAAAGTAGTAAACTGACCAGGTTGCTTTTCCCCCGCGTCACATATGCATAGGCTACGTGAGCCTTTGCGGCGCCTGCGTCAGCCGACATGAGCGTCGTCACCCTTGTCGGCCACGCCTCGGTGGTCCTCCCCTTGTCCGCTTCGCTCATGCAGTGCGTACCGAGGCTTCTTTTGACCAGCGAGATTCCTTCCTTCTCCTAGAAGCTAGATGTGACCCGGATCATAGTTGATCCGGCCACACCCGTTCCTGCATACAAGTTAAATAAGCATTTCCGACTTACTGCTTAAGTCAGATGAGACTTAGTTAGGCGGACGCCCCCTGGTCCGGGTTACCCCGTGATTCGGCCTTCCTTGAGGTGACCCGGCCAGCATCCACTTTGGCCTTGCCGAACCTCGGCTAACTCGGCCTTTATACCCCGGCGTGACCCTACCCGGGGGTATCCCCCCAACATTAGTCTCCGAAGCTGGTGCGGTCTTAGTTGCCTTGGCTGCTAAGGCCACATCAGGTTCAATTATATTTGTGCTTTGGACGCTATTTCCGAGTTACCTCCTTACCTTGGATTTTATGGATTTACGTTCCCTTCGCACGTTCCAAGTTTTCACTTGCCGGCCGGGTTACCACTTCGACTCGGACCTCATGGTTTTACTTTCCCTCTGCACATTCCAAGTGTTCACTTGCTGGCCGGGTTACCGCAGTTCTATCCGAGTCTTCCTTCCTTCTCTCGTACGCCAACCCACGTGGAGGCTAATCATTATGTTGCCTTATTTTAAGGGCCAGCTACAGTAACCGCCACAGTAATTGTCAGTTATCATAGCGCGCGGGTCACGTCACGCCTGCCTCCTCGTTTACCGCATCAACGCGTCACGTCATGGGATCAACTCCACTCTGTGGCCTTCCGTGTGGCTCCTTACTAATTGGTCGATGCGGATAATACACGACCACAGCGTGTGGCGTGCCCGCTGGATACGATCCCACTTTCCCCTCGTGGGTGAGGTTAAATAGGGGAGGGGCGCACCCCTTAGGCTTTTTCCCCTTTCTGCACCCCTCTGCCCCTTACTCTTCTTCTTCTTCGTCTTCCCCGCGATAGCGCCGCCGCTAGTGCTTCCAAGTAGCAGCGCCGCCGCCGCACCTTTTCCCCCACACCTCTACATCGTCGCCACCGCTACGCGCCTCCTCCACCACGGGTCGCTGCCAATCTAGGCCTTTGCCCCCCGCCGCCGCTAGCGCCAGCGAGGGCAGCGAACACCAGATGATGGAGGAGGAGCTCATCGTCGCCGAGTAAGAAATGGAGGAGGACGCCGCGACGGCGGACCGTGTTGTGTGGGCCGGGTCCTAGGTCTGCCAAGATGACCTGGACTGGCTCTACCGCACCAGACACATTCCCTCCGGTGTCGCTGCGCGTCTCGCCTCCGCCAAATTAGCCCCCTCTCCCAATCCGGGTGAGTACGTTGTGTTCTTGTCCCACTTCCAGTGGGGGTTCGGTTTGCCGCTCAGCGATTTCTTCTGGGATTGGCTAAACACCTACGAACTCCAGCCGCACCACCTTCCTGCCAATGCCATTACTTCTCTTTCCGCTTTCGCTTCTACGATCGAAGGCTATGCCGGACTATGGCCCACGAAGGAGCTATGGATCTGGTTTTTCGTCCTTCGTCGTAATGTTATCCCTAACATCCAACTCGATCTGCAGGATAAGCACCTCACTCAATTCGGAGTTGCGTCCATCTCACCCCGGAGGTTTTCCGTTTTCCCCCGGGTCACCGGGCTGGACTCCTACAAAGGATGGGCCCGGACTTTCTTTTATGTCCGGAATACGGGCACCGAAGATTTGATTCGGCTGCTTCCCTATACTGCGGGTCTACCTAACCCGGAATTATGGGACGTCGTCCCCAAGAAGTCCATGGCCTTGGCCAACCAGGTCAACAAGAGGTTCGCGGAGCTGAAGAAGCTTGGGTTGCGCAACGAGGATGCTATGATCACGTTCGTGCGCAACCGGATCTCCCCCCTCCAGAAGCGCACTCACAAGGTGTGTCACATGAGCTTTGGCCGCGATCCCAACCGGACCTCATCCTTTGAGTTGAGCAACACGGAGATCTATCGCTGGGTCAAGGCTCTCTTCACCACCCACAAGGACTTCTCCGCTGAGTGGACGTGGGGAATTGAGCATTATTGTCGTGATAGGATTCCTCCCGCGGTAAGCTTCGTGGTGCAAACTTACTCCGGATTTAATTTCATGTTGGTCATTGTTGCATTTTTGACTCTGTTGTTTGTTCCTTTCCTCAGCTATTCGTTCAGCAGACCCTCGAGGACGGCACTGATCCGACCCTTAAGTGGGCGCCCGACCGGGAGACTCCGGACGAGGAAGAGCCGGACCAGGAGATGTTCCTCCCGATGACCGACGCTACGAAAGGACCCACCGGTAAAATCTCTTCTATTAGAGATTGGCCCGATGATGAAGATGACTCGGATGTCGAGGTGATGGAACCTGTTGATGTTGTCCCCCTTTCTTATGCTTTTCCTGCATTAGCTCACCCCGGTGGGCATATCCATGAGGACCCTCCCCTTGCTACGGGCGAACCTGTTCCGGTAGCGCCGAAGAAGAAGCGTGGAGTTGCATCAAGTTCCTCCTCCGGAACTTCTCAGCCTGCCAAAAGGCGAAAGAAGTCCGGAGACAAGACTGCCTCCAAGCCAGCAGGCAAGGCCCCAGCACGAAGGGCTTGGAAACCCAAGGAGCCCCAAACCTCGGATGCGTAAGTCTTTTTTCCCTCTGCAACTTGTTCTTCATTGCATTGTTGTAGCCTCTTTTCTGACACGATTTGATTCGGCAGGGCTGCGGTGGAGGTCCCTCAAAGTGGATCTAGCATCTCATCCCTGCTCCGACCTAGCCCTTCTCCTCCTCGTGACGACGAGTCACGCCCGCTGAGCCCTATTCCAGAGGGTTCTGCGGCTGCTCCGGGTTCTATTATCCTCATCAAGAGGGGGGTAACCTCGGAGCGGGGGAGACTGGCCCAGCCGAGGCGGCGGCATCCACAACTTCGGCTTCGCCGCAACCAGCAGCTACTGAGAGTACCTCGGCACCAGCACCAGCTCCAGTACCAGCAACCAAACCAACACCAACACCAACCCCGGCACCAGCACCAACTCCGGCGGCAAGAACATCAGCAACGACACCAGCTCTAGCAACCAGAGCACCAGTGCCAAGCTTCTCCGCCTCGACCGAGTCTTCTCAATCTCAGCGAGGAAACACTCCGACAGCTCCCAAGGGAAAATCCGCTGCAACCACTACCTCTTCCCAGCAGCCAAATGGCAAAAAGGCTCCTGACGCTACTAAGGCAACATTCGTCAAAGCTGGGCAGCGTACCCTCGCATCCATGCTTCCTAAGAAAGCTCCAGCTGAGAAGGACACCCTGCCGAGCCAACCGATGCACAACAAATGATTTTGCACACCAGCCCAGCCCTTGCCTTGGTTGAGAGGAAGGAGGCGCATGCGAAGGGCTTGGTGGCGCCCCATATGCCTACCGGCGAGCGGTACCCTCCGATGTTGATTGAATTCGTCAACAATTGGAACAAGGCGGAGTTCATCCATGACGACGATCTCCCGGAGAGGTTTGGCCCTGCCGAATTTTCTGCCCAAATGAACACAACCGCTAAGGCAATCAACCTCGCGGGTCGGATGATGGAGGTACGTCCCTTCCCCTTTACATGCTGTAGATAATGATGATATAACCATTAGTCCCCGAGCCTCTGGGGGAGTAACATGTTACTCGGCCGGATGCTCCTTAGAAAACTAACGTAGCTTCATGAGAACTTCGAATATGCACACACCTAGAGCCGGGTTAAGTTCCATTTGGCCCGGATCTTGTACACTTCGAATATGCACACACCTAGAGCCGGGTTAAGTTCCACTTGGCCCGGATCTTGTACACTTCGAATATGCATACACCTAGAGCCGGGTTAAGTTCCACTTGGCCCGGATCTTGTACACTTCGAATATGCACACACCTAGAGCCGGGTTAAGTTCCACTTGGCCCGGATCTTGTACACTTCGAATATGCACACACCTAGAGCCGGATTAAGTTCCACTTGGCCCGGATCTTGTACACTTCGAATATGCACACACCTAGAGCCAGGTTAAGTTCCACTTGGCCCGGATCTTGTATACTTCGAATATGCACACACTTAGATTCGGGTTAAGTTCCACTTGGCCCGGATCTTGTACACTTCGAATATGCACACACCTAGAGCCGGGTTAAGTTCCACTTGGCCCAGATCTTGTACACTTCGAATATGCACCAAGCTAATTTATGTTTTTGCACTCTTTTCAGGTGACCACCAATCGCCAGAGTGCTGAATTCCAGCGTCTCCTGGATACTCACAAGATGCTACGTGCAAAGCAAGCTGCTCTTCTCGCGGAATACGAGAAAATGGGTAAATTTCTCCCTTGGTGCTGCTCCGTTTTCTTCAGCTTCCTCTGCCGAACTAATCTCATCATTCGGTTTCCGCAGCTAGGGTGGAAGCTGAGAACAAGGAAAGATCCAGCTCGACCTCTAGAGGGAGTCCGCTGGACATGCTGCAGCTGATACCGTTCTTCACCACATACTTACATGGTATGAGAAGATCGATCTTGACCTCCTGACGTGTCTACGCACCGGATCCAAATGGACCAATGTCCCGGAGTGGGTAGCTCGGCGTCAGGCTTGCGCCCCTAGCCTCATCGAATACGCTCCCATTCATGAGTGGGTTGAGGGACCGAGCTTCCTAGAAGCGGCTGGGGACGAAGAGGTTGAGAATGATGAAGATGGCTAGGACGGTGATGAAGGGGACGACGCTTCGGATATCGAAGATGGCGAAGATGACGCCGACCTTCCTCCTCCTGCTGCTCCTTGAGCGAAAAAACTTGAAAATTTGTCAGATCCCCGGTATGCCGGGTGGAGTTGTATCCCATATACATGTGATATTTTGCTACTAAGTTCCTATGCAGGATTAACTTGGGCGTAGTCCCCGAGTTTCTTTTTCTTGTTCGTCCAATCTTTTGGCTCGGCTCATGTCTACCTTGATTCGGTTTTATGACTTACGAATCCGAACTTCAAAAAATTGTCTTAACAATACTGGGAAACTTTTAGGCTTAGCTAAAAAATAGAACAACATAATAATTTGAAAGTAAATACAAGATTAGTCCGAAAAACAAACGTCGGCTCGATTAAGTTCTTTTCCTTAGTCGTTTTTCGTGTGCTACGCAATTCCAAACTTGTTCTCTTGCTTGCCATGAAGCCAATTCTTGTTGGACAGCAGCAAGTCGAAGAGTTGGGTTCTTGGTGCTCGCACATTACTAATCCGAGTTAAGTAGAATAGCTTATTCCAGCTAACGCACAAAAAACAACAAATATTATTAAGGCAGTCCCCGAGTTACTGCTCGAGGTGCCAACATTTCATTGATTAGCTCATTGCCAGCATACATACCGACACATGAGAAGACTCGGATACATACACTTCTTTGCTAAGTGTAGAAAGGACGAAGTAGAGCTATATTCCATGGACGCTTAGATTCTTCGCCGGGCATGTCCACCTTGTTCTTTTCCTGTGGCTTTGCATCTATAAGATAATAAGAATCATTGTGCAACACTTTGCTCATGATGAACGGCCCTTCCCATGGGGGGGATAATTTATGCATGCCAGTAGTACGTTGTACCAATCGGAGCACCAGATCGCCTTCCCGAAAGACTCGGGGGCTTACTTTCCGACTATGATAGCGTCGGAGATTTTGCTAATATATGGCGGATCTGGACAATGCCAGTTCTCTCGCTTCTTCCAGCAGATCAACATCATTTTGCCGGGCTTCTTGTATTTCGGCTTCTGTGTATTGGGTGACCCTAGGCGAATCATGCTCTATGTCGGCTGGTAAAACAGCTTCTGCCCCATATACCAGAAAAAATGGCGTATAGCCTGTTGATCGATTCAGAGTTGTTCTTAAACTCCACAGTACCGCTGGTAGCTCTTCTATCTAGCACCCCGCTGATCTTTGCAGCGGCTCAATAAGCCGGGGTTTTATCCTGGATAATACTAATCCGTTGGATCTTTCCACTTGTCTGTTCGATGCGGGGTGGGCTACCGAGGCTACATCCAGCCGGATCTTCTTATCCCGGCAAAAACGCGCGAATGCTCCTTCCGCAAAGTTTGTGCCATTATCGGTTATGATGCTATGAGGATAACCGTACCTCAAGATGATCTCCTTGAGAAACGTTACGGCCGTAGCTCCATCACACTTTCTTATAGGCTTCTCTTCAATCCACTTCGTAAATTTATCCACCATGACCAAAATGTGAGTCATATTTCCCCTTGCTGGTTTGAACGGACCAACCATATCCAAGCACCATACGACAAATGGCCATGTAATTGGTATGGTCTTGAGTTCCGACATTGGCATTTGTGTCTTGGTAGCATACCTCTGACAACCATTACACTTTCTCACCAGATCTTCTGCTTGCGCTAAGGCACTTGGCCAGTAGAATCCGTGCTAGAAAGCTTTTGCCACCAAGGCTCGGGATGAGGCATGATGCCCACACTCCCCTTGATGTATATCCCGGAGGATGTCAAGCCCTTCTTCCGGTCAACGCATCGCTGCAGGACGTTGGTCACACTCCTTTTGTATAGTTCAGAATTGATGATCGTGTACGCCTTTGCCCTCCTTTGTGTTTGCCTGGACAACACTTCCTCAGTGGGTAACGTTCCATCTTTCAGGAATTGAAATATAGGTAGAGCCCAAGCTAGTATCACTCGCACATGGAACACATCCTCATCTATTTCCATCAAATCCACTGGCATAACTTCAACTGGATTAGGCTGAGCAGTCCCCGGGTCTTGCGATGCAGTCCTCGGGTTCGCCGAGGCAGTCCCCAGGTTTTGTGCGCCACCTCCCGTGTTAATGTCCATGGGCACAACTCCGGATTCCGTGTCCTCCGGGACACAAATTGAGTCGGTTTATGGGGAAGGTCTGATGGATGGTTTCCTGAGGTGCTGTAATGCTACACCCGGTGGAACTGCTTGTCGGGTTGACCCGAGCTTTGAAAGCATGTCGGCAGCCTCATTTTCCACCCGGGGTACATGATGAAACTCGCACCCCTCAAAGTACCCAGATATCTTCTACACATGAAATCTGTATAGTGCCATGTTTGGATGAAGGGCATCCCACAGTCCCGACACTCGTTGTACCACCAAATCCGAGTTGCCAAAGCATATGATCCGACGTATCCCAATCTCTTTTGCCACCTTGAGCCCGTGTACAAGCGCTTCATATTCAGCGACATTGTTTGATGCCGTGAAATGGATCTGCAGCACGTATTTCAGCTGGTCCTTCTTTGGCGAGGTAAGTACAACTCCGGCGCCTAGCCCGGTTTTTGTTTTCGATCCATCAAAGTGCATTCACCAATAGTTTGGATCTGGCAACGACGGTTCGTATTGCACCTCGGCCCAGTCCACAAAAAAGTCCGCCACAGCTTGAGACTTGATTCCCTCTCTTCTGTCATATTGTGGTGCATAAGGAGCTAGTTCAATTGCCCATTTTGCAATTCTTCCACTGGCATCCTTGTTACTCATTATCTCGGATATGGGGGCCTCACATATGACCCGGATAGGATGTTCCTCAAAGTAGTGCTTCAGCTTCTTAGCGGCCATGTACATGCCATACGCCACCTTTTCATAGTGTGGATAGCTATGCTTTGAGGCTGATAACACCTCGCTCAGGTAATACACTAGCCTTTGCACTGACTTACCTTCCTCGTCGCGATCCACCACTATCACTGCACTTACAACTCGGTTGGTTGCGGCTATATAGAGCAACATTGGCTCCTTTGATAATGGTGAGGCTAACATGGTGCAGTGGCTAACATCTTCTTCAGGTGGGTAAAGGCTTCATTGGACTGCGGCGTCCAAACGAACTTATCCGACTTTTTCATGAGTTGGTAGAGAGGCAATGCCTTTTCTCCCAACCGACATACAAACCGACTTAGCGATGCAAGGTAACCCGTGAACTTCTAGACATCGTTAAGACACTTCGGTAGTTCCATCCGTTCGATGGCCCGGATTTTAGTTGGATTAACTTTGATACCTCGGCTGGAAACAAGAAAACCGAGCAATTTCCTAGCCAGGACACCAAAGGTACATTTTTCCGGGTTAAGTTTCATCCGGAACCTTCTTAGGTTCGCAAACGTTTGCCTGATATCGTCAAGGAGCATTTTTCTTTCCTTGGTCTTGATAACCACATCATCCACGTACACTTGTACATTTTGACCGATTTGGTCGTGCAAACATTTTTGCACACATCTTTGGTACGTTTCCCCTGCATTATGTAAACCAAATGGCATGGTGCGATAGCAATAAGCCCCATACGGGGTAATAAACGCAGTCTTTATTTGATCATCCGGATTCAGAGGTATCTGGTGGAAACTAGAATATGCATCAATGAATGACAACAATTCACATCCAGCAGTTGAGTCTATGACCTGATCTATCCTTGGTAGTGGAAATGGATCTTTTGGACACGCCTTGTTCAGGTTCATGTAATCGATACACATACGCTAAACCACTGCCACATTCGGATCATCCTTCTTCTTTTCCACTAGGACCAGATTAGACAGCCAATCCGGGTAAAGAACCTCCATGATAAATCCTGCAGCTAGCAACCGAGATATCTCATCCCCAATGACTTTCCTCCTATCTTCGGCGAAGCGGCGGAGAGGTTGCTTCACCGGCTTTGCTTCGGGTCTCACATTCAAAGAGTGCTCGGCCAACTCCCTCGGAGCACCTTGCAAGTCCTATGTGGACCAAGAAAAAATGTCCCGATTCTCACGGAGGAAGCTGACGAGCTCGCTTTCCTATTTATCACTTAACCCGACACCAATTGTTACGGTGCGCTTTGGGAACATATCATCAACGGGAATCTTCTTGGTATCTTTCGTGGCTTGGAAAGAGACACTTCCATGCGGGTTACTCAGCGCCGACATATAGTGCTGCGCGGACTGAGCCAATGCTGCCACCTCTTGAATCTTCCTTTTCTCCTGCACAATCACAAGTGACTCGGCTAAGTTAGCCTCGGCCGACGCACATTCCATGGAACGTTGGAAATCCCCAGCAATGGTAATCACTCCGTTTGGCCCGGGCAATTTCATCTTCAAATAACTAATGTGGCAGCTTGCCATGAACTTGTTCAGCGCTGGCCTTCCGAGTAACGCGTGGTACGCACTTTCTAAGTTCACCACCTCGAACTCCAAATTTTTGGTTCGGCAGTTATCTCTCGTGCCGAACAATACGTCAACCCGGACTTTGCCTATGGGCTCGCAAGAAATGCCGGGCACAATGCCATGGAAAGTTGTCCTCGTGGCCTGCAGCATGTTCTCTGAGATACCCAACTTGCGCATTGTGTCCGCATACATGATGTTAATGCTACTGCCATTGTCGATCAGTACCTTTGAGAATCTTACATTAATGCTAGGTCCAATGAATGTCGGATCCAGCACCAACGCATACGATCCAGGACTTGGCATAAGCTTGGGATGATCCTTTATGCTCCAGATGATTTCTTGGTCAGACCAAGGCATATACCTCGTCACTGCAGGCATTACTGCATTCACCTCTATATGTCGGCGCTGCAAGCTCTTTTTATCTGTTTCCTCAGTGGTGAATACGTAGTAACTCTGATGATGCTCTCTATACTCATTCCTCCCCTCATTTCCGAGGTACCTCTGATCCGGCTAATGCTGATTTTCTACCTCTCATTGGTATCATACCTCGGCGGAGGGGGAGGTAACATTAGTTGTTGCGTGTTCGCTCTGGAGAGCAATTGCTACCAGGGTAACTCCTGTCGAGGCTGATCATTCTGGGGTGCCTGAGCATTCCCCGAACCACCTTGTTCAATCTTGCACATCCACTCACATTGCCTCGTTGTATGACCCGCTGGGTTGCTCGGATTTGGCGTGTGAAACTTACATGGCTGATCCAACATCGACTCATAAGTATACCTCGGACAGTCCTTCTTTTCTTGCCACTGTTTCTTTTTCTATGGCGTCCAAGTTTTCTTACCATCGTTTCTCGGAGTCCATTGCACTCCAGTTTTCTAGCATTGACTGCCCCCTGCTTCGGGCTGATCTTGATTCACAGCCACAACTTGTTGCGAACCGTATCGATGATCCAGTCTATCATCTCTTCTTTTTCCTCTGTAGTCATTCCTCCGGGATGACCCGGCTCCATCTCTCTGGTAGTACTCATCGTTTGACTCGTTCGACACGAGCCTAGGTTGAGTCGGATCACCCAGAGCGTACGAATCTGCAATCCGGATCATTTCTGCCAACGTGGTTGGCATTTTCCTTTGCAACTTTTGCCATAGTTCGCTTGCATATCTGCACCCTCACATGAGTTTCTATCACACCACAACTTTTGCCATGCTATGGCCTGTGATTCTATCACACCCTCACATGAGTTTCTCACCATACACCACCGGGTTAAGAACTCCCAGTCCGTCTCATTCGGCCTTTGCTTGCACATAGCTAGGGTCTATGGCCTATTTGGCCTCTGATACGTACTTGAAAAATTGCTGATGAACATCTCCTCGAAATCTATCCAGCAGTTAATGCTTCCGGGTGGCAAATTGTTCAGCCATACCCTTGCCGGCCCTTCCAACATCTGGGGTACGTATCATACATCCCACCTCAAGTTGCCTGTGGCAATTTTCACAGCCGTAGCATAGTTTATCAACCAATCCTCCGTCTTGGTACTGCCGTCATACGTCTTCGTGCCCCTGGGTAACTGGAAGTTGGGTACCGGCGGCTCCATGATCCGGGTCCGAAACATGCTGGACCCGGTGGACCTTGACATTCGATTTGTTCCGACCTATACAGTCGATCCAGTTTCGACCTGGCATCATCTGGCATCAAATCCCTGCTTCCCAATCTTGACCCTATCACATGATAGTCTGGCCTTGGGTATCCCGCGTTTGCCATTTCCGAATCTCCATCGTTGTACCGGTCTTGCTCTCGTGGAGCACCTCTCTGTTGCAAACCTCGGCCGGCACTTTTCTCTTGCCTTGGTATATTCCGCTGTTGCGGTTGTTCGGCTCCTGCCGAGTTTCGCTGTCTGGCTTTGCCGTTGACGGTGTTCCCTGGACCAGCATTGCCTTGGTTGCGGTTACACCGGCCAGCTTCACCTCGGCTCACACTTCGTCGATCATCGTTTTTCTGTGCTTCTTTTCCTTTCCCTACCCGTGTTGGGTCATATGGGACGATCTTCTTGTTCCTTCTGGCCGAGGTTACTACCTCTTCTCTCCTTGGTCCACCATGAGGAGACGATGCGGCTCCAGCGGATTTCTCTGGGTTACCAATCGCCGAATGAATGATCTTGGAGGTCCCAGCCCTCTCCGGGTTAGCTCTGAGTAGTTCCTCATTTTGTCTGTTCGCGATCCGAACCAGCTCATTAACCCTATCTTGTTGTCTTTGCCGGACCTCACCCGTTAGACCCTCTAACTCGGATGTAGCTGCGTCTACTGCTCTAAGGTTCTTTGCCGGGGTACTGTACCTCGACAGCCCCACAGAAAAACAGTTCTCTGATCCCTCAATTCCAGTACCACCTTCTCTTTTCATTTCGCTCATGAGATTTCTCCCCTTCACTTTTACAGCATAAACTTTGTTTGCCTTTGCGTACTCACGCAGCGTCATATTCGACGACTGCTGAGCCACGACAATCTTTTTCGCACCCTCTAGTATTTTCTGTCTAGTTTCCTCTAGCTCGGCCTGTGCTCGAGCCGGATCTACTGCTGCTACTACAGGGTTTTCCAAGCTATCCATCGCTTCCCTCAACACATTCTCCAGCCTCTCTAGTGGAGGACCTCTAGCTTTCCTCGGTGCCTTAGGCGTTACCTCTGGATCTGGCGCCGGATCCTTGCTTGCGCCCGCACCAGGCGCAGTCATCATAACCTCCGCATGGTCCAGGGAGCGAGCGATACGCGCCCCGCGAACCACGGTAAGGGGTGGCTCCCCTGCCTCGACGACGTGCCGCGGATGAACACACGACACATCGACAGCAACGTAGACCTTGTGCGCGCCGAGCTTGACGAAGAGGCCATTGCGTAGAAGTGTGCGCATGCCGAAGCAGCCAGCGTTGTCGCGGACGAAGTCCAGCGCTCCAAAGCGCTGAACAAGCCCGGAGACGATGCGTTCGCCGGTTCCGATGAAGTTTCCCGTCCGGATCTTGACCCCTGCTAGCACCGCTAGCCCCAAGGTGGGCGCCAACTGTCGTGGTGGTGTCACGGCAGATGCCATGGATAGGCTAAAGGTGGGGACTAATACACGCTAGGGGAATCCAGGGAGGGATAATGAGGTGATTCCTCACACAGAAGTTTGTATTTGCTTTCAAGATTACAAGTGCTCCTAGAGCTGTATTGGTGAGAGGAGGAAGAAGTAGCTCTCTTACTCTCACACACAGTTCACCCCTAAAACGCTCAACCAAATCAGAATAGCGGAACCCCTTCTACAGAGGCCCTAGCCCTCCTTATATAGGGGTGGCTAGGTCTCCACTTAGGGCATACGTGGAGGCATATTCCTAAGAATATGCCTTCTCCCAAAGTAGTAAACCGACCGGGTTGCTTTTCCCCCGCGTCACAGATGCACAGGCTACGTGATCCTCTGCGGCGCCTGCGTCAGCCGACATGAGCGTCGTCACCCTTGTCGGTCACGCCTCGGTGGTCCTCCCCTTGTCCGCTTCGCTCATGCAGTGCGTACCGAGGCTTCTTTTTACCAGCGAGATTCCTTCCTTCTCCTAGAAGCTAGATGTGACCCGGATCATAGTTGATCCGGCCACACCCGTTCCTGCATACAAGTTAAATAAGCATTTCCGACTTACTTCTTAAGTCGGATGAGACTTAGTTAGGCGGACGCCCCCTGGTCCGGGATAGCCCGTGATTCGGCCTGCCTTGAGCTGACCCGGCCAGCATCCGCTATGGCCTTGCCGAATATTGGCTAAGTCGGCCTTTATACCCCGGCGTGACCCTACCCGGGGGTATCCCCCCCCCCAACATTTTGAAAAAGCGATCCACGACAACAAAGATAGAATCATGACCATGCTTAGATCTAGGCAATCGTAACACAAAATCCATGCTAATGTCGGACAAGGTGAATGAGAATAGGCAATGGCATATAAAGACCATATGGGTTACCTTGCAACTTAGCTTGAAGACATGTCGTGCATCGTTGAACATAGCGCTCCACGTTGCGCTTCATCTTGGGCCAAAAGTAGTGAGTGGAGAGCATGTCCAATTTCTTGTCGCGGCCAAAGTGACCCATGAGGCCTCCACCATGAAATTCTTGGACAAGCAAAAGCTGGAGGGATGACTTCGGAATGCAAAGCTTATTTTGTTTAAATAGAAAGCCCTTATGCAAGTAGAAATCATCAACTCCTTTGTCATTGGAGCACTTTGCGAAAATTGGTTCAAAGAACGGGTCAGAAGCATACAAAGATTTTATTTCCTAAATACCCAACACGTTGATTTCAAGTCGTGTAAGAAGGTTTGTGTGTTTGCGAGACAAAGCGTCCGCAACTACATTATCTTTCCCCTCTTATACTTGACAATGTACGGAAAAGACTACATAAACTCAACCCACTTAGCGTGTCTCTTACTTAAGTTGTCTTGGACTTTGAGATATTTCAACGACTCATGGTCGGAATGTATGATAATTATTTGGGCCATAGGTAGTGTTTCCAAACTTGAAGAACACGAACTAAGGCAAAAAGCTCTTTGTCATAAATCGGATAATTAAGGCGAGCACCATCAAGTTTCTCACTATGGTAGGCAATAGGACGTACGTTTTGCACAAGGAGTCCTCCAATGCCAATACCACTAGCATCACACTCTATCTCAAAAATTTTAGTGAAATCCGATAAAGCAAGAAGAGGTGCTTTGGTGAGTCTCCTTTTGAGTTTATCAAAAGCTTTTTGTTGTTCCTTGCCCCACATGAAGGTGACATTCTTTTTAGTCAATTCATTGAGGGGACAAGAAATGGTCGAAAAGTCTTTCACAAAGTGACGATATAAACCGGCCAACCCATGAAAACTTTGGAGTTCACTCACATTTGTTGGCATGGGCCAATCTCGTATGTCCTTTAGCTTTGACACATCAACTTCAATGCCCTTCGAAGAAACGACAAATCCAAGAAAAATCAACTTGTCTTTAGCAAAAGTGCACTTGGGAAGATTAGCATAAAGCTTTTCATGTTGAAGGATTTGCAAGACTTCCTTGACATGTTTAATATGGTCCTCAAGTGATTTGCTATAAACAAGTATACCATCGAAATAGACAACAACACTTTTTCCAATGAGAGAACGCAAAATATGATTCATAAGGCACATGAAGGTGGATGGGGCATTACATAAGCCAAAGGGCATAACCAACCATTCATAGAGACCAAGTTTGGTCTTGAAGGCGGTTTTCCACTCATCACCTTCAGCCATGCGTTTTTTATGGTAACCACTACGAAGATCAAATTTCGAAAAAAATAGTGGCTCCACACAACTCATCAAGCATGTCATCGAGACGTGGTATGGGATGTCGATAACACACAATGATAACATTCATTGGGCAGCAGTCCATGCATAACCGTAACGTATCATCCGTTTTTGGAACAATAATCATGGGTACGGCACTTGGACTAGTGCTAACTTCGATCAAACCTTTGGAGACAAGTTGATTGATTTGACGTTCGATCTCCTTTGTCTCCTCCAGGTTCGTGCAATAAGTGGCGCGGTTTGGAAGGGGTGCACCGGGGATGAGGTCAATGCGATGCTCAATTCCACGAAGAGGAGGTAGTCCATGTGGTAGTTCTTCGGGAACACATCCTTGAATTCCTGCAAAACAATCATCAAAGATGGAGGAACATTGGTAAAGTCATTAGTTTCTTGCGCTAGTCCCTTGCAAATGAGGACAGAGTGCAAGTTGGATCGGTTGTTCCGCACATCTCTCATCTCATGTTTTGTGACAAGGAGAACACTCTTAGCTTTTCCACTCGAGTTTGGCTTGTGGCACTCACTCTCTATGAGGTGGTTCTCTCTCTCACCTCTCTTCTCACAAGTAGGTGTTGTGGTTTGCGCCCTCGCTAAAGCCTTTGCATTGTCCGCAATTATTTGGCTAGGAGTAATTGGTTCCAAAACACATGTTTTGTTGAGCCATTTTAATGTGTATACATTGGTGTGACCATCATGTAGAGCAGCCTTGTCAAATTACCATGGTCGACCAAGAAGCATGTGGCAAACTGTCATACGAAACACATCACACTCCACCGTGTCTTTGTAAGGACCAATGGTGAAGGAGACTGATACGGTATGCTTGATCTTCACGGACCCTTGGTCACTTAGCCATTGCACGTGGTAGGGGTGCTTATGCGGATGGAGGGTGAGGTTTAGCTTCTCACACAACTCGGTGCTAGCAAGGTTATGGCAACTCCCTCCATCGATGATCACTTTTATAGATTTGCCATTGATGTCGGCTCGTGTTTGGAAGATATTTGAGCGTTGGTCTTCATGCTCTTGTGCTCAAGTGGTCAAGATCCTTGTGATGACAAGCGATGGACTTGCGTCATGTTCACACATGAGGAGTTCTTGATCATCTTCCACTTGTTGCCTTGCCATTGCTTCCTTGACATGGGCATCAAATTCATCTTCACTCAAGTACTCTTCGTCGCCATTGTCATGGATGAGCAATACCTTCTTGTTTCCACATTCAGCCGACTTGTGTCCTTTGCCTCCACACTTGTAGCATTCACCGTTGAAAGGTGTATCACTCTTTTCTTGTTTGCCACTTGGGGGAAGTTTTCCTTGAGGAAGTGTGGGCTTGAAGGAAGGCTTGGTGGTACTTGAGGATCTTCCATTGAAGGTTGTTGGCGTAGCGATTGAAGCTTGCTTGTAGGTGAAATATGTCGTGGGCTTGTTATACTTGATGTCCTCTTGCACTTGACGTTCAACCTTTGTTGCAATGTGCACAAGCTCAACCATGTCGTTTTATGTTTAGAACTCGTCGATGCGCTTAATTGGGTGGTTCAACCCAATAAGGAAGCGTGCCATAGTTTGCTCCATGCGCTCGTCAATGTTGGCATGAATCAAGTTGAGTTCCATTTCCTTGAAGTACTCTTCCACGGTCTTTGTCCCTTGATGAAGCGATTGAAGGTTGTTGAAGAGGTCACGCGGGTAGTACGCGGGGAAAAAGAGGGATATCATGTGAGCCTTCATGTCATGCCAAGTTGCAATTGGCGGCTCTTGTCGTACATCATGAGCAACTTGAACTTGTTCCCACCAAAGGTTGGCGTAATCATCAAACTCAAGCGAAGCCATGGCGAGCATCTTCTCGTTGCTATAATTGTGCATGCGGAAGATCTTGCCGACTTTGAGTGCCCATGAGAGGTATTCTTCGGGGTCATTGGATCCGGTGAACATGGGCATTGTGAACTTGATCTTGCCGAAAGTTTCTTCATCGTTGCGGTCATTGCGACGAGATTGGTGACCTTGTTGAATATCTTGTTGTTGAGGCGGTGGAACTTGGTTCTCGTGACCTTCATGCGGAGCTTGCTCTTGATATTGTTGTTGTGGAGCTTGCTCTTGCTCTTGGTGCGGTTGTGGACAATGTTGGGGCACTTGGGCCTCATGAGGTTGTTGAGGATGTGGAGCCTCATGACGTGGTTGATGACGAAGAGGAGGCTCGTTCCTCTGTTGGTGATGATGATTAGGCACATGGGCCTCACGGCGAAGATCATGGTCTTGAGCCTCTTGACATGGTGGGCGTTGCTCAACTTGTACCACTTTACGCTCCATGTTTTGGTTTGGTGGAGGAGGCGCCTCATGATGACCCTGGTGTCGGTGTGGACGTTCATGACGATGATGACGAGGAGGAGGATCTTGTAGAGCGTCACATCGATGACGAGCTTGATTCTCCAAATTGTAGTCATCACTTGTTGTGTCAAGTATGTGTCGCGCCACTCGTGGTTCTTCTTGTGGTTGTACTTGTTGGATCACTAGTGCCCTTGCATGACGACGGTGCGCTTCTTGCCTTGATTGTGGATATCTTGACATTGCGGCGTGCCGTGGGGAAGGTACATAGTTCGAAGAGGTTCCATCTTCAACCATGGGTGCCTCTTTGCGTCTTGGAGCACTTTGATGAAGATCTTATTGAAGAGTGGCATGACGCCACGAAGAGCTTGAGGCACGTGTACGTGGTCTTGCCATTCCGTCGATGAGGCAGCGAAGATTGTCATTTGTTTCGGCTACGGAGCATTGTAGTGCTTCATTTTGGTGGCCAAAGTTGTGATGCATTGCATGCATTTGTCGTTCGAGGCCATCGAAGAGGTTGTCTATGTTCTTAAACTCGGCTTGCGTCTTGCCAGATTGTTCATCTTGTCACATCTCAAGTGCTTGACAATGTTCATGGAACTCTTGTCGGACGATGAAGTGACTTGCGCGTGTCATGTACGGTCCATGTTCTTATTCTTGTGAAGGTGGTTGGCTCGACTCACCGTGCCTATCCATCATGCAAAACACACAAGTATTGTATATGGAATTGGAATATGGTGGTGTTAGCCTTGTACCTCACCTTGGGGATTGCACCGAACTAGAAACCACAAGTGAGAGCTATAAGCGTGCAAAGTGGAATCGCAAAGAAACCTCACACTAAAGAAAGAACTAACTCTCAAAAGCTTTCAATGGAAGGTTAGGGTTGTGGAAAACCAAACGAAATGATCCAAAGAAAAGGTTATTATCAAAAGTGGTAGAGAACCAAAGATCAAAATGAAACGATCCACAAAACACAAGGATACACACACGTGGAGACGGATGTGGTTAGCATGACAATAAAATAAGCACAAAAGGTCCTAATGAAGACTACGCTCAGTGTCATGCCAACTCAACGAGAGACCACAAATCGTTTGCCAAAAGAGAAATAAGAAACGGATTTGTGCACTTTCCTTGGTCACGCTCTATCTCTCTCTTTGCTTACAAGTTTTGAAACTCTCTTTGTATTGGGAGACTTCGTGTATTTCTATTTTTCTTTTGCTTTTTTTTGAATCTTTTTCTCCCTTTCTATACTACTATGTTAACTTTTGTATTTGCTTCAACACTCTCACTTTTCTAAGGGCAAGTGCACAATGCTTAGGCAAACACAAATGAGTTTCTCTCATAGGATAGATACACACAAAGGAAGAAGGGTTAACAAGGTGGAGCAAGTTATACCTTTGGTATTGTTGACGACTTGCTACCGGTATTTGGGATGGTGTTCGGGTGTCACGGTGTCGAGGAGCGCGGATAGGATAGCATGTGTGGAAGCTTGTTGTTAGTAAGCCGACAGGCACGCGAAACACGAACAACCCAATCATAAAAATTAGCGATCAAAAATGGGGGTGAAAATTGCTTGTCTGACAGGGGCGACAGTACCGCCCAAATCGACAGGTAGTACCCTGTGATCAGCCGGTAGTACCGCTCGCCGGTAGTACCACTTGTTCGGTGGTAGTACCGCTTCACGGATTCCTGGGCATGGTGATCTCCAACTTGACCGCACGATCGGCCCAAAAGTCCTCAAAACTGCGGGAATCTAACCAAAATTTGGGTTAGGAACAAACAACGAGGTACATCGATACCCCAAGCAAGAAATCTATGGAACAAAACCACAAAAAACTCACCAAATCAAGAGATCAGTCCGAAGGAAAAATTGGGGCTCTTCTTTTTGGAGAAATTTTTGAAATTATGGTGGATAGAAGAAAAAATTGTGGGGGAATTCGTGAGCAACGAAGCTCTTGATACCAATATGTTGAGGGAAAAACTCTAGGGTGGCCAGATCTTTCACGAATCCCTTTCAAATCGAGGATGGAGTGCGAGGAGAGGAGGGGCGGATGAACATGACAAACTCACGCACGAAGAACACGATGAACACACTCATGCAAAACCACGATACACACCAATACCTCACGCCTGCGGTGACCGGTCCGGTGCAATCCCTAGGATCAGCGTCAGGCGGAGGACACTCTCTCGAACCAGCATGGTGAGTAGGGAGCCTCGGTGAGATCTTGACATCTAGGCAAAGGGACTCCGATGCCTAGACCTTGTACGCGGAGGCACAATGCAAACTCCAACGAGGTTTGGGATATTTAGTGCTCCTTGGTCAAGGAGCATGTGTCAAGAACTAGATAGATCCACAAGGGGTTTCCACTAATTCCAAATATCATGGCTAGGGTTTACAATAGAGGTGGGGGGCTATATATAGGACAACCACAAAGTCAGGGGTACTTTAGGGAACTAAAATATCAAAAGAGGTGTGTTACAAGGCTAAAGGGCCGAGCTGGGGCGCGCAGGCCTTGGGCTGATCGGTAGTACCGGATGAAGGCGATGGTACCGCCCACAGGTATCGGGTAGGTCTGGGTCTGCTGGCGAAAGCTCTCTATCTGGGGCGGTAGTATCGCGTACTCCTAGCGGTAGTACCGCTTCTAGGGGCCGGTAGTACCGCTTGCTCCAAGGGGCTGCTAGCTGTTGCGACACTCCTCTAGCTCGTGTCTTCATACCTAATGATGCATAGCATCGAGGTATGATGTAGCAAGCCATCCAGGGGTGTATCGAAGTAGCATGAGTATAGGAGCGAATTCACCTTAGCCTAGAGGATTTTGGTTCGAGCGCGAGTCATCGGTCCACTTGGGGGACTTGGTGGTGTAGATGTAGAGGCGTCCATAGGACGGGCTGCATCACCACACACACTGAAGAGGGTGTGGTGATGCAACCTCTGACACACTCGTGCTCCATTGGATGTGGAGGTTGCATTCCAACATGTTCTAGGGCTTTCTAACCATTGTTTCACACATGGAGTGTCATTTCATGTGTTCTATTCCAAACCACAATGATCCACATGACCACACACACTCAAGTGGGTGTGGTGATGCAACCTCTGTCACACTGGTGCTCCATTGCATTTCAATGTTGCATTCCATCATGTTCTAGGACTTTTTGACAATGGTTTGACACATGGAGTGTCATTGCATTTGTTCTTTTGCAAACCACAATGATCCACATGACAGTGGGTGTGGTGATGCAACCTCTGTCACACATGTGCTCCATTGCATGTGGTGGTTGCATTCCAACAAGTTCTAGGTCTTTCAATCAATGGTTTGACAAAATGGAGTGACATTGAATGTGTTCTTTTCCAAACCACAATGATCCACATGACCACACACACTCAAGTGGGTGTGGTGATGTAACCTCTGTCACGCAGGTGTTTCATCGCAAGTGGTAGTTGCATTCCAGCATGTTCTAGGGATTGCTGACCAAGGTTTGATTCGTGGAGTGTCATTGCATGTGTTCTTTTCCGAACCACAATGATCCACATGACCACACATACTCAAGTGGTTGTGGTGAGGCAACCTCTATCACGCAGGTCGTCCATTGCCTGTGGCAGTAACATTCCAGCATGTTCTAGGGCTTTCTAACCATGGTTGACACATGCAGTGTCATTGCATGTGTTCTTTTCCAAACCACAATGATCCACATGACCACACACACCCAAGTGGATGTGGTGATGCAACCTCTGTCACACTAGTGCTCCATTGCATTCTAGCATGTTCTAGGGCTTTTTGACCACGGTTTGACACATAGAGTGTCATTACATTTGTTCTTTTCCAAACAACAATGATCCGCATTACCGCACACAATCAAGTGGGTGTGGTGATGCAACCTCGGTCACACATTTTCTCCATTCCATATGGCGGTTGCATTCCAGCATGTTCTAGGTCATTCTAACCATGGTTTGAAACAATGTAGTGTCATTGCATGTGTTATTTTCCAAACCACAATGATCGACATCACCACACACACTCAAGTGGGTGTGGTGATGCAACCTCTATCACACTGGTGCTCCATTGCATTCCAGTGTTGCATTCCATCATGTTCTTGGTCTTTTTGACCATGGTTTGACACATGGAGTGTCATTGCATTTGTTCTTTTGAAAACCACAACGATCCACATGACCACACACAATGAAGTGGGTGTGGTGATGTAACCTCTATCACACATGTGCTCCATTGCATGTGGTGGTTGCATTCCAACATGTTCTAGGTCTTTCTGACCATGGTTCGACAAAATGGAGTGTCATTGCTTGTGTTCTTTTCCAAACCACAATCATCCACATGACCACACACACTCAAGTGGGTGTGGTGATGCAACCTCTATCACACAAGTGATCCATTTGAAGTGGCAGTTGCATTCCATCATGTTCTAGGGATTTTTGACCATGGTTTGACGCATGGAGTGTCATTGCATGTGTTCTTTTCCAAACCACAATGATGCACATGACCACACACACTCAAGTGGATGTGGTGATGTAGCCTATGTCACACTGGTGCAACATTGCATGTGGCAGTTGCATTATAACATGTGCTAGGGCTTTCTGACCATGGTTGACAAATTTGGAGTTACATGTGTTCTTTTCCAAACCAAAATGATCCACATGACCACACATGCTCGAGTGGGTGTGGTGATGCAACTCTGTCAGACTAGTGTTCCATTGCATTCCAATGTTGCATTCCAGCATATTCTAGGGCTTTTTTCCCATGGTTTGACAAATGGAGTGCTATTTCATGTGTTCTTTTCAAAACTAAAATGTTCCACATGACCACACACACTAAAGTGGGTGTGGTGATGCAACCTTTATCACACTGGTGCTCCATTGCACTCCATCATGTTCTAGGGATTTTTGACCATGGTTGGACACATGCAGTGTTGATACGTGCAAAACGTATCTACTTTCTCGAACACTTTTGCTATTGTTTCTCCTCTAAACTTGTGTGATTTGGATGCAACTAACACAAACTGACCCTGTTTTCAGCAGAATTGCATTGGTGTCTACTTTTTGTGTAGAAAATCAACTATCAAGAAAAATCCCGGAAAATATGCTTAAAATCCTATTTCACCAGAAGACTCCCGGAGCCAGAATACGAGACGGAGGGGGTCTGGGCCCAGGCCACACCACCTGGCCGCGCAGGCAAGCCCAGGCCGCGCCAGGGGCTGGTCTGGCCACCCCAGACTGCCCCTCGGTCTCCCTCTTCGCCTATAAGTTGCCTTCTGACCTAAAAACTCAGGGGGGTTCGACGTTTTTCTAGAAGGAGTTCCGCTCCGCCGCCACCACCAGATTCCACGAAACAGCACCAGAAACTCCGTTCGGGCACCCTGCCGAGACGGGGAATTGGAGAAGCTCATCGCCATCATCATCACCATCGCTTCTCCATCGACCATCCATGTTTCCCCCATCTATGAGTGAGTAATCCTCCGCCGTAGGCTATGGGGATGGTAGGGATTGGATGAGATCGTTCATGTAATGGCATCCGATTGTTAGGGCATGGTGCCTAGTATGTTTTATTAGTGCTTTATGACTGTTGCGACTTGTTATGCTTAATGCTTGTCACTAGGGCCCGAGTGCCATGATCTCAGATCTGAACATGTTATTGATTCATTATGATAGTATTGTTTATGGTCTTATCTACAAGTTGTATACACACATTGTTGTCCGGAACCGATGGCCCCGAAGTGACAGAAATCGGGATAACCGGAGGGAATGGCTTTGATGTGAGGATCACATGTGTTCACGGAGTGTTAATGCTTTGCTCCGGTGCTCTATTAAAAGGAGCACCTTAATTGCCAGTAGTTCCCTTGAGGCCCCACTGCAAACGGGCTGGCAGGACAAAAGATGTTGTGCAAGTTCTCAGTGCGAGCACGTATGACTATATATGGAACACATGCCTAGGATTATCTAGTACTAGGATGCTTTATCTTATTTATCTGCAATTGCCCTATGTTCTGATTGCTATGTGAATTGTCTTGTCCATGCAACGCCCGTCCATCCATCCCTATGCCTACCGCTGTCATGGTGGTGTCACGGCAGATGCCATGGATAGGCTAAAGGTGGGGACTAAATGCACTAGGAGAATCCAGGGAGGGATAGTGTGGTGATTCCACACACGGTAGCTTTCTATTTGATTCACCTTCTCAGATTACAAGTGCTCCTTGAGCTGTATTGGGGAGAGGAGGAAGGAGAACTCTCTTACTCTCACCACTAGCTAGCCCTCAGGAACACACTAGTAAAATCACAACACACTAGAGATCAACCAACCCTTTCTACGGAGGCCCTAGCCCTCCTTATATAGGCGTGGCTAGGTCTCCACTTAGGGCATACGTGGAGGCATATTCCAGGGAATATGCCTCTTCCCAAAATAGTAAGCCGACCGGGTCACTTTAACCCCGTGTCATCCATGCAGAGGCTACGTGAGCCTCTGCGGTGCCTGCTTCATCCGACATAGGCTTCGTCACCCTTGTCGGCCACGCCTCGGTGGTCCTGCCTCTGTCCGCTGGTCACCTTTGACCAACTAGATACCTTCCTTCTCTTACAAGGTTGATATAACCTGGATCCCACATAGTTGATCCGACCACACCTATTCCTGCATACAAGTTAGATACATATTACCAACATACGTCTTAAGTCGGTTGAGACCAAGTTAGGTGGACGTCCCTTGGTCCGGGTTACTCTGTGATCCGGCCTGCCTTGAGGTGACTCAGCCAACACTTGCTTTGACCTTGCCGAACCTCGGCTAACTAGGCCTTTATACACCGGCGTGACCCTACCCAGGGTATCCCCCAAACATTAGTCCCCGAAGCTGGTGCGGTCTTAGCTGCCTTAGCCGCTAAGGCCATAGCAGGTTCAATTTTACTAAGCCTCTTGCTCCTTCTCCGAGTTACCCCATAATCCGGATTTCATAGGTTTATTTTCCCTTGGCACATTCCAAGTTTTTAATTGCTGGTCGGGTTACCTCGTACTCATCCGGGTCATTCTTCCTTCTCTCGTATGCTTGCCCACGTGGAGGCTAATCATATCGTTGCCTCATTTTAAGGGCCTGCTACAGTAACCGTCGCAGTAATTGTCAGAAGTTACTGTGGCAAACGTCACGTCACGCCTGCCTCCTCGTTAACTGTATAATAATGTCACGTCATGGGATCCGCTGCGCCCTGTGGCCCTTCGTGTGGCTCGTCGCTGATTGGTTAATCCGAATCATACATGGCCACACGGTGTGGCTCTCCCGTAAACTGCGATCCTGCTACCCCCTGACGAGAGTGGTTAAATAGGGGAGGGGCGCGCCCCTTGGGTCATTTCCCCGCTCCCGCGCCCCTCTGCCTTTGACTTTTCCTCTCCTTCTCCATTGACAGCGCCGCCGCCGCCACACCTCAAGAGCTGCACCGCCGCTGCACTGCTTCCACGCGCACCGGCGCTGCTGCCACCTCAGCGCATCTCCTCCACCACGGGTCCCTGCCAGTCCAGGCCACTGCCTCCCACCGCCGCTAGCGCAAGTGAGGGGAGTGACCTTGCGATGACTGAGGAGGAACTCACCATCGCCGAGCATGAGATGGAAGAAGACGCGGCGAACGCCGACCGTGGCGCGTGGGCCGGATCCTGGGTCTGCCAGGATCACTTGGATTGGCTCTACCGCACTAGGCGCATCCCGGAGGGCGTCTCCGCATGCCTCGCTTCCGCGGAGCTTGCCCCCTCACCCAATCCGGGTGAGTATGTTGTGTTCCTATCACACTTCCAGCGGGGGTTTGGTCTGCCAGTTAGCGATTTTTTCCATGACTGGCTAAACACATACGAGCTCCAGCCGCACCATCTTCCGGCTAACGCCATCACCTCTCTCTCCGCCTTTGCCTCCACCATCGAAGGTTATGCCGGACTGTGGCCCACGAAGGAGCTCTGGATCCGGTTCTTTGGCCTTCGCCGGAACGTGATTCCGAATGTAGATCTAGATCCGGAGGACAAACAGCTCACACAGTTCGGTGCTGCGTCAATTTGTCCCCGGAAGCTGTCTGTCTTCCCCCGAGTCACTGGGCTTGACTCTTGCAAGGGATGAGCCCGGACTTTCTTCTATGTCCGGAACAGCACCACCGAAGATCTGATCCGGCGGCGCCCCTATACTCTGGGTCCTCCTAACCCAGATTTGTGGGATGTTATCCCCAAGAAGCCCACAGTCTTGGCAAACCAGGTCAACAAGAGATTCAAGGAGTTGAAGGATCTCGGATTGCACAATGAGGACGCCATGATCACATTCGTCCGCAACCGGATCTCCCCCCTCCAGAAACGCACACATAAAGTGTGTCACATGAGCTGGGGCCGCGACCCCAACCGGACCTCGTCTTTCGAGTTGAGCACCACAAGGATCTACCGCCGGGTCAAGGCCCTCTTCACCACCCACAAGGACTTCTCCTCTGAGTGGACGTGGGAAATTGAACATTTCTGCCGAGACAGGCTTCCTCCTTCGGTAAGTCTCGTGCCCCAAACTTTTTCCGTGTTAAATCATATGTCTCATGCCCCACCAGTAAACTCTCTTCCATTAGAGATTGGCCCGACGATGAAGATGATTCGGATGTTGAGGTGATGGAAGCATTTGACGCTGTCCCCCTTTCTTATGCTTTTCCAGCATCAGCTAACCCTCGTGGGCAGATCCATGAAGACACTCCCCTTGCCGTGGGTGAGCCTGTCCTGGTGGTGCCGAAGAAGAAAAGGGGAGCTGCTTCTGCATCCTCCTCCGGACCTTCTCAGCCGGCTAAAAGGCGGAAGAAGGCCGGGGACAAAACTGCCACCAAACCTCCAACCGAGGCCACGACCCGGAGGGCTCGGAAGCCCAAGGAGCCCCTGACCTCGGATGAGTAAGCCTCTTCTCCCTTTGTTATTTACTTGTTTTTCTTTTATTATAGCTTCTCATCATACAATATTTGATTCGGCAGGGCCGCGGTGGAGGTCCCATAGAGTGGATCCGGCATTGCCTCACCACTTCGACACATCCCTTCTCCCCCTCGTGGCGACGATTCACGCCCGCTGAGCCCAATTCCGGAGGGTTCAGCGGCTGCTCCGGGCTCCATCCCACCTCGTCAAGAGGAGGGCAACCTCGGAGCGGGGCAGACTGGCTCTACCAAGGCAGCAGCAACCACCACTTTGGCTTTTCTGCAACCAGCTTCATCTGAGTTAACTTCAGCACCTCCGCCGAAACAGAAATCAGCCCTAGCACCAAGACCAACTCCAGCACCAGCAACAACAAAAGCAACAGCAGCAGCACCAAGCCCCTCCACGTCGTCCGAGTCTTCCAAGGCTCGGCGATAAGACATTAGCAGCACCAAGGCTAGCGCCAAGGCAGCTCCCAAGGGAAAATCCGCTGCAGCAACCTGAACTTCTCAGCAGCAGCCCATGGGGAAAAAGGCTCCTGACGCAACCAAGGCAGCATCCATCGAGGCTGGACAGCTTCCACTCGCGTCCATGCTTTCAAAGAAAACTCCACCACCGAAGGATGCCCCTGCCGAGCCAGCTGATGCGCAACTTGTTTTGCACACCAGCCCCGCCATTGCCTAGGTTGAGAGGAGGGAAGCACATGCCAAGGGTTTGGTGGCGCCCCAAATGCTAAGCGGCGAACGATACCCTCCGACCATGATCGAGTTTGTAAATAACTGGAACAAGGCAGAGTCCGTCTACAACGACGATCTCCTGGAGAAGTTCGGTCCCGCCAAATTTTCTGCGCAGATGAATACTGCCGCCAAGGCAATTAACCTTGCGGGTCGGATGATGGAGGTACATTACTTCATATTTTCCTTAGTATGTTGAAGATTAGTAGTGATATAACCATTAGTCCCCGAGCCTCTGGGGGAGTAACTTGTTACTCGGCCGTATTCTCCTTAGAGAATTCACGTAGCTCCTTAATAACTTCGAATATGCACACACCTAGAGCCGGTTCAAGTTCCACTTAGCCCGGATCTTGTACACTTCGAATATGCATACACACCTATAGTCGGGTTAAGTTCCACTTGGCCTGGATCTTGTACACTTTGAATATGCACACACCTAGAGCCGGGTTAAGTTCCACTTGGCCCGGATCTTGTACACTTCGAATATGCACACACCGAGAGCCGGGTTAAGTTCCACTTGGCCCGGATTTTGTACACTTCAAATATGCACACACCTAGAGCCGGGTTAGGTTCCACTTGGCCCAGATTTTGTACACTTCGAATATGCACACACCTAGAGCCGGGTTAAGTTCCACTTGGCCCGGATTTTGTACACTTCGAATATGCACACACCTAGAGCCGGGTTAAGCTCCACTTGGCCCGGAATTTGTACACTTCGAATGTGCACACACCTAGATCCGGGTTAAGTTCCACTTGGCCCGGATTTTTTACACTTCGAATATGCACCCACCTATAGCCGGGTTAAGCTCCACTTGGCTCGGATTTTGTACACTTCGAATGTGCACACACCTAGAGCCGAGTTAAGTTCCACTTGGCCCAGATTTTGTACACTTCGAATATGCCCACACCTAGAGCCGGGTTAAGTTCCACTTGGCCTGGATTTCATACACTTCGAATATGCACAAGGCTAAGCTGTCCAACTTTGCTCTTTTAGGTGACCACCAATCGCCGGAGCGCCGAGTTTAAGTGTCTCCTGGATACTCACAAGATGCTGCATGCAAAACATAACGCACTTCTCGCTGAACACGAGAAAAGGGGTAAGTTTCTTCCTTGGTATTTTTCCATTTTCCTTCATCTTTTTCTGCCGAACTAACCCATCGTTCGGTTTTTACAGCTGGTGTGGAGGCTGAGAATACCATCATGAGGAAAAACTTGGACAAATCAAGGGTGAGTCATTTTTGCTCAATCTCCCTCTGCGCCCTATCCTCCTTTCTTCTTGGCTCAGCAAATATTCATACCTCAGCTTTGCTAGGTCAACAAACTATTCCAACATCTCTTGAAGAAAGTGTGCACGTGCCTGATATGATGCTTCATTTTCTCGAACAAGCAGGGCAGCATCAGGCCGAACTTAAAAAGAAAGATGACGAGCTTGCCCTCCTCCGAACCAAAGATGACGAAATTGCCAAGCTCAAGGCAGATATGAAGAAGTTGAAAGCACAGCACCAATCCGAACTTCAAAAATCTGGCCAGGACTTCACTGAAGAGCGCGCGCGCCTCAACCTCCAGATTTCCAAGGACCAAGAACTTCTCTAGGAGGCCGACGTCAAGCTTGAGTCGGCGAATATTGAACTTGTGTAGCTTCGCAAAAGGCGTGATGACTGTACCAACGAGTTAACCTGGATCCACAACCACATTTCACGTGATTTATTTTCCTTCATCCGGCATACTTCTCCGGGTTGCTTCTCATGTCTTTCCTCACTTGTTCCTCTTGTCTTGTTTTCAGGAAAATTTCCAGAGGGTAATGCCATTGCAACCACTACAGTTGCCAAGTTCTGCTGAGATAGGGGTACCCCCATTGCTCCTGACATTGAAGAAATTACCTATGACATGGAGGACCTGTTGGTCAGTTTGTCTTCTCGCGTGGAAATCGTGAAGAACTATGGAAAGGATATCCTTGACGTGGCAATCCGGATCTTCAACGCCTTTTGGCCTGATGAAGATACTCCGGAGGGGACCGCAGTTCTTGTTGATAAGTTGATGGAATGCGAGACCCAGCTCGACCTTTGGAGGGAATCCGCTGGATGTGCCGGAGCTGAGACCGTTCTCCACTACGTGCTTATGTGGTACGAGAAGATCGACCTCAACCTCCTAGCGCGCCTGTGCACCAGATCTACATGGTCTAGCGACCCAGAGTGGATTGCTCGGCGCAAGGCTTGCGCCCATAGCCTCATTGAATATGCCCCCATTCATGAATGGAATGAGGGTCCAAGCGTCCTTGGCGCTGCCGACAATGAAAATGCCGAAGATGGATCGGGTGAGGACGAGGGAGATGATGTCTCGGACGTCGAAGACAGCGAAAATGACGCCGAACTTCCTCCCCCTGCTGCTCCTTGAGCGAAAAAACTTTAAAGTTTATCAGATCCCCGGTATGTCGGGTGCAATTGTATTAAGCACATCAGTTATGTTTTGCTACTAAGTTTTTATGCCGGATTAACTTGGGCATAGTCCCCGAGTTTCATTTTCTTGTTCCTCCAATTTCTTGGCTCGGCTCGTGTCTACCTTGGTTCAGTTTTATGACTTACGAATCCGAGTTTCAGAAATCGACTTAACAATACTTGGAAACTTTAGGATTTAGCTCAAAATAATTTAGCGTAATAAATTTAAAGTAAGCACAAGGTTAGTCTGAAAAAACAAACATCGTCTCAATTAAGTTTCTTTCCTTAGTCGTTTTTCATGTGCTGCGCAATTCCAAACTTGTTCTCTTGCTTGCCACGAAGCCAAATCTTGTTGGACAGCAGCAAGTCGAAGAGTTAGGTTTTTGGTGCTCACACACTACTAATCCGGCCTAAGTAGAAGCAACTTATGCCAGCCGACATATAAGTAGTAAATAAAGAAGACAACTAAAATTACTAAGGAAGTCCCCGAGTTACTGCTCGAGGTGCCAAGATTTCATTGATAAGCTTATTGCCGACATACATACCGACATATGAGAGATTCGGATACAAACACTTCTCTTCTAAGTGTAGAAAGGACGAAGTAGAGCTACATTCCATGGACGCTTGGATTCCTCGCCGGACCTGTCCGCCTTGTTTTTCTCCTGTGGTTTTGCATCGATAAGATAATAATCATTGTGCAACGCTTTGCTCACAATGAATGGCCCTTCCCATGGGGGATAATTTATGCATGCCAGTAGTACGTTGTACCAACCGGAGTACCAGATCGCCTTCCCGGAAAATTCGGGGGCTTACTTTCCGGCTATGATAGCGTCGAAGATTTTGCTGATATATGGCGGATCTGGACAATGCCAATTCTCTCGCTTCTTCCAGCAGATCAACATCATTTTGCCGGGCTTCTTGCAATTCGGCTTCTGTGTATTGGGTGACCCTAGGCGAGTCATGCTCTATGTCGGCTGGTAATACAGCTTCTGACCCATATACCAGAAAGAATGGCGTATCGCCCGTTGATCGATTCAAAGTCATTCTTAAACTCCAGTACCGCTGGTAGTTCTTCTATCTAGCACCCCGCTGATCTTTGCAGTAGCTCAATGATCCGGGGTTTTATCCCGGATAAGACCAATCCGTTGGATCTTTCCACTTGTCCGTTCGATGCAGGGTGTGCTACCGAGGCAACGTCCAGCCAGATCTTCTTATCACGGAAGAAACGCGCAAATGCTCCTTCAGCAAAGTTCGTGCCATTATCTGTTATGATACTGTGAGGATAACCGTATCTCAGTATGATGTCTTTGAGGAATGTTACGGCAGTGGCTCCATCACATTTTCTTATCGTCTTCACTTCAATCCATTTCGTAAATTTGTCAACCATGACCAGGATGTGGGTCATGTTCCCCCTTGCTAGTTTAAACGGGCCAACCATATCCAAGCACCATACGGCAAATGGCCATGTAATTGGTATGGTCTTGAGCTCCGACATTGGCATATGTGTCTTTGTCGCATATCTCTGACAGCAATTTCATTTTCTCACCAAATCTTCTGCTTGTTACAAGGCACTTGGCCAGTAAAACCCATGGTGAAAAGCTTTTGCTACCAAGGCTCTAGACGAGGCATGATGCCCACATTCCCCTTGATGTATATCTCGGAGGATGTCTAGTCCTTCCTCTGGGTCAACACATCGCTGGACGACATTGGTCACACTCCTTTTGTATAGCTCGGAATTGATGATCGTGTAAGCTTTTGCTCTCCTCTGAGTTTGCCTGGAAAGCACTTCCTCAGTGGGTAAAGTTCCATCCTTTAAGAATTGGAATATGGGCAGTGGCCAAGCTGGTATAGCTCTCACTGGGAACACATCCTCATCGATTTCCATCTAATCGACTGGCATAACTTCTACCGGATCACGCTGTGCAGTCCCCGGGTTTGTCATGGCAGTCCCCGGGTTCTGCGAACCACTCCCCACATCAATGTCCATGGGGCACAGCCTCCGATTCCGGGTTTTCTGGGATAAAAATTGAGTCGGACTCCGGGGATGGCATGATAGATGGTTTTCTGAGGTGCTCCAATGCTACGCCCGGTGGAATTGCTTGTCGGGTTGACCCGAGCTTCGACAATACGTCGGCAGCCTCGTTTTCCACCCGTGGTATATGGTGAAATTCGCATCTCTCAAAGTAACCAGATATCTTCTGTACATGAAATATGTACAATGCCATGTTTGCATCCAGAGCATCCCACTGTCCGGAGACTTGCTGGACCACGAGATCTGAGTCACCGAAACATTGGATCTGATGTATTCCGATCTCCTTTGCCACTTTGAGCCCATGTACAAGTGCCTCGTATTCTGCAACATTGTTTGATGCAGTGAAGTGGATCTCCAGCACATATTTCAGCTGGTCCTTCTTTGGCTAGGTAAGCACAACTCTGGCACCTAACCCAGTTTTCATTTTTGACACATCAAAGTGCATTCTCCAGTAGTTTGGATCTGGCAATGGTGCCTAATATTTCACCTCGGCCCAATCCACGAAAAAGTCCACCACAGCCTGAGACTTGATCGCTTCTCTTCTGTCATATTTTGGCGCATAAGGAGCTAGCTCAATTGCCCATTTTGCAATCCTACCACTTGCATCCGTGTTGCTCATTATCTCGGATATGGGGGCTTCACATATTACTTTGATTGGGTGTTCCTCGAAATAGTGCTTCAGTTTCTTAGCCGCCATATACACACCATATGCCACCTTCTGATAGTGAGGATAGTTCTGCTTTGAGGCTGATAATACCTTGCTCAGATAATATACTGGCCTTTGCACTGACTTACCCTCTTCGTCGCACTCTACCACAATTACTGCACTTACAACTCGGTTGGTTGCGGCTATATAGAGCAACATTGGCTCCTTTGATAGTGGAGAGGCTAACACTGGTGTAGTGGCTAACATCTTCTTTAGTTGGATAAAGGCTTCATTGGCCTGCGGTGTCCAAATGAACTTGTCTGACTTTTTCATGAGTTGATAGAGAGGCAGTGCCTTTTCTCCCAACCGACATACAAACTGACTTAAGGATGCCAGGCAACCAGTGAACTTCTGGATTTCGTTAAGACACTTCGGCAGTTCCATTCGCTCTATGCCCCGGATTTTAGTTGGATTGACCTCGATACCTCGGCTGAAGACAAGAAATCCGAGTAATTTTCTAGTCGGGACACCGAAGGTACATTTCTCCGGGTTAAGCTTCATCCGGAACCTCCTTAGGTTCGCGAACGTTTGCCTGATGTCGTCAAGGACCATTTTGCTTTACTTGGTCTTTATCACAACATCATCCACGTACACCTGCACATTTTGACCAATTTGGTCGTGCAAACATTTTTGCATACATCTCTGGTACGTTGCCACTGCATTACGTAGACCAAAAGGCATTGTGCGATAACAATAAGCCCCATAGGGGGTGATAAACGCAGTCTTTATTTGATCACTTGGGTTCAGAGGTATCTGGTGGAAACCAGAATATGCATCAATGAACGACAACAACTCACACCCAGCAGTGGAATCTATGACTTGGTCTATCCTTGGCAGTGGGAATGGATCTTTTGGACACGCCTTATCCAGGTTCGTGTAATCGATACACATACACCAAACCACTGCCACGTTCGGATCATCTTTCTTGTTCTCCACCAGCACCGGATTAGATAGCCAATCCGGGTAAAGCACTTCCATGATAAATCCTGCAGCCAACAACCGAGCTATCTCATCTCCTATGACCTTTCTCCTGTCTTCGGCGAAGCGGCGGAGAGGTTGCTTCACCGGCTTTGCTCCGGGTCTGACATTCAAAGAGTGCTCGGCCAACTGCCTCGAAACACCTTGCAAGTCCTGTGTGTACCAAGCAAAAATATCCCGATTCTCAGGGTGGAAGTTGACGAGCTCGCTTTCCTATTTGTCATTTAACCTGGCACCAATTGTTATGGTACGCTCAGGGAACATATCATCAACAGGCACCTTCTTGGTATCTTTTGTCGCTTGGAATGAGACACTACCATGCGGGTTACTCAGTGCCGACATATACTGCTGCGCGGACTGAGCCAATGCCGCCACTTCTTGGAACTTTCTCTTTTCTTGCGCAATCACGAGTGACTCGGCTATGTTAGATCCGGCAGATGCACACTCAATGGAACGTCGGAAATCCCCAGCTATGGTAATTACACCATTTGGCCCGGGCAGCTTCATCTTCAAGTAACTTATGTGACAACTTGCCATGAATTTGTTCAGGGATGGTCTGCTAAGCAACACGTGATATGCGCTTTCCAGATTTACATCTTCGAACTCCAAATTCTCAGTCCGGCAGTTATCCCTTGTGCCTAACAACACATCAACCCGGACCTTGCCTATGGGCTCACAGGAGATACCTGACACAATGCCATGGAATGTTGTCCTTGTAGCTTGCAGCATATTCTCCGAGATTCCCAATTTGCGCATGGTGTCCACATACATTATGTTGATGCTACTGCCATTGTCGATCAGTACCTTTGAGAACCTCACATTGATGTTATGTCCAATGAATATCGGATCCAACACTAGCGCATACGAACCAGGACTTGGCATAAGCTTGGGATGATATTTGATGCTCTAGGTAATTTCCTGGTCCGACCAAGGCATGTACCTCGTCACGGCCGGTATTACTGCATTGACCTCCATATGTCGGCACTACAAGCTTTTTCTGTCTGTCTCTTCCATAGTGAACACACAGTATCTCTGATGATGCTCTCTGTACTCATTTCTTCCCTCGTTTCTGGGGTACCTCTGATCCTGTTGGTTTTGATTCTCCACCTGATGCACTGCATCCCTTCTCTCACGGTTGTCATACCTCGGTGGAGGGGGAGGCAACATTAACTATTGCGTGTTCGCTCTGGAGAGCAATTGCTGCCGGGGTAACTCCTGCTGAGGTTGATTATTCCGAGGTGCCTGGGCATTCCCCGAACAACTTTGTTCTATCTTTCGCATCCACTCACACTGTCTGGTTGTGTGACCCACTGGGTTACTCGGATTAGGCGTGTGAAATTTACACGGCTGATCCAGCATTGCCTCATAGGTGTATCTCGGATGGTCCTTCTTTTCTTGCCACTGTTTTTTCTGCTCTGGCGTCCAAGTTTTCTTCCCATCATTCCTTGGTGTCCATTGTTGTCCTCCAGTTTTCTGACATTGACTGCCTCCTGTTCCGGGTTGGTCTTGATTCACAGCTCCAACTTGTTGCGAACTGTACCGATAATCCGGTCTGCCATCCCTTCTTTTACCTCGGTAATCATTTCTTCGGGATGACCCGGCCCCATCTCACTGACAATACTCCTCTCTTGACTCATTTGAGGTGAGCCTAGGTTGCGTTGGATCACCCAAAGCATATGAATCAGCAATCCGGATCGTTCCTGCCAATGTGGTTGGCATATCTCTTTGCAACCTTTGCCATAGCATGCTTGCATATCTGCATCCTTGCACAAACCAAGCTATGGCCTGTGACTCATTCACGCCCTCACACGAGTTTCGCACAGTGCACCAACGGGTTAAGAACTCCCGGTCTGTCTCATTTGGTCTCTGCCTGCACATTGCTAGTGTCTGTGGCCTGTTAGGTCTCTGATACGTACTTGAGAAGTTGCTAACAAACATCTCCTCAAAATCGATCCAACAGTTAATACTTCCGGGTGGCAAATTGTTTAGCCATACCCTTTGCTGGCCCCTCCAGCATCTGGGGTACATATCTCACAGCCCATCTCAAGTTGCCTGTGGCATTTTTCACAGAAGTTGCATAGTTAATCAACCAATCTTCCGGCTTAGTGCTGCCGTCATACGTCTTTGTGCCTCTAGGTAACTGGAAGTTAGGTACCGGAGGTTCTTTCATGATCCGGGGCCCAAAACATGCTGGACCCGGAGGACCTTGACACTCAATTTGCTCCGACCTATATAGCCGATCCAGTTTTAGCCTGGCGTCATCAGGCATCAAGTTCCTGCCTCCCAATCTTGATCCTATCACGTGATAGTCCGGTCTGGGATAGCCAGCGTTCACCATCTCCGAATCTCTATCATTGTATCTATCTTGCTCCTGTGGAGCTGCTTTCTGTTGCATACCTTGGCCGGCACTACGCTCTTGCCGTGGTATATCCCGTTGCTGCGGTTGACCTGCACCTACCAAATTATGCTGTCCGGCATTGCCGTTTATAGCATTCCCTTGACCGGCTTTGCCTTGGTCGCGGTTACCTCGGCCAGCTTCACCTCGGCTCACACTCCTTCGATCCTCATTTCTTTGTACTTCTTTTCCTTTCCCTGCCCTTGCCGGGTCATATGGGACTATCTGCTTATTCCTCCTTGCCGAAGTTACAACCTCCTCTCTCCTAGGACCACCATGAGGAGACGATGCGGCTCTGATGTCTACGCACTTCTATTCTTGTAGACAGTTGTTGGGCCTCCAAGTGCAGAGGTTTGTAGAACAGTAGCAAGTTTTCCCTTAAGTGGATCACCCAAGGTTTATCGAACTGAGGGAGGAAGTGGTCAAAGGTATCCCCTCTCAAGCAACCCTGCAATCAAGATACAAGAAGTCTCTTGTGTACCCAACACACCCAATACACTTGTCGGGTGTATAGGTGCACTAGCTCGGCGAAGAGATAGTAAAATACAAGTGGTATAGATAAAAGACAACGGTGCTAGAAAATAACTTGATGGCGTGGAAGAAACTAAAATCAAACTGAAATAAAGATGGAAGTAAGCAAAGATGTAACAAATCTAATAGGAAACGGTCTATCAATGCTTAGAAACAAGGCCTAGGGATCATACTTTCACTAGTGAACGCTCTCATATAAATATATTCTCTTTATGATACTACTCTTAACTACTCTCCGGTTGGACACTCTAATCAACGGTAGGGCTATAACAGCACACCTCAAAGTAAGCCTTTCCCATCTAGAAAACCCCACACTGTCACCTTGAGTACTAGATGAGTCCAACAAACACCACAATTTTATAAAGATATCCAACTCCAAATATAACTCATAACAAGTATTTGTAATCTCTAGCCTAAGTGCCACCATGGTGAGCACGCTGTCACTTTCACACACATGGGGAGAGCAGATATCTATTAAAGCACTTGAGTAGCAAGGTTGATCTATAGATTACAAACTCATGATCACAATATGATCATGCATAGAGAGAGAGATGAACACATAGCTACCGGTAGAACCCTTAGCCTTGAGAGAGAACTACTCCCTCCTCATCATGGGAATCAGCAATGGTGATGGAGATGGCGGTGGAGATCGATGGAGATGGCTCCGGGGGCACTTCCCCGTCCCGGCAGGGTGCCGGAACAGAGACTTTCTGTCCCCCGAATCTCCTTTTCGGTGGCGGCGGCGCTATGGAACTTTTCGTGGCTGGAGGCTTGACGATTTAGGGTTTATGCATCGGGAGGCTTATTATAGGCGAAGAGGCAAGGTCGGTGGAGTGCCAGGGGGCCCACACCACCTGGTGGCGCGGCCAGGGCTAGCCCGCGCAACCACATGGTGTGGCCAGGCCCTGGCCCTCCTCCGTCTCGTATTCTCGCTCCGTGAGTCTTCTAGTAAAATAGGAACATTGGCTTTTGTCCTGTCCAATTATGAGAATATTCATTTTCTCACTTCCTGGAACCAAAAACAGCAGAAAACAGGCAACTGGCACTGTGGCATCTTGTTAATAGGTTAGTCCAAGAAATCATATGTAAAGTACTCCAAAGTTGGAACAAAACATAAGAAAGTAGATAAAACCAAGCATGGAACATCAAAAATTATAGATACATTTGCAATGTATCAACATCCCCAAGCTTAGGTAAGTGATAAAAGAAAGAATTTTTTTTGAGGTGACATGCACCATCAAAGACTTGATCAAAGTCTTTTTGTAAAACATGGATAGCTGGGAACATAGTACTTCAATCATAACATGAAAGACAAAGTTCTAGCAATAAGACAAAGAAACTATGATGCAACATGAAAAGGCACAAACAAAAGATTCATGAATAACAATGCTTTGCAAGACATTTGTTTGTTTCACATAAAGAAAACATAGCATAATAGTATTCAGCTTGTCCCTCATAGACTAGCGAATATAAATGTATAGGACACCTTCAAAGTTCATAAGAGTGACTAGATACAATAGTTTAAAACAAGCAATAACATGTTATGCATCAATCAACGTAGTCTTGGTACAATGCACATAGAACTAAGAATGGCCACTATGCTCTCAAAGTAGGTGCATAAAGATAGAAGGTGGAGAAACAATATAATGGCGGAAGAAAGGCCTTCATAAAAGGAAGTAGGGATTCAAGTCTCATAAAGAGCTTCCAAAAATTATGGTACTTATAGCTTTCAGCTCGCATTGCCCCTATCATAATCATCTTGAAGTGATTAAGGTTAAAGTGAACAAACTATGGTGTACATGCTTGACGAAGTATAAGTTAGAAATCTCATGTCCCTTGTATACGAGGGCCGCTCCTCATGCTACTCAAGTTTAGTCACCGGTAAGTTCTTGTCATTGTAAGTACATGTGTATCATAGAGAACCACCAACGGGTACCCCTTGCCCGATGATACGGAAGAATCCCCATATCAAAATGACAAGGCAAGCAGACAACGAGCATCTCAGCAATCTTCTTATTGACCATGGGAGTATGGTGCTTTTTTCTCTCTTTCCTATTTTCATGATATCTTTTTTTCCTTTTTCTCTTTTTTCTCAATATAGGATTCTTTTTTTATAAGAAGAATGCTTCATAGACAGCTCATTATGGTTACACTGCAGGTTTCCACCATGTCAGCATGGATTAGACCAGCCGCCCAGGCGTTTCTCTAACACATATACATAACTCCATGGACTTACAAGCTCCCCTTTCATTTCACACCGACGACATCCATATACAAAAGAGCATGATATCAACTAGGTACAAGTACCAAGTGCAATGTTGAAAGCGTTCCCCATGACAACATGGTTCTGCTAATTCCCAACAAATAAGTGAAAGCATATACAACATAGATGACACAATGGTTCAAGTTTATTAAGGGCAAGAAAAGTAAAGTGTGCCATCAAGTTCGTGAGAGCTTTAATCACTAGTTTTCTCATAACAAGTTTAATTTGGAAGGTAAACAAAAGCATGAATATACTTGGAATAGCATAAGCTAGTAGGTAGGTATGGTTGACTCTTTGGAATAACTTGGTTTAGGGAGTTGGATGCATGAGTAGTACTCATACTTTGTCGTGGAGGCTAGCAAAAGACTGGGAGCGACAAACTAAGAGAGAAATAATGGCCATAATCATGTAGAGCGACAAAACATCATTGATCAAAGCATAAAGTGATACTACAAGTTGAAAACTAAAGGATCATAAAGGCTATGGTGACTTGAGATAGTCATAACATGGTGTGAGCATGTGCCAAGTCAACCCAAATAAAGCATCAAAGGAGAATACCACTATACTATGCTTTAATATGCTAAAACAACGCATGATTCAGCCAAGGCACATTAAGCAATCTCAATCGTTTATAACAAGTCATGCTACATCAAAGAATACTAATCATAAATCCAAAACAATATCAAGCTTGGCATTACAAAGCATAGGCCACAGTCAAAACCAAGCTCTCTTTACCACTTAAGCATGAACTTTCCTACTCTTTTCCAATCCAAACCAAACTATTTGAAACAACTCACAAAGATGGTAATAAATAAGAGAACACTGTCCGACACCTACCGAATTATGCTGTCCGGCATTGCCGTTTATAGCATTCCCTTGACCGGCATTGCCTTGGTCGTGGTTACCTCGGCCAGCTTCACCTCGGCTCACACTCCTTCGATCCTCATTTCTTTGTACTTCTTTTACTTTCCCTGCCCTTGCCGGGTCATATGGGACTATCTTCTTATTCCTCCTTACCAAAGTTATAACCTCCTCTCTCCTACGACCGCCATGAGGAGACGATGCGGCTCTGATGTCTACGCACTTCTATTCTTGTAGACAGTTGTTGGGCCTCCAAGTGCAGAGGTTTGTAGAACAGCAGCAAGTTTTCCCTTAAGTGGATCACCCAAGGTTTATCGAACTCAGGGAGGAAGTGGTCAAAGGTATCCCCTCTCAAGCAACCCTGCAATCAAGATACAAGAAGTCTCTTGTGTACCCAACACACCCAATACACTTGTCGGGTGTATAGGTGCACTAGCTCGGCGAAGAGATAGTGAAATATAAGTGGTATAGATAAAAGACAACGGTGCTAGAAAATAACTTGATGGTGTGGATGAGACTAAAAGCAAACTGAACCAAAGATCAAAGCAAGCAAAGATGTAACAGATCTAATAGGAAATGGTGTATCAATGCTTAGAAACAAGGCCTAGGGATCATACTTTCACTAGTGAACGCTCTCATATAAATATATTCTCTTTATGATACTACTCTTAACTACTCTCTGGTTGGACACTCTAATCAACGGTAGGTCTATAACAGCACACCTCAAAGTAAGCCTTACCCATCTAGAAAACCCCACACAGTCACCTTGAGTACTAGATGAGTCCAACAAACACCACAATTTCATAAAGATATCCAACTCCAAATATAACTCATAACAAGTATTTGTAATCTCTAGCCGAAGTGCCACCATGGTGAGCACGCTGTCACTTTCACACACATGGGGAGAGCAGAGATCTATTATAGCACTTGAGTAGCAAGGTAGATCTATAGATTACAAACTCATGATCACAATATGAGCATGCATAGAGAGAGAGATGAACACATAGCTACCGGTAGAACCCTTAGCCTCGAGAGAGAACTACTCCCTCCTCATCATGGGAATCAGCAATGGTGATGGAGATGGTGGTGGACATCGATGGAGATGGCTCCGGGGGCACTTCCCCGTCCCGGCAGGGTGCCAGAACAGAGACTTTCTGTCCCCCAAATCTTCTTTTCGGTGGCGGCAGCGCTGTGGAACTTTTCGTGGCTGGAGGCTTGACGATTTAGGGTTTATGCATCGGGAGGCTTCTTATTGGCGAAGAGGCAAGGTCAGTGGAGTGCCAGGGGGCCCACACCACCTGGTGGCGCGGACAGGGCTAGCCCGCGCCACCACATGGTGTGGCCAGGCCCTGGCTCTCCTCCGTCTCGTATTCTGGCTCCGTGAACCTTCCGGTAAAATAGAAACTTTGGCTTTTGTCCCGTCCAATTCTGAGAATATTCATTTTCTGACTTTCTGGAACCAAAAACAGCAGCAGGCAACTGGCACTGTGGCATCTTGTGAATAGGTTAGTCCAAGAAATCATATGAAAAGTACTCCAAAGTTGGAACAAAACATAAGAAAGTAGATAAAACCAAGCATGGAACATCAAAAATTATAGATACGTTTGCAATGTATCAGGCTCTGACGGATTTCTGCGGGTTACCCACCGTCGAATGAACGATCTTGGAGGCCCCAGCTCTCTCCGGGTTTGCCCTGAGCAGCTCCTCATTTTGCCTGTTCGCGATCCGAACCAACTCATTGACTGTATCCTGCTGTCTTTGACGGGCTTCACCCGTCAGACCTTCTAACTCGGATGCAGATGCATCTGCTGCTCTGAGGTTCTTTGCCGGGGTACTATACTTCAGTAGCCCCACGGACAAACAGTTCTCTGATTCCTCAATCCTAGTATCATCCTCTCTGTTCATCTCATTTATGAGATTTCTCCCCTTCACTTTTACAACATCTACCTTATTTGCCTTTGGGTACTCACGTAGTGTCATGTTCAACGACTGCTGAGCCACGGCTATCTTTTCCACACCCTCTAGTATTTTTTGCCTAGTTTCTTCTAGCTCAGCCTATCCCTTAGCCGGATCTACCACTGCTGCTACTGGGTTTGCCAAGCTATCCATCGCCTGCTGCAGCACATTCTCTGGCCTCTCTAGTGGAGGACCTCTACTTTTCCTTGGTGCCTTGGGCGTTACCTCCGGATCCTCGGTGCCTTGCTTGCGCCTACTCCTGGCGCAGTCATCATCACCTCGGCACGGTCCGGGGAGTGAGTGATACGCGCCCCATGAACCACGCTAAGGGGCGGCTCGCCTCCTTCGACGACGTGCCGCGGATGAACGCATGACACATCGACAGCAACGTAGACCATGTGCACGCCGAACTTGACAAAGAGGCCGTTGCACGGAAGATGACGCTTGCCGAAGCAGCCAGCGTTGTCGCTGACAAAGTCCAGCGCTCCAAAGCGCTGAACGAGCCCGGAGACGATGCGTTCGCCGGTGCCGATGAAGTTTCCCGTCCGGATCTTCACCCCTGCTAGCGCTGCTAGCCCCACGGTGGGCGCCAACTGTCGTGGTGGTGTCATGGCAGATGCCATGGATAGGCTAAAGGTGGGGACTAAATGCAATAGGGGAATCCAGGGAGGGATAGTGTGGTGATTCCACACACGGTAGCTTTCTATTTGATTCACCTTCTCAGATTACAAGTGATCCTTGAGCTATATTGGGGAGAGGAGGAAGGAGAACTCTCTTACTCTCACCACTAGCTAGCCCTCAGGAACACACTAGTAAAATCACAACACACTAGAGATCAACCAGCCCTTTCTACAGAGGCCCTAGCCCTCCTTATATAGGGGTGGCTAGGTCTCCACTTAGGGCATACGTGGAGGCATATTCTAGGGAATATGCCTCTTCCCAAAATAGTAAGCCGACCGGGTCACTTTAACCCCGCGTCATCCATGCAGAGGCTACGTGAGCCTCTGCGGCACCTGCGTCATCCGACATAGGCTTCGTGACCCTTGTCGGCCACGCCTCGGTGGTCCTGCCTCTGTCCGCTTCACTCATGCTCAGCGTACAGCGGTCACCTTTGACCAGCGAGATACCTTCCTTCTCTTACAAGCTTGATATAACCCGGATCCCACATAGTTGATCCGGCCACACCTGTTCCTGCATACAAGTTAGATACATCTTATCAACATACGTCTTAAGTCGGTTGAGACCAAGTTAGGTGGTCGTCCCCTGGTCCGGGTTACTCCGTGATCCGGCCTGCTTTGAGGTGACTCGGCCAGCACTTGCTTTGACCTTGCCGAACCTCGGCTAACTAGGCCTTTATACCCTGGCGTGACCCTACCCGGGGGTATCCCCCCAACAACCGCACTCGAATCCTACTGTTTACCTCTATTGTTACTGTCATCTATACTTTACTGCTGCTGCTACTTTGCTATTCCTACTACAAAACTATTGCTACTAATAAACTGTTGTGAGCAAGATTGTTTCTAGGTGCAGCTGAATTGACAACTCAGTTGTTAAGGATTATAAATATTCTTTGGCTCCACTTGTGTCGAATCAATAAATTGGGTTTCAGTTCCGTCGAAAATACTGCGATACACCCCCTATACTTGTGGGTCATCAAGACTATTTTCTAGCGCCATTGCCGGGGAGCATAGCTTTATTTATCAAGTTCACTTGGATTCTCTATTGTTCGCTGCTATCCATCCATCATGGGTAAGTCTCGTGATGGCAAGGTTCCTATTTTACCATCCACTAAAAGAAGAGGTACGGTTCTAAACACCTTTATTGCTCTTGATTCACCATCTGTTATGAGTAAGCTCGTTACACCACCACATACACATGCTACACACACTGCTACTACTGCTGAATCTGAAACTTCTGATGCTTATGATGCTGCTTCTACTGTGCTTGATAAGAGTGGTTCATTAGGTCCTTTCCTAGATGCTACGATTGCTAGAACTATAGCTAGAAATACTGAAACTCCTAATGAAGACACTACCACACCTGTTAGTTCTCCTGAGGCTAGTGAAAGTTATGATATTGAAGATGGTTATGTTGAGATGACCGATGAATTTATTAAAGAATGTAAAAACACCCATGATAGGAGCGCTGCTAAGAGTCTCCTTGAGAGGCGTACTATTAGACCCAAATTGTCTCATGTTGCTAAGTTTGCTGCTTCTCCCATAAACATTATAGATAAAGATTATGATTTCTCTCTCGATCTATCTTACATAGCTATTGTCGAGAAAGAACCTTTTTGTGGGACTAAGAATGAAAGTGCGGTAGCACATATGAATGAACTTTCTACCATGAGTGGTTTGTTTTCTGATGATATTAAGATGCGTACTTACTTTGTTGCTAAGATTTTCCCCTTTTCACTGCAAGGAGAATCTAAAACTTGGTTTAGTAATTTGCCTCCTAGATCTGTTGATAGCCCTGAGTGCTTGATTAGTACTTTCCTGTAGAAATATTTTCCTCCTAGTGCTAGATATGCTATTTTGCAGGAACTTTTTGATTTTAAACAGGGAGAAAAAGAGGTATTGCCTGAATCTTGGGCAAGGTTTTGTGCTTTGATTCATGCACAAGCTGGAAGTCCATTACCTAAGAATGAGCTCCTTGATATATTTTATAATGGACTAACCGAGGAATCTAGGACATACCTAGACAGTTGTGCTGATTGCGTTTTCAGGAATAGGACTCCTAAGGAAGCTGAGGAGTTAATGGCTAAAATAAGTAAAAAATTATGAAGATTGGACTCCTCCTAAACAAGCTATACCTAAAGTAATTGTACCTGAACCTACTATTCCGGTGCCTATTCCAACAACAAAGAAGCGGGGAGTTATTGAATTAAATGATGAAGTGATGAAGGAAGCTAAGAAATGTCTTAAGGAGAAGGGAATTAAAGCTGCAGATGTCAAGAATTTACCTCCTATAGAAGAATTATGTAAGCCTATTCTGTACTCACCCACTATTGAGGTACACTCTCTACAACACTTTGATGAAGGTGATATCCCTTGCTCTAAACCTCCTGATCAATGCTTAGAAGAATTCGATATCTTTATTGTTAAGCAAGATAATTTTAATAAAAGGGTGCAAAATCATCTAATGGAAAACACTAGAGCTATTGTTGAGTTGAAAGATATTGTGGAAAGAACCTCTAATGATGTTAAAATGATTGTTAAACACTTTCAAATGGTTCAAACTCAAATAGATCAACTCGTTAAAGTGCAAAACGACTTGCTAGTTAATGCTGCTAAAGAAAAACATGCTTATGAAATTAGAACTAGAAGTGGAGCTGCTACCCATGATCCTCTATATCCTGAGGGGCATCCCAAAAGAATTGAGCTGGATTCTCAACAAGCTGAAAATAGTGGTTCTACTCGTAAGAAAAGGAAAAAGAAACATAAAACTGTTGTAGAACCCTCTGAACCTGCTATAGATCCTAATAGTATATCTATCTCTTATGCTGAAACTGAAAGTGGTAATGAGGAAAACGAAGTTCCTAATGAAGAAAAAGTTGAAGAAGATCCTGAAAACCACACTAAGAATACTAAATACACTAAAGAAGATTTTGTTCCTAAGAAACATGGTAGTGAAAGAGAGCCTTGGGTCCAAAAACCTATGCCTTTCCCTGATAAGAAACACAAGTCAAAGGAAGATGAACACTATAATAAGTTTTGCGAGTGGATGAAACCTTTATTCTTGCAAACTCCTTTGACTGATGCTATTAAATTTCCTCCTTACTCAAAGTATATGAAGGATATTGTCTCAAATAAAAGGAAGATCCCTAATGAAGAAATTTCTAGTTTGCTTGCTAGTTATTCCTTTAAAGGTAAGGTTCCTAAGAAACTTGGAGACCATGGGATTCCAACTATCCCTTGCTATATTAAGAACAGTTATGTTAGAACTGCTTTGTGTGATTTAGGAGCTGGAGTTAGTGTTATGCCTTTCTCTCTCTCTATAAAAGGATTCAACTAGAAAAATTAATACCAACTAATATATCTTTGCAAATGGCTGATAAATCTACCACTATTCCTGTGGTATATGTGAGGATGTACCTGTTCAAGTGGTTCATAATTGCTTGATATTAACGGATTTTGTTGTGCTTGAATTGCCTGAAGATGATAATATGTCTATTATTCTTGGGAGACCTTTTCTTAATACTGCAGGAGCTGTTATTAATTGTAATCAAGGAAATGTGACTTTCAATGTGAATGACAAGGAACATACTGTCTATGTCCCCAAGAAGGTTGAAAGAGCTTATGGTTTGAATTCTATTGAACATGTTGAGGGCATTCAAGTTGGAGAAATATATTGTCCCATACCAAGAGAAAATTTTGAAACTATTATGATTGGGACCATTGCTATCAAGGTTGAGGTAACATGATCATTCCTGGAATACAAAGTTTTGTGTCATATGAAATTGTTTTGGTAACGAGACCTGATCAACCTTGTTAACAAAAGGATTTCATTGAACAAAACTATGTTTTCACTATGATTATCTCTGTTTACTTCTACTCTATCAATTTTAGTTTTTGCTTTTGTTTAGTTTTCTTTGTTGTTAGTTGCTTGCATGTTAGAGTGTCTTAGAACTTATGTAGTTCTAGTTTTGTTTTTTCCTTGCATCATATTCCAAAAAAAATATGTCTGTCAGAAAATCATTCTTCCATTCCTGAAAATTTCCCAAAATAAAGTGTCTCGAAAAATTCCAGAAAATTCATATTAAATTTTTACGTGAAAAAAGGGGCAGAGCAGCTCCTGGGAGGTACTAGGGGGACCCACCAGGCAGGCACACCACCTGTTGGCCCGGCCTGCCCTGGGTGGTGCCATGCCCTGGTGTGGGCCACCCCTGGCCCCCCACTAACTCTCTCACCTGCCACTTTCTTCTCTCTCCCGAGTAAGCACCAGTTCATTGCTCAAAATCGCGTTCTTGTTGTGCTTGCTCTCGATGTTTCTGATCTCCTTGCTGAGCCCATCTTTCTTGCTGAAATTTGGAGCATTTATTCCCTGGTATGTGACTCCTCTCCTTGTCCAAGTAGATTTGTGTTTAGTGGATTATATATTGAGTATCTTTCTGCTGTAGGTGACTGATTATGAGAGCTTGTAAGCTTTTTTGATGCTTAGAGATATAGTTTTGATGCATGTTTAGGCCTCTTACAAGTCCCTATGTGTAGAATCCTTCATTATATTTACTTTGCAATCACTTGTTTAATAGGTGTTTAAATTTCAGAATACCAAGCATGAACAACCATACCTTTGGAGAGATATTTGAGAGTGATGCACCTAGGAGGTCGAGGCCCTCAAGATCAGCCTCTCAGTTTAGGCCATCATACAATGAACATCTCATTACAACTCGTATTGGTAATGAAAGGGATGATGGGGATGCTCACCCATCCACTTTTCCTTGTTTTACTTTCTTACAAGCTATAGGTATTCTTGATGATTTCTTGCTACTGATTGAGAGGGTTGGTTTGACCTCATATATGCAAGATGAGAGTGAGCAATACGCTATGCTCACCAAAACTTTTGTTGAGAGCTTCACATTTACTAACACATCCTATCAGTCGACTGTCTTTTTCAAAATTTATAATCTGCCCTTCGTCATGCCTTTGGAGAGATTTTGCAGTATTGTATGTGTAAGCATGACAGGGACCGTGAAGGAAATTCAAGGGCGACCCGCTGATTTGCTAGAGCTTTACCGAGGGGTGACCAATGATGATGACCGTGTGGCGCAACATGGAAAGATAAGAAATATCCAACTCCTGCTCTTAGATACTTTGCATATTATCTTGCTACTAGCGTACTGGGTAAGGAGAACACAAGTAATATCTCCAACTATCATTTAGCATTCCTTGCTGCTGCGCTTAACAATGATACTCGGTACAACCTGGGCTCGCTTATTGCTCGCCGCCTAGCTTCTAGGGGGCCTATCTATGGGGGCATCATTGCCTCGCGTATAGTCAATGCATTGGGACTTTTAGTAGATCCCAAAGATACTGTACTGGCACCACAGAGATTTGACCTTGTTTCTATGAAAACTCATCACTTTGTCACTGCTACTTCTGATTTGAATAGTCTAGTATATAGGATGCTTTTCACTGACGGGGATGAAAGGGAGATCCTTTTGCCACAACCTTCTTTGTTTAGTGTTCACATGATACCGTCGTCGCGCTCCAAGGAGGAGGTGCATGAGAAGCTTCGCTTGCTGGGTTTCCACGAGCAGCACCAGGAGGATGTGCTCTCCTATGATTACTCTGCACATTATAGAGGGACGTACTCGAGCTCGCACCAGGACGAGGGGACCTCTTCGTCGTACCACGGTGACACTTCATCCTAGACATCTTGGGATTGATACCCACTTAGGCCAAAAGCCTTAGCTTGGGAGGAGGTACGCCGACACCGCACTCATCTCCATATCATATTGCGTCGGTACTTTGTATATTCATGTTTCGTTCTCTTTTTAGTTTTTTCTTTTTCTTTTCTTTTGCTTTCTAAAACACAAAAAGACCAAAAATATTTCTGTTGTTTCTCTTTGGTTTGCTTCTTCTTCTTTTTTACTTGGTTTGTTTTTCCTTTTTTCTTTGTTTGAACTATTCGAAAAACCCAAAAAGATTTTGCTTTGCTTGTTTTTCCTTTTTGGTTCTTGTTTTAAAAGTCGAAAACAACAAAAATATTTGTCGTTCTTCTTTGGCTTTGTGAGTTTGTTGCAGGGATCAACAGTCCTGAGTGGGATTCGGTTTTATATTATTATTATTCAAGCCACACAGGTGAAGAGCAATAATGAGGATTAATGACAACTTGAGGCATGGTAAGAGGCTGGTAACGAACTCTATTTGTTTTCATTTTTGTACATATACTCATCACTGTGAGCATGCTTAGTCTGTTCGTGTAAGGTGTATGTTATCTTTGGATGCTTAGTAGTTCTTGCTTTCTTATGATTAGCTCCATATCGCTAATAGTTTGTGGCATGTCTTATGAATGTTTGCTTCCATTATTCTATTCATAACTTGGTATGACACCGTGGTATCCTCCTCGGAATTTTTCATTTGAATTGACTTGGCACATGCTCATGCATGCACATAACTGTAATAATCAGTTAAGCTTCGATGAATTTTTTTGCCTTGAGGATCTTGAATCACTTTCATGCCATGATTAGTCCTGTTTTGTTGCAAGCATGATTATGACAGCTATTGCTCTCTCATTTGTCGCTCCCTTACTATTGCTAGCCTTCACTTTCACTGAGTACTTTACTCATGTTTCCAACTCCCTTAAACCAAATATTGCCAAAGTTTCCACCATACCTACCTATTAGCAACATTTGCTACTCCCGTGCATATTCATTATGCCTTGTTTTCTTCCGAATAAAATGTTTGCTTGTTATGAGAAAGTTAGTTAGTAAAGCTCTCACGAACTTGATGGCACACTTTATTTTCTGCACTTAATAAACCTGAACCATTGTGACTATCCATGAAAGTTATATGCTTGCAAATTATAGGCTGGGGAGTAGGAGAACCATGCTGTCACGGGGAACGCTTTCAACACTTGCAAATATATACCCAGTTGATACCATGCTCTTTTGTTTGCGGATGTCGTCGGTGTGAAATAAAAGGGGAGATTGTAAGTCCATAGAGTTATGTATGTGTGTTAGAGAAACGCCTGGGCCGCAGGTCTAATCCATGCTAACATGGTGGAAACCTGCAGCATAACCATAATGATATCTATGAAGCATTCTTCTTATAAAAAAATGGAGATAGCTATTGAGAAAAGAAAAGAAAAAAAGAGATTTATGAAAAGAGGAAAGAGAGAAAAAACACCATTTTCCCATGGTAAATAATAAGATTGCTGAGATACTCATTGTCTGCTTGCCTTGTCATTTTGATATGGGGATTCTTCCGTATCATCGGGCAAGGGGTACCCAGTTGGCGGTTCTCTATGATACACACATATTTACGATGACAAGAACTTACTGGTAACTAAAGTTGAGTAGCATGAGGAGCGGACCTCGTACTCAAGGGACATGGGATTTTCAGTTTATAGTCTGTCAAGCATATAACTCAGATTGGACCTCACTTTCACCTTAACCACATTAAAGATGCTTATGATAGGGGCAATCCCATATCAAAGCTAATGAGTACCATACTTTCAGCATTTGGAAGCCTTTCAAATTATTCAAAATCTTTTCCTTTACTTGTTGAGTCTCCATATATTCTTTGAGCACCTTCTTGAGAGCATAGTTGTCATTCTTTGTGCTTGTCTCATTACTTGATTATTTGTGTTATGACTTTGATGCTTGTATCTTTGATATCTTTACCTCTAGTCATCACTTGAACTTCAGAGGTGCCTTGACATTCATAATCAAAGGAAAGCGAGATACCACTCTATCATACCTTGTTATGAGCATTGTAATGTTGCTTATGTTTATGCTTCATGCTACTTATTATTTTTGAGTTGGAATCTCTTCATAGCTTGCAATGCCTGTTAAGTAAACTTAGTTGCATACTCTTTATTATGAATTGTCTATGTAGTTGATCACATGCTGAGAATATATACATCATATGAAGCAAATGTGTTCGTGAAAGTTCTTTTAGCGCACTCAGTTTTCCACTGAATTGCTTGAGGACAAGCAATAAGCTAAGCTTGGGGGGAGTTGATACGTCCAAAACGTATCTACTTTCCCGAACACCTTTGCTATTGTTTCTCCTCTAAACTTGTGTGATTTGGATGCAACTAACGCGGACTGGCGCTATTTTCAGTAGAATTGCATTGGTGTCTACTTTTTGTGCAGAAAATCAACTATCAGGAAAAATCCCGGAAAATATGCCAAAAATCCTATCTCACCAGAAGAATCCCAGAGCCAGAATACGAGACGAAGGGGGTCTGGGCCTAGGCCACACCACCTGGCCGCGCCAGGGGGTGGTCTGGCCGCCCCAGACTGCCCCTCGGTCTCCCTCTTCCCCTATAAGTTGCCTTCTGACCTAAAGACTCAGGGGGGTTCGATGTTTTTCTAGAAGGAGTTCCGCTCCTCCGCCACCACCAGATTCCATGAAACAACACCAAAAACTCCGTTCTGGCACCCTGCCAGCACGGGGAATTGGAGAAGATCATCGCCATCATCATCACCATCGCTTCTCCATCGACCATCCATGTTTCCCCCATCTACGAGTGAGTAATCCCCCGCTGTAGGCTATGGGGATGGTAGGGATTAGATGAGATCGTTCATGTAATGGCATCAGATTGTTAGGGCATGGTGCCTAGTATGTTTTATTAGTGCTTTATGAGTTTGTTGCGACTTGTTATGCTTAATGCTTGTAACTAGGGCCCGAGTGCCATGATCTCAGATCTGAACATGTTATTGATTCATTATTATATTATTGTTTATCTGAACGTTGTTGTCCGGAACCGATGGCCCGGAAGGGACAGAAATCGGGATAACCGGAGGGAATGGCTTTGATGTGAGGATCACATGTGTTCACGGAGTGTTAATGCTTTGCTCCGGTGCTCTATTAAAAGGAGCACCTTAATTGCCAGCAGTTCCCTTGAGACCCCGCTGCAAACGGGCTGGCAGGACAAAAGATGTTGTGCAAGTTCTCATTGCGAGCACGTACAACTATATATGGAACACATGCCTAGGATTATCTAGTACTTGGATGCTTTATCTTATTTATCTGCAATTGCCCTATGTTCTGATTTCTATGTGAATTGTCTTGTCCATGCAATGCCCATCCATCCATCCATCCCTATGCCTACCACACTTGAATCCTACTGTTTACTGCTATTGTTACTGCCGTCTTTACTTTACAGCTGCTGCTACTTTGCTATTCCTACTACAAAACTGTTGCTACTGATAAACTGCTGTGAGCAATTGTTTCCAGGTGCAGCTGAATTGACAACTCAGTTGTTAAGGGTTATAATATTCTTTGGCTCCCCTTGTGTCGAATCAATAAATTGGGTTTCACTTCCCTCGAAAATACTACGATACACCCCCTATACTTGTGGGTCATCAAGTGTCATTGCATTTGTTTTTTTGTAAACCACAATGATCCACATGACCACACACACTCATGTGTGTGTGGTGATGCAACCTCTGTCACACATGTCCTCCATTGCATGTGGTGGCTGCATTCTAGCATGTTCTAGGGCTTTCTAACAATGGTTGCCACATGGAGTGTCATTGCGTGTGTTGGTTTCCAAACCACAATGATCCACATGACCAAACACACCCAAGTGGGTGTGGTGATGCAACTTTTGTCACACTGGTGCTCCATTGCATTCCAATGTTGCATTCCAACATGTTCCAGGGCTTTCTGACCATGGTTTGACACAATGGAGTGTCATTGCATGTGTTCTTTTCCAAACCACAACGATCCACATGACCACACACACTCGAGTGGGTGTGGTGATGCAACCTCTATCACACTAGTGCTCCATTGCATTTGGTAGTTGTATTCCAACATCTTCTAGGGTTTCTGACCATGGTTTGATACAATGGAGTGTTATTGCATGTGTTCTTTTCCAAACCACAATGATCCACATGACCACGCACAGTCAAGTGGGCGAGGTGATGCAACCTCTATCACACTAGTGCTCCATTGCATGTGGCAGTCGCATTCTAACATCTCATTGGGATTTCTGACCACGGTTTGACACAATGGAGTGTCATTTCATGTGTTATTTTCCAAACCACAATGATCCACATGACTACACATACTCAAGTGGTGTGGTGATGCAACCTCTGTCACACTAGTGCTCCATTGCATGTGGTAGTTGCATTCTAACATCTTTTAGGGCTTTCTGACCTTGGTTTGATACAATGCAGTCTCATTGCATGTGTTGTTTTCCAAACCACACTGATGGACATGACCATACACACTTAAGTGGGTGTGGTGATGCAACCTCTGTCACGCAGGTGCTCCATTGCACGTGGCAGTTGCATTCCAGCATGTTCTAGGGCTTTTTGACAATTGTTTGACACATGGAGTGTCATTGTATGTGTTTGTTTCCAAACCACAATGATCCACATGACCACACACACTCAAGTGAGTCTGGTGATGCAACCTCTGTCACAGTGGTGCTCCATTGCATGTGGCAGTTGCATTCTATCATGTCCTAGGGCTTTCTGGCCATGGTTTGACAGATGGAGTGTCATTGTATGTGTTCTTTTCAAAACCGCAATGATCCACATGACCACACACACTCAAGTGGATGTGGTGATGCAACCCCTATCACACTAGTGCTCAATTACATGCCAAATTTTCATTCGAACATCTTCTAGGGCTTTCTGACCATGGTTTGACAAAATGGATTGTCATTGCATGTGTTCTTTTCCGAACATCAATGATCCCTATGACCACACACACAAGTGGGTGTGGTGATGCAACCTATGTCACATTGGTGCTCCATTGGATGTGGTAGTTGCATTCCAACATCTTCTAGGGCTTTATGACCATGGTTTCACACAGTGGAGTGTCATTGCATGTGTTCTTATCCAAACCACATTGATCCACATGACCACACACACTCAAGTGGGAACAAAAACCTTTTCTTGTTGAATGATGTAGTTTTTGCTTGATTGCTTGTCAGTGCTTATGCTTCTAAATGTGCAACAGATGATATAATTCTTACTTTACCCTTAGTTGACAAAAGCGATTTAACAAAATTGTCTTTGCTCTTTCTACATAATCTCAAACGTTCCGGCATTTCAAAACCAAAGCCAAGATGCTTATGTAACCAAAACTATTTTAGTAACATCTATTGACAAAACTATGGAGAGCTACAATCTCCTTATGTTTTCAAGACATAACCTTCAACTACTCTTACCTCTAGGTTTTCCAAAACCTTTTATAAAGGTTTTGAATTGTACTCTTCATAGAGATACCAAGGTCCCTAACTTTATTCAAAAGCCAACCTTTCACAATGCCCATACTTACCTCAAGCTAAGCTTGGTGGTAACCCTAGTAGCAGTTTATTTGCTTGTAAGATGAGTTGCCTTGATCTGTTAAGATGAATTGCCTTGATCTTCTGACTAACTAGTTTGCTTAGGAACTAAAGTGAGCTACCCTAGGAGGTCATCCTATAGGATAAAACTAAACTAAGATTACAAAACCCTAAGCAAGATTTCCCAAGCTGTATATGATCTCTAGTTACTAAGTAATCCTCTAAAACCATTAACCAGATCACCTATGATATTATCTCCTTCTAGAAGTATCCAAGTCAATGTAAACCAACCCCAAGCAGGGATCCTTTCTACTTAGTCTACACTTCCACATCATCCATTTGATTATGATTTGGAACCTTCCAACCCATCAAAAACATGAACTCTTATTCTAGTAAAAAAAACCCTTAAACTACCAAAAATGGCAAAGTCTGGAAAACTGCTAACAATGTCCCATTTTTGGGTCTCTATATTTTCCAACCCTAGTGCAGTTTTGGAAATGAACTTGAACCATCCTGTAAACCATCCTAAGGAATACCAAGGACCACTCTTGCCCTTGGCTAAATCACCTTTCAACCCAATTATTCTTGATGGTTTTGCAGGAAAGAAATTAATATTTCCTGCAAATCTTACCAACTAGCCTACTTGGTCAGAAGCTCACACCTTCATCCTACATTCTTTGGACCAACTATTTGCATGATTGTAATATAATAATGAAGTTCTATCAAATACTACTTCATTTGTTTAAATTGGATCCTTGTGCTTCCAAAACCCACAAGGTTTTGAAGGCTATTTAATAACCTTCTTAGGCACGCTTATTTATTCAAAGTTTGTAATCAATCCTTGGATATCTCAATCATGATCAACCTCAAACCTCTATACCATGGTGATATACATCACTCGGTCTATCCATCCATATAGCCCTTGAGCCAAGGTGAGATCTGAGCTCCAAGATCCAACAAGGTTTTGAAGGTATGAATATAATAATGCCTAAGATCCTTTATCCATTGTTTCCCTTCCAAATCAAGTTGGATTTCCAATAACCAAAGATACAAATGTTTGATACAACAAGTGAACATCATCTACCATGGATATAAAAATTTATAAAATATTATTCATAATTCCTTTGACCCAAGAAGAATTAAATTATTTTCTTTTACTAAAACCTAAAAACTCCCCCTATAAAGGAAAGTATGTTTTTCGCCAAAACACATCTCCAACCTTAAGTACATATGATGCCTATATATCATCCCTATCCTCCCAACTCAAAAATGAATATTTTTGACGAGCTTCATTATTTCTTTTGGCCCATTTTCTTAAATGGCTGAATTGGAATAATAAATTTCTAGAATACTTTTCTTCCTGAATAAATATTGGAAAATTCTACAAAGTGTGAATCCATATTTGGAACTATCTAAAACCATAAACCTACATTGTACAATTTTAAAATCTTAAATGAATCCAATAAAAAATAATTAGCACTAATTGAAAATTCGATATACAAAGGATCTAAATTATTCAAATTAATCTCAAATAATTTCTCAAGGTGTATTTTGATCCCACCCACCTGCCAGGATCACTACACCCCCTTTCCAAGATTAAATTCCTAAAATTACCTCATGCGCATTAAATATAGCAGAATTTGGTAATTGACAAAACTAGGATTTAAACCCATATGCAACACCCATAAATCATTATCCTTGATAACTCTAGCACCCCCCTCTGTTCTGGTCGAGGTACACTATAGCTGCACTATAGCTTCACCCTCTCTTTGTCCTCTTGCACTTGGATGAAGGGGAGACAAGTGGGGTATCTTGTCTAGCTTCTTTAAAATTATTGTTGCTGCTTCACCCTTGCCTCACTGCCCTTTTGCAGAACCCTTGACCAGACCACGACACCTCCGCCGCCTAGTGCAACCAATGTCTGGCCCTCACCTCTCCTCTCTCTCCCTCATGGAAATAGTTCTTCACAGACCACTCTCCCTTGGGTTATAAGACCACAACACACACCGACCCTCCCTCACTATCTCATTTGCTTCCTCCCACTCCAACTCACCTCCCGTGCACCCCACTCCTCCTCCCATGCCCTGTTTGGCCGAGGAAAGAAGAAAATGGCCTTTCGGCCATTGCTCAAGTTCTGAGCATGGTGCTCCGTTCCCAGCTCCCTCCTCTTTGCATGCTACCTTTCTAAGCTCCCCTTGCCCCTCTGAGTCTTACACTACCTTTGTTATCAACATGCAGGAACCCCGGGTGCAACTCCGACAAACTCCCGACACCATCTTCGGGCGCCACCGCGCGGATCGCCTCCCTAAGTGGAACCTGACCTTTTTTTTCCCATGGATCTGCTCGCGGAGCTGCACTGCATTGCCTCCGGCCCTCCCTGACCATCGGCGAGCCCTCTGGTAAGCCCTCACCATCTCCTTGCTCCTCCCTAGGGTTCCGTTGCCATCGTCCTGTTTCGTTGGAGATGATGAACCACGTCCGTCCAGATCCACTTGATCGAACGGCTGAAGCTCCTCCATACAGCTTCGTCGCCATGGTCTCTGGCAGCTGGGGCCGCAGCGGGGATTTGAATCCCTTCCTGCGTGCGTCTCTGCCAAGGAAGGCTGACCCCGGCCTTGGCACAGCCCAGCACTGTGCGGAGCCCGTCCGAGCAACCCCAATCCCCATTTACCTTTAATCATTTCATTAAAGGATTGATTTCTGGATGTTTGTTTAAATATTTTAAAAATGGAAAACCACTAGTTTTTCCTAGATGTAAACTTTAGCAAGATCTAGACTATTTTATGACACATATAGAACAAGGTTTGCCCCAAAGAAGTATCCAGGTTTTCCTTAAGATTTAAAATACATTAGTGTATCCATTTCAATAAATAAATATCTCTAGAAAATTGGTGAACCCAATTGGAGTGAATCCACCTCCCTCTGGTAGGTGTTGTAGTTTCCCATCTCTTGACATTGGCCTCATGCCAAGTGGAGCCATAGATCTACTACAGTAAAAAATAACAAAAGCAAGCCATCTCATGCTTTAGGAAATTCTCCAAGTCAAAGCAAAGGTCGGAATGACCTAATTCCAACCCATAGTGATGTGGTACTTTGGTACCTCTCAAACCCAGGAGATCACTATTTATTGATCCTCTTTTCATTTTTAATGAACTAAATATTTCTGTATGTGGTATATTCACTAGATAAATCATTTCAGAAGCTTAACTAGTACAAAAACAGAGATTCCAATTTGTACAAGAAGGTAATTGCAATACCTATCCATTGACCTTTACCTCATATCAATTGGACCTGTATAAAAAATCTGGTCAAAAAAGATAAATTAACTACATACCTAACTTTGGGATTTTTCCAAGGGCATTCTGGTAATTATTTTGAGTTGATTCCAACTCTCGAAAATAAAAAATTCAAATATACACAACACCCTTTGAGGAAAAATTGATTTTAGCTCCAAATCTTTTCTGGTGAATTTTTCACCTAAACTAGGGATTTTTCCACTAAAATAATCATATCTGAATAAATAAAAGTGATAAAATCATGAAACCACTTTTTTGGCCTTGTTATTTCAATACCTATCTATAGATATCATTTTTGTACATTGATATCATATAGACCCAAGCCTTAGTTTAAAACCTCCTTCATTAGGTGTTATTTGACAAATAAATCACAAAGCAAATCCACAAAAGCAATGAAAGTATATCCAAATGCAATGATCTCAAACTATCAAAACTTACTAACTTTAGTATGATGTTGAATGTTTGTTTGTTGTACTTTAGTTGTGCTTGTATGCCTTCTGTTGATTGTGGCTCTATTTGCTTGCATGTATCCTTTTTGACGATGCTAGTTGCGATTATATCGAAGGCCCGAAGAAGATTGTTATTATTTTGGATATTATGGAATTCTAAGAAGTCCAGGGACATATATTGCCAGATTTTTGAAATCAGGCAATACACCTTCTTGCTCATACGCCTTGTCCTACTATTTTACTTATGCATGTTTTATGTACTATTTATGTAAACTACATTGTTTTATATTATGAAGATCTATATCGGGTAGTGGCTTGGCTCCTCCAAACCATTACACATGTGTACTTCTAAGTATAACCCCCTTGATGACACCTATTTGTCCCTAGAAATGTAGATGGTGTATAACACACTAACGCTTTGGAGACCTTGTTTTAGCCGAAGGAAGCTATAGGATGGGAAGACATCGAAAAAGTTTTACAAACATTTTTATGATAAAACCATGGTGAGGTTTGACCTACCAAGAGAAGTTTGAGAAATAAAAAGTTTTTTTACAAAAGATGTAGAAAGAAAGATGGAGGAAAAATGTTTACGAAAACGCACCTGTTTCTTTGTAGCTTTAGCTATAACAACTTAACTGGTGCAACCACACTACTCTAGAATGGGACAGGGCTGGACTTGAAGTTTGCTATTTTGATGTGGGAATTCTCTTAACTTCTTATAAGGGATCATCTCCCTCTAATTCCGATGTTCCTTTACAAAAAGTGTCAACTGTTAGACAGTCACCTGGAGGAATTGAAAACTACCCTCGGGAACAGCCAAGCGATACAATGAGCCTCTCATTGAAATTGCCCACTCTAGAGGAGTCGGAATGCGCTCCGGTTGGTCTTTGGCCCAAACGTCCCAGTGTTGAGAGGAACAACTCATAGAGTATGGCATCTGGAGAGTCATGATCGGTTACTCGACCCACGTTCGGTGTAGATCATGGCAGGGTACCCGAATGGTGTGGGTAAATTATACAACCTCTGTAGAGTGTAAATCTATTAAAATAGCCCTGTGCGGGGTTATGGACGGGTTGGACAAACTACTGTAGAGCGGTGCTGCTTTTATTTTCAAAAAGGAATCTAGAAAATCAATGGCTTTGGAAATGTTTTGACCATGGGATGGTCGGAAAGGATACATGTTTTGACCATGGGATGGCCAGAAAGGAAGGAAAGGAATTTGGTCATGGGATGACCCGAAGGACGAAAAAAATGGGTGTCCCAATCCTAGTGATTTCTAGAACTTTTCAAAAAGGTTTTACAAAAGTTTTCAACAAAGATATGTAGATGCTATATCTACAAGAGAAACAAGTTGAGAAAAGAAGCTCTCTTGGAACCCTCCTACTACCACAACCAGATTGCATATCCTCTTGTTGTTATTATTCTCTTAAGGTGGTTTGCCAGTACATTCAAAGTACTCACTAGCATTCTCCCTAGCTATTAACTTAGTCAGATATCCATAAGAAGGTGAAGTTGACGACTATGTGAGCTAGGATGTTCTCCCAGTAAGTTTCTTGTAGGTTAAGGCATGGCTCGGGCTCTACGCTTTATGAAGTTCCGTTGATGATGATCGATGCAGCCATAATGGAAAATAAGGTATGACATGTATCCACTTAAGTAATCAATGTTTACTTTAATACTTGTCGGTTATGTGCCACGACTAACGGATCATGGGATCGTGCTGTATGCATAACACGGATTCTCGGAGGATTAATCTGGGGGCCGCACAGTTTGATACAATGGAGTGTCACTACATGTGCTATTTTCCAAACCACAATGATCGACATGACCACACACTGTCAAGTGGGTGTGGTGATGCAACCACTGTCACGCAGGTGGTCCATTGCATGTGGTAATTGCATTCTAGCATGTTCTAGGGCTTTCTAACCATAGTTTGACACATGGATTGTAATTGCAATGGTATTTATCCAAACCACAATGATCCACATGACCAAACACACTCAAGTGGATGTGGTGATGCAACATCTGTCACACCAGTGCTCCATTACATTCCAATGTTGCATTCCAAAATCTTCTATGGCTTTCTGACCATGGTTTGACATAATGGAGTGTCATTGGATGTGTGCTTTTCCAAACCACAATGATCCACATGACCAATCACACTCAAGTGGGTGTGGTGATGCAACCTCTATCACATTGGTGCTCCATTGCATGTGGCAGTTGCATTCCAACATCTTCCAAGGCTTTGTGACCATGGTTTGACACAATGGAGTGTCATTGCATGTATTATTATCAAAACCACAATGATCCACATGACCACACACACACTCAAGTGCGTCTGGTGATGCAACCTTTGTCACACAGGTCCTCCATTGCATGTGGTGGTTGCATTCCAACATGTTTTAGGGATTTCTAACCATGGTTTGACACATGGAGTGTCATTGCATGTGTTATTTTCCAATCCTCAATCATACACATATCCACACACACATACAATTAGGTTTGGTGATGCAACCTGTGTCACACAGGAGCTCCATTGCATGTGGCAGTTGCATTCCAACATCTTATAGGGCTTTCTGACCATGGTTTGACACATGGAGTGTCATTGTATGTGTTCTTTTCCAAACCATAATGATCCACATGACCACACACAATCAAGTGGGTGTGGTGATGCAACCTCTGTCACACATGTGCTCCATTGTATGTGGTGGTTGCATTCTAGCATGTTCTAGGGCTTTCTGACCATGGTCTAACACAATGGAGTGTCATTGCATGTGTTCTTTTCCAAACCACAATGATCCACATGACCACACACACTCAAGTGGGTGTGGTGATGCAACCTCTATCACGCAGTTGCTCCAATGCATGTGGCGGTTGCATTCCCGCATGTTCTAGGTATTTCCTACCATGGTTTGACACATGGAGTGTCATTGCATCTTTTCTTTTCCAAACCACAATGAGCCACATGACTACACATACTCAAGTGGCCATGGTGATGCAGCCTCTGTCAGACTGCTGCTCCGTTGCATGTGGCAGTTGCATTCTAGTATGTTCTAGGGCTTTCTGACCATGGTTTGACACATTTGGAGTGTCATTTCCATGTGTTCTTTTCCAAACCACAATGATCCTCATGACCACAAACACTCAGGTGCATGTGGTGATGCAACCTTTGTCACACTAGTGCTCTATTTCATGTGGAAGTTGCATTCCTACATGTTTTTGGGCTTTCTGCCTGACACATGTAGTGTCATTCCATGTGTTGTTTTCCAATAAAAAATGATCCACATGACCACACACACTCAAGTGGGTGTGGCGATGCATCCTCTCACACACAGGTGCTACATTGCATTCCAACATGTTCTAGAGATTTTCTGACCATGGTTTTACACAATGGAGTGTCATTGCATGTGTTCTTTTCCAAACTACAATGATCCACATGACCACACACACTCAAGTGGGTGTGGTGATGCAACCTCTGTCACGCAGGTGCTCCATTGCACGTGGAAATTGCATTCCAACATGTTTTAGGCCTTTCTAACCATGGTATGACACATGGATTGTCATTGTATGTCTTATTTTCCAAACCACAATGATCCACATGACAAGCACACTCAAGTGGGTGTGGTGATGCAACCTTTGTCACACAGGTGCTCCATTGCATTTGGCAATTGCATTCTAGCATGTTTTTGGGATTTCTAACCATGGTATGACACATGGAGTGTCATTGTATGTGTTCTTTTCCAAACCACAATGATCCAGATAACCACACACACTCAAGTGGATGTGGTGATGGAAACTCTATCACGCAGGTGCTCCATTGCATGTGGCAGTTGCATTCCATCACGTTCTAGGGATTTCGACCATAGTTTGACACATGGAGTGTCATTGCATGTGTTCTTTTCCAAACCACAATGATCCACATGACCACACACACTAAAGTGGGTGTGGTGATGCAACCTCTGTCACACTGGTGCTCCATTTCATGTGGTAGTTGCATTCCAGCAGGATCTAGGGCTTTTTGACCGTCGTTTTACACATGGACTGGCATTTCATGTGTTGTTTTCCAGGCCACAATGATCCACATGACCACACACACGCATGTGGGTGTGGTGATGCAACCTATGTCACATTGGTGCTCCATTGCATTCCAATGTTGCATTCCAACATGTTCTAGGGCTTTTTGACCATGGTTTGACACATGGAGTGTCATTGCATGTGTTTTTTTCAATATCACAATGATCTAGATGACCAAACACACTCAAGTGGGTGTGGTGATGCAACCTCTGTCACACTAGTGCTCCATTGCATTTCAATGTTGCATTCCTACATATTCTAGGGCTTTTTGACCATGTTTGACACATGGAGTGTCATTGCATTTGTTCTTTTCGAAACTACATTGATCCACATGACCACACACACTCAAGTGGGTGTGGTGATTAAACCTCTATCACACATGTGCTCCATTGCATGTGATGGTTGCATTCCAGCATGTTCTATGTCTTTCTGACCATGGTTTGACGAAACGGAGTGTCATTGCATGAGTTCTTTTCCAAACCACAATGATCCACATGACGACACACACTCAAGTGGGTGTGGTGATGCAACCTCTCTCACACTAGTGCTCCATTTCATGTGGCAGTTGCATTCAAGCATGTTCTAGGGCTTCCTAACCATGGTTTGACACATCGAGTGTCATAGTATATATTCTTTTCCAAACAACCATAGTCCAGATGTCCAAATACCCTCAAGTGGGTGTGGTGATGCAACCTCTGTGTCACAGGTGCTCCATTGCATGTGGCAGTTGCATTCCAGCATGTTCTAGGGCTTTCTGACCATGATTGACACATGGAGTGTTATTTTCCAAACCACAATGATCCACATGACCACACACACCCAAGTGGGTGTGGTGATGCAACTTTTGTCACACTGGTGTTCTATTGCATTCTAATGTTAGATTCCAACATGTTCTAGGGCTTTCTGACCATGGTTTGACATAATGGGGTGTCATTATATGTGTTCTTTTCCAAACCACAGTGATCCACATGACGACACACACTCAAGTGGGTGTGGTGATGCAACCTCTATCACACATTGCTCCATTGTATATGGTGATTACATTCCAGCATGTTTTAGGGCTTTCTGACCATGGTTTGACACAATGGGGTGTCATTGCATGAGTTCTTTTTCAAACCACAATGATCCACATGACCACACACACTCAAGTGGGTGTGGTGATGCAACCTCTGTCACACTAGTGCTCCATTTCATGTGGAAGTTGCATTCCAACATCTTCTATGGATTTCTGACCATGGTTTGATACAATGGATTGTCATTGCATGAGTTCTTTTCCAAACCACAATGATCCACATGACCACACACACTTAAGAGGGTGTGGTGATGTAACCTCTGTCACACACGTGCTCCAATGCATGTGGCGGTTGCATTCCCGCATGTTCTAGGGATTTCCACCCATGGTTTGATACATCGAGTGTCATTGCATCTATTGTTTTCCAAACTACAATGATCCACATGACCAGACACACTCAAGTGGCTATTTGTGATGCAGTCTCTATCACACTAGTGCTCCATTTCATGTGGCAATTGTATTCCAGCATGTTCTAGAGATATTGACCATGGTTTGACACATGGAGTATCATTGCATGTGTTATTTTCCAAACCACAATGATCCACATGACCACACACTCTTAAGTCGGTGTGGCGATGCAACCTCTATCACACATTGCTCCATTGCATGTGATGGTTGTATTCCAACATGTTCTAGGGCTTTCTGACCATGGTTTGACACATCGAGTGTCATTGTATATGTTATTTTCCAAACAACAGTGATCCAGATGACCACATCCACTCAAGTGGGTGTGGTGATGCACACTTTGTCATGCAGGTTCTCCATTGCATGTGGCAGTTGCATTCTAGCATGTTCTAGGTCTTTCTGACCATGGTTGACACATAGAGTGTCATTGCATGTGTTATTTTCCAAACCACAATGATCCACATGACCACACACACCCAAGTGGGTGCGGTGATGCAACTTCTATCACACTGGTGCTCCATTGCATCTCAATGTTGAATTCCAACATGTTCTAGGGCTTTCTGACCATGGTTTGACACAATGGAGTGTCATTGCATGTGTTCTTTTCCATACCACAATGTTCCACATGACCACGCACACTCAAGTGGGTGTGGTAATGCAACCTCTGTCACACTGGTGCTCCATTGCATGTGGTAGTTGCATTCCAACATCATCTATGGCTTTTTTGACCATGGTTTGATACAATGGAGTATCTTTGCATGTGTTCTTTTCCAAACCACAATGATCCAGAGGACCACACACAACCAAGTGGGTGTGGTGATATAACCTCTGTCACATAGGTGCTCCAATGCATGTGGAGGTTGTATTCTAGCATGTTCTAGGGATTTACGACCATGGTTTGACAAATGTTCTTTTCCAAACCACAATGATCCACATGAACACACATAATTTAGTGGGTCTGGTGATGCAACCTCTATCACACTGGTGCTCCATTGCATGTGGCAGTTGCATTCCAACATCTTCTAGGCCTTTCTGACCATGGTTTGATACAATGGAGTGTCATTGCATGGGTTCTTTTCCAAACAACAATGATCCACATAACCAAACACACTCAAGTGGGTGTGTGATGCAACCTCTATCATGCAGGTGCTCCATTGCATGTGGTAGTTGCATTCCAGCATGTTCTCGGGCTTTCTGACCATGGTTTGACACATGGAGTGTCATTGCATTTGTTGTTTCCAAACCACAATGATCCACATGACCACCCGCACTCAAGTGGGTGTAGTGATGTGCGGTGACCCAGCATACCACTTCATGATGTAGTACACTATAGTCATTGACAAAACACCGATGAAACACCGTTCACTAGTATTACATCCCTCAGAGTGGTACAACAGAAACACAGTAGGTCCAAGACATGACTATAGATTACAACTCGACTCTTTACAGAAGATCCAGAAAGCACTCTAGGTTAAAGAGGAGGACATAACTTCTTACAAAGAAGAACCCGAATAAGAACTCATAACTATCTAGTTACTAAGAATATCATCTAAACTAATTGTCTTGCAATTGCTGCTAGTGCAATGCTCTATAGATGTAGGTTTTATGGCTATATAATCTATTCCTATCTACTCAAGGACTTCATCTCCACTTCAGTTGATGTATATGTTTACTTCATTGACTTTATTGAAGAACTTCAGCTGTCGATGATGGTTTCTTGAGCATAAGTTGGTGTTGACGTCGTCTTCAATGGCTTAGAACCTGGGACGGGTTAAGAAGGTACGATTGAGTACAAGCATACTCAACAAGTTTACTAAAAAGGAGTGTTTGGTGCACTATCTCTACAACCATAGACCAAAGGTCGTAGGAAATGCAGGTTTTCGTAAACATTTCTTCAAAGGTTGCTTTTATTCTGAAAACTGTGTCCGACATCCTTCACAGGTTGACCAGAACTTTCATGGAGTTTATTTCCTGCCGCGTTCGTATCTCCTTCCCAGAATAGGTAGTAACATGTCAGAGTTCTTACACTCTGCAGAGGTCCGTTACTTTTCCCATGAGAGACCAAATCCTTGTTTCACAATTGGGCAGCTTATTCCCGTCCACAATTCCTTGATGTGGGGCCCAGTAGGATATCCAAGCCAATCACTGCCCCCTTTGCGACCCTGCATGTCCCCTTGGTGTACGCCATACCCACATCTTGAATTACGGCAATGGTTAGTACAGACCATTAGATGCCAGAACTATCGTGGGATGTTGAGGGTTCCCACCCATATGTTGTATATCCTCTACGAATTACCAATTAATGCATGCTACGAGGATAACAGCCATGACCTGGCCATCCGGATGCATGCGAGAGGAAGAAGATACAACTGACTTCTCCATCCCATTCCAAATCTCATGGTTAACGCGTAATATACGGCGCTAGAATCACTAGCGTCATTTGTTGATTAAGTCCTAGATATTATGTTCCTTTACCACTGGAACTGTATCAGTAGATTATTACCATCTGGTAAATAATCCATAATCATGTTATTATGAAATTAGTCTTTGTGAACTTTTTGAAATGCAGGTGATGAAAACATTTGAGTTACAAACATAGAAAATAATCAAAGGACATGAGCAAGTTGTGAACTTGCCTTTTGTGATTGCAAGATTATGCACTCACAGTCCTCAGGACAGTAGAAGATCCAAATTCTGTAAATAGCATCATTGGTCCGGTAAGGACTAATGTTTAAAGAAGCAAGATGCAACGATGCATAAGTAATGTAATGCAATTTGATAAATGTGAATCCCAGGACTAATCGTATTTTATCTAGGGTTTGGGAACTCGTAATGGTTTCTTTAGGATGTGTTTCACTTTTAGATCAGTTTCACACTTGTGCTTTTTATTAAGGCTTGTGAGAGTGTGTGAAATATATGTATATACAACAAGTAACATGCAATATTGAAGTACTCAAAAGAGGCATGGTATATAAAACATTTCTTAAGCAAGATGATTAAACAATTAAAGTTCTTATAGAAATGCTTAAGCATTTCTTTAATACTTCTCAGAAGAATAACTTTTGAGGAAAATATTACTTTACAAAGTAAAAAGTATTTAAACTTAAAGCTAACACTTTAGGGTTTTCTAATTAATTATAAGTATTAAAGTAGAAAACAATTACTATTTTTGAATAGCTATTCCACTAGCATGTGGAGACTTTTAACACTTCATGAAGGTGAAACAAAAGTATTATGCCTTTAATGGAAGCGGTGTTCTCTTTATTTTATAAGTGAATAGAATCACTTACTTATTATGGAATTAATACTTATTTTTATCAACATGGGAATGATATCATGTTAAATACTTAAAAACTTTTTTTAGCTTCTAAAGTGGATTCCCAAACTTGTAAAAGAATTAGTACTCAAATCTTGATGATTTTATAAATGATAAAATCTTTTTAAGAAAATTTAGATACATTTAATAGTAATTTTTAGGATATACATCTTTAAAATGATTAGTTCTACTTTTACTTCACTTGAATATCAATTGAACTTGTTATTACATTTGTAGACCCTAAACAAATAATGGTAAAGGTAATAGTAAAGATTTATTTATTTTTAATTAATTATAATAAAAGAAAAGAGATTAAATAAGATTTATTAGATCTTTACCCTTTATTTGACTTCAATTATGAAAGAGGATATTTTTAATGTGTAGAATTTATTTTTGTGATACTTTTGGTATATTATATGTATTTTTTTGATTTTTAAATAATAAGATATGATTTTTATAAGTTTTATTAATTCATAAATACTAAATAAATAATAAATGTTAGCTAAGTGATACAAAAATGTAGAAAACAAGTTTATAAGTCTATATTTTGTTTTCCTAAGACTTTTGATTTATTATACCTATTTTAGGGAATTTTTAAATAATAGAATATGTTTGTTTAAGATTTATCCTTAATAAGGTATTTACTAATTATTTTATTTCATTTGGAAGATAATTATAACAATAGGTTTATATTATAAATTTTATTTTTCTGAACATTTTGATATATAATACATATTTTTCTGAATTATAATATAAAAGATATTGAATTTATAAGCTTATTACATTTTCCGAAATAAAAAAAAATAAAATAACTAAATGTGTTTATAAGGCAATGCTGATGTCAGCATGTGGTGGAATGGTTTTTTCTCACCGAGGCTATTCTTAGCCCCAAACACTAACTGGTGGGGTCACCATCGAGTTACATGCCACATGGCCATGAACCAGTCAAGTCGCCGACGTGGCAATGGGAGACATCACCACGACGTCACCTTGATGTCTACGCACTTCTATTGTTGTAGACAGTTGTTGTGCCTCCAAGTGCAGAGGTTTGTGGAACAGCACCAAGTTTTCCCTTAAGTGGATCACCCAAGGTTTATCGAACTCAGGGAGGAAGTGGTCAAAGGTATTCCCTCTCGAGCAACCCTGCAATCAAGATACAAGATGTCTCATGTGTCCCCAACACACCCAATACACTTGTCAGGTGTATTGGTGCACTAGTTCGGCGAAGAGATAGTTGAATACAAGTGGTATAGATAATTATAAGTGGTAACAGTGCTACAAAAATAGCTTTGATGGCGTGGAAGAGACTAAAGGCAAACTAAAATAAAGATGAAAGCAAGCAAACATGTAACAGATCTAGTTGCAAACGGTGTTTCAATGCTTAGAAACAAGGCCTAGGGATCATACTTTCACTAGTGAACACTCTCATATAAATATCTTCTCTTTATGATACTACTCTTAACTACTCTCTGGTTGGACACTCTAATCCATGGTAGGGCTATAACAACACACCTCAAAGTAAGCCTTTCCCATCTAGGTAACCCCACACTATCAGCTTGAGCTCTAGATGGTTCCAACAAACACCACAATTTCATAGAAACATCCAACTCCAAATATAACTCATAACAAGTATTTGTAATCTCTAGCCTAAGTGCCACCATGGTGTGCATGCTGTCACTTTCACACACATGGGGAGAGCAGAGATCTATTAAATCACTTGAGTAGCAAGGTAGATCTATAGATTACAAAGTTCATGATCACAATATAATCATGCACAGAGAGAGAGATGAACACATAGCTACTGGTAGAACCCTTAGCCTCGAGGAAGAACCACTCCCTCATCATCATGGGAATCAGCAACGACGATGGAGATGGTGGTGGAGATCGATGGAGATGGCTCCGGGGGCACTTCCCCATCCCGGTAGGGTGCCGGAACAGAGATTTTCTGTCCCCCGAATCTCCCCTTCGGTGGCGGCGGCGCTGCGGTACTTTTCGTGGCTGGAGCCTGTTCGGTCTAGGGTTTTTGCATCGGGTGGCTTCTTATCGGAGAAGAGGCAAGGTCGGTGGAATTCCAGGGGGCCCACACCACCGGGTGGCGCGTCCAGGGCTAGCCCGCGCCACCGCATGGTGTGGCTACCCCCTGGCCCCTCTCCGTCTTGTCTTCTGGCTCCATGTCCCCCTCGGTGAAAAACTGACTTTGGCTTTTGTCCCGTCCAATTCCGAGAATATTCATTTTCTGACTTTCTGGGACCAAAAGCAGCATAAAATAGTTAACTAGCACTGTGGCATCTTGTTAATAGGTTAGTTCCAAAGAATGCATAAAATTACCTCGAAGTATGGAAAAATCAAAGCGAAGTAGATACTAAATAAGCATGGAACCTCAAAATTATAGATATGTTTGCAACGTATCAATATCCCCAAGCTTAACTCCTGCTCGTCCTCGAGTAGGTAAGTGATAAAAAGAAAGAATAATTTTTGAGGTGACATGCACCATCATAAACGTGATCAGAGTATTTGTAAAACATTGATAGGTGGGATCATAGTACTTCAACATAGCGTGAAAGATTAAGTTCTAACAATAAGACATAGCAACTATGTTGTAACATGAAAAGGCACAAACAAAAGATTCATGAATAACAATGCTTTGCAAGACGTTTGTTTGTTTCACATAAATAAAACATATCATAGTCTCATTCAGCTTGTCCCTCATAGAGTAGCAAACATAGATGCATAGGACACCTTCAAAGTTCATAAGAGTGAATAGATACAAATAGTTTAAGAACAAGGAATATCAAGGTTATGCATCAATCAACAAGTCTTGGGTCAATGCACATAGAACAAAGAATGGCCACTATTATCTCTCAATAGGTGCATAAAGATAGAAGGCAGAGACTCAACAAAAAATAAAAAGAAGGGCCTTCATAGAAGGAAGCAGAGATTCAAGTTTCATAAAGAGCTTCCAAAAATTATGGTACTTATCAGCTTTCAGCTCTCATTGCCCCTATCATAAGCATCTCGAAGTGATTAAGGTTAAAGTGAACAAACTATGGAGTATATGCTTGACAAAGTATAAGTTGGAAATCTCATTTCCCTCGAATACGAGGGCCGCTCCTGATGCTACTCAAGTTTAGTTACCGGTAAGTTCTTGTCATAGTAAGTACATGTGTATCATAGAGAACCGCCAATGGGGTACCCCTTCCCCGATGATACGGAAGAATCCTCATATCAAAATGACAAGGCAAGCAGACAACGAGCATCTAAGCAATCTTCTTATTTACCATGGTAAAATGGTGCTTTTTTCTCTCTTTCCTCGTTTCTCATATCTTTTTTTTTCTTTTTCTCTTTTTCTCAATATCTGACTCTTTTTTTTATAAGAAGAATGCTTCATAGACAGATCATTATGGTTACGCTGCAGGTTTCCACCATGACAGCATGGATTAGACCAGCGGCCCAGATGTTTATCTAACACACATACATAACCCCATGGACTTACAAGCTACCCTTTCATTTCACACGGACGACATCCATAGACAAAAGAGCATGATATCAACTAGGTACAAAGTACAAGTGCAACGTTGAAAGAGTTCCCCATGACAGCATGGTTCTGCTAATCCCCAACATATAAGTGCAAGCATATACAACATAGATGACACAACGGTTCAAGTTTATTAAGGGCAAGAAAAGTAAAGTGTGCCAGCAAGTTCATGAGAGCTTTAGTCACTAATTTTCACATAACAAGTTTAATTCAGAAGGTAAATAAAAACATGAATATACTTGGAATAGCATATGCTAATAGTTACGTATGGTGGACTCTTTAGAATAACTTGGTTTAATGGAGTTGGATGCATGAGTGGGACTCATACTTGGTTATGGTGGCTAGCAAAAGACTGGGAGCGACCAACTAAGAGAGCAATAATGGCCATAATCATGCAAAGCGACAAAACATCATTAATTAAAGCATAAAGTGATATTACAAGTCGAAAAATAAAGGATCATAAAGGCTATGGTGACTTGGGATAGTCTTAACATGGTGTGAGCATGCGCCAAGTCAACCCAAATAAAGTATCAAAGGAGAATACCACAATACTATGCTTTAATATGCTAAAACAACGCATGATTCATTCAAGGCACATTAAGCAATCTCAGTTGTTTATAACATGTCATGCTACAACAAAAATCACTAAGCATAAAGCCAAAACAATATCAAGCATGACATGACAAAGCATAGGCCACAGTAAAAAACAAGCTCCTTTTATACCACTTATAAGCATGAATTTCCTACTCTTTTCCAATCCAAACCAACTTATTTGAAAGAACTCAGAAAGATAATAATAAATAAAGATCAGTGAGCTTGTATCACAAATCCAAAAGTAAGAACTAAAAAGTTCTAAGCTGAAAGCACAAAATAACTAAGGCAAAACCGAGTACTAGCAAAAGAGAACACTCATAGAACATTAAGAGTGAAAACTAGAGTGTTCTAGGCAATGAATAACAAGGTGTGTCTCTCTCCAAAAGAAGTGTGTTGGGATCCAACCAACTTATTTATGCAAACCAAACAAACGAAGCAAATGAAAACTAAGAACGAAAACAAGGATGCTCCAAGAACAACACAACTGTGCATGAAACAATAAAAATGAAGTGTTTGGAAGAAACCTGAGATTTTTATTGATGAAGAAGGGGATGCCTTGGGCATCCCCAAGCTTTGACGCTTGTACCTCTTGAATATTTCTTGGGGTGACACGGGATGGCATCCCCAAGCTTGAGCTTTTGTCCATTCTTCATCTCATTACATCATTCTCTCCATACACCTAATATTCTTCCTTCATACAAAACTTCACAGAATCTTTATTAGCAACATTAGTGCACTCAAGATAATAAGTCTTTAGGTTCATTTTCAACACCAATAAAACTTCCATTAAAACAAAAGCTATTGTTGCACTTCACTCAAAAAGCTCAATTCCCCAAAGAGAACTCAAAAAGGAACCCACAAGAAGCAAATGCAAATAATGGCAGAAATCTGTCAAAACACACCAGTAGGCAAAAACAATTTTTTTTGAACACCTTCTGTTGCTCAAATCGAAAAGTGTTGAACTAACGAAACTTAGATAACAACCTCGAGCAGAAGCACAACAAATCACAGCTCAAACCGACGTACAGAGATTTTACATGAATGTTTACAGTGAAGAACAATAATCTGTTTCAGGACAGCAACTTTCCCAAGCATTACTTCTCCGTGTCCCCCTCGGTGAAAAACTAACTTTGGCTTTTGTCCCATCTAATTCCGAGAATATTCATTTTCTGACTTTCTAGGACCAAAAACAGTAGAAAACAGGCAACTGGCACTGTGGCATCTTGCTAATAGGTTAGTTCTAGAAAATGCATAGTACCTCAAAGTATGGACAAAGCAAAGAAAAGTAGATACTAAACAAGCATGGAACATCAAAAATTATAGATATGTTTGCAATGTATCACACCTCGCCGACGTGCAGAGCAGATGACGACAGGGATGGTGCTAGGAAGCAAGCTTGCGTGCGGAGGTTGGGTCGAACCAGCGCGTCGAGATGAGCAATAATCTATTACCGCCGCTTCCTAAAGGTCATCGGAAGATGTCCGGCGACGAGGCCGAGCGACGGTGGCTACTGACGAACGTGGCGGTGTTGATTCTAGAAGCGATAGAAGAAACAAGAGGCACTAGCATGCTCAGGAACTCACCAGGAACGTGACGGTGCAGTCGGTGAAATGAGGTGGAGCCGGAATCGATGGTGATCGCCGGTGACTGGCGGCGGAGTGATGTTTCGATTGGCTCTACTGGGGCTCTCCGGCTTCCGTGGCCTAGCTAGGGAGAACGAGAAGAGTGCGGCGAGCATGAGGGTGCCTTCCGTTGGACCTAGGGTGGTCGGAGATGGCGAGAATAGTGAGCTCGAGTGAGCTAGGGTTTCGGCCCCTCGCGGCACAGAGAGGGAGAGACAGGAATTGAGGATGAGGACGAACAGGGCGTCGCGGTGGCCTTCTTATCCCCTCCAGGCATTGGTGGCAAGTATCACAGCGCATGGCTGACGTCGAAGACAACATCGGGCGGCGGAGCGCCGGCCAGCAAGCTGCTTCTGACGCCGGGAGGTAGACGACAACGCGATTTTTGCAGAAAACCCCCTAGCCAAACTTCTGTCTCAACCCGCAATCCTTGTTCAGTCCTACTTTTCAGTCAGAGAGAGAAAAAAGTTGGGCTACTCTTGATGGGCTTTGGCTTGGTGTGCGGTTTGTGCGGCATGCTTCTCGTGAGCGTGGAATGGGACTGGGATGTGGCCGGGTTCTATTTTATTATTTTCTGATTCATTTTCTCTTTCTTTTTTCTTTTTTCCTTTTCAATTAAGATTTCCTCAATGATTTAAATACTCAAATTTAGTGATTCAATAAGGGCTCTACTTGGTTAATGTAACTAGTTGGTTTGACATTCATTTTTAGTATTTTTCTTTTACTATTCATGATTATACAAAGTATTACTTTTATTAGATACTATTAATAGGAATTAGGGTTTTAGAGATTATTTCGTAATGATCTTTACTTCCACTTAATCAATGTAATGCTAACGGTTTAAAAATGGTTAATGATATAAGTATATAATTATATTCATTCTTAGGCTCATTAATACATATACAATATAATGCATTAAACCTTGTGGTTTGTAATATGATAATTTGAATTCCATGGTTCTCCCTATTTTGTGATTTCACCAAATCCAATTCTACTTGATTTGTAGTGTTTAAGATTATCATAAAACAACATTGGTTAAATCATTAAGCCTAAATATTAATCATGAATGAGGAACTGAAAATGTTCATTTCATGAGTTTTGGAAAGGTTTAATAATAGACTCATATCTATTATGCATATGGATGAAGATTAAGAGCTAGGATAATTTTCCTTCATGACTTGGGCCATGGATAATAACTCAACTTAGAGTGAGCTATTGAGATTGCTTTACTAAAGCGATCTTGATGGTATATGAGACTAGATCTTTATTAGGGTTTAAGACAATTAGATGGACAAGGCTTCCATCCATACACTCTCAACTGGTATTCTACTTATCTCTTAGACATTTAATTTTACTAAGAGATACTATCCATTGGCTGCCTAAAAAAATAGGAATTGGTTTAACTACCCTCTTTATTCAAGGGTTTTAAACAAAGAGGTGGACATGGTATTTTTCATGGCTTGATATGATTTTGGTTAGGGCTTCTAAAGAACTCCAATCCTCATACTTCACTAAGTTTGAGTCAAAATTAAAGAATTCCTTACCTAAATATACTCTATTTCTCTCTCTTATCTTATTCACAAAGATCACATCTTCCTAGCTAAGTTAATCATCAGACTCCACCATATCCATCACGATATGATGACATGGTCATGACACTTTAACAATACTCATTCTCCATTCTTATCCTAGTATCTATATATCTTCCATTGATAAACTACTCTTGATGAATCCATCAATGCAGCTACTTATAACTCCATTCTTTAATTCATTTAATTCCATCTTGCAACTGCTACCAAGGGTTGCAACACTACAATCCTCACTATATACAACAAGGGATATCAACCCTCTAGAATAAGTATGGTACTGCTTTACATAATACAAGTTTGTTATTTTACCAGCTTGGTTAAACTAGTACACCTTCAACTACTCCCTATAACTTATGTTATATACTTCATCATACTCTAGCTTTACTTCTCATGATCAAGCTAAGTGATTCAGCTTACTAGGGTTTTGCCTAATTTGGTATACTGACAATTCTACTTCAACATCTAGTCATGTATCCTAAGGGAACTTGAGAATAATGACCACCATCCTTTGATCATACTAAGCTTAGGCTTCTAATTGTCTGATCAAGATCTATAATCAACTAAGTAATATACTTGTACTAGTCTCTCTATAGGATTTATCTTGTTAAGGAAACTTACTTTAGGTTTATACCTATTTGGCTTAACAAGGTTATTACCTAATACTCTAACACAACATGCTTTCTTATAACTTCTCAAATATTATTTAATTCTTAGGTTTAGATACTTCTTCTAGTGAACTCATTAGTGAGTTAACTCCTCCAATATCCAATGTTTTGATCACCACTAAGGATATCATTCCATTGATGATGGCACACTACCATATCTAATCCCTTCTTCTTATTAATTTACTTAAGATCTTTGGATGGTTAACATAATAGGTTAAAACTAAGAGTCAATAAGTTCTAGGTCCTAAATTTATCACTTAACATTGATGATCAATTAACACTAGGCCTTAGCTATTTAGGAATGTCATATGTTCATATGACAACAAGGGCATGTGATGAATGGTCTTGGATTGACTTCTATTTTTGCTCTATTTGTGATAAGAGTTAATATTTAAGAACCACCATGATACCCATGGTAGGAATAACTATGAAAAACAAGTATTTCAGGATTTAGTTATGAGGTTTCTTTACATGGAGTTATATACTTGATTGAGTATTCAAGGTTTGTGGTAGATAATACCTTGATATCATCTTTAGAATATTAAGTTTCATCCTTGAGTTGTGGAATGTAATACCATGTAATGATCTCTAAAAGATCAAGTACTCCTTATTAAGTAGTGTGTTGTGACTAAGTTTTATTACATTTGATCTACCCTTAGATCAAATTATGTTACCCAAAGGTAAGGTTTTAGGAATGGTCATATTGAAACTTATCGCAGTCAACTTGATGATCTAGTTTAGTTCCACCAAGTTAAGGGAATCTTCAATCACTTTGACAAGTTTTATTTAAAAGTGCGAAAATTATCCTGATTTTCTATGCATGAATGCAATGCACACACCACATCTCATCTTATTTCTAAGCTCTAATGCTGGGGTGTTACAGACTCTCCCACTTAAAATAAACTTCGTCCCTGAAGTTCATACTCTCTTATGTTTCGGAATGAAGAGTTGACTTCTATTGATCACGGCATTCCTCAGATCCATTCTAATCCTATTTGGGAATAATTGTGGTATCCCGTATACAGATCTTTTTCCTTAAATTCTCTTCATACTTGGCAACTTAGAACTGTCGTTTCCAATATGTAGTATTACCTCTTATACTACAATCCCTTGGGTCGTGTCTTCACATACCTACTTAGGATTGGTTTTGAACACATTTTATCCATTCCGATCAGGCTTTCCTACTACTTTACACTAGAATCTTTTAGTAGGCTCTCCTCCTACTTAAGGACAACTTACCAGCTGTTTCCCCTTTATAAGTAGTTCACTAGGGTTAAGAGGTTATGTCTACTTTGATCATTCATCCGGACATACTCTCGGAAATACTTTAGGATAATGACTTCTTATAACCTTATGAGAATAAGGCTTAATCTTATCATCGATCAGTACTTCTTCTCCAACCTTTCGTCAGAAAGTTAGACAACAACACTTCAGTGTTTATTGTTTACTCTCCCCTTGGGGTTTCCTAATGATCTCTAAACTTCATGTATAATACCCATTAACTCAATAGTTATGATATCAGTCTCTATCCAGCTTAACTCAATTGTGTGGATCCACAAAAATTTATACTCCTTTATGTCTTACTCAACTTAGGCCAAGTTTTATACTCCTTAAACTATATAAAGATGACCTAATTAGCTAAAGGTATAGGGTACCAGCTACAGATACCTGCTATGGTTCCTCCTGGGTGTATGAATTACCCTACGGATTTTCGACTTCTTACTGGCATTCTCTCTGAGTTGGCAGAGTTTGAATACCACCCTTATTCCAAGACTTCTTCTTTGCTCCTTTTTCTGTTACTTCCATGGACTTGGGACAACTACTTCATTAACTTCTAAGCAACATCACCTACTTTGAGTGAACTTAAGTGCCATTCCTTCATGTTGCTCTCCACCTTTTTTTCACTAATAATCCTTCTTATTGCCAGCTCATAGGGAGTCGGGATTGATCCATCCTTCAAAATAGTGTTGATACACCTTATATTTAGCTTCCTTCTTCCTGCAAGTATTCATCTTGATCTTTGGAACTCGTCACCCCCTTACACGAATTCCCTTATCTATCTAGGTCTATAACATCAAGTAATAACTTGGTGATTCAACATGCATTTGCACATCAAGTCAAACTTCATGCTCAGATCTAGTCAATCAAGAAGATCCAAGAAAAACCAAGAATCCAAATGTGGTACACATAACACATATCATTCTAAGCCTGGAATATAGTAGTTGACTACAATACCTCTAGAATTCAGGCTTAACTGTGTAGTATATGATACATCCTAGTATAGGGTTAGTTTGTGATACTTAAGACTTAGGGTTAAACTACTCTTTGTCTCAATATTTACCCAAATTTCTCAGTTGCAACAAGATAATTTTGAGCAAAGTGGTCTCACTTTGGTTTTGACTAAACACTTACCTCTTTCGGGACTACAAAAGACTACCAATTTTTCCATTCTATCATAGGCTATCCTCACATGAGCTCTCAAAAATACTAACAAAATTGTAGTTACTAACTTAATCCAAAAATTATCGTAATATTATAATACCTATGTCTTCTATCATAGACCTACACTATTCTTTACATGCTGTTAGTAGAAGATTTATTACCAAGCACTTGTCCTAATTACAAACTTATCATGGTCTCAGAACTATTCTCACCATGAACTTGTTAATATTTACCTATTCATCATGATTGAAGAGCTAATCTCACCATGACCACTCTTCTTCTTAGCTTACTATTAAGGATTCTTAACAAAATTCTACTCCATCACATGGGATTCGCAAGTGAATGCCACATAATTTACTTCCCATTGGTATAGTAGTATCAGCTAGTGATAAGGTTCTTCGAATTTACAGGGATTCTAAATATAGACTCCATCAGTAATACTACTCCACATGATATCCTGATCTTAGCCATAATCTTCTTTGATATTTTAACTTACTTAAGATATCTTAGTGGTGTTATACGTATTTAGAGCTACGCTAAAATGGTTTTTCTCTAGAGAGATAAATACCTTAAGAAAGAACATAAGAACATCCACCTTAAGTGTGACAAGGTTTATCCTCAAGTGGATACCCATCACAAGTCTTGGTTTAGATAAGATGGCTCCTATAGACACTATCCAACCTACAGATCTCCTAAAAGGGTTTTTATCCTGTGGTCAAAGCATATGCTCTGATACCAGCTGCGGTGACCTAGCATACCACTACATGATGTAGTACACTATAGTCGTTGACATAACACCAATGAAACACCATTCACCAGTATTACATCTCTTAGAGTGGTACAATAGAAACACTGCAGGTCCTACAACTCGACTCTTTACAAAAGATCCAGAGAACACTCTAGGTTAAATAGGAGGAAATAACTTCTTACAAAGAAGAACTAGAATAACAACTCATAACTCTCTAGTTACTAAGACTAGCATCTAAACTAATTGGCTTGCAATTGGTGCTAGTGCAATGCTCTATATAAGTAGGTTTTATGGCTAGAGAATCTATTCCTATATACTCAAGGACTTCGTCTCCACTTCAGTTCATGTATATGTTGACTTTATTGAAGAACTTGAGCTGTCGATGATGGTTTCTTGAGCATAAGTTGGTGTTGACGTCGTCTTCAACGGCTTAGAACCTAGCAAGGGTTAAGAAGGTATGGTTGAGTACGAGCATACTCAGCAAGTTCACTAAAAAGGAGTGTTTGATGCACTATCTCTATAGCCATAGACCAAAGGTCATAGGAAATGCATGTTTTCGTAAACATTTCTTATAAGGTTGCTTTTATTCTGAAAACTATGTCCGATAGCCTTCATAGGTTGACAAGAACTTTCATGGAGTTCCTTTCTTGCCGTAGTCGTAGCTCCTTCCCGGAATAGGGAGTAATATGCCACAGTTCTTACACACTGCAGAGGTGCGTTACTTTTCCCATGAGAGACCAAATCCTTGTTGCACAACCGGGCATCTTATTCCCGTCCACAATTCCTTGATGTGCGGCCTAGTACATGATCCAAGCCAATCACTGCCCCCTTTGTGACCCCGCATGTCCCCTTGGTGTACGCCATGCCCACATCTTGAATTACGACAATGGTTAGTACAAACCGTCAGATGCTACAACTATCATGGGACATTGAGGTTTCCCACCCATATGTTGCATATCCTCTACAAATTACCAATTAATGCACGCTACGAGGATAACAGCCATGACCTAGCCATCCGGATGCATGTGAGAGGAAGAAGATACAACTGACTTCCCCGTCCCATTCCAAACCTCATGGTTAACGTGTAATATATGGCGCTAGAATCACTAGCGACATTGGTTGATTAAGTCCTAGATATTATGTTCCTTTACCACTAGAACTATATCAGTAGATTATTACCATCTCGTAAATAATCCATAATCATGTTATTATGAAAATATTGTTTTCTGACCTTTTTTAAATGCAAGTGATGACAACATTTGAGTTACAAACATAGAAACTAATCAAAGGACATGAGCAAGTTGTGAACTTTCCTTTTGTGATTGCATGACTATGCACTCACGGTCTTCAAGGACACTAGAAGATCCAAATTCTTTAAATAGCATCATTGGTTCGTTAAGTACTAATGTTTAAAGAAGCAAGATACAATGATGCATAAGTAATGTAATGCAATTTGATAACATGAACCCCTAGACTAATCGTATTTGATCTAGGGTTCGGGAACTCGGAATGGTTTCTTTAGGATGTGTTTCACTTTTAGATCAGTTTCACACTTGTGCTTTTTATTAAGGCTTGTGAGAGTGTGTGAATCGATATGTATATACAACAAGTAACATGCAATATTAAATTACTCAAATGAGGCATGGTATCTAAAACATTTCTTAAGCAAGATTATTAAACAATTAAACTTCTTATAGAAATGCTTAAGCGTTTCGTTAATACTTCTTAGAAGAATAACTTTTGAGGAAAGTATTACATTACAAAGTAAAAAGTATTTAAACTTAAAGCTAACACTTTAGGGTTTTCTTATTAATTATAAGTATTAAAGTAGAAAACAATTACTATTTTTGAATAGCTATTCCACTAGCAAGTGGAGACTTTTAGCACTTCATGAAGGTGAAACAAAAGTATTATGCCTTTTATGGAAGTGGTATTCTCTTGATTTTATAAGTGAATATAATCACTTACTTATTTTGGAATTAATACTTATTTTTATCAACATGGGAATGGTATCATGTTAAATACTTAAAAACTTTGTTTAGGTTCTAAAGTGGATTCCCAAACTTATAAAAGAATTAGTACTCAAAGCTTGATGATTTTATAAATGATAAATCTTTTTAAGAAAATTTAGATACATTTAATAGTAATTTTTAGGATATACATCTTTAAAATGACTAGTTCTATTTTTACTTCACTTGAATATCAATTGAACTTATTATTACATTTTTTGACCCTAAACAAATAATGGTAAAGGCAATAGTAAAGATTTATTTATTTTTAATTAATTATAATAAAATAAAATAGTTTAAATATGATTTATTAGATATTTACCTTTTATTTGACTTCAATTATGAAAGAGGATATTTTTAATGTGTAGAATTTATTTATTTTGATCATTTTGGTATATTGGATGTATTTTTGTGATTTTTAAATAATACTATATATGATTTTTATAAGTTTTATTACTTCATAAATACTAAATATATAATAAATATTAGCTAAGTGATACAAAAATGTATAAAACAAGTTTATAAGTCTATATTTTGTTTTTCTAAGACTATTGATATATTATACCGGTTTTTGGGAATTTTTAAATAATAGAATATGTTTATTTAAGATTTATCCTTAATAAGGTATTTACTAATTCTTTTATTTAAGTTGGAAGATAATTATAATAATAGGTTTATATTAAAAATTATATTTTTCTGAACATTTTGATATATAATACATATTTTCTGAATTATAAAATAAAAGATATTGAATTTATAAGCTTATTACATTTTCTGAAATTAAAATAAAATAAAATAAATAAATGTGTTTATGAGGCAATGCTGGTGTCAGCATGTGGTGTAATGGTTTTTTTCTCACCGCGGCTATTCTTAGCCCTAGACACTGACTAGTGGGGTTACATGCCACATGGGCATGGACCAGTTAAGGCGCCGACGTGGCGAAGGGTGACATCCCCACGACGTCACCTCGCTGGCGTGTAGAGCAGATGACGGTGGGATGGCGCTGGGAAGCAAGCGGGCTTGTGTGCGGAAGTTGGGTCGAACTAGCGCGTCGAGATGGGCCATAATCTAGTGGTGCTGCTTCCTAAAGGTCATCGAAAGATGGTCGGCGATGAGGCCGAGCGACGATGGCTACTAGCGAACGTGGCGGTGTTGATTCCGGAAGCGATCGAAGAAACAGGAGGCACTAGCGTGTTCAGCAACTCACCAGGAACACGATGGTGCGGTCGGTGAAGCGAGGTGCAGCCGAAATCACTAGTGATCGCCGGTGACTGGAGGCGGAGTGATGTTTCGATTGGCTCGACTAGGGCTCTCCGGCTTCCGTGGCCTAGCCAGGGAGAGCGAGAAGAGTGCGTCGAGCACGAGGGTGCCCTCCGTTGGACCTAGTTTGGTTGGAGACGGCGAGGATAGTAAGCTCCGTCGAGCTAGGGTTTTGGCCCCTCGCGGCATAGAGAGGGAGAGAGAGATGAATTGAGGATGAGGATGAACAGGGCATCGCGGTGGCCTTCTTATCCCCTCTAGGCGTCGGTGGCGAGTATCACGACTCATGGCTATTGTTGACGATGATATCGGGCGGTGGAGCTCTGGCTAGCGAGTTGCATGTGACGTCGGGAGGTAGACGACAACGTGATTTTTGCAGAAAACCCCTAGCCAAACTTCTATCTCAACCTGTGATCCTTGTTCGGTCCCACTTGTCAATGAGAGAGAGAGGAAAGTTGGGATCCTGTTGATGGGCTTTGGCTGAGTGTATAGTTTGTGCTGCCTGCTGCTCGTGGGCATCAAATGGGACTGGGCTGTGGCCTGGTTCTATTTTTTATTTTCTGATTCATTTTCTCTTTCTATTTTCGGTTTTCCTTTTCAATTAAGATTTTCTCAATGATTTAAATACTCAAATTCAATGATTCAACAAGCGTTCTAGTTGGTTAATGTAACTAGTTGGCTTGACATTCATTTTTAGTATTTTTTACTATTCATGATTATATAAAGGATTACTTTTATTAGAAACTATTAATAGGAGTTAGGGTTTTAGAGATTATTTCTTATATAAAGACCTTATAAAATGATCTTTATTTCCGCTTAATCAATGTAATGATAATGGTTTAAAATGGTTAATGATGTAAGTATATAATTAAATTCATTCTTAGGCTCATTAATACATATACACTAGAATGCATTAAACCTTATGGTTTGTAATATGATAATTTGAATTCCATGGTTCTCCCTATTTGGTGATTTCACCAAATCCAGTTCTACAGTTTTTGTAGTGTTTAAGATTATCTTAAAACAACCTTGGTTAAATCATTAAGCCTGAATATCAATTATCAACGAGGAACTGAAAATGTTCATTTCCAAATAATGGACATGAGTTTTAGAAAGGTTTAATAATAGACTCATATCTATTATGGATATGGATGAAGATTAAGATCTAGGATAATTTGCCTTCATGACTTGGGCCATGGATAATAACTCAACTTAGAGTGAGCTATTGAGATTGCTTTACTAAAGCGATCTTGATGGTATATGAGACTAGGTCTTTATTACGGTTTAAGACAATCAGATGGACAAGGCTCCCATCCATACACTCTCAACTGGTATTATACTTGTATCTTAGACATTTCATTTGACTAAGAGATACTATCCATTGGCTAACTAAAAATAGGAATTAGTTTAACTACCCTCTTTATTCAAGGGTTTTCACAAAGAGGTAGACATGGGTTTTGTCATGGCTTGATATGATTTTGGTTAGGGCTTCTAAAGAACTCCAATCCTCGCACTTCACTAAGCTTGGGTCATAATTGAAGAATTCCATACCTAAATATACTCTATTTCTCTCTCTTATCTTATTCACAAAGATCACATCTTCCTGAATAAGTCAATCATCTGACTCCACCATATCGATCATCATATGATGACATGGTCATGCCACTTTAACAATACTCATTCTGCATTCTTCTCCTACTATCTATATAACTTCCATTGCTAAACTACCCTTGATGAATCCATCAATGTAGCTACTTCTAACTCCTTTTTTTAATTCCTTTAATTCGATCTTGCAACTGCTACCAAGGGTTGCAAGACTACAATCCTCACTATATACAACAAGGGATATCCACCCTCTAGAATAAGTATGGTACTACTTTACATAATACAAGTTTGTTATTTTACCAACTTGGTTAAACTAGTATGCCTTCAACTACTCCCTACAACTTATGTTATATACTTCATCATACTCTAGCTTTACTTCTCATGATCAAGCTAAGTGATTCAGCTTACTAGGGTTTTCCCTAATTTGGTATACTCACAATTCTACTTCAACATCTAGTCATGTATCCTCAGGGAACTTAAGAATAATGACCACCATCCTTTGATCATACTAAGCTTAGGCTTCTAATTGTCTGATCAAGATCTATAATCAACTAAGTAGTAGACTTGTACTAGTCTCTCTATAAGATTTATCTTGTTGAGAAAACTTACTTTAGGTTTATACCTATTTGGCTTAACAAGGTTATTACCTGATACTCTAACACTACTAGCTTTCTTATAACTTCTCAAATATTAGTTAATTCTTAGGTTTAGATACTTATTCTAGTGAACTCATGAGTGAGTTAACTCCTCCAACATCCAATGGTTTGATCCCCACTAAGGATATCATTCCATTGACGATTGCACACTACCATATCTAGTTCCTTCTTCTAATTAATTTCCTTAAGGTCTTTGGATGGTTACCATAATAGGTCAAAGATAAGAGTCAATAAGTTCTAGGTCAGAAATTTATCACTTAACATTGATGATCACTTGACACTAGGCCTTAGCTATTTAGGAATGTCATATGTTCATATGACAACAAGGGCATTTGATGAATGGTCTTGGCTTGACTTCTACTTTCCCTCTATTTGTGATAAGAGTTAATATTTGAGAACCACCATGATACCCATGGTAGGAATAACTATGACAAACAAGTGTTTCAGGATTTAGTTATGAGGTTTCTTTACTTGGAGTTATATACTTGATTGAGTATTCAAGGTTTGTGGTAGATAATACCTTGATATCATCTTTAGAATATTATGTATTCATCCTTGAGTTGTGTGATGTCTACGCACTTCTATTCATGTAGATAGTTGTTGGGCCTCCAAGTGCAAAGGTTTGTAGAATAGAAGCAAGTTTTCCCTTAAGTTGATTACCCAAGTTTTATCGAAATCAGGGAGGAAGTGGTCAAAGGTATTCCCTCTCAAGCAACCCTGCAATGAAGATACAAGAAGTCTCTTGTGTCCCCAACACACCCAATACACTTGTCAGGTGTATATGTTCACTAGTTCGGCGAAGAGATAATGAAATACAAGTGGTATGGATGTAAGACAACGGTGCCAAAAAATAGCTTAATGGCGTGGAAGAGACTAAAGGCAAACTGCTAAAGATGGAAACAAGAAAACATTTAACAGATCTAGTTGCAAACAGTGTTTCAATGCTTAGAAACAAGGCCTAGGGATCATACTTTCACTAGTGAACACTCTCATATAAATAAATTTTATTTATGATACTACTCTAAACTACTCTCCGGTTGGACACTCTAATCCATGGTAGGGATATAACATCACACCTCAAAGTTTGCTTTCCGCATCTAGATAACCCCACACTGTCATCTTGAGCACTAGATGGTTCTAACAAACACCACAATTTCATAGAGACATCCAACTCCAAATATAACTCATAGTATTTGTAATATCTAGCCTAAGTGCCACCATGGTGTGCACGCTGTCACTTTCACACACATGGGGACAACAGAGATCTATTAAAGCACTTGAGGAGCAACGTAGATCTACTTGATTACAAAGCTCATGATCACAATATGATCACACATAGAGAGAGATGAACACATAGCTACTGGTAGAACCCTTAGCCTTGAGGAAGAAATACTCGCTCATCATCATGGGAATCAGCAACGGCGATGGAGATGGTGGTGGAGATCGATGGCGATGGCTCCGGGGCACTTCGTCGTCCCGGCAGGGTGCCGGAACAGAGACTTTTTGTCCCCCGAATCTTCCCTTCGGTGGCGGTGGCGCTATGGACCTTTTTGTGGCTGGAGGCTGGAGTGTTTAGGGTTTTCATCCCGGGGGCTTCTTCTAGGCGAAGGGGCAAGGTCGGTGACCGGCCAGGGGTCCCACACCATGCCCTGGCGCGGCCTAGGGCTGCCCACGCCTAGGGGTGGTCTAGCCGCCCTGTGGCCCCCCTTTGCCTCTCCTTCGGACTCCATGTGTCTTCTGGTAAAATATTAACTTTGGCTTTTGTCCCGTCCAATTCCAAGAATATTTCTTTTCTGACTTTCCTGGAGCCAAAAACAGCAGAAAACATGCAACTAGCACTGTGGCATCTCGTTAATAGGTTATTCCAATAAAGTGTATAAAAAGTATTCCAAAGTGTGGACAAAACATAAGAAAGTAGATATAAACCAAGCATGGAACATCAAAAATTATAGATACGTTTGCAACGTATCAACATCCCCAAGCTTAACTCCTGATCGTCCTCGAGTAGGTAAGTGATAAAAAGAAAGAATAATTTTTGAGGTCACATGCACCATCATAAAGTTGATCAAAGTATTTGTAAAACATTGATAGCTGGGATCAAAGTACTTCAACATAGCATGAAAGATAAAGTTCTAACAATAAGACATAGCAACTATGTTGCAACATGAAAAGGCACAAACAAAATATTCATTAATAACAATGATTTGCAAGACGTTTGTTTGTTTCACATAAAGAAAACATAGCATAGTGGCATTCAGCTTGTCCCTCATACAGTAGCAAATCATAATTGCATAGGACACCTTCAAAGTTCATAAGGGTGACTAGATACAAATAGTTTAAGAACAAGTAATATCAAAGTTATGCATCAATCAACAAGTTTTGGGACAATGCACATTAAACTAAGAATGGCCACTATGCTCTCTCAATAGGTGCATAAAGATAGGAGATGTAGACTCAACATAAAAGTAAAAGAAAGGCCTTCATAGAAGGAAGCAGGGCTTCAAGTCTCATAAAGAGCTTCCAAAAATTATGATACTTATTAGCTTTCAGCTCTCATTGCCCCTATCATAAGCATCTTGAAGTGATTAAGATTAAAGTGAACAAACTATGGAGTATATGCTTGACAAAGTATAAGTTGGAAATCTCATGTCCCTTGAATACGAGGGCCGCTCCTCATGCAACTCAAGTTTAGTCACCAGTAAGTTCTTGTCATAGTAAGTACATGTGTATCATAGAGAACCACCAACGGGGTACCCCTTGCCCGATGATACGGAAGAATCCCCACATCAAAATGACAAAGCAAGCAGACAACGAGCATCTCAACAATCTTCTTATTTACCATGGGAAAATGGTGCTTTTTTCTCTCTTTCTTCTTTTCTCATATATCTTTTTTTCTTTTTCTCTTTTTCTCAAGCTATATCTCTTTTTTAAAAGAAGAATGCTTCATAGACATCTCATTATGGTTAGTCTACAGGTTTCCATCATGATTACACATGGATTAGACCGGCGGCCCAGGCGTTTCTCTAACACATATACATAACTCCATGGACTTACAAGCTCCCCTTTCATTTCACAATGACATCAATAAACAAAAGAGCATGATATCAACTGGGTACAATGTACAAGTGCAATGTTGAAAGCGTTCCCCATGACAACATGGTTCTGCTAATCCCCAACATATAAGTGCAAGCATATACAACATAGATGACACAATGGTTCAAGTTTATTAAGTGCAAGAAAAGTAAAGTGTGCCATCAAGTTCGTGAGAGCTTTAATCACTAATTTTCACATAATAAGTTTAATTTGGAAGGTAGATAAAAACATGAATATACTTGGAATAGAAAATGCTAATAGGTAGGTATGGTGGAATTTTGGAATAACTTGGTTTTATTTGGAGTAGGATGCATGAGTGGGACTCATACTTGGTAATGGACGGTAGCAAAAGACTGGGAGCGACCAACTAAGAGAGAAATAATGGCCATAATCATGCTAAGCGATAAAACATCATTAATTAAAGAATCAAGTGATATTGCAACTCGAAAACTAAAGGATCATAAAGGCTATGGTGACATTGGATAGTCATAACTTGGTGTGAGCATGCGCCAAGTCAACCCAAATAAAGCATCAAAGGAGAGTACCACAATACTATGCTTTAATATGCTAAAACAATGCATGATTCTTTGAAGGCACATTAAGCAATCTCACTTGTTTACAACATGTCATGCTACAGCAAAAATCACTAAGCATAAAGCTAAAACAATATCAAGCATGACATGACAAAGCATAGGCCACAGTCAAAAACAAGCTCATTTTTACCACTTAGGCATGAACTTTTCCTACTCTTTTCCAATCCAAACCAGCTTATTTGAAAACTAATGTATGAATGAGGGGGTCCAACCAATTTATTCAAGCAAACTAAGCAAACAAAACTAAAAAAAAAATGAAGACGCTCCAAGAACAACACAACAGTGTATGAAACAATAAAAATGAAGTGTCTAGAAAGACCTAAGATTTTTATTGATGAAGAAGGGGATGCCTTGGGCATCCACAAGCTTTGATGCTTGTACTTCTTGAATATTTCTTGGGGTGACACGTTGGCATCCCCAAGCTTCAGATTTAGTCCATTCTTCATCTCATTACATCATTCTCTCCATAAACCTTAAATTTTTCCTTCATACAAAACTTGACACAATCTTTATTAGCAACATTAGTGTACTCAAGATAATAAGTCTTTGGGTTCAGTTCCAATACCAATAAAACTTCCATTAAAACATAAGCTACTATAGCACTTCCCTCAAAAAGTTCAATTCCCCAAAAAGAACTCAAAAAGGAATCAACAAGAAGCAAATGCAAATAATGGCAGAAATCTATCAAAACATACCAGCAGGTAAAAACCAATTTTTGCGAAGACCTTCTATTGCTCAAATAGAAAAGTGTTGAACTAACAAAAGTTAGATAACAACCTGGGGCAGAAGCGCAAAAATTCACGCCTCAAAACAACGTACAAAGATGTTACATGGATTTTTACAGCGATGCACAAAAATCTGTTTCAGGACAGCAACTTTCCCAAGCATTAGTTCTCTCTCATTAGAGGTTATTATTGGCACAAAAAGCAAATAAAAAGGATAAGGAGAGGTTATTGCAGAGGTAATAACTTCCAAGACTCATCTAAAAATTTTGGGTTATCTCCCAATAAGTACTTTTCTTTAACGCCTTTAAGTTAGGCATGATATTTCGAGAAGATGCTCACATAAGAAATATGAATTGAAGTAAAAGAGAGCATCAAGAAGCAAATTAAAAAAAAAACATTTAAGTCTAACCCACTTCCTATGCATAGGAGTCTTGTAAATAAACAAGTCATGAAAGCACAAAGCAATAAGCATAGGAAAGCAAAACAAGTGCAACTTCAAAAATTTCAACATAAAGAGGGGAAACTTAATATTATTGAGATGCATAAAACCATGTTTCCCTCTCTCATAATAACTTTCAGTAGCATAATGAATAAATTTAACAATATAACTATCACATAAAACATTCTTATCATGAGCCACATGCATAAGAGAATTAATACTCCCCACATAAACATAGTCATTCTTATTAATTGTAGTGGGAGCAATTTCAACAAAATAGCTATCATTATTATTCTCATCACCATAATCATCAAATATAGGAGGCATATTGTAATCTAAAATAATTTTCTCCTCAATATTAGGTGGACTGAAAATATCATATTCATCATTGTTATCATGATATATTGGAGGTATAATATCATCATAAGCAATAGAATAGTTATCTTCCAAAGTGTGTTCATTTGTAAACATATCATCATTGGAAGGAACATGGATAGTACTAATAGTGCAGCAATTATTAACATCTTCATTTTCAGAATTGGTACCAAAGAGATTTTCAATATCAAAAGAAGTGTGCTTTTCCTAATCATGATCACTTCTATAGGTAATAGGCATAGTAACATCATCGAGTTCAGACTCATCAAAAACTATAATAGGAGCAACATGCTTAGGGGAAAATACCGTTTCCTCCCTCCTTTTACTCCTCCTTTTCTTCTTCTCTTTAGGAGGGAGAGGCTTGAAAGGAAGCGAGCAAGACCACTAGGAAAAGTATCAGATCTTGTAATTAAAAATATGCATATGTATGTAATTAAAAATATTTAAAAAAGAAAAAATGTGTGAGATAGCCAGGATTCGAACCTAGCTACCCCAGGTGAGAGCAAGCGAGCAAGACCACTAGGAAAAGTATCAGATCTTGTCATACTACGACGCCACGCTTTTTTATACTATGTCCAGAAGTTCTGTGGAGCATTCCCACAGAATGCGCCACAGAAGTTCCAACTTTTGTGGCGCATTCTGTGGGAATGCACCACAGAACTTTCACACTTAGCCACAGAATGGTTCGGCCTCTCCCCTAATCCCCCTTTCTCTCTCGATCCACACTTAGCCAAAATTTTGTCGCCTCTTTGTCGTCTCAAACCCTAGCCGCGCCGGAGCCCACCGCCCTCGTTGCCGGAGCCCTAGCCACCGCCGCACCGGAGCCCTAGTAGCCCGTGGATGAGGAGCTGCCGGAGGAGGATTCGCCACGCCGGAGCCCACTGCCCTCGTTGCCGGAGCCCTAGCCACCGCCGCGCCGTAGCCCTAGCAGCCCGTGGAGGAGGAGTCGCCTCCCTGGAGCCCGCCAGCCTCGTCGTCGTCGACCACTGCAGCCGCAGCACCAGAGCACGGTTCGTCCCTCCCACTCCCACCCCCCTCTGATGCTCACAGTGTTGTAGGGTTAAGCTTGACTGATGGTGTTTTGAAATTAAAATGATTATCGACTATGACTTGGTAAATAGGACAAATTTTCCAATTTGGTGATAATTGTGTTTACTTGTATAGTACCAGCTTATACGATTTTAAATCAGTTCTAGAACCGATGATATGCTGATATGACTGCATTGTAATGCACTTGTTTTTGCTGCGGGTGGTTAATTTCAGCAGCGTTTACTAGTACTTGCTTCTGATGAATCCCCTTGTGTTTCACATTGCACAATCTTGCTAATTTATGTTTCTTACACATGTACTGAAAGTCTGAAACATGAGGGTCCATATCTCAGATACTTTATCTTCATGTTACTTGCTCTGCTGAATGATTCACCCAGAGCACATGTCTTTTGTTTCATTTATCATCACAGGTTACTATGAAAAGATATGCATGGATGTTGTATGTTCACCAAATTTGACCAGCTTTTTGATTAAAATGCACATAGCTACAATGCATTGTGGTTTGTAGTTGGTATATCCCCAAAAGGGTCTTATCTCCATCAGCACCCTGCATGCAGCAGCATCTTTTGAGCAGTATATATACATAGTTTTTTTCCTCAACTAGAAACTCTACAAGCTGCATGCAAACTTGCTAGCAAATTATTTGGTATGTTTGATTCAGCAATAAATGATGGCAGAACATAGTGTTCTATTGTTTGGTATATTTGATTCAGCAATCCAACTCTCTCCCTTCCAGCTCCTAACCCCTTCAGGCCCTCCACTGCCATCATCTCTTTTTATGCCCTTTTCCTAGCAGTTGCTTGCTCCCTTTCCTCCCTAGTTCTCCTTATATACACAAAGAACTCTCCATCCCTAGTACCAGTGCTCCTCCTACGAGCCTGTGGTTGGATCTCCATTTTACCTTGCCAAAACTAGAGAAGGCAAGCATCCTATATAGGGAAAGAGGCAGACAATGTTCAATCATGTACATGTAAAGAATTGCTCTCAAGTGCTCAGAAGTACCAGTGCAAAGGTGCAAACAAAATAAAAGCATAGACATGATTTGACAAAAGCAACACATTTTATTCCTTCTTGCTTACACAACACCCATACACAAACATCACATTATGGCCCTACAGATCATAGCTACATAGTGAACTCTTTATGTCCATGTAGCTAGCCGTCACTTGTGTCTCTGAATGAAGTGGCCCTTTAATTACAGTACTAGTATCTTGAAATGTGATTACATATGTTTACATAGTTTGAAAATTGAGGTGTCCGAAATATGAAGTGGCCCAAGAACATCTATATATGTTTGTTTCTATGCCCCTGGTTTCCTGATGATTATTGTTGCGACACTTTTGATGTTCTGCTTTTTTTACTGCAACTGTTGTACTGTTCTCTGTCTGCAAGCCTGTGTGTGTGCAAGAATAAGAGAGCATGTGTGTGTCTCTGTGTACTATAACATCTACTCAGTTTTCATTCAGTAGAAGCACATGTCTGATATATATACTGCTTATATATTATTTTCTATACCCTTTTAAGTTTTTTAAATTCTTCTTATACATGTATATGTTATACTATTGCGTGAATTATGGATGGGGCAGCATGGATGATGATGCTGGGGTCAATGCACTGGGCTGTCAATATGGGGATGGGGTGTTTTGTCTTGCAGGGATTTCATTTGAGTTGCCCATTTCTCCCGAAGTGTTGATTCACTTCTATTTCGGTTGAGAAATGGGCACTCCTAGGTCAAAAATTAGCAAAGGTGATGCCGAATTTTTCGGCCGAGATTTGTGCTAACTTTTTGCCTCTTTTTAATAGAGTAGTGCAAACATGTCGGGCAACAACAAGTCTAGCCCTTCTAAGCACATGATCAGCATCGAAGAACAAGCTAGCCAGGCCAACCAGTCATTCTGGCGGGGGTCCCAACATGAGGAGGAGGAGGAGGCGATGAGGATGACACCACCACCGTAGGAGGAGGTGACCGTCGCCAGAGCTGCTGGGTTCAATGAGGGAGGAGATCCTGATTACGAGGGGGATGAAGACGACTACGATGGAACTAGTGAAGGCGGCAGCGAAGAGGATGACACCACTGATGGCGGCGGCCGCACCGATGGTGGCGAGCGCACGGATGGCGTTAGCGGCAACCCGGCCGCTTCTCAGAAGAAGAAGAAGGCATAGAAGGAGCGGAAGGTGCCAATGCTCGCCACCGTCTGCGATGACTTAACTGAGGTCACAGAAAGTGTCCAACCCATTGCGCCAGAGGCGATTGCTAAAGGGTACGACCTGTAACTCGGGTGCATCGTCTAGGAAAGCATGTCGATCAACACGAAGTACATCAGACATGCTGACAATGCAGCTTTGGTCGATAACCTCCTTAAGAAGATTCACAAGTGATACAGATTCCCAGAGTGGTTTGGAAACCTCGAGAGAAAGAACCCGGTGGACAAACTAGCCCTCAGGAAGATGAGCAATGCCTTGAGCAGCTGGAAAACCCGGGTGCAGACTAGCATTGACAAAGGTGAAAGCTGGGAGGTTATTAGTAAGAAAAATCCGATGCTCGACGAAGAGTAGTTTAAGATATTTAAGGCGGATATAGCTACCGCTAACGCTATAAAATGGACTAAATGGGGAAGGAGTATGCGGGAACAGAACATAGGTAACCACCGCCTTGGAAGCGGCGGTTACAGGGGGAAACAAGCCATTTGGGACAGGGAGGACGCCGAGCTTGAATGCCTTGGTAAAGACAACCCTTGGCTTAAAATCACAGACTTGCAGCTTAGGCAATTTGTTCGGGCCCGCTACTACCTGGACATGGAACCAAGGGAGTTCATCACCGACGATCCAGAGGTGAAAGACTTCAAGAAGAATCTGGTAAGGAATTTATCGCCGATCTCATGTCTATTGCGTTCTAATTAAAATAATGAAGCCAAGAATCTAAATGGTTTCACCTTTCCTTGTCCCTACAGGAGGAGCAACTGAACGCTATGCCACCGAGTCGTCCTAGGATTTGATGGAGCCATGGGACACGGTTTTCAACATGGCAACCAATGCTTACAAGACGAGGGACAAGGGGTTGCCGCCGTCCTCAGTTGGCCGTGTGTCCGGCTTCAGTACGAGCATGAAGTTCAAGGAGTACTACAAAGAGGACGCCAAGAAAAGAAGGGAGAGGAAGAACTAGTTGGCGTCTAAGGACAAAGCCGTTGTTGAAGAGCTAAAGATGAATGTGCAGACACTGGAGGAGAAGGTGGTGGACTAGAAAATGGTGGACAAGTTAGTGGAAGAGAAGCTCCGCTTGGTGATCCCCCCTGAGTTTTTCGAGGGTCTTACTGCTTGGAATGCGAGAGGTCGACATGGGCCAATACATCTGCCCAGCTTAAGCGGCAGCAACTCGGGCATCAATGTTTCCGTGTCGCCGGACCTGGTGACCCTGCCGGCTGTCAACATCGGGACGCAGTCGCTCGTTTTGGTCACACCGACGCCCCCTCCCGCCAAAGATACCAATAAGGCGCAGCCGACGGTGCTGGTGCTTCGTGAGGCACCCGAGCGGGAGATTGCAGATGATGATAGGCCGGCCTCCGGCATCGGTCGTGTCTCTACGTTAGCCGAGCTCCATGCCATCACCAAGGTAACTAATTAGTTAGTGCACGTCATCTCCTTTATTCCTTTGATGCATGACTGCTGCCATCTCATGACGCCCAACAACATGTTTAACCTCAGGACACTTCTTGCGTACTCCGGCTTAAAGATGTTGGCGGTGAGTTGAAGGATGTTGCCAAGGGCACTCTCATACAACCGGCAAGCCACATGATGCACAACAATCCAATGGATGATGACGTGATGAGGGCCAGGTTGGCTTGGGTGTTGCCAGGGTGCGACGACATGGACCCCCTTTCAACCTCAGGGAGCCGACGAACACAAGACCCTTGGAGAATGCTACAACTGGCCCTTGACATGGCCGAAGACCTAGATTCGTCTGGCGGGGCGAGTACTGGCGCGACCTCTCGATCGATCGCCTGACCACCACCTCGGAAGCCAGCAACTGCCATCGTCGCCACCACCAGCCGTCACCAGCAACTCTTGGAAGCGTGTGTACCGCCACATGGCAAAGACGTTGTGCAGCAACCACCGTCGCCCCCGCTACCACCACCACATGATGGCACCCATGAAGATGATGATGAATTGGTCAACATTGACGACTTCATCAACACCGGTGCTGCCAAAGGATTGTATATGCCTTCTGTGGATGAAGAACCCTTCACAGCTTGCGACGACCATCAAGCTGGTTGGCCCAATACATGCATGCAGTTCCTGGTCTTCCATGGTCTTTCTGAAGAGATGCCTCCAGCCACTGGTCCACCACAAGATAAATTGAGATCGGTTTTCAGCCCCAACACACTCCGAAAAGCGGCTGATGAGCAGATGGCAGTGGCTGACACTGTTGTGAAGAAGAAGAACTACATGAAGAGAGGTAATAATAATCAGAATGGTGTGAGCCAGCCTCTTCCGAAGAGGATCCGGGGTCAGGACGCCGTTGTCGTACCATCCACACAATATGGCTTGCCCTGAGTGCATGTAGCTGGTGATCTGATATTAACTCCGGATATCCTCCACATTGCGGTTGGAGCCATGTTAACTTTGCACGAGGGTGTCAAGACACTAGAGGGCCTTCTTCTTAAAGACAAAGATCCAAAATACCTGGTTTTCATGGCCAAGGTGCCATTGGACGTGGGCTTCGTCGATGAACCCCCCGTAGATATATTCTTCATAGTGTTCGAGGACATATTCAAGCTGTTTCTCACGAAACGGCTGGACTATAACTTGGTCCGCCTATACGCGCTCAATCTGGTGATCAAGATCAAGAGAGAGAGTACCCTGGAAATCGTGATAGTGGATACCTACTACATGCGGGACAGCCAGTTGGTCGAAGGATGAGAGACACGGACCAAGGCGACGGCGTACCTCGAGAAGTTCATGGTGGACAACAAGAGGAAGGACACACTTCTTTTGCCTTTCTTTCCTGAGTAAGAACACACACTCGCTCATCGCCGCCGAAACTTATGCATTTCTTATAGATTTCTTCCTTTGCTCTTTTTCCAACATTCCGTTCCAATTGTATTGCGTAGAGACAAATACTGCACACTCATCTTCCTTTCCCCGAGGTATTTTCTAGCCACGTATTTCGACTCGGCGAGTTTGATGAAGAAGAAAGACTACACCAGAATAAGGGGTGTTCTCAATGAGGCTCTCGAGGGCTACACCAAGAAGGGATGCACCTTCATAGATAAGGGGGAATGTATCAAGGATGGCAAACACATGTTCAAGCACGAGCTCGAGTTCCCCTGCATCAAGCGGTCGACTACTGGTGCCAAGGAGGCCTTCTATGTCCTCCATCACCTTAAAGGCTATGTTCAGGACTGCCAGAACCTAATGATGCCATCTAGTCTCCGAGGATGGGCCGAAACTTTGTCACGAATCAACGATGATGATCTTAGAGAAGACTTCCATCGCATTCAAATGAAGTTGTCACAAATCATCATTGATGATGTCAACACAAGGGGGGGTGCCCTACAACAAGCCAGAGGGTTGAGTAAGAGGGAGATCGAAGAACGCCTCCGTAAGAAGGGTGACACAAGGACGTGGATGACGAAAGAGGGCTATATACCATTCCCGAAGCCAAGCGAGAAGAATAAGTCTTCATGATCGATGTGTACCTCTAGCATGATCCAGTGTGTATATATTCTTGATGGACGCCTGATGTATTAGTGTGTGTGTCATAAACTTTACTATCTTGTGGTCGAAATGGTCATTGTTGTTAGACTTAAACTACCTTGTGATCGTGTTGTCATTGAACTTATTCCTTCTATGATGATCTATCTTTTAGGTTTATGGATCCTTTGTTTTATATTCTGTGAACATATATATATTTATGGATGTGAACCCTTTATTAATTCTTTTCATTGTAGTTTTACTAATATGCCTTGTCGTCTATAGAGATGGCGACGAGGTGGTATGTGGTGTGCATGGTTAGGGTTCTAGGAGTCTACGAGGAGTGGGAGGATTGCCACAACAAGTGAACAAGTTCAGCGGCAACATCTACAAAGGATACGCGACTAGAGAGGAGGCGGTAGAAAAGCGGAGGAACCACCGGCGGAAGAAGAACCGGATGAAGATATTGGTCGGCTCATGCTTTTGCTCACCATTATCACAACTGTATTCTATTTGATCCTAGTGTAGGCGGCGGTGGCCACTTCATATTTGTAATGTGAGATGATATGAACTTTGTATTCGGCACATGTGTAAAAATTCGGCACTTGACACTATATATGAATCTCGATCGGGCTCTAAGTGTTTGTATTATATATGCGTCGGTTTTCATGCATCTACTACTTGTGAAATGTACTTTCTACTCATCTGGATAAATATTGTATAAATCTTGTATAAATACCTGATTATACACTAGGATAGGTATTTTACGTCGAATACGTGTTACATAATCAGTGGCGCATAGGCTTTCTATGGCACATATATGTAAATGCGCCACTAAAGTACTTCGTGTGGCGCATATGAAGAAATGCACCACAGAAGTCTGAGACTTCTGTGGCGCATATCCATATGCGCCACAGGAAGTAGTTATCAGTGGTGAGGTAACAGTGGCGACTAGGATATGCGCCACAAAAGTCACATTTACATGCACCACAGATAAGCCGTTTCCTAGTAGTGTCTGTCACACTGGTGCTTCATTGCATCTGGTCGTTGCATTCTAGCATGTTCTAGGGCTTTCTGACCATGATTTGACACATTTGGAGTGTCATTGCATGTGTTCTTTTCCAAACCAAAATGATCCACATGACCACACACACTCAAGTGGGTGTGGTGATGCAACCTGTGTCACCTAGGTGCTCCATTGAATGTGGTTGTTGCATTCTAGCATGTTCTAGGGCTTCCAGACCATGGTTTGACACATAGAGTGTCATTAAATATGTTATTTTCCAAATAACAATGATCCAGATGACCACATACACTCAAGTGGATGTGGTGATGCAACCTTTGTCACGCAGGTTCTCCATTGCATGTGGCAGTTGCATTCCAGCATGTTTTAGGGCTTTCTCACCATGGTTTGACACAATGGAGTGTCATTGCATGTGTTCTTTTCCAAACCACAGTGATCCAGATGACCACACACACTCAAGTGGGTGTGGTGATGCAACCTCTGTCGCACTGGTGCTCCATTGCATCTGATAGTTTCACTCCAACATCTTCTATGGCTTTCTGACTATGGTTTGATACAATGGAGTGTTATTTCATGTGTTCTTTTCCAAACCACAATGATCCACATGACCAAACACACTCAAGTGGGTGTGGTGATGTAACCTCTGTCACACAGGTGCTCCAATGCATGTGGCGGTTGCATTCTAGCATGTTCTAGGGATTTCCGACCATGGTTTGACAAATGGAGTGTCATTGCATTTTTGCTTTTCCAAACCACAATGATCCACATGACAACACACACTCGAGTGGGTGTGGTGATGTAACCTCTATCACACTGGTGCTCCATTGCATGTGGCACTTGCATTCCAACATCTTCTAGGGATTTCTAACCATGGTTTGATACAATGGAGTGTCATTGCATGTGTTCTTTTCCAAACAACAATGATCCACATGACCAAACACACTCAAGTGGGCGTGTGATGCAACCTTTATCACGCAGGTGCTCCATTGCATGTGGTAGTTGCATTGTAGCATGTTCTAAGGCTTTCTACCCATGGTTTGACACATGGAGTGTCATTGCATTTGTTATTTCCAAACCACAATGATCCACATGACCACACACACTCAAGTGGGTGTAGTGATGCAACCTCTGTCACACATATCCTCCATTGCATGTGGTGGTTGCATTCTAGCATGTTATAGGGCTTTCTGACCATGGTTTGTCACAACGGAGTGTCATTGCATGTGCTCTTTTCCAAACAACAATGATCTAGATGACCACATACACTCAAGTGGGTTTGGTGATGCAACCTCTGTCATGCAGGTTCTCCATTGCATGTGGCAGTTGCATTCCAACATGTTCTAGGGCTTTCTGACCATGGTTGACACATGGAGTGTCATTGCATGTGTTATTTTCCTAACCACAATGAGCCACGTGACCACACACACCCAAGTGGGTGTGGTGATGTAATTTATGTCACACTAGTGCTCCATTGCATTTCAATGTAACATTCCAACATGTTCTAGGGCTTTTTGATCATGGTTTGTCACAATGGAGTGTCATTGCATGTGTTCTTTTCCAAACCACAATGATTCACATGACCAGAAACACTCAAGTGGATGTGGTGATGCAACCTCTATCACACTTGTGCTCCATTGCATATGGCAGTTGCATTCGAACATCTTCTATGGCTTTCTAACCATGGTTTGCTACATTGGAGTGTCATTTCATGTGTTCTTTTCCAAACCTAAATGATCCACATGACCACACACACTCAAGTGGGTATAGTGATGTAACCTCTGTCACATAGGTGCTCTAGTGCATGTCGCGGTTGCATTCCAGCATGTTCTAGAGATTTTCGACCATGGTTTGACACATGGAGTGTCATTGCATTTGTTATTTTCCAAACCACAATAATCCACATGACCACACACACACGAGTGGGTGTGGTGATGCAACCTCTGTCACACTAGTCCTCCATTGGATGTGGCAGTTGCATTCCAACACCTTCTAGGGCTTTCTGACCATGGTTTGATACTATGGAGTGTCATTACTTGTGTTCGTTTCCAAACAACAAGGATCCACATGACCAAACACAGTCAAGTGGGTGTGGTGATGCAACCTCTGTCTCGCAGGTGCTCCATTGCCTGTGGCAGTTGCATTCCAGCATGTTCTAGGGCTTTGTGACCATGGTTTGACACATGGAGTGTCATTGCATTTGTTGTTTCCAAACCACAATGATCCACACGACCACACACCCTCAATTGGGTGTGGTGATGCAACCTCTGTCACATTGGTTTTCTATTGCATGTGGTAGTTGCATTCCAACATCTTCTAGGCCTTTCTGACCATGGTTTGGAGTGTCATTGCATGTGTTCTTTTCCAAACAACAATGATCCACATGACCACACAGACTCAAGTGGATGTGGTGATACAGCCTCTGTCTGACTACTGCTCCATTGGATATGGAGGTTGCATTCCAGAATGTTCTAGGGCTTTCCGACCATGATTTGACACTGATCCACATGACCACACACACTCAAGTGGATGTGGTGATGCAACCTCTGTCACACTGGTGCTCCATTTCATTCCAATGTTGCATTCCATCATGTTCTAGGGCTTTTTGACCACGGTTTGACACATGGAGTGTCATTGTATTTGTTCTTTTCCAAACCACAAGGATCCACATGAGCACACACACTCAAGTGGGTGTGGTGATGTAACCTCTATCACACATGTGCTCCATTGCATGTGGTGGTTGCATTCCAACATGTTCTAGGTATTTCTGACCATGGTTTGACACAATGGAGTGTCATTCCAGCATGTTCTAGGGCTTTCTTATCATGGTTTTACACATGGAGCGTCATTGCATGTGTTCTTTTCAAAACCACAATGATCCACATGACCACACACACTCAAGTGGATGTGGTGATGCAACCTGTGTCACACTAGTGCTCCATTACATTCTAATGTTGCATTCCAACATCTTCTAGGGCTTCTGACCATGGTTTGACACAATGGAGTGTCATTGCATGTTTTCTTTTCCAAACCGCAATGATCCACATTACAACACACACTCATGTTAGTTTGGTGATGCCATATCGGTCACATTGGTGCTCCATTGCATGTGGCAGTTGCGTTCCAACACTTTCAAGGGATTTATGACCATGGTTTGACACATGGAGTGTCATTGCATTTTTTTTCCAATCCATAATGATCCACATGACCAAACACACTCAAGTGGGTGTATAGATGCAACGTATGTCATACATGTGATCCATTGCATGTGGTAGTTGCATTCCAACATGTTCTAGGGCTTTCTAAACATGGTTTGACACAATGGAGTGTCGTTCCATGTGTTCTTTTCCAAACCACAATGATCCACATGACCACACACACTCAAGTGGGTGTGGTGATGCAACCTCTGTTATGCAGTTGCTCCATTGCATGTGGCAGTTGCATTCCAGCATGTTCTAGGGCCTTCTTACCATGGTTTGACACATCGAGTGTCATTGCTTGTGTTCTTTTCAAAACCACAATGATCCACATGACCGCACACACTCAAGTGGATGTGGTGATGCACCATGTGTCAGACTTGTCCTCCATTAGATTCTAATGTTGCATTCCAACATCTTCTAGGGCTTCCTGACCATAGTTTGACACAATGGAGTCTCATTGCATGTTTTCTTTTCCAAACCGCAATTATCCACATGACCACACACACTCAAGTGGGTGTGGTGATGCAATCTATGTGACATTGGTGCTCCATTGCATGTGGCAGTTGCATTCCAACGCCTTCCAGAACTGATTAGTTGTCTAGAAATGCAAAAATCAGTGGGAACAAAAACTTTTTCTTGTCTGACGATGCAGTGGTTACTGGTTGTTTGCTTGTGCGTGGGCATTTGAATGTATACCATATGATATACTCCTTACCTCATCATCAGTTGAAAAAATCTATTTAACAACATAGTCTTGGCTCATTTTACATTCTCAAATGTTCTGGCATTTCAAAACCAGAGCCAAGTGCATTTGCAAACCAAGCTATCTTAGTAGCCTCTATTGGCTAAACTATGGAGATCTACAAGATATAATCTCCTTATGTTTTCAAGATAGAACTTTCAACTACTCTTACCTCTTGTTTTTTCCAAAACCTTTCTATCAAGCTTTTGAATTCTACTCTTGGTAGAGATACCAAGGACTCTCACCTTATTCAAACTCCAACCTTTCAAAATATCCATCCTTACCTCAATCTAGGCTTGATGGTAACCCTAGTAGTAGTTTTAATTGCTTGGAAAATGAATTGCCTTGATCTTCTATCTAATGATTTGCCTTGATATGCTGTCTGACTTATCTGCTTAGGAGCAGTATGAGCTACCCTAGGAGCTCATCATCTAGCCTCTAACTGATCCCAGAGTATCAACTGTAATCAATATAACCAAGATGGAATCTAAACTATAGCCACTAGATGATCATCTAAAATCCTTAACCAAATCACTTCTGAAGAGTATTCTTCTAAATGATTCCAAATCAAAATAGACCAATACCAAGCATGGATCATTCCTACTCCATCTATACTTCAACATCATCCATTTTTATGATGATTTGGAACCTTGCACCCTCTCAAAATCATCCCCTCTCATATTCTAGTCAAAATCTCCAACTCTGCCAAAAATGACGAAGTCTAGAAATCTTATAGCAATATCACATCTTTGAGTCTCCCTCATTCCCAATCCTTCTTCATTTTTGGTAATGCACTTGAACAATCTTGTAGACCATATTAAGGACTACCAAGGCTCACTCTTAACATTGGCTATATCATATTTTAACCCAATTGTTCGTAATGGTTTTGTAGGAAAGAAAATAATAATTCCTGCAAACCATATCAACATGCCTACCTTGGAAGAAACTCACATCTCCATACTATTTTATTTTGACCAAATCCTTGCTTTATGTGTTCTGCTCATCAAGGCCTATAAATCCCTACTCCACTTGTTCTAATTAGATTCTTGTGCTTTTAAAACCCACATGGTTTAGAAGGTTATTTGATAATCTGTTTGGGCACCCTTATATTATTCTATATCTGGCATCAATTCTTGAAGAGCTCAATCATGATCAACCTCAATACTCTATACCATGGTAATCTACCTAACCTGGTATATCTATCCATGTAGATCATGACCCAAGAGGAGCTTTGAGCTCCACGATCCAACCATGTTTCGATGGTATAAAAGTAATAGTGCCCAAGATCCTTTATCCCTTGTTTCTCTTCCAAGTCAAGTTGGATCTACAAAACCCAATAATGAAAATGGTAGATACAACATGTGGACATCATCTACCTTGGATATAAAAATTTATCAAATATAATAGTTAATTCTTTTGGCCCCAAAACAATTAAATCCCTATAATTAACAAAAACCTCAAAACTCCTTCTATAAAGGCAAGTTTGTTTTTCTCCAAAGTAATTTGCCAACTCAAGGCACATTTGATGCCTATATATCCTATCCTATCTTCCCACCACAAAAATAAAAAAATTGAGATACTTTATTATTTCTTTTTGCCCCTTTTCTTAAACGGCGGAAACAAGAAATAATAGCATAAAAATCACTTTTCCATCTCAATAAATCCTAGGAAAATTCTCCAAAGCATAGATTCATATTTGGGACCTTTCCAAACCAAAAACCATCCTTCTCCATATCAAAAATCTCAAACCAAACCCTGAAAACTAGTTCAGCACTATTGGAATAATAGAGAATATGATGATCCAAAACATTCAGCAATTTCCCAAATAATTCTTGGAGATCTAACTTGACCATGCGCATCTACCAGTACCATTTCCCCACTTAGCTAATGTTGAGTACAAGAGCAATTTTCCAAGAGATTTAACCATAGTAAAAGATAGATAAAACACAGGCAGAATAATCGAAAAAGACCAGAAGCTACGACAAACAATCTGAATATGGTAAACAAGACTGAGGAAGATGATATACATCACAGCATAGGAACCGCCGGTGTTCGCGTTAACGTTTGCATCGTCGTTAGCCATGTTGTTGAGGAAAAGGTTGTTGATGTCGGGGAAGAGATCGTCGTTGGGACGGACGTCAGCGTAGTTGCTATCCGTGAAGGAGTCCGTGACGAAGCCAATAGTCGTGTTGGTAGTGCTTCCCAAAAACCTTATCGCCCTTCTCCCTTACAGGACTCGAAGTAGCAGGGTCTCGGAGGCCTACTGTCCTAGCTCGTGGTGCACGCCGCAAGACGGGATGGGGAAGATCTAAGCAGTGCAGTGCTCTGGAACTGGAGGCGCAAGGGCGTGCGTTGGTGCATCTGAGGAGAGGAGCAACCTCTCACTCTTATAGGCATGGGTAGGCAAGCGAACAGTCGGCGTTGGGAGAGGAAACGAACAAGCATCGGCCGAAACCGAACAACCTCCACTAAGCTCGAATTAACTCTCTACTGAGTTTGTATTAAACATCCACTCATGCATACTATTCAGATTATTATCCATTCATGCATGGCAAACAGAGAGAGAAGCTCTCGGCTCGAGGCATTCCCTCAACCCGCGGCACGCGCGCGTCGTGATGAGGCGAGGCATGGTGAGGTGGGCGGCGGAGGAGGAGGAGCGCGTGTGTATATGTATTCTCTTCTCAAGCTCGTACAAGTGGTGGAAGATCTCACCTTATAAGCTGGTTCAACTTCCACTCAACTAGCAATGTGGGACAAAACTTTTGTCCCACCTCTTGCCTTGCGTGAATGGGCCAAGTGGGCCTCTAGGATTTCAGGAATTGTTGTATAGTATAAATGGGTTGGGCCTTAATTAGGAAAAATTCCAACAATCCCCCACCAGATCCCAGAAGCACACATAAATTTTCTTATGGTTCCAAAACATTGTTTATATATTGGTACTAGTGGAGACTGTTAAGTTGAACTTCCACCTAGAACTCTATGCTACACTAGTTTGCAAGTTGTACAGTGGACTGGGCCTTGAACTGCAAGTTTACTGCATTCTAGCTTTACACAAATCCTTGACCAATACTGGGTTACCGTGGGACTTCCCCTCGGGTGGAGCTTATGCGACTTTTAACAGTCAGACTCATATAGGTGTGTTCTTCAAAATATGTTTTGCAGGACAACATCTCTGCTTAAACTAAGCCACTTAGAACACATTAAGATAAATCAACCTGCCATGCAGAATAGGAAAGTATTGCATCTTCACGGAGTGGTGATTAAAGTAGGGATACTTTCCTCTCAGTTAACCAACAGCTTGTCTCCCAATTCTAATTCATGGGATCTCCGATCACATCGAGTGATTTACCACTATGGAAACTTATATTGTGGGTCTCATGACCATCTCCTTTCATGCATTTTCTATCACGTTACGTGATAGACCCTTTGTGAAGGGATCTGCCAGATTCTTAGATGTTTGGATATAATCCAACACAATAACTCCGAAGTTTCTCATTTTCCTAATAGATTTCATTCTCCTCTTCACATGTCTTGAGCACTTCATGTTATCCTTAGAACTATTCACTTTAACAATCACAGTTTGATTATCACAGTTCATTGGGATTGCGGGTATAGGTTTCTCAACCATAGGTATGTCCATCAAGAGTTCTCGAAGCCACTCTACTTCAATAGTGGCTTAGTCTAATGCTGCGAGTTCTTCTTCCATAGTTGACCTTGTTAAGATGGTGTGCTTGCAAGACTTCCAATAAACAGCACCACCACCAAGTGTAAATACATATCCACTCGTGGCCTTTATCTCATCAGCATCAGATATCCAATTTGAATCACTATAGCCCTCCAGCACCCTTGGGTAACCAGTATAGTGAATGTCGTAGCTCGTAGTGCCATTTAGATAGCGCATGACTCTCTCAAGAGCTTCCCAATGATTATATCTAGGATTTGAAACAAACCGACTGAGTTTGCTCATAGCAAAAGTGATGTCAGGCCTCGTAGTGCTAGCTAAATACATAAGAGACCCAATAATCTGAGAGTATATAAATTGATCTCTAGTAGTGCCTCTATTCTTTCAAAGTAACATACTAGGGTCATATGGTGTTGGAGAATACTTTCAGTTGCTATACCCAAAGTGACTCAAGATCTTTTCCACATAGTGAGACTGAAGTAGTGTGATCCCACCATTATCATCTCTCAATAGCTTGATGTTCAAAATAACATCAGCTACTCCTAGATCCTTCATCTCAAAATACTGAGGTAAGAAATCCTTGACTTCCTTAATCACATTAAGATTGGTCCCGAAAACCAGTATGTCATCAACACAGAAACATAGAATTACTTCCTCGCCCCCACCATAGCGATGGTACACACATTTGTCAGCTTTGTTTACAGCAAAGCCTGTAGTGGTTAGGGTTCTCTCAAACTTCTCGTGCCACTTATTAGGTCCTTGTTTAAGGCCATATAAAGACTTCAACAACTTACACACTTTTCCTTCTTGGCCACTCACTACAAATCCATCTAGGTGATCCATATAAATTTCCTTGTCCAACTCTCCATTTAGGAAAGTCGTCTTAACGTCCATTTGATGAACGAGAAGACCATGTGAGGTAGCCAAAGATTGTAGTACTCGAATGGTGGTTAATATGGCTACGGGTGAGTAAGTATCAAAGTAGTCCTCATCTTCTTTTTGGGTATAACCCTTGGCTCTAAGTCTTGCCTTGTACTTCTCAATAGTACCATTAGGCCTAGGTTTCTTCTTAAACACCCAGTTGCATCCTACGGGTTTGCACCCATAAGGATGATTGGTGATCTCCCATGTTCCATTCGCTTTGATGGAATCCATCTCACTATGAACGGCTTCCTTCCAATAGTCAGCATCAGGAGATGCATAGGCTTCTGAAACAGAAGTAGGAATATCATCCACGAGGTACACAATGAAATCATTACCAAAAGATTTTGCAGTCCTCTGTCTCTTACTCCTCTTAGGAATTTCATTATCATCCTCCTTAGGTTTTTCCGAGTGTTCAATAGGAATGGTATGTTCAGGAATTGTGGGTATTTCTTGATTCAATGAGTCAGGTATCTCCTGATTTGATGAGCTAGGTATATCCTTCATGGGAAAGATATCCTCAAAGAAAGTCATGTCATTTGACTCCATGATTGTACCAACATGCATGTTTGGTTTTCCAGATTTTACTATCAAGAATCTATAGTCGATGCTATGAAAAGCATATCCTAGAAAAACACAGTCCATGGTTTTTGGTCCAAGTTTGCGCTTCTTTGGGATTGGCACATGAACCTTTGCCAGACAGCCCCAAGTTCGCAAGTAAGAAAGATTTAATCTTTTCTTTTCCCATTCTTCAAATGGAGTAATCTCTTTGTTCTTAGTGGGAACTCGGTTTAGGACATGACATGCAGTTAGTAATGCCTCCCCCTGCAATTGCTTGGAGAGACCGGATGTGTCTAACATGGTGTTAACCAGTACTATTCTTTCTTTCGTCTACCCCGTTTGACTAGGGCGAGTAGGGAGGTGTCATCTCATGTATTATACCATGTTCCGCACAAAAGGAATCAAACTCGTTGGAAAAGTACTCTCCACCACGATCATACCTAAGCCTCTTAATCTTTCGATCAAGTTGGTTTTCCGCTTTAGCTTTATAGATTTTGAAGAAACTCAAAGCCTCATCTTTTGATTTCAGAAGATACACATGACAATATCTCGTAGATTCATTGATTAATGTCATAAAATATTTCCTACCATGTTTTGTCAACACACCATTCATCTCACAAAGATCTGAATGTACGAGCTCTAGTGGTACCAAATCTCTCACCTCTGCAGTCTTATGTGACTTGCGAGGTTGCTTCGCCTGCACACAAGTTTGGCATTTAGCTCCCTTCACAGTAGTGAATTCTGGGATTACATTCATTTTAGCTAACCACGTCATGCAACCAAAATTAACATGACAAAGACATGAATGCCAGACATTTGATACAAGATCAGATGAAACATGATTCACGACTTTATTACACACATCTGATAGTGAGAGGCGGAACAAACGTCCACACTCATAGCCTTTACCAATAAATGTTCCAAACTTTGACAGTACAAATTTATTGGACTGAAATACAATCTTGTAGCCATCATGAAATAGAAGTGATCCACTAACAAGATTCTTGTTTATTGAGGGAACATGATGCATGTTCTTCAGGCGCACGGTCTTTCCCCATGTGAACTTTAGATCGATCGTACCAACACCATGAACAGACGCATGCGAGCTATTCCCCATCATCACGGACTAATCCCCTCTGACCTGATATGAAGAAAACATGGAAACATCAGAACAAACATGTACATTAGCGCCCATGTTAATCCACCAATCAGGATAATGACATAATGAAAGAATAGTAGGTAATATACCATACCCAACATCTTTCATCTCAATGTTTCCTATGACAACATTAGCACTCTTGCTGCCTTTTCCATGCTGGCGCTTGTCAAAGCGGTTGGGGCAAGCAAGAGCCTAATGATTAGGATCACCGCACACATCACAAGCACCTTTCTTCTTATCAGTCTTCTTCTTGAAGCTAGTAGACTGTGACGCTTTGTTCTTTCCATCAAACTTTCCATTTCCATCAAACTTTCCCTTGTTCTTTAACTTGTGAGACTGGAAGTTCTTTTTCTATACCAGGTTGGAGAACGTATGTCTTTTGCTATCGCCTTCTCTTCCACATCAAGAGTTCCAATGAGATTCGATACGGAAAAGTCTTGTCTCTTGTGTTTCAGGGAAGTAGCAAAGTTCCTCCATGAAGGAGGAAGTTTGGCAATAATACCCTTGGCAATGAACTTGTCCGGTGATAGCCCACAAGTATAGGGGATCGTGTGTAGGCTTTTCGATAAGTAAGTGTGTCGAACCCAACGAGGAGCTAAAGGTAGGATAAATATTCCCTCAAGTTCTATCAACTAGTGATACAACTCTACGCACACTAAATGTTTGCAGTATCTAGGAAATAAAACTAGAGCAGCAATACGAGTAATAGAGATAGCTTTGCATGATAATAAATAACAAGAAAGTAAAGCTAGTTGCTGCATCAATAAAATACACTAAACTAACAGAACCATGAGTGGAGAATAGTGGTGGTAATTGTGGTGGCTTTGTCCAAGTTTAAAGAGCGAATAGATCAGGTTCATTGTCTTCGATGCAGTTTTCTATGTGGGAGAGGCTAAATATACATGTGTTTCACTACTTGGAATTACATGTACTATATGATTGGATTGTTAGCAAACATCCGTAAGTACTAATCAATGCATTAAGGTTTCCCCATCCATAGCCTTAATTAATGGTCCTCTTACTCCCATACGTGCAACGTTCCGGTTCGCGTCCTCAGGTTTCTGTCACTCCGGCAGAACTCCCCCTTCCTTCTACACAGACTACAAACCCTATGATGTTTAATCCATGCGCGCATAAATATAATGAACACCAAAGGACTGTACCATATCAACATACAACTCTAATGAACCAAAGACGTTCAACCATTCAATCTAAGAACAAAGAAACTACGCAAACATGACATAGATCATAGGATTATAACTTATAGCATTAAACACCATGTTTACATAGGACGGTACAGAGGTGTGTGGGAGAATGAACCACTGCATACTAGGAGGATTAGGTGATGGATATGGAGGTGAAGATGTTAAGATGGTGAAGAGGGCGGCGGCGGCGCGGGGGACTCCTTCCCCGTCGCCGGTATCATGGAGGAGCACCGCCCCTTAGCCCCCTTCCTTCATGGTTTCTTGGGAGCCCTCCCCCATGGATATGGGATCCATGGGGAGGCAAAACCGTGGTTTTGGTGGCTGCAAATTCACGGGTGGAGATGCCCCGGGCGAATTAGGTTTCCTCCCTTTATATAGCTTCTCGGATTCCCGTCACCCCATCTTGGGCTGCAGTAAATCGGGCCTAAAAGGCCCGTCCGGACTCAGAATCAGCTAAATTTTATATCCAAAACGTTTGCCGCAAAATTTCCAAGAACTTTGTAGTTGAAGAGTTTTCCGTTTCACACAGTCTTCGACCAAAATGTGATCATCTTCAAAAAGAGTTCTGAGATAGATTTCTGGAAAAATCCCAATTTGATTCCAACAAGGTTTCCACTTGTATTCTTGTTAATTCCTACACATCAAAGTGTAAAACAAGAACATGGTGCACTTTTGCAACTATTAGTAGGTTAGTCTAAATAAATTATAAACTTTATATACAAAAAGGAGTGTCAGAAGCATATTATTAGCATAAAACCATAAAAAATTATAGATATGTTATGGACATATCAACATCCACAAACTTAGTTCCTCCTCGTCCTCGAGTAGGTAAACGATCAAAATAATATAATTTTTGATGTGACATGCAGACAACACAATCTTGATCGTAAAAGCATTGATAGCTGGGATTAAGGTACTCTAAACATAAATCATGAAAGGTAGAGTTTTAACAATAAGACATAGCAACTATGTTGTAACATGAAAAGGCACAAGCAAAAGATTTATGAATAGCAATGATTTTCAAGACGTTTGTTTGTTTCACATAAAGAAAGCATAATAAGAATGGTATTCAGCTTGTGCCTCATAGAGTAGCAAAACATAAATGCATAGGACACCTTCAAAGTTCATAAGGGTGACTAGATACAAATAGTTAAGCACAAGCAATATCAAAGTTATGCATCAATCAATAAGTCTTAGGACAATGCACACTAAACTAAGAATAGCCACTATGCTCTCTTAATAGGTGCATAAAGATAGAAGATGGAGACTCAACATAAAAGTAAAAGAAAGTCCTTAGAAGGTAGTAGGGATTCAAGTCTCATAAAGAGCTTCCAAAAATTACGGTACTTATTAGCTTTCAGCTCTTATTGCCCCTATCATAAGCATCTTTATATGATTAAGGTTAAAGTGACAAAACTAAGAGGATATGCTTGACAAGTTATAAGTTGAAATCTCATGCCCCTTACTTACGAGTACCGAACCTCATGCTACTCAACTTCAGTCACAGGTAAGCTCTTGTCATTCTAAGTACATATGTATCATAGAGAACCGCCAACGGGGTACCCCTTGCACATGATACATGAGCTATCCCATAATCAAAATGACAAGGCAAACAGAAAATGAGCATCTCAGCGATCTTTTTATTTGCTATTTGCATAGGTTTTTATTGAGGATGCTTCATAGAGTGCTCATTGTGGTTATGCTACAAGTTTCCACTATGATTAGGCATGGCTTAGGCTAGTTTCCCAGGCGTTTCTCTAGCACACATACAAACTCCATGATCTTACAAGTTCCCCTTTTATTTCACACCGCCGGGATCCATAAGAAAAAGAATCATGATATCAATGGAATATAAGTGCAATGTTGAAAACATTCCTCATAATACATGGTTCTGCTAACTTCAACTTATAAAGCGCAAGCATATACGCAACAAAGATGGACACAATGGTTCAAGTTTATTAAGTGCAAGAAAATAAAGTGTGCCATCAAGTTCGTGAGAGCTTTAATCACTAATTTTCACATAACAAGTTTAATTCGGAAGTAGATAAAAGCATGAATATACTTGGAATAGAAAATGCTAATAGGTAGGTATGGTGGACTCTTTGGGATAACTTGGTTTTATTTGGAGTTGGATGCATGAGTGGAACTCATAGTTGGTTATGGAGGCTAGCAAATGATTGGGAGCGACCAATTAAAAGAGAAATAATGGCCATAATCATGCAAAGCGACAAAACATCAATAATTAAAGCATACAGTGATATTACAGGTCGAAAACTAAAGGATCAGAAAGGCTATGGTAACTTAGGATAGTCATAACATGGTGTGAGCATGCGCCAAGTCAAACCAAATAAAGCATCAAAGGAGAATACCATAATACTATACTTTAATATGCTAAAACAACGCATGATTCTTTCAAGGCACATTAAGCAATCTCAATTGTTTATAACATGTCATGATAAAGCAAAAATCACTAAGCATAAATCCAAAACAATATCAAGCATGACATGACAAAGCATAGGCCACCGTAAAAAACGAGCTCCTTTTACCACTTAAGAATGAACTTTTCCTACTATTTTCCAATCCAAACCACACTTATTTGAAAACTAATGTATGAAAGAGGTGGTCCAACCAATTTATTCAAGCAAACTAAGAAAACCAAGAAAAAACAAAAACAAAGATGCTCCAAGAACAACACAACTGTGCATGAAATAATAAAAATGAAGTGTTTGGAAGAAACTTGAGATTTTTATTGATGAAGAAGGGGATGCCTTGGGCATCCCCAAGCTTTAACACTTGTACTTCTTGGATATTTATTTGGGTGACACACGTGGCATCCCCAAGCTTGAGCTTTAGTCCATTCTTCATCTCATTACATAACTCTTTCCATACACCTGAAATTTTTCCTTCATACAAAACTTCACACAATCTTTATTAGCAACATTAGTGCACTCAAGATAATAAGTCTTTGGGTTCAGTTCCAACACCAATAAGACTTCCATTAAAACACAATATACTGTATCACTTCCCTCAAAAAGCTCAATTCCCCAAAAAGAACGCAAAAAGGAATCAACAAGAAGCAAATGCAAATAATGGCAGAAATCTGTCAAAAGAGACCAGCAGGTAAAGACCATTTTTTCGAAGACCTTCTCTTGCTCAAATTGAAAAGTGTTGAACTAACAAAAGTTAGATAACAACCTGCGCCAGAAGCACAAACATTCACAGCTCAAACCGACGTACAGAGATTTTACACGAATTTTTACAGTGAAGCACAAAAATCTGTTTCGGGATAGCAACTTTCCCAAGCATTACTACTCTCTCATTAGAGGTTACTCTTGGCACAAAAAGCAAATAAAAAGGATAAGGATCGGTTATTATAGAGGTAATAACTTCCAAGACTCATCTAAAACTTTTGGGTTATCTCCCAATAAGTACTTTTCTTTAACGCCTTTAAGTTAGGCATAGGAGCAAGATTCAAGTATTTTCGAATGAATAAGCACTAAGATCAATACTAGAAATATCTTTCTTTTTCAAGGCTTCATGCATTCCTACAAGTTTTTAACTGAAAATCTTCCATGGAAAGATTTGTTTTTGTTTCATAGGCATGAACACAAGTGTTCAAGGTCGACCCCCACTTAACCATTACTCATCTTTCCAATCATTTTCCTTTTTGAAAATGTTTCTAGGTAACAAGTACAACTAATTTTTTTTTAATTTGCATTCCCTATCCATACTAAGATAGCGAACAACTTAAAACTTAAAGTAAAACTTACTTAGATATAAATAAAACAAGTGCACACAATAATATTCACCCACACGCTATTGCTCCCCGGCAACGGCGCCAGAAAAGGTCTTGATAACCCACAAGTACAGGGGCTCGTGTGTAGACTTTTCGATAAGTAAAAGTGTCAAACCCAACGAGGAGCTAAAGGTAGGAAAAATATTCTCTCAAGTTCTATCAACCACTGATACAACTCTACGCACACTAAATGTTTGCATTATCTAGGGAATAAAACTAGAGCAACAATATGAGTAATAGAGATAGCTTTGCATGATAATAAATAACAAGAATGTAAAGCTAGTTACTGCAGCAATAAAATACACTAAACTAATAGAACCATGAGTGTGGAATAGTGGTGGTAATTGTGGTAGATTTGTCCAAGTTTAAATAGCAAATAGATCAGGTTCATTGTGTTCGATGCAGTTTTCTATGTGAGAGAGGCTAAATATACATGCGCTTTACTACATGGAATTACATGTACTATATGATTGGATTGTTTGCAAACATCCGTAAGTACTAATCAATGCATTAAGGTTTCCCCAACCATAGCCTTAAGGTCCTCTTACTCTCATACGTGCAACATTCCGGTTCACGTCCTTAGGTTTCCGTCACTCCGGCAGAACTCCCCCCTTCTACACATACTACAAACCCTATGATGTTTAATCCATGCGCGGACAAATATAATCGACACCAAAGGACTGTACCATATCAACATACAACTCTAATGAACCAAAAACGTTCAACCATTCAATCTAAGAACAAAGAAACTACGCAAACATGACATAGATCATAGGATTATAACTTATAGCATCAAACACCATGTTTACATAGGACGGTAAAGAGGTGTGTGGGAGGATGAAGCACTGCAAAGTAGGAGGATTAGGTGATAGAGATGGCGGTGAAGATGGTAAAGATGGTGAAGAGGGCGGCGGCGGCGCGGGGGACTCCTTCCCTGCCATCAGTATCATGGAGGAGCACCGCCCTTTAGCCCCTTCCTTCATGGCTTCCTGGGAGCCCTCCCCCATGGAGATGGGATCCATGGGGGAGGCAAAAACATGGCTTTGGTGGCTACAAATTCATGGGTGGAGATGCCCTAGGCGAATTTGGTTTTCTCCCTTTATATAGCTTCTCGGATTCCCGTCACCCCATCTTGGGCTACAGTAAATCGGGCCTAAAAGGCCAGTCCGGACTCAGAATCAGCTAATTTTATCTCCAGAATGTTTGCCGCAAAATTTCCAACAACTTTGTATTTGAAGGGTTTTCCGTTTGACAACGTATTCGACCCGAAATGTGATCATCTTCAAAAAGAGTTCTAAGATAGATTTCTGGAAAAATCCCAATTTGACTCCAACAAGGTTTCCACTTGTATTCTTGGTAATTCCTACACATCAAAGTGTAAAACAAGAACATTGTGCACTTTTGCAACTATTAGTAGGTTAGTCCAAATAAATCATAAACTTTATACAAAAGGAGTGTCAAAAGCATATTATTAGCATAAAACCATCAAATAATATAGATAAGTTATGGACATATCATCCGGTAACACACAAGGGAAGTGATCAAGCTCCTTGGCCAGTGACTGTATTTCATGAGCCTGCTCAACCACGGAGGGGTCATCAGTCATCTTGTAGTCATAGAGTTGTTCCATGACATACAGTTCACTGCCAGCATCTGAGACCCCAAGCTAGGCCTCGAGCGCAGCCCACATGTCCTTGCATTTATCAAATGACATATAGGGTTCAACAATATTCTCCCCGAGATAGACAGCAAAGCAGCCTTGAACAGTGTATTAGTTTTTCAGAAAACTTGTTCCTGAGCAGGAGTAAGCTCTCCCTTAGGCTTGCCAAGAGTGGCGTCATAGCAGTTCATGTTCTGAAACCAGAGAACTGCTCTCGCGCGCCACCTCTTATAATGCGTACCCTCAAAGACAGGTGGCTTCACAGAAGCAACAAAACCACTTGGGTCAAATTTCCTATAATAAGGTTTTTTGATTCTTGAGTAAAAGAGAAATTTTCCAAGATATTTAACCATAGTAAAAGACAGATAAAACACAGGTAGAATAATAGAAAAAGACCAGAAGATATGACAGACAATCTAAATATGGTAAACAAGACTGAGGAAGATGATATACATCACAGCAGAGGAACCGCCGGTGTTCGTGTTAACGTTTGCACCATCGTTAGCCATGTTTTCGAGGAAAAGGTTGTTGATGTCGGGGAAGAAATCGTCGTTGGGGAAGACATCAGCATAGTCGCTATCCGTGAAGGAGTCCGTGATTAATCCAGTAGTCGCGCTGGTAGCGCTCCCCAAAAACCTTATCGCCCTTCTTCCGTACAGGACTCGAAGCAGCGGGGTCTCGGAGGCCTACTGTCCCACCTCGTGGTGCACACCGCAATACGGGATGGGGAAGATCTAATCAGCGCAATGCTCTGGAATTGGAGGCGCAAGGGTGTGCAGTGGTGAATCTGAGGAGAGGAGCGATCGCTCACTCTTATAGGCACATGCAGGCAAGCGAACAGTCGGTGTTGGGAGAGGAAACGAACAGGCATCGGCCGAAATCGAATAGCCACCACTAAGCTCAAATTAATTATCCACTGAGTTCGTATTAAACATCCACTCAGAGAGACTGTTCAGATTATTATCCATTTATGCATGGCAAAAAGGGAGAGAATATCTCGGCTCGAGGCATTCCCGCAACCCGCGTCACGTGCACGTCGTGACGAGGCGAGGTGTGGTGAGGTAGGCAGCGGAGGAGGAGGAGGAGCGCGCGTGTATATGTCTTCTCTTATCAAGCTCGTACAAGTGGTGGAAGAGCTCACCTTATAAGCTGGTCCAACTTCTACTCAACTAGCAATGTGGGACTAAACTTTTGTCCCACCTCTTGCCTTGCATGAATGGGCCAAGTGGGCCTCTAGGATTACAGGAATTATTGGAAAGTATAAATGGGCTGGGACTTTATTAGGCAAAATTCCAAGAACTAAGATCAAATATCAAGAGTTGTTTCATAAGCATCAAGAAATGGCCCAATGCGATACCAAACCACACATGAGCTAAAAATCAATCAAAACCCTTGTCAACCACCACTGATAAATCCAGCACCCCACCCCTCATCTCTGGTGTTCATCTCTGTAGCAAAGCACTGTAGCACCACCTTTCCCCTTGTCTCTTATGCTTGGACATGAAGGAGACCCATGTGAAGACATGTTCATACTACTTAATTAATTTCAGAAGAAGCATCTGCCCCTCTCTGTTCCTCAGCACGACCAGCAACTACCACCCACTCTCTCCCACTGCCCTCCTCACCCAACCACAGGCCAGCCCCCTGTCCCCAAGCTTCTCATGTACATAGTCCATGTTACACCACCCTCCTCGATTTATAATGCTAGGAGCCACCCTAGCACCCACTCTCCTGCTCATTTGCTCCCTCTCTACCTCACTTATCTCCCTAAGCTCCCCTCCCCTTTCCTCTCCTATGCTCTAGCCAAGAAAGAGAGAACACAAGCCTCAGCCAGTTTTTGAGTTCTTGCTGCAGCTCCATCACCCCTGCTCTTCTCCTCCTACATGTGTCCTAACTAAACTCCCCTGTCCCTGATCTACCCCCTAGAGCTCATGAGCCCTTCTCTCGGCCTGCACCGTCGTGGAGAAGAGAGAGGGCTAGCCTCGGGATTTTTGAAAGGTTCGACCTTGCTCCAGCTCTACAGCCTCTCTCCTTGTGTTTATCACTTAGGCGAGATCCACTGGATGGTACCGACCTAACCCGACCCTCCCAGTTGACATGCATGCACTCTGGGAGCATCTCCGGTGAGCCACGAATTGAACTCCGCAGGCGCGCAGGCGCGCATGCGCAAGAGATGTTCCGGCGTCAGACCCAGCCCTGCCGCACCTCGCTGGACTCGCGGTGAAGTACCACATCATCTCCGACCATCCCCGTTGCCTCCTAGGGCTGCAGGTGAGCTCCCCGCGCCGCCATCTTCTAGCTAGGGTTCTGTCCCCGTTGTGCGCAATGTGAGGAGGACGACGACCAGGCATCGTCGATCCTAGATTAAACCAACGGCCAGGATCCCCCTATACTGATTCGACGCTCACGCTCACTGACCTGAGGGCCCCACGCCCCGGATTTTGAACTGCTTCTATAGCGCAAGCTCTACGTCGGTTGGGCTGTTTTGGCGCTAAGAGGCCCAACTGCCTCTGGAATCCGACCCAGTGCATGTTTCTCCTTTTTACTTTATAATTTCATTAATCCGAGATCTGCTTCACGCTAGTTAGTTTAATTGCTAAATAAAATGGAAATCACTACATTTTGGATAGATACAAATTTATACATGTTCTCACATGTTTTCACAAACATGCAAAACTAGTCCCTTGCCAAAAATAATCCTTATTATTGATTGGCATTTAATCTACTAAAATGTATGTTTGACACTAAATAAATACCTCAGGGAATTCTGTAGATCCAAATGGATTGAAACAAGCTTTATCTTGTAGATATTATATTTGCCAATCCAGGGACCTTGGTCCCATATGCACTTGAGTTATACTTTGTCTATGGAAAAAAAAAACAATCCCTAGTTTTACATTTCGAAATTTCTCTAGGTCAAACCATGATAGGTATTTACCTAATTCAAACTCCCATAAGACTTGCATACTAATATCTATTGAACCGCAGGAGGCCAAAATTTTATGAGCCCTGGTTGATTTATTAGGAATTAAACTGTTATGTGTACAGTTAATTAACTAATAAAATCACCTCAGTAGTTCTGTACCTCCAAAAAGATTGATTCTAATTTCTACAAAAAATTACTAAAGGTACCTAACATTTTTCTTTGGAATCATATCAAAAGTCCCTGTAAACTTAATCTAGTTAAAAAGACAAAAACCTTCTAGAAGTGCCTTTCTGAATTTCCTGAGGGCATTCTGGTAAATATTTTGACATGAATCCAACTCTTAGCGAATTAGTCCATCAAACTGTACTGAACCATCCAAGGAAATAATATTTGGAGCTCCATAACTTTTCTTATGATTTATTTCCTTAAACTAGAGCTTTTAACACTAGAAAATTCATAGAAAATCTATGGTAATGGATAAAATAGTGAAACCACTTTTTTTGGCTTCATTTTATCAATACCTACCTGATGGCATCATTTGTATACAATGATATCATCCAGAACCTATGCTTGATCCAAAACCCCTATCATAAGTAGTTTCTAGACAATAAATCACAAAGGCAACTCCACAAAGGCAATTAAAGTATTTCTGAATGCTATGATCTCAATCTATCAAAACCTACTGAATGGAATGATGTGTTGTATGTTTGTTTGCTGTATTGTAAAGATGCTTGTATGCCTTGTGTTGATTGTGGCTATGTTTGCTTGCATATATCCACTTTGACGATGGTAGTTGTGATTATATCGAGGACCCAAAGAAGATGGTTATTCTTGGTTATTATGGTATTCGAAGAAAAAGTCCAGGGACATATATTGTTAGATTGCTGATTACAGGCAAGCCACCTTCTTTCTCATAAGCCTTGTCCTACTATTTACTATTGCATGTTTTACCTACTGTTTTATGCAAGCTGCATTGTTTTACAATATGATGATGTAAATCTGGTAGTGGCTTGGCTCCTCAAATACCATTACACCCTTGTACTGCTAAGTACAACCCCCTTGACGACACCTACTTGTCCCTAGAATGGTAGATGGTGTATAACACCATACCCCCTTTGGAGACCCCATTTTATCCAAAACAAAACTAGAGGATGGGAAGACCCGCAAAAAAGTTTTACAAATGTTTATCGCAAAACATTGGTGAGGTTTGACCAACCAAGAGAAGTTCGAGAAAGAAATATGGTTTCATTTTGCAAAATGCTGAAGGAAGGATGAAGGAGAAAGGTTTAAAAAAAGGCACCCGGTTCTTTCAGTTTTGCCAGAACAACTACCCCGTGCAACCACATTACTCTGGAATGGGACATGGCTGGATTTGATGTTTGTTTATTCTGGTATAAGCTGCCTCGCAACTACTACATGGGGAAATAAAGAATGCCTAGAGGGCGGGCCTTCTCTAGTACAATGGTCCATGTAAAACATCGACCGGGAGAAGGAACTAAGGGTCTACGGGCCTCCACGCGTTACTATGAGCCCCTCATTGAAAGCGCACACTTTGTGTAGTGGAAAAAGTGCCTCGGTTGACTTGGGAACTATATAGGCATCCTGATGTTGAGGGGAACAACACTCATAGGGTAGGCACTTATATTGGAGTGAGCATTTAGAGAGTCTTGATCGGTTACTCGACCCACGATCGATGTAGATCAGGGTAGGGTACCCCGGTGGTGTGGGTAAAGTGTACAACCTCTACAGAGTGTAAATCTATTCGAATAGTCGTGTCCATGGTCATGGATGGTTGGGAAGGTTGGTGTAGACCGGTGCTGGTTTTTATTTCAAAAAGGACTTCGAAAAAGCAAAGGCTTTGGAAATGTTGTGACCATGGGATGGTCGGAAAGGAGTTGGTCATGAGATGACTGGAAGGAGGAACAAATGGGTGACCCGATCCTAGTGTTTTCCAAAACTTTTCAAAAAGGTTTCCAAAATGTTTTACAAAAGTTTCCAACAAAGATGTGTAGATGTTATATCTACAATAGAAACTATTTGAGAAAAGAACCTCTCTTGGAAGCCTCCTACTACCATAGCTCTATTGCATATCCTATTTATTGTTATTATCCTAAGGTGGTTTGGGAGTACATTCAAACTACTCACTAGCATTGTCCCTGGATATTAACTTGGTCAGATATCAAGAAGAATGTGAAGTTGATGACTATGCGAGCTAGGACATTCTCCCAGTCAGTTGCCTGTAGGATAAGGCATGGCTCGGGCTCGATGCTTGATAAGTTCCACTGATGATGATCTATGTAGCCATAATGGAAATTGAGGTATGACTTGTATTCGCTTAAGTAATGGATGTTTACATTGATACTTGTCGGTTATGTGCCACGACAGACTGATCATGGGATTGTGGTGTATGCATAACATGGATTTTCGGAGGATTAAATCCGGGGCCCACGGACTTGGTATCAGAGCCATCCTAACTATTGGATACCCTTAGTTAGCATGGCCATTAGACAAGAAAACTATTTTGGAAACACCGACTTTCGGAAACTATTTTCTCAAAAGCTTTCAAAAACTTCTACTTCTTATCCTCTCCTAATTTAAAGTATTTTAAAAATGGTTCCTTCTATTTCTCGTCCACTTTCAAATCCATGGATTTCAAATAACTAGCACCTAGAAACCTATGAAGGCAATGGGAATAGGATGAAGATAAGAAACTACCAGTAAACATAAGGAGACTACAAGATCGCCCTACCAACGGAATCCTTGTGACTAGAAGACTCAAGTGCTACATTATCGAGGAACATCCAATGATACGGCAAAGGCTTCATCCGCAAGATACTGATCCAGACCACAATATCATGATGTCTAGGATGATTAGTCCTTAGTAAGGATTTCCCTAGAAAGTGAGTAGTTAACTACTTGGTCCCCCTAGTGGCCATGTTTGCTTGCCTAAGTGCATCATGTGTTGCTTGATGTGTGTTGTCTGCCAAGGACATTGTGATCCCCTCTCTCTGTTCGCCTTGTATGTGTGTTCTGGTTTGCTTTGACCTCCATAAAATGTGACTCGAGGAGCAATAACACACCTAGTAACTCAGGCACCCCTATTAGTTGTCGCTAACGAGACCCATACAAATCTCGAGAGTTATCAGCAAAAAAGGATCTCAAGAACCCGGACTTCGACTTAGTCAAGTTCAAAAACCCATGAAGACTTCTCCTAAGTAGGATGGCACACTTCGTCAAACTCACTTCTCAAGACTCCTCATCGACACTACGCCCCATCATTCATCGGCCGACAATAACCAGAGTCTTGTTGAAGCCGGAAGTCTACCACAGAAGGATCCCCACGCTCAGCAAGAAACAATGAGACCTGCAAACTAAGACAAGAAGTGAATACCTATTAGGATTTTAGACAGCCCCTTAAAGAATAACTATTCTAGTCGACCCTACCCAAACCAATGGGAAGTTCTTCACTAGAAGGCCAGGGCAATCCCAATATCTTGAAGATAAGGATGCCTGAAGAAAACAAGTCTACTCCGCCATCAAGGTGAAGCAACATCAAAATTTCAAGTAAAGACAACTTCTGTGAAGCGAGATGCCTCTAAACTGACTTAAGACTAACAAGATGAGTCGTTTACCGCTAACTTCCCCTGAGCTAACTTCTTAAAACTTCGGTAAGTAACCACCCTCGACGAGTTTATCGCAATAGGGCATCGCTCGAAGGGTAGTGGGTGTCTACCATACCTCAGGAAGAATTCCAAATCCGACGTCCTTCTCCAGGAATCAACTTGAGAATCGTAAAAACCTAAGAGGATAAAACTCGTCAATAGCAGCCAGAAGTCTACGCAACCTGCAGTACCCAAGAATCCCCTAATCAAGACAACTGGAATACCTGAAGTCGACAAGAATAAGGATACCGACAAAACTATCCACTCCAAAAGGTTCGAAGAAGACTAAGGAGATTTCACGAAGATCCTCCCAGGCTATTCCAATTGAAGACCCACTTGAAAGATTGCTAGATCACTAACCCCTCAGTTCCAACCCATTTAGAGGACCCGAGACTTCAACATATTCGAATAGGCTAAGTACGAATATAGTAGTATCTCAGCCTCGTAGGACCCAGTTGGTGGACGTCCGCTGCAGTTTCCAACCCCAAAAGGAAGATGGGCGATAGTCCTTAGACATCATCCTACGACTTCAAGAATGAAGGACTATGCCAACCCTCCGATCTTCCCTAGTTTAATCCTAAGGGGGAAAGACTACGTCTTTCCCAGAAATAGAGTAACCACCCACGATAAACAACCTTAGGAGTTTCAACCGTAAGTCGATGAAGAGGATATGATAAGCCTCTAAGGAAACTCTATGAATCCGTATAGTAAGGACTTGAATGTTATAGACTCCATCTTTCGTGAAGTTCCACCTAGAAATAGTCCGCCTAGCCAAAACCCTCGAGACATCAAGTCTGAAAGAAAAATGAGATAATCCACTGCAATTAGGACTAGAGTTATCTCAACTCTCCGTGCATCCAAGAAGACTGAAGCTCAACTTCAGCGACATAGTAATCACGTTCAAAGACGAAGTTCATAAGTCAGTATGCTTAAGATGCATAGAACTAAACCAACATAAAATCCCCTAACCTTACTCTCCCGAATCTCGGGACGACATTCTTTTAAGGTGGAAAGGTCTGTAACATCCCATTTCAGCAACCCTGATTAGCTGTCTAGAAATGCAAAAATCAGAGGAACATAAAAAAATCTTGTCTAATGATGTAGTGGTTCCTGGTTGTTTGCTTGTTCTTGGGCATTTGAATGTATACCATATGATATACACCTTACCTCATCCTCAGTTGACAAAAGCTATTTAACAAAATAGTCTTGGCTCATTTTACTCATTCTCAAATGTTCTGGCATTTCAAAACGTGAGCCAAGATGCATTTGCAAACCAAGATATCTTAGTAGCCTCTATTGACAAAACTATGGAGAACTACAAGATATAATCTCCTTATGTTTTCAAGACAGAACTTTCAACTACTCTTACCTCTTGGTTTTTCCAAAACGTTTCTATAAAGCTTTTGAATTCTACTCTTGGTAGAGATACCAAGGACTCTCACCTTATTAAAACTCCAAACTTTCAAAATATCCATCATTACCTAAAGCTAGGCTTGATGGTAACCCTAGTAGTAGTTTGAATTGATTGGAATATGAATTGCCTTGATCTTCTATCTAATGATTTGCCTTGATTTGTTGTCTGACTTGTCTGCTTAGGAGTAGTATGAGATACCCTAGGAGCTTATCATATAGCCTCTAACTAATCCTAGAGTATAAACCCTAAGCAATATAACCAAGCTGTAATCTAAACTATAGCCACTAGATGATCATCTAAAATCCTTAACCAAATCACTTCTAAAGAGTATTCTTCTAAAAGCTTCGAAATCAAACTAGACCAATACCAAGCATGGATCATTCATACTCCATCTATAATTCAACATCATCCATTTGATGACGATTTGGAAACTTGCACCCTCTCAAAATCATCCCCTCTCATATTTTACTCAAAATCTCCAAATCTGCCAAAAATGACTAAGTCTAGAAATCTGATAGCAATATCACATCTTTGAGTCTCCCTCATTCCCAATCCTTCTTCATTTTTGGTAATGCACCTGTACAATATTGTAGACCATATTAAGGACTACCAAGGCCCACTCTTGCCATTGGCTAGATCATCTTTTAACCCACTTATTCCTGATGGTTTTGCAGGCAAGAAAATAATAATTCCTGCAAACCTTATCAACATGCCTAACTTGGAAGAAGCTCACATCTCCATACTATTTTCTTTTGACCAACTCCTTTATTGATTGTGTTCTACTCACCCTAATTCACTTGTTCCAGTTGGATCCTTGGGCTTTTAAAACATATATGGTTTAGAAGGTTATTTGATAATCTGTTTGGGCACCATTATTTTATTCTATTTCTAGCATCAATTCTTGAAGAGCTCAATCACGGCCAACCTCAAACCTCTGTACCATGGTAATCTACCTAACCCGGTATATCTATCCACATAGCCCATGACCCAAGAGGAGCTTTGAGCTCCAAGATCCAACCATGTTTCGATGGTATAAAAGTGCCCAAGATCCTTTATCCCTTGTTTCTCTTCCAAATCAAGTTGGATTTCCAAATCCTAATAATGAAAATGGTAGATACAACATGTGGACATAATCTACCTTGGATATAAAAATATATCAAATATTATCCTTAATTCTTTTGGCCCAAAAACAATTAAATCACTATAATTAACAAAAACCTCAAAACTCCTTCTATAAAGGCAAGTTTGTTTTTCTCCAAACTACTTTGCCAACCCAAGGAACATTTGATTCCTATATATACTATTCTATATCCCCACCACAAAAATTAAAAATTGAGATATTTTATTATTTCTTTTTGCCCTTTTTCTTAAACGGCAGAAACAAGAAATAATAGCTTAAAAATTACTTTTCCATATCAATAAATCTTAGGAAAATTCTCCAAAGTATAAATTCATATTTGGGACCTTTCCAAACCAAAAACCATCCATCTCCATATCAAAAATCTCAAACCAAAGCCTGAAAACCGTTTCCGCACTATTGGAATAATAGAGAATACGATGATCCAAAACATTTAGGAATTTCCCAAATAAATCTAGGAGCTCTAACTTGACCATACCCATCCACCAGTACCATTTCCCCACTTAGCTAAGATCAAATATCAAGAGTTGTTTCATAAGCATCAAGAATGGCCCAATGAGATACCAAACCACACATGAGCTAAAACTCAATCAAAACCCTTGTCAACCACCAGTAATCAATCCAGCACACCACCCCTCATCTCTGGTCGTGATCTCTGTAGAAAAGCACTATAGCACCACCTTCCCCCTTGTCTCTTATGCTTGGACATGAAGGAGACCCATGTGAAGACATGTCCACACTACTTAATTGATTTCAGCAGCAGCCTCTGCCCCTCTCTGTCCCTCAGCACGACCAGCAGCTACCACCCACTCTCTCACACCACCCTCCTCACCCAACCACCAGCCAGCCCCCTCTCCCCACGCTTCTCATGGACATGGTCCATGTTACACCACCCTCCTCGGTTTATAATGCTAGAAGCCACCCCAGTGCCCACTGTCCTGCTCATTTGCTCCCTCTCTGCCTCACTTATCTCCCCCGAGATGCCCTCCCCTTTCCTCTCCTCTCCTCTAGCCAAGAAAGAGAGAAGACAAGCCTTGGCCGGTTTTCGAGTTCTTGCTACAGCTCCATCGCCCCTGCTCTTTTGCTCCTACATGTGGCCTAACTAAACTCCCCTACCCCTGATCTACCCCCCTGGAGCACCTGAGCCCTTCTCTCGGCCTGCACCATCGTGGAGAAGAGAGAGGGCTAGCCTCGGGTTTTTCGAAAGGTTTGACCCTGTTCCATGTCTATGGCCTCCCTCCTTGTGTTTATCACTTAGGCGAGACCCACTGGATGGTACGGACCTAACCCGACCCTCCCAGTTGACATGCATGCACCCTGGGAGCATCTCCGGCGAGCATCGAAGTGAACTCTGTGGGCGCGCATGCGCGAGATAATTTCCGGAGTGAAACCCAGCCCTGCCGCACCTTGTTGGACTCGCGCTGAAGTACCACGTCATCTCCGACCATTCCTATCGCCTCCTAGGGCCATAGGTGAGCTCCCCGCGCCACCATCTTCCAGCTAGGGTTCTATCCATGTTGTGTGCAACATGAGGAGGAAGACGACCAGGCGTCGTCGATCCTAGATTAAACCAATGGCCAGGATCCCCTTATACCAATTCGAAGCTCATGGTGACTAACCCGAGGGCCCCACGCCCAGCTTTTGAACTGCTTCTCCAGCGCGAACTCCACGCCGGTTGGGCCGTTTTGGCGCTAAGAGGCATAGCTGCGTTTGGAATTCGGCCCAATGCATGTTTCTCCTTTTTATTTTATAATTTCATTAATTCCAGATCTGCTTCTGACCAGTTAGTTTAATTGCTAAATAAAATGGAAATCACTACATTTTGGACATATACAAATTTATACATGTTCTCACACGTTTTCACAAACATGCAGAACCAGTCCCTTGCCAAAAATAATTCTTATTATTGATTGGCATTTAATCTACTAAAATGTATGTGTTGACACTAAATAAATTCCTTAGGGAATTCCGTAGATCCGAATGGATTAAACAAGCTTCATCTGGTAGATATTCGTTTTGCCAATCCAGGGACCTTGGTCCCATGAGCACTTGAGTTATATTTTGTTTGTGGCAAAAATAACAAAAAGTCCCTAGTTTTACCTTTAGAAATTTCTCTAGGTTAAACCATGATAGTTATTAACCTAATTCAAACTCCCATGAGACCTGCATACTAATATCTATCAAACCGCAGGAGCCCAAAATTTTATGAGCCATGTTTTATTTATTTGGAATTCAACTATTCAGTGTAGAGTTAATTAACTAAAAAAATACCTCAGTAGTTCTGTAACCCCAAAAATGTTGATTCCAATTTCTATAGAATGTTCTTCAAGGTACCTAACATTTTTATGTGGAATCATATCAAAAGTCCCTATAAATTTAATTTGTTAAAAAGAAAAAAACCTTCTAGAACTAGATTTGGGAATTTCCTGAGGGAATTCTGGTAAATATTTTGACATTATTCCAACTCTCAGTGTATCAGTACATCAAACTCTATTGAACCATACAAGGAAATAATTTTTGGAGCTCCAGAACTTTTCTTATGATTTATTTCCTAAAACTATAGCTTTTAACACTAGAAAAATCTTAGAAAATCAAAGGTAATGGATAAAATAGTGGAACCACTTTTGTTGGTTTCATTTTATGAATACCTACCTGATGGCATCATTTTTATACAATGATATCATCCTGAACCTAGCCTTGATCCAAAACCGCTCTCATAAGTAGTTTCTAGACAATAAATAACAAAGGCAAATACACAAAGACAATTAAAGTATTTCCGAATGCTATGATCTCAATCTATCAAAACCAACTGAATTGAATGATGTGTTGTATGTTTTTTTACTATATAGTAAAGATGCTTGTATGCCTTCTGTTGATTGTGGCTATGTTTGCTTGCATGTATCTAATTTGACGACGATAGTTGCAATTATATTGAGGACCCGAAGAAGATGGTTATGCTTGGTTATTATGGTATTCGAAGAAAAATTCCAGGGACATATATTGCCAGATTGATGATTACAGGCAAGCCACCTTTTTGCTCATAAGCCTTGTCCTACTGTTTTACTATTGCATGTTTTACCTACTATTTTATGAAAGCTACATTGTTTTACTATATGATGATGTAAATCTAGTAGTGGATTGGCTCCTCCAATACCATTACACCCTTGTACTGCTAAGTACAACCCCCTTGACGACACCTACTTGTCCCTATAATGGTAGATGGTGTATAACACCATACCCCCTTTGGAGACCCCATTTTAGCCAAAACAAAACTAGAGGATGGGAATACCCGTGAAAATGTTTTACAAATGTTTATGGCAAAACCTTGGTGAGGTTTGACCTATCAGGAGAAGTTCGAGAAAGGAAAGATGGTTTTCTTTTGCAAAATGCTGAAGGGATTATGGAGGAGAAAGGTTTACGAAAACGCACCCGGTTCATTGCGGTTTTGACAGAACAAGTACCCCATGCAACCACATTACTCTGGAATGGGACAAGGCTAGATTTGATGTTTGTTTATTCTGGTATAAGCTGCCTCACAACTACTATAGGGGAAATAAAAATCCCTGGAGGGTGGCCCTTCTCTAGTCGAACGGTCCATGTAAAACATCAACCAGGAGAATGAACTAAGGATCTACTGTCCTCCACGTGTTACTATGGCCCCTCATTGAAAACGCACACTTTGTGAAGTGGAAAAAGTGCCCCGGTTGGCTTGGGAACTATATAGGGCGTCCCGGTGTTGAGGGGAACAACATTCATAGGGTAGGCACTTATATTGGAGTGGGCATCCGGAGAGTCTTGATCGGTTACTCGACCCACGATCGGTGTAGATCAGGGTAGGGTACCCGGATGGTGTGGGTAAAGTGTACAACCTCTACAGAGTCTAAATCTATTCAAATAGTCCTATCCACGGTCATGGCTGGTTGGAAAGGTTGCTATAGAGCGGTGTTGGTTTTGATTTCAAAAAGGACTTCAGAAAAGCAAAGTATTTGGAAATGTTGTGGCCATGGGATGGGCGGAAAGGAAGGAAAGGAGTTGGTCATGATATGACCGGAAGGAGGAACAAATGGGTGACCCAATCCTAGTGTTTTATAAATATTTCCAACTAAGATGTGTAGATACTATATCTACAAGAGAAACTATTTGAGAAAAGAACTTCTCTTGGAGCCCTCCTACTACCACAGCTCTATTGCATATCATCTTATTGTTATTATCCTAAGGTGGTTTGCGAGTACATTCAAAGTACTCACTGGCATTGTCCCTAACTATTAAATTTGTCAGATATCAAGAAGAAGGTGAAGTTGATGACTATGCGAGCTAGGACGTTCTCCCAGTTAGCTGCCTGTAGGTTAAGGCATGGCTCGAGCTCAACGCTTGATAAGTTTCGATGATGATGATCTATGTAGCCATAATGGCAATTGAGGTATGACTTGTATTCACGTAAGTAATCGATGTTTACTTTGATACTTGTCAGTTATGTGCCACGACAGACTGATCATGGGATCGTGGTGAATGCATAATAGGGATTCTCGGAGGATTAAATCCGGGGCCCCCAATTTTATGACCATGGTTTGACACAATGGACTGTTATTGCATGTGTTATTTTCCAAACCACAATGATCCCCATGACCCCACACACTTAAGTGTGTGTAGTGATGCAACCTCTGTCACACTGGTGCTGCATTGCATTTCAATGTTGCATTCCAACATCTTCTAGGGCTTTCTGACCATGGTATGATACAATGGAGTGTCATTGCATGTGTTCTTTTCCAAACCACAATGATCGACATGACCACACACACTCAAGTGGGTGTGGTGATGCAACCTCTATCACGCAGGTGCTCCATTGCATGTGGCAGTTACATTCCAGTATGTTCTAGGGATTTCTGACCATCGTTTGACACATGGAGTTTCATTACATTTGTTTTTTCCAAATCACAATGATCCACATGACCACACACACCGAAGTAGGATTAGTGATGCAACCTCTATCTCATATGTGCTCCATTGCATGTGGTGGTTGTATTCCAGCATGTTTTAGGGCTTTTTGACCATGCTTTGACACAATGGAGTGTCATTGCATGTGTTCTTTTTCGAACAACAATGATCCACACCCTTTTTCATACTGGTGCTACATTGCATTCCAATGTTGCATTCCAACATGTTCTAGGGATTTTATGACCATGGTTTTACCCAATGGAGTGTCATTGTATGTGTTCTTTTCCAAACCACAATGATCCACATGACCACACACTCAAGTGGGTGTGGTGATGCAACCTTGGCCACACTAGTGCTCCATTGCATGTGGGAGTTGCATTCCAACATCTTCTAGGGCTTTATGACCATGGTTTGACACAATGGAGTGTCATTGCATGTGTTCTTTTCCAACCAAAATGATCCACATGACCACACACACTCAAGTGGGTGTGGTGATGAAACCTCTATCATGTGGGTGCTCCATTTCATGTGGAAATTGTATTCTAGCATGTTTTAGGGCTTTATGACCATGGTATGACACATGGAGCGTCATTGTATGTGTTCTTTTCGAAACCACAGTGATCCAGATGACCACACACAGTCAAGTGGGTGTGGTGATGCAACCTCTGTCATGTAGGTGCTCCATTGCATGTGGTAGTTGCATTCCAACATTTTCTAGGGCTTTTGACCATGGTTTGACACATGGAGTGTCATTGCATGTGTTCTTTTCCAAACCACAACGATCCACATGAACACACACACTCAAGTGGGTGTGATGCTGCAACCTCTATCACACATTGCTCCATTGCATGTGGTGGTTACATTCCAGCATGTTCTAGGGCTTTCTGACCATGGTTTGACACAATGGGGTGTCATTGCATGTGTTTTTTTCCAAACCACAATGATCCACATGACCACACACACTCAAGTGGGTGTGGTGATGCAACCTCTGTCACATAGGTGCTCCATTGCACATGGAAGTTGCATTCTAGCATGTTTTAGGGCTTTATAACCATGTTATGACACATGGAGTGTCATTGTATGTGTTCTTTTCCAAACAACAATGATCCACATGACCACACACTCTCAAGTGGGTGTGGTTATTCAACCTCTATCACACATGTTCTCCATTACATGTGGTGGTTGCATTCCAGCATGTTCTAGATATTTCGGACCATCGTTTGCCACAATGGAGTGTCATTGCATGTGTTCTTTTGCAAACTACAATGATCCACATGACCACACACACTCAAGTGGGTGTGGTGATGCAACCTCTGTCATGAAGGTTGTCCATTGCATGTGGCAGTTGCATTCCAGCATGTTCTAGGGCTCCCTGACCATGGTTTGACACATCGAGTGTCATTGTATATGTTCTTTTCCAAACAACAATGACACAGATGACCACATACACTCAAGTGGGTGTGGTAATGCAACTTCTATCACACAGGTGCTCAATTGCATTCCAACCTGTTCTAGGGCATTTTAACCATGGTTGACACATGGAGTGTCATTCCATGTGGTTTTTTCAAACCACGATGAGCCACATGACCACACACACCCAAGTGTGTGTGGTCATGCATTTTCTATCACATTGGTGCTCCATTGCATTCCAATGTTCCATTGCAACATGTTCTAGGGCTTTCGGACCATGGATTGAGACAATGGTGTGTCATTGCATGTGTTCTTTTGCAAACCACAATGATCCACCTGACCATACACACTCAAGTGGGTCTGGTGATGCAACCTCTATAACATTGGTGCTCCATTGCATGTGGTAGTTGCATTCCAACATCTACTATGGGTTTTTGACCATGGTTAAATACAATGGAGTGTCATCGCAGGTGTTCTTTTCCAAACCACAATGATCCATATGACCACACACACTTAAGTGGGTGTGGTGATGTAACCTCTATCACATAGGTTCTCCAACGCATGTCGCGGTTGCATTCCTGCATGTTCTAGGGCTTTATGACGATGGTTTAACACATGGAGTGTCATTGTATGTGTTATTTTCCAAACCCCAATGATCTTGATGACCACACACACTCAAGTGGGTGTGGTGATGCAACCTTTGTCACACAAGTGCTCCATTTCATGTGGCAGTTGCATTCCAACATGTTCTAGGGTTTTCTAACCATGGTTAACACATGGAGTGTCATTGCATCTGTTCTTTTCCAAACCACAATGATCCACATGACCACACACACCCAAGTGGGTGTGGTGATGCAACTTCTGTCACACTGGTGCTCCATTGCATTCCATTGTTGCATTCCAACATCTTCTAGGGCTTTCTAACCATGCTATGATACAATGGAGTATCATTACATCTGTTCTTTTCCAAACCACAATGATCGACATGACCACATACACTCAAGTGGGTGTGGTGATGCAACCTCTGTCACGCAGGGGCTCCATTGCATGTGGCAGTTGCATTCCAGCATGTTCTAGGTCTATCTGACCATGGTTTGACACATGGAGTGTCATTGCATTTGTTTTTTCCAAATCACAATGATCCACATGACCACACACACCCAAGTGTGTGTAGTGATGCAACCTCTGTCTCACATGTGCTCCCTTGCATGTGGTGGTTACATTCCAGCATGTTCCAGAGCTTTCTGACCATGGTTTGACACAATGGAGTGTCATTGCATGTGCTCTTTTCCAAACCACAATGATCCACATGACCACACACACTCAAGTAGGTGTGGTGATGCAACCCCTGTCACATTGGTGCTGCATTGCACATGGCAGTTGCATTCTAGCATGTTTTAGGGCTTTCTAACCATGGTATGACACATGGAGTGTCATTGTATGTGTTCTTTTCCAAACCATAGTGATCCACATGACCACACACTCTAAAGTGGGTGTGGTGATTCAACCTCTATAACACATGTGCTCCATTGCATGTGGTGGTTGCATTCCAGCATGTTGTAGCTATTTTTTACCCTATATTGACACAATGGAGTGTCATTGCCTTTGTTCTTTTGCAAACTACAATGATCCACATGACCACACACACTCAAGTGGGTGTGGTGATGCAACCTTTGTCACGAAGGTGCTCCATTGCATGTGGCAGTTGCATTCCAGCAGGTTCTAGGGATTCCTGACCATGGTTTGACACATTGAGTGTCATTGTATATGTTCTTTTCAAAAAAACAACGATCCAGATGACCACATACACTCATGTGGATGGGTAATGCAACCTCTATCACACATGTGCTCAATTGCATGTAGCAGTTGCATTCCAGCATGTTCTAGGGCTTTTTAACCATGGTTGACACATGGAGTGTCATTGCATGTGTTTTTTTCAAACCACAATGAGCCACATGACCACACACACCCAAGTGTGTGTGTTCATGCAACTTCTGTGGCTTTCTAACCATGGATTGAGACAATGGAGTGTCATTGCATGTGTTCTTTTCCAAACCACAATGATCCACATGACCATACACACTCAAGTGGGTGTGGTGATGCAACCTCTGTCACACTGGTGCTCCATTGCATGTGGTAGTTGCATTCCAACAACTTTTATGGCTTTGTGACGATGGTTAAATACAATGGAGTGTCATTGCATGTGTTCTTTTCAAAACCACAATGATCCACATGACCACACACACTTAAGTGGGTGTGGTGATGTAACCTCTATCACATAGGTGCTCCAACGCATGTGGCGGTTGCATTCCTGCATGTTCTAGGGATTTCTGAGCATGGGTTGATACATGGAGTGTCATTGCATCTATTCTTTTCCAAACCACAATGAACCACATGACCACACACACACTCAAGTGGCTATTGTGATGCAGCCTCTGTCACATTGGTGCTCCATTGCATGTGGTAGTTGCATTCAAGCATGTTCTAGGGCTTTCCGACCATGGTTCGACACATTTGGAGTGTCATTGCATGTGTTCTTCTCCAAACCACAATGATTCACATGGCCGCACATACTCAACTAGGTGTGGTGATGCAACCTCTGTCACACAGGTGCTCCATTGCATGTGGCAGTTGCATTCCATCATGTTCTAGGGCTTTATGACCATGGTTTGACACATGGAGTGTCATTGTATGTGTTCTTTTCCAAACCACAATGATCCAGATGACTACACACACTCAAGTGGGTGTGGTGATGCAACTTCTATCACACTGGTGCTCCATTGCATTTCAATGTTGCATTCCAACATCTTCTAGGGCTTTCTGACCATGGTATGATAAAATGGAGTATCACTGCATGTGTTCTTTTCCAAACCACAATGATCGACATGACCACACACACTCAAGTGGGTGTGGTGGTGCAACATCTGTCACGCAGGTGCTCCATTGCATGTGTCAGTTGAATTCAAACATGTTCTAGGTCTTTCTAACCATGGTTTGACATATGGAGTGTCATTGCATTTGTTTTTTCCAAACCACAATGATCCACATGACCACACACACCCAAGTGTGTGTAGTGATGCAAACTTGTCTCACATGTGCTCCATTGCATGTGGTGGTTACATTCCAGCATGTCCCTGGGCTTTCTGACCATGGCTTGACACAATGGAGTGTCATTGCATGTGGTCTTTTCCAAACCACAATGATCCACATGACCACACACACTCAAGTAGGTGTGGCGATGTAACCTCTATCACATAGGTGCTCCATTGCACATGGCAGTTGCATTCTAGCATGTTTTAGGGATTTCTAACCATGGAATGACACATGGAGTGTCATTGTATGTGTTCTTTTCCAAACTACAATGATCCACATGACCGCACACTCTAAAGTGGGTGTGGTGATTCAACCTCTATAACACATGTGCTCCATTGCAGGTGGTGCTTGCATTCCAGCATGTTCTAGCTATTTCTGACCATGTATTGACACAATGGAATTTCATTGAATGTGTTATTTTGCAAACTACAATGACCCACATGACCGCACACACTCAAGTGGGTCTGGTGATGCAACCTTTGTCACGAAAGTGCTCCATTGCATGTGGCACTTGCATTCCAGCATGTGCTAGGGCTTCCTGACCATGGTTTCACACATTGAGTATCATTGTATATGTTCTTTTCAAAATAACAATGATCTAGATGACCACTTACACTCAAGTGGATGTGGTAATGCAACCTCTATCACATAGGTGCTCAATTTCATGTGGCAGTTGCATTTCAGCATGTTCTAGGGCATTTTAACCATGGTTGACACATGGATTGCATTGCATCTGTTTTTTTCAAACCACAATGAGCCACATGACCACACACACTGGTGCTCTATTGCATTCCAATGTTGCATTAGAACGTGTTCTAGGGCTTTCTGACCATGGATTGAGACAACGGAGTGTCATTGAATCTTTCTTTTCCAAACCACAATGATCCAGATGACCACACACACTCAAGTGGCTACAGTGATGCATCCTCTGTCACACTGGTGCTCCATTGCATGTGTTAGTTGCATTCCAGCATGTTCTTGGGCTTTTTGACCATGGTTTGACACATTTGGAGTATCATTGCTTGTATTCATTTCCAAACCACAATATTCCACATGACCACAAACACTGTAGCGTGTGTGGTGATGCAACCTCTGTCTCACATGTGCTCCATTGCATGTGGTGGTTACATTCCAGCATGTTCCTGGGCTTTCTGACTATGGCTTGACACAATGGAGTGTCATTGCATGTGGTCTTTTCCAAACCACAATGATCCACATGACCACACACACTCAAGTAGGTGTGGTGATGTAACCTCTATCACATAGGTGCTCTATTGCACCTGGCAGTTGCATTCTAGCATGTTTTAGGGCTTTCTAACCATGGAATGACACATGGACTGTCATTGTATGTGTTCTTTTCCAAACTACAATGATCCACATGACCACACACTCTAAAGTGGGTGTGGTGATTCAACCTCTATAACACATGTGCTCCATTGCAGGTGGTGCTTGCATTCTAGCATGTTCTAGCTATTTCTGACCATGTATTGACACAATGGAGTGTCATTGCATGTGTTATTTTGCAAACTACAATGACCCACATGACCACACACACTCAAGTGGGTGTGGTGATGCAACCTTTGTCACGAAGGTGCTCCATTGCATGTGGCAGTTGCATTCCAGCATGTTCTAGGGCTTCCTGACCATGGTTTGACACATTGAGTGTCATTGTATATGTTCTTCTCAGAATAACAATGATCTAGATGACCACTTACACTCAAGTGGATGTGGTAAGGCAACCTCTATCACACAGGTGCTCAATTGCATGTCGCAGTTGCATTTCAGCATGTTCTAGGGCTTTTTAACCATGGTTGACACATGGATTGCATTGCATCTGTTTTTTTCAAACCACAATGAGCCACATGACCACACACACTGGTACTCTATTACATTCCAATGTTGCATTACAACGTGTTCTAGGGCTTTCTCACCATGGATTGAGACAATGGAGTGTCATTGAATCTTTTCTTTTCCAAACCACAATGAGCCAGATGACCACACAGACTCAAGTGGCTACGGTGATGCAGCCTCTGTCACACTGGTGCTCCATTGCATGTGGTAGTTGCATTCCAGCATGTTCTTGGGCTTTTTGACCATGGTTTGACACATTTGGAGTGTCATTGCTTGTGTTCATTTCCAAACCACAATATTCCACAAGACCACAAACACTGTAGCGTGTGTGGCGATGCAACCTCTATCACACTTGTGCTCCATTTCATGTGGCAGTTGCATTCCTACATGTTCTTGGGCTTTCTGACCATGGTTTGACACATGGAGTGTCATTGCATGTGTTATTTTCCGAACAACAATGATCCACATGACCACACACACAAGTGGGTGTGGTGATGCACCCTCTGTCACACTGGTGCTACATTGCATTACAATGTTGCATTCCAACATGTTCAAGGGATTTTCTGATCATGGTTTGACACAATGGAGTGTCATTGCGTGTGTTATTTCCCAAACCACAACGATCCACATGACCACACACACTCAAGTGGGTGTGGTGATGCAACCTCGGTCACAATGGTGCTCCATTGCATGTGGGAGTTGGATTCCAACATCTTCTAGGGCTTTATGACCATGGTTTGACACAATCGAGTGTCACTTCATGTGTTCTTTTCCAAACCAAAATGATCCACATGACCACACACACTCAAGTGGGTGTGGTGATGCAACCTCTCTCACGCAGGTGCTCCATTGCATGTGGCAATTTCATTCCAGCATGTTTTAGGGGTTTCTGAGCATGGTATGACACATGGAGTCTCATTTTATGTGTTATTTTCCAAACCACAATAATCGAGATGACCACACACACTCAAGTGGGTGTGGTGATGCAACCTTTGTCACACGGGTGCTCTATTGCATGTGGTAGTTGCATTCCAGCATGTTCTAGGGTTTTCTAACCATGGTTGACACATGGAGTGTCATTGCATCTGTTCTTTTCCAAACCACAATGATCCACATGACCACACACACCCAAGTCAGTGTGGTGATGCAACTTCTGTCACACTAGTGCTCCATTGCATTCCAATGTTCTATTCCAACATCTTCTAGTGCTTTCTGACCATGGTATGATACAATGGAGTATCATTGCACGTGTTCTTTTCCAAACCACAATGATCGACATGACCACACACAATCAAGTGGGTGTGGTGATGCAACCACTGTAACGCAAGTGCTCCATTGCATGTCGTAGTGTATTCCAGCATGTTCTAGGTCTTTCGGACCATGGTTTGACACATGGAGTATCATTGCATTTGTTTTTTTCCAAACCACAATGATCCACATGACCACACACACCCAAGTGTGTGTAGTGATGCAACCTATGTCTCACATGTGCTCCATTACATGTGGTGGTTGCATTCCAGCATGTTTTGGGCTTTCTGACCATGGTCTGACACAATGGAGTGTCATTGCATGTGTTCTTTTCCTAACCACAATGATCCGCACGACCACACACACTCAAGTGGGTGTGGTGATGCTACCTCTGTCACATAGGTGCTCCATTGCACACGACAGTTGCATTCTAGCATGTTTTAAAGCTTTCTAATCATGGTATGACACATGGAGTGTCATTGTATGTGTTCTTTTCCAAACAACAATGATCCACATGACCATACACACTCAAGTGCGTGTGGTCATGCAACTTCTGTCACACTGGTGCTCCATTGCATTCCAATGTTGCATTCCAACATGTTCTAGGGCTTTATGACCATGGATTGAGACAATGGAGTGTCATTGCACGTATTCTTTTCCAAACCACAATGATCCACATGACCATACACACTTAAGTGGGTGTGTTGATGCAACCTCTGTCACACTGGTGCTCCATCGAATGTGGTAGTTCCATTCCAACATATTCTTAGGCTTTTTGACCATGGTTAAATACAATGGAGTGTCATTGCATGTGTTTTTTCCAAACTACAATGATCCACATGACCACACACACTTAAGTGTGTGTGGTGATGTAACCTCTATCACACAGGTGCTCCAACACATGTGGCGGTTGCATTCCTGCATGTTTTAGGGATTTCCGACAATGGTTTTATACATGGAGTGTCATTGCATCTGTTCTTTTCCAAACCACAATGAGCCACATGAATACACACACACTCAAGCGCCTATGGTGATGCATCCTCTATCACACTGGTGCTCCATTGCATGTGGCAATTGCATTCCAGCATGTTCTAGGGCTTTCTGACCATGGTTTGACACATTTAGAGTGTCATTGCATGTGTTTTTTTCCAAACCACAATGATCCACATGACCACGCACACTCAAGTGGGTGTGGTGATGCAACCTCTGTCATGCAGGTCCTCCATTGCATTTGGCAGTTGCATTCCAGCATGTTCTAGGGCTTTATAACCATGGTTTGACACATGGAGTTTCATTGTATGTGTGCTTTTCCAAACCACAATGATCCAGATGACCACACACACTCAAGGGGGTGTGGTGATGCAACCTTTGTCACGTAGGTGCTCCAATGCATGTGACAGTTGCATTCCAGCATGTTCTAGGGCTTTCTAACCATGGTTGACACATGAAGTGTCATTATATGTGTTCTTTTCCAAACCACAATGATCCATATAACCACACACACCCAAGTGGGTGTGGTGATGCAACTTCTGTCACACTGGTGCTCCGTTGCATTCCAATGTTGCATTTCAACATGTTCTAGGGCCTTCTGACCATTGTTTAACACAATGGAGTGTCATTGCATGTGTTATTTTCCAATACAATGATCCACATGACCACACACGCTCAAGTGGGTCTGGTGATGCAACATTTGTCACACTGGTGCTCCATTGCATGTGGTAGTTACATTCCAACATCTTATAGGGCTTTCTAACCAAGGTTTGACACATTTGGAGTGTCATTGCATGTGTTCTTTTCAAAACCACAATGATCCACATGACCTCACACGCTCAAGTGGCTGTGGTGATGCAACCTCTGTTAGACTAGTTCTCCATTGAATGTTGTAGTTGCATTCTAGCATGTTCTAGGACTTTTTGATCATGGTTTGACAGATGGAGTGTCATTTCATGTGTTCTTTTCCAAACCACAATGATCCACATGACCACACACAGTCAAGTTGGAGTGGTGATGCAACCTATGTCACACTGGTGCCCAATTGCATTCCAATGTTGCATTCCAGCATGTTCTAGGGGTTTTTGACCATGGATTGACATATGGAGTGTCATTGCATTTGTTATTTTGGAAACCTTAATGATCCACACGACCACACACACTCAAGTCGGCGTGGTGATGCAACCTCTGTCACACATGTGCTCCATTGCATGTGGTGGTTGCTTTCTAGCATGTTCTAGGTCTTCCTGACAATGGTATGACAAAACAGAGTGTCATTGCATGTGTTCTTTTCCAAACAACAATGATCCACATGACAACACACACTCAAGTGGGCGGGGTTATGCAACCTCTGTGATGTAGGTGCTCCAATGCAAGTGGTAGTTACAATCCAGCATGTTCAAGGGATTTCTTACCTTGGTTTGACACATGGAGTGTCATTGCATGTGTTATTTTCATAACCATAATTATCCACAATACCACACACACTCAAGTGGATGTGGTGATGCAACCTATGTCACACTAAAGCTCCATTACATTCCAATGTTCCATTCCAACATATTTTGTGGCGCCCCGCTAAAACCACTGCTAGAAAATCGCTGTGTTTTTTGTGCATTGCATCATCATGACCGCATGCTCATGTCATCATGCCACCTTGCGTGGAACATAATTAAATTGTTGTACTTAAAATTGGTTCACTAATATTTGGATCTTGCTTAATTGTATTTGGTTTTTAGGATCAATTGAATTTGCTATTGCCATTTGCCTCCATCTATTTTACTCTCCCTCTATTCTACTTCTTGTTGTTGCCATACTTGATGGAACCATAATGTCTAAATTATAATCTTGACTCTTGTTATTTTTCCATTTTGCTAAAATGCCTGAATTGAGTTGGGGGCATCATCTCTTAAACTCTCTCTACCACTAACTTGCCAATCTATCTAGTCCTTATGATCATGTTCAATTCTACCACATATGATACATGGGTTCCTTTGCCTGATAGATTTAAATCATGCCCATTGTCCATGTGTGGGTCCTTTTCCACATTCTTGGTCATACGAGCTTCTCTCCAATTCTACCATATGAAGTCAAGTGGGTTCATTATTTCTTGCCATGTGAATTTAGCTCAAAACCCATTTGAATTTGTGTGGATTCCTATCGTGCTCATTTGTCCATTTGATATTTCCATTCTACCCTTCTTTATTTTCATGTGTCATGCCACCATACATGTTACCACCATACCCTTTCCTATTATTACGTGACCATAAAAGCTTTTCTTTTTGCTAAACTAAAATTAGGTAAAGTTAAAGTTTTAGTCTAAAACTAGACCCATCTAGTCTACTTGGGACTAGATAAATATTCCAATCCCCTTCTTCCTCCTCAAACCCTAGCCTCCAAATATGAGATCTAAATTTCAGCCCTATCTCCTCTGCTCATCCCACCGCCTATAGCATGTTTGTCGCCATCAACACCCACGTCGCCGTGCCAGGAACTACACAAGACACACCTTGTTTCTCTCTGGTGCAGAGCGCAAAGCCGGGGCTTTTGTAGCTTCAACACGGTCTCCATCCCGCCATGGCCATGCCGCCGCCAAAGTCACCTGCTGAACCAAGTCGCCACCGTCGCCTCCTCTGTCACCGGTAGCCCGTGGCTCCGCTCTGTATCACTCACAAGGAGGAGAAGCCCAGGAGCAGCTCCAACACGCGCACGTCGTACCTGTGCAGCCGCCACTCACCGCCTCTGACATCAACCCTTCTTCTCCGTCACCGACCTCATCCAGCTCGCCCACCACGTCAGCACAAACCTCGGTGAGCCCTCTGACTCACCTCGCTCCCCTCTGTCCTCACCGTGTACCCAATCGCCGGTGCTCTTCTGTTAAACTCTCTCGGTGCGCCGCTATGTCGATGTCGTCCCCAACTCCCGACTCGTCTCTAGCCATGTCTGATGTGCCCTCGAGCTTCCCCGCGTCCTGGCGCACATCATGTTCCACTCCAGCCTCAAGTTCCACTGCCAGCAGTGCTTCCCCAACGCCGCCGTCCGCCGTGCGCGTCTACCTGACGCCGCGCGTTCTGAACTGTCGGAGTTCTTCAGTTTCGTAAGACACACAACTGTAGTTCGGATCGATCATCTTCTAGGAAAACTGAATCCAGCCGACACCACTAAGGTCTCCTACATGGTCGTATTTCCGCTCCTGTAATCACCGCGGTGATGTCCGTCTTCGTCTGATGCATCCATGTAGTTTTGTCTCCTGTTAAGTTCAGAGACCTTCCTCCAAATAGATAAACGAGCGCATAGTTGAGCTAGCTCGTTTTGCATGGTACGTTATGATTCACCTGCCTATGTGCTTGCTTGCCTAGCTAATGCCTCCCTTTTGTCTTGTTTAAATCACGTTGCATCCTATCATGTTCTACAAGATCAACCGGTTGCACTAGCTTGGTCCACTTCACGTAAGAATAGTCAACAATGTTCAATACCATCGGACTCAAACAAATCACACTTTTTACTCCTTTTATACTGCAGCTTCAGCGTTTGCTCTGTCAAAAATGTTCAGGCTTACTCGTATTCAACATCAACACATCAGTGCCACAGTGTCTTGCTCCTTGCCGTGTTAACCAACGATCTTCAGATCACATTCCCAAGCTTGCACCACATCGTACCATTATTATTATTTTTCTGTCCAGCTGATATGTCCTTTAAATATCTGTCCTAGGAGATCCCATGTTCAAATCCACCTCTATGCAGGAGATAAATCGCACTCCTTTTATTTCATTTATTTCTGCAGTCTCCTTAATTGTTGGTTCAGTCCTATTGATCTCTCTGTTTGGACACTGTCTGAAGCGCGGTCCAGGGTTTGAGTCCGGTAACCATGTTCTTCTCTGTCTGATCCTTATTCCTTTTGTAAATCATGTTTAATCTTGATAAATCTATATATCTTAATCTGTAGCTCCATTTGGAAAAAAAAGATTGATGAAACTTTATTGGAATAAAATCACAGAATCTTAATATGTCGACCATATATTTGTTTGCTTCATGTATATCACTATTTGGTGGTAGTTTGCAATTCACCTAAGATATGACATATGGATTGTGATGGATTAATACTAATATAGTCCATATTCCATTTAATTTTGTATACATCACCCATGCCATTCTTCTATCAAACTAATTAACATTTAAATTGCGGGGTACCTAAATAACTTGAACCTTTTAATTAATTGTCGGGACCCCAGTTCCGCTTAATACTGCCTAATTGCACCGCATCTGCATCATATCATAATCATGTCGGATCTTCTGTCGTAGTATTAAATATTGCATCCGGTGTTTCTTCTAGTGTTTGCTTCTTCGCGGATTAGGCCGATGAGTGGACGCGAGTATCGGCAAGTTCTCCAGATATGTATCTCCGGCAGTGTTTCCCAGGCGAGCATATCTCCCCCTTCTACCTATTTTGCATTTATAGTCTTTATTTTCCTCTTGTTGATCTATTGTTATCCGTGTCTCGATGCTTTAGTGTTCCGTACCAGTTATATTCCTGCAGCCGTTATATTGCCTGGTACACCTCCTATTACCTGTTGCTTGTTAGACAGTTGGTCCTGCGAGTCGTAGTTGCTTGCTCAGGTGTTGCTTCGCGTCGTCGATGTTCCACAATTATTGGGAGGTTGGGAGATGTTTAATGGTGGAGCTGATCAAGATTCTAATTACAGTTTATGAATTAATGTTGATGGTAGATATAATGTAGAGGCACCGGTGGGTAATAGTCAATATTTGGTTTTTAACTGCCCACTTGTGTCCACCTAGGACCCGAGTTCTTGACATCTATTCCGAGAACGAGCGCGCTAACCACAGGTGGGGTGTGTGGGCACCCCCATCGGCTTACTACCTGATTTCAATGTATTGTACCGAGGGCCACAAGTAGTTTGGGGCTTTATTACTATTTTGTACTTATGCCATACTTTACTGCTTTATTTAAGATTGTGCGTGGAGCACCTGTACTGTTTAGGATGTGGAATGTTTTCGCGGTATCGACAAGACCAGTCACACTTTCAGGTTCCTAGTCGTTTACAGCCATTGGCACAAACCCTGGGTCTGCCTCGGAGCCGGCCGACTTCGTTGCGGGTAGCTTAGTGGGGTGGCCCCCCATGTATTTGCTTTGGGTCTGGGAAACGTCATGACTTAGGCCCCGCCGACATACCGATGGGTGTATGTTAAGTGATCTGGCAAAAAGGGTCGAAGTGCGTGTGGATACTTTGGTGCACCCCTGCAGGGTTAAATCTTTTCGAAAAGCCGTGTCCACGGTTATGGACGACTTGGAGCACAGTTTCTCGATCATAGACAACTATAACTAAAGTTTGCTGTTATCTGAGATGACTAGTAAGTTGGATAACTGCCATGGAAAGATTAAATAAAACTGCCAACCGTGTGAGTTTTCCTCGGCTTGAATTCCTCGTTTGGTCTCGAGGGGGAATACTGGGATGGGTATGTTTGGTTTTAGTATCAGGTGGTTTCGAATAGGTCTTTCTTATCCCTCTCTAATAGCCGACAGTTGAATCGAGTCTCTATAGATTGTTTAGTGCATGCTACGCTGCCGCTTCAGTCCACCATACCTGTGTAGGCAAGAGCCGCCGAATTCTAGCCTCGCTGTGTACTAGCCTCCGTACTGACGCTCCTCTTTTCCCTTTGCCCTTTGTCGGCACCCTTTTGTTTTAGCAGGTTTGAGATTGACGTCGTTAGCAGGGTTACCCTTTCGGCTTGGCCTGGGCAGGGTTATGGACGCCATTGGTTATTCTTTAGGGCTCTTAGCCCCATTTGCATCTTGTCCGTAGTCGGACGCTCTATCGTTTCGAGGTGATTTGGATCTTTGTATATTATATCTATATTCTTGACTCATGGAGTCGCTGTTGTATATATATCGGTTCTGTGGGTCCCATCGAGGACTGTTGTATAATGGTATTACTTCGTTTTCCACCCGCACGAAAGTGCCTGGTGGGCGTCCTTGAATCGGCCCTATGCAAGTTTTAGCTCTTTCCGCCAAACCCGCATAGAAACTTCTGTGGCTTTCTGACCATGGATTGAGACAATGGAGTGTCATTGCATGTGTTCTTTTCCAAACCACAATGATCCACGTGACCACACACACTCAAGTGGGTGTAGTGATGCAACCTCTGTCACACATGTGCTCCATTGCATGTGGTTGTTGCATTCCTGCTTATTCTAGGGCTTTCTGACCATGGTTTGACACAATGGAGTGTCATTGCATGTGTTCTTTCCAAACCACAATGATCCACATGACCACACACACTCAAGTGGGTGTGGTGATGCAACCTTTGTCACATTGGTGTTCCATTGCATGCGGCAGTTGCATTCCAACATCCTCTAGGGCTTTCTGACCATGGTTTGATACAATGGAGTGTCATTGCATGCGTTCTTTTCCAAGCAACAATGATCCACATGACCACACACACTCAAGTGGGTGTGGTGATGCAACCTCTGTCAGACTAGTGCTTGATTGCATGTGGCAGTTGCATTCCTGAACGTTCTAGGGCTTTCTGACTATGATTTGACACATGGAGTGTGATTTCATGTGTTCTTTCACTAAAAGAAAACTTTCCTTCCGCAACGAATTGGCCCAACGGTCATCGTAGAAGGCACGTCTTCCGCGACGGAATTCTCGGCTCGGTCGTGGCCGTGGAAAACTTTTTTTCTCCGGTTTTCCGGCCCTCTACTATGACGGATCTGTTAAAAACATGGAGGAAGCTCGGCCAGCGCGTGGCAGAAGAAAGATTTTCATTTCCTCGCGCGATGTTGAATCGCCGAAATCTTTTGAGGTGTGTGGGTCCCGGACGTTAGTGTCTCTAGCGGACCATACTTTTCGGTCGCGCCTCCCTGATTTGAACTCGATAACGTTGCTCGAGGCGTATGTCGTTTAGGCAGGCTGTTTGGTCCCACATCTCAGCCTCTCATTAGAAGGATCGTGTGAATGATGGATTTTTTTCCTTCACTCGCGCTACCCTCTTCCGATGTTGATAGCGCTGCTCGATGCATCTACCGTCTAATCAACCTCCTGGGACCCACATGTCATCCTCTCATTAGAAGGAACATGTGTATGATGGATTTTTTCCTTCGCTGGCGCTACCCCGTTCCGAGTTGATAGCGATGCTCGACGCATCTACCGTTTAACCAACCTCCTGAGCCCCACATGTCATCCTCTCATTAGAAGAACCGTGTGTATGATGGAATTTTTTTCTTGGCTTGCGCTACCCTATTCCGAACTTGATAGCAATGTTCAATGCATCTACCATTTAATCACGATGCTGGGCCCCACATGTCATCCTCTCATTAGAAGAAACGTGTGTATGCTGGATTTTTTTTCCTTCACTGGCACTACTCCGTTCCGAGTTGATAGCACTGCTCGACGCATCTACCGTTTAACCAACCTCCTGAGCCCCACATGTCATCCTCTTATTAGAAGAAACGTGTGTATGATGGATTATTTTTCCTTGGCTCGCGCTAACCCCGTTCCGATTTGATAGAGATACTTGATGCATCTACCATTTAACCAACCTCCTGAGCCCCACATGTCATCCTTTCATTAATAGAACGTGTGTATGATGGATTTTTTACCCTCTGTCGTGCCTTCGTGTTCCGAACTTGATAGCTTTGCTCGCTGCGTCAGCCGTTTAATCAAACTCCTGGACCCCACATGTCATCCTCTCATTAGAAGAACCGTCTGTATGATAGAATTTTTTCCCTCGGTCGGGCCTCCATGTTCCGAACTTGATAGCATTGCTCGCTGCATCTACCATTTAATCATGATGCAGGGCCCCACATGTCATACACTCATAAGAAGAAACATGTGTATGATTGAATTTGTGCTCTCGGTCACGCCTCCATGTATCGAACTTGATAGCGTTGCTCGATGCATCAGCTGTTTTTCTAGGCTGTTGAGTCCCCCATGTGAGCCTCTCATTAGAAGAAAGGTGTGCATGCTGGACTTTTTTATCGCTCGCGCCTTCCTGTTTCGAACTTGGCAATGTCGCTCGAGGTAGAACCTGTATAATCCCGCGCTACTGGATCCCACATGCCGATCTCTCTGTATATCAAACCTACGTATGATGGACTTTTTTTCGGCCGCGTCCGTTGTTTTGACCTTGGCAACGTTGCTCGATGTGGTAGCCGTGTATGGTCTTGCTGCCGAGGCCCCCATGTCACCCTCTCTGGTATGTTTTTGGCCGGAGGGTTAACCCGACCATTAAACTCGAGGGATGATGTAGGCTGGTAAGTCCGCGATGTCAGCCTCTCCGTAATGCGATATTAAAAAGTAAACCCTTTCTAAAAAAGTAAACCCAAGATATATATAAATATGTACACATAGTGGATTGAACTAAGACCTTCAAATCAAATCAAATAGACATAAACTGAGTGTTTTGCCACAATACCAAAGATACTAATAGCAATTTAATCATTAAACATGTATTAGTACTACAACTTATGTACCAGTCTTCTGAAAAATATTGTTGTGTTTCCATGTTATGTCTCTTAAAATAAAAGAGCAATGCTACTGGAACCTCGATTTATAAAAAGCCACATAATGGATTAGTTTCTTAAAAACATGGGTAGGCAGAGTTTTTTTAGAGGTGGGCGGCACTGCCAAAAAGGCCAAATTAAAAAGTTTTTGGGCTATGGTCAATGGGCTCCTATCTCACATTTTACTGGGTTGTGTCTTGCCAGATTCAAACACAGACCTCTTCGAGGGAGGAAAAAAGTGGAAATTCCTTTGACAGATATTCATGTAAAAATATCTAATGAACACACACCACATGCGCCAAAACAGGGCTGGTATCCAATGACTTCAGTTGGTGAAATCACGCTGTATATCTTTACCCTCTCATCTCTGTCCAAAATGCATCCAACAGTTCCGATGACACAAAGGCAAAAGCTCTAGAGCAAGCAGCCAGCAACAATGACAGAACTTTTGAGAAATTCAATACCATTTGAAAGGTTAAGCAGTACATAATAATAAGACATAAAAAATGACAGATTCCTAGTTCATATTCAGCAACACTTGACCAATTCAGAAGCATTTCAAAGTAACTGATTCAGCAACACAAACACTGAAATTCAATATCACTATAGATAGAGACAGTTCTTGTTTCAGCTCTAAAAACCATGCCACGCGATTAGTTCGCCCTTTTCTCCAAACACACTTGATCACAACAAAATCATTGTCATAATATTTTCTCATATAGGGAACCGTCATATAGATACAGATATACCATACTAGTATATACTAGTCATAGCTCCAATCCAGCAAAAGGTTATCACATTTTTACCACCCATATATGATAAGTGGAGATAAGACAACCACATAATTAATTACAATAGCATGCAGCCAAAGAGCTAGACAGCTAGGAAGTTCATGAACAACATGCCACAATCAGGGCAGCGAGATACATCGAGCTTGACCGTTCTTCCAATAGTAAGTTTGGCTGCTTTCCGGAACTTGATCCACCTAGAAGTAGCTGCCAAGCGCCCATCAGTCGAGTTAATGGCGTAGCGTCCCTCGATAAGCAATCCTTTGCTCTGCATCGTGAAGACTATAAGCATAAATCTTGAGCATTATCGAAAATACCCTAAACCCTAAACAACCCCTAATAAAAGCTAAATCTAAAACCCCAAACCCTCAACCCATAAACCATAACAGAACAGGTATCATGCACTTATAAATCAAATTTGGAGATACTTTCAATGAGTTAGGTAACGCCATATATATTCTATTCGACGAATATAAGCATAAAGCTTGAGTATCATTGAAAATTCGATAAACCCCCTAAACTCTATTCAGTCCATAAAACCTAAACCGTATAACCCTAAAACCCTAAATCCTCGACCATATAAACCCTAACCAAGCAGGTATCGTGGACTAATAGATCAAAATCTGAGATTCGATCTTTCATTAAATTGCGGTAACACCATTCTATTCCACGAATATAACAATACCACATGTAGCCCTAAACCCTCAACCCTAAACCCTCAACACCACATGTAGCATGCACTCATCGATCAAAATTGATATATTTTCATTAAACTGGTAACTCCATTCTATTCGATGAATATAAGCATAAATCTTGAGCATTATCGAAAATACCCTAACAACCCCTAATAAAACCTAAACCTAAAACCCCAAACCCTCAACCCATAAATCCTAACCAATCAGGTATCATGCACTTATAGAACAAATTGTGAGATACTTTCATTTAGTTAGGTAACGCCATATTCTATTCAACGAATATAAGCATAAAGCTCGAATATTATTGAAAATTTGATAAATCCCCTAAACCCTATTCAGTCCATAAAAACTAAACTATAAAACCATAAAACCCTTAACCCTCGACCCATATAAACCCTAACCAAGCAAGTATAGTGGACTTATAGATCAAAATTTGAGATTCGATCTTTCATTAAATTGCGGTAACACCATTCTATTACACGAATATAACAATAAAGTTTGAACATTATCGAAAATGCCCTAACCCTAAAACCCTAAACCCTCAACCCCGCCTAAACGACCATTGGCAAATGAGGTATCACATGCACTCGTAGATCAAAATTTCAGATAAACATTCCTCAAATTGTGCTAACGCTATTCAATTCCATGGATATAAGCATATATAAAGCAGCTTGAACATTATAAAAAATTTCCAAGAAACATAAACCCTAAACACCTAAACCCCCAAAACCATAAAATACCTAAACCCTCAACCCCTTACCAAGCAGGTATGATGCACTTATAGATCAAAATCCAAGATACTTTCATTAAAGTGCGATAACACGAGTCTATTCCACGAATATATATAAGCATATATATAAGCTTATATATATAAGCTTGAACATTATTATTGAAAATTCATAAACCCTAAAACCTAGAAAACCCTAAACCCTAAAACCCTAAACCCTAAATACCAACCTTAAACTCCTAAGCCCTAAACCCTAAAATCCTAAATCATATACCACCCTAAACCCCTAAACCCTCAACCCAAAAAACGCGAACCCTAAACCCCAGGCTATACATATCTTGTGTGGAAACTAGGGCAATGGGATTTTGAGCCATACTTATTTGTAGTTTCTTCATGACAAAAGCCATATTGTCGCTTGAAAAATTGAAAATATCTTCAAATTCAGAAGCTTCCTTTGTAAATAATATTTTAAATGCCAATAATACGGACCAGTCTACCAAATACAAACATGTTGTTATAAAATATAGCAAAGGTGTGGCTTTGAAAGCCATGCTAATTCATAAATGGTACACCATATATCATACGACAATATTAAAGCCATTATTATCGATTGGAGCTTTTAAAATAACTCCAAATATGGAAGCTCTTTTTCTAAACAATGTTGAAATACCAATATGCACCAATCTACCAAACATGGTTACATTATCATAAAGTATGGTAACACATATGGCCTTGACATTGGTCATCTAGTTTTCGAAAGCCATGAATGTTCAAACATGGTACGCCATATTGTGAAACGAGTTTTTCAAGAGTTATCAAATTTTATATATTTTCATAGAAACTAGCCAATGCACATAGTGAGACACCAACGGAGAAACAAATGGTTGTATTTCATTTTATATTTTGTTTCTTTATTATTTAAAAAAGACTGGCCCAAATTTGCTATCATTACTATTCATATCAAAAAATTGAAATCTTGCAAAACTCTCGATGGTTCTCCAATATTTGACTAATTCGGTACCTTTAAACTATTTTTAAAAAGTCAAGAGCAAGCTATATCACATACTTTGTAGTACATAAATATACTTACTTTCAATCGTCAAAAATTTATTTAATTTCAGCATGTTCAGCTAGGAAGTTTGGAAACTCATGAAAGTAGGGCATTACCCATCAAATCTAGAATCTCCTTTGTAAACAATTGCTTGAAATGCCAAGATGCGCCGATCTACCAAATATGGCCAGGTTTGTAAGCTTGGTTGGTGAAGATGCTTCAATGGACGGAGTAGTACAAAAGATGAAAAAGGTACAGAAACTATGGTTGTGACCTTGCTCCTCTTGTTTGAAAGCCTTGAATTAATGTTCATTAATTTCTGCAGATGTCTATAAACTCATTAAATGCTGGAAAGCATACAGGCCTATGGGTCTATCTGATGGGGACATCATCCCAAGTGGGTGTAGCGTACCTTAGAAGCTTCAACTTCAAAATTTTGGCACAACACCAAAATATCTCGCCCATCCATTCAAACATCCCACCCATCCATTCAAACATCCATCCCCGAAAAAACATCCAGCCCCAAAAATTATTTTATTGCACAAATTTAGCCTGGAAGCTTGAAAGGGAGTTACACATTGTGTGAAAAAAGGTGGCGGTGGCATTTTAAGCCATCATCTTTGTAGTTGCTTCACAACAAAACAGATTGTTGTTACTTGGAAATTCGAAAAAAAAACTTCAAATTTGGAAGGAGACATATTGGTTGATTTGCAAAGATGCACCGATCTACCAAATACGGAGACGTGAGCATAAAATATTTCCATGACCTTGGTCACCTTTTTTTGACGATGGTCATCTTCTTGAAGGCCTTAAATTGTTCAATTTTTTTAGCAAATGCCTAGAAACTCGTTTAAATGCTGGGAAGCAACTCTCGTTGGCGTGTGGGCCTAGAAGGTAACAGCGTGTCTGAGAGGCCCCATGCTGGAGTAGCGTATGCTAGAAGCTTCGACCTCAAAATTTGGTACGGCGCCCAAACATCACACCCATCCATTAAAATATCCCGCGCATCCATTCAAACATGCTTCGCCTCTTTCTAGAATGCAAAATTCCTCTTCTATCCCTGCTCCGGAAACAAGAATCGGAGGGAGCACTGCAATAACAGAGGGATATAGGTGGTAAATTTGCGTTCTCCCAAATACATCACCCCATCCACATTTCCCAGCCCTTCTTCTATATTTACCTGCCTACCCACTCCGACCTACACCGAATTTTTGGACGCACCATGCAAGTGACCCACATGTCAGTGAGCTAGAATTACAGGAAGTAGAGATTCTGATCGCTTGTTGTTCAAAATTGAAACATTTTTCGCTAAATCGAGATAAAATCGTTAAAATCATCCAAACTGGCTTATACTATCATTCCACTATGTCAGAGTAAAAGGTAAAAAACAAAGCCAAAAACACGTTCGTAGCTTTATAAGCCAAAAATCAAAAGCCAGAATTCGAGCCCAACCAAACAGCGCCTAAATCTCAAGGAACTCTTCCTATTTCTCCCTTGTTTTAGTACCCGGGTACATTCAATTTTATTTAACAAGAAATATAACCAAGTAGGATATCATCGACTTATAGATCATTTTTTGAGATACTTTCATTAAATTGCGGTAACACCATTCTATTCCACGAATATATATAACCATAAAGTTTGAAAATATTATTGAGAATTCACGGAATCCTAAACCATAAAATGTAAACCCCTAAACCCTTACCAAGCCGGCATCATGCAACTCTAGATCAAAAATTGAGATATTTTAGTTAAATTAGGTAACGCCGTTCTATTAGACGAATATAAGCACAAATCATGAGCATTACAAAAAATTGTCTGAACCCAAAACCGGAATCAACCCATAAAACTAAAATGTAAAACCCTAAACCCTCGGCCCATAAACCCTAATCAAGCAGGTATCGTGCACTTATATATCAAAATTTGAGATACTTTCATTAAATTGCGGTAACGCCATTATATTCCACAAACATAAGCCTAAAGTTTGAACATTATTTAAAATTCCCGAAACCCTAAAATTTAAACACTAATTAAACCCAAAATCCTTACCAAACACATAGCATGCACTTATCGATAAAAAGTTGATATATTTTCATTAAACTGGTAACTCCATTCTATTCGATGAATATAAGCATAAATCTTGAGCATTATCAAAAATACGCTAAACCCTAAACAACCCCTAATAAAACCTAAACCTAAAACCCCAAACCCTCAACCCATAAACCATAACAAAACAGGTATCATGCGCTTATAAATCAAATTTGGAGATACTTTCAATGAGTTAGGTAACGCCATATATATTCTATTCGACGAATATAAGCATAAAGCTTGAGTATTATTGAAAATTCCATAAACCCCCTAAACTCTATTCAGTCCATAAAACCTAAACCGTAAAACCCTAAATCCCTAAACACTCGACCCATATAAACCCGAACCAAGCAGGTATCGTGGACTTATAGATCAAAATCTGTGATTCGATCTTTCATTAAATTGCGGTAGCGCCATTCCATTCCACGAATATAACAATAAAGTTTGAACATTATAGGAAATGCCCTAAACCCTGAACAGCGCACGTAGCATACACTTTTATCGATCAAAAATTGATATATTTTCATTAACTTGTAACTCCATTCTATTCGATGAATATAAGCATAAATCTTGAGAATTATCTAAAATACCCTAAACAACCCCTAATAAAACCTAAACCTAAAACCCCAAACCCTCAACCCATAAAGCCTAACCAATCAGGTATCATGCACTTATAGAACAAATTTTGAGATACTTTCATTGAGTTAGGTAACACCATATTCTATTCCACGAATATAAGCATAAAGCTCGAGTATTATTGAAAATTCGATAAACCCCATAAACCCTATTTAGTCCATAAAACCTAAAATGGAAAACCATAAAACCCTAAACCCTTAAACCCTAGCCAAGGATGTATCGTGGACTTATAGATCAAAATTTGAGATTCGATCTTTCATTAAATTGCGGTAACGCCATTCTATTACACGAATATAACAATAAAGTTTCAACATTATTGAAAATTCCTGAAAACCGAAACCTGTAAACCCAAATCCTAAACCCCTAAACCCTATAACCGTAAACCTTAAACCCTCACCAAGCACGTAGCATGCACTTATAGATCAGAATTTAAGATAATTTCTTTAAATTGGGTAACGCCATTCTATTTGACGAATATAAGCATAAATCCTGAGTAATATAAAATTTTCCCTAAACCCTAAATAACCCCTAAAACATAAACACTAAACCCTAAAGCCCTAAATCTTGAGCCATAAACCTTAACCAAGCATGTCTCATGCACACATCGATCAAAATTTGAGATACTTTCATTAAATCAGCTAACACCCATTCTGTTCTACGAGTATAAGCACAAATCTTGAGCATTATTGAAAATTCGTTGAACCCTAAACAACCCATACACTAAACCGTAAAAACCTATAACCATAAACCCTCGACCCATAAACCCTAACTTAAGCAGGTATTGTGCACTTATACATCAAAATTTGAGATACTTTCAATAAATTGATGTAATGCCATTCTATTTAACGAATATAAGCATAAAGCAACTTGAACGTTATCGAAAATTCCTAAAACCCTAAACCCCTAAACCCCTAAAACCCTAAACCCTTACCAAGCATGTAGCATGCACTTATAGATCAAATTTTGATATACCTTCGTTTAATTTGCTAACGGCATTTTATTCGATGAATATAAGCATAAATCATGAGCATTATCGAAAATTCCCTAAACCCTAAACCCTAAACAACCCCTAAAACCTAAACCCTAAAACCCCAAACCCTCAACCCATAAACACTGGCCAAGCAGGTATCATTAAAATAGGTAATGTCATTCTATTCGACAAATATAACAATAAAGCTTGAGCATTATTCTAAATTCTCTAAACTCTAAACCCTATACAATGATAAAACCTAAACTGTAAAAACCCTAACCAAGCAGGTATCATGCACTTATAGATGAACATTTGTGATACTTTCATTAAAGTAGGTAACGCCATTCTATTCAATGAATATAAGTATAAATCTTTGAGCATTATTGAAAAATCGCTAATCCCTAAACCCTAAACAACCTATAAAACCTAACCCGTGAAAACTAAATAATCGACCCATAAACCCTAAACCAGTAGGTACCGTGCACTTATAGATCAAAATTTGAGATATTTTCGTTAAATTGTGGTAACGCCATTCTATTACATAAATATAAGCATAACGCTTGAACATTATTGAAAATCATAAACCGTTAACCGTAAACCCTAATAACCTCCGAACACTAGAACTCTAACTTCCTAACCCTAGAACCCTAAACCCTTACCAAGGAGGTATAATGCACTTATATATCAAATTTTGAAATACTTTTATTAAATTGCGATAACGCCATTCTATTCCATGAATATAACCATATATAGAAAGCTTGAACATTATTATTGAAAATTCCCTAAACCTTAAAACATAAACTATCATTAACCCTAAAACCTTGAACAACCCTAAACCCTAAACAACTAAACCCTAAAAGCCTAAACCCTAAAATCCTAAACCATAAACCATGAACCCTTAAACCCTCAACCCAAAATAAAACCATGAACCCTATACTTAATTAAACCTAGGATATATATACTTTGAGTGAAAACCGGGGCAGTGGGATTTAAAGCCATGTTTTTGGTAGATTCATGACTAAAGCCATTGTTGTGCATTAGAAAATTGAAATAATTTCCAATTCAGAAGCTTCCTTTGTAAATAAAATTTTAAATGCCAATACACACCATAACAAATATGGATAGGTTATTATAAACTATAGAAAAGATATGGCCATGACCTTGGTCATCTGGTTTGAAAGCCATGCATATTCTTACATGGTACTCCATATATATTGTGAAACAATTTTTTCTCAGAATTTATCAAATTTCAAGATAATATTTTTCCATGGAAACTAGCTAGTGCACATAGTGAGACACGAATAGAGAAAATAATGGATGCATTTCTTTTTATATTTTGTTTCTTTGTATTTTTTTTAAAATGGCTGAAATTAGGTGTCATTACCATTCATATGAAAAAGTTGAATTTTCCAAAACTCTCGGTGGTTCTCCAATATTTGATTACTTGATATCTTTGAATTATTTTAAAAAGTCAAGAGCAAGGTATATCACACACTTTCTAGTTCGAAATTAGACATATTTACTTTAGATTGTCAAAAAGTCATTTTATTGCATAGATTTAGCTAGAAAGTTTAGAAATTCATGAAAGTTGGGCATTGCCCATCAAATCCAGAATCTTCTTTTGAAATGCCAAAAAGCAGCTATCTACCAGATATGGACACGCTATTATAAACTATAACAGAGATATGGCCGTGACCTTAGTCATCTTGTATGAAAGCCTTCAAAATATATTGTTTATCAATTTCGGCAAATGTGTGGAAACTCATTTATATGTTGGTAAGCATACTGTCGCTGGCGTGTGGGTCTAGACGGGGCCAACACGTGAGAGCGGCCGCGTCGGAGTAGCATACGTCGGAAGCTTCAACCTCAAAATTTCCGCATGGCGCCGAAACATCCCGCACACATCTATTCAAATATCCCGCGCATCTATTCAAATATCCCGCCCCACTTTTTGCAAATGCAAAATTCCTCTTCTATCCCTGCTCCAGAAACAAGGACAGTGGCAGTACTGCAATAATAGTGGGGTATAGGTCATAAATGTGAGTCATCCCACCTATATCCACCCATCGTGTAACATCCAAATTTCAGCTACCCTGATTAGTTGTCCAGAATGCAAAAATCAGGGGGAACAAAACTTTTTGTTAGATGTTGCAGTGTTTCCTTGCTGTTTGTTTGTGCTTATGCATCTAAATGTATAACATATGATATACTGCCTACCTCACCATTAATTGACAAAAGCTAGTTAATGAAACTGTCTTGGCGCATTCTACATATTCTCAAATGTTCTAGCATTTCAAAAACTTGAGCCAAGGTGCCTTTGCAACCCAAACTAGGAGCTTCTATTGACAAAATTATGGAGATCTGTATGATATAATATCCTTATGCTTTCCAGACAGAGCTTTCAACTACTCTTACCTCTAGGTTTTTCTAAAACCTTTTTATAAAGCTTTTGAATTCTACTCTTAGTACACATACTAAGGACTCTCACCTTACTCAAACTCCACCCTTTAAAATACCCATCCCTACCTCAAGCTAGGCTTGAAGGTACCCATGGTAGTAGATTTGTTCTATTTGCAAGATGAGTTACCTTGATATGTTGCTTGACTTGATTGCTTAGAAGTATAATGAGCTACCTAGGAGCTCATCATCTAGAAACTATCTAATCCAAGAGTGTCAATCCTAAACAAGTTAACCATGCTGGATCTGATCTCTAGCCACTAGGTGCTCATCTAAAACCCTTCACCAGATCAACTTTGACGTGATCCATTCTAGAAGTTTCCAAATCATTTAAGACCAAAATCAAGCATGGATCTATCCTACTCAACATACCCTTCATCACCATCTACTTGATGATGAATTGGAACCATGTATCCTCTCAAAAGCATCCCCCCTTGTACTCTAGTCAAAATCCTCAAAACTGCCAAATTTGACTAATTCAGGAAACTGTTTCAACATCACTTCTTTGAATGTCTCCCTCTCTCAACCCTTGTGCATTTTTGGAAATGCACTTGAACAATATTGTAGACCATCATAAGGACTACCAAGGCCCGCTCTTTCCCTTGGATATATTACCTTTAACCCACTTGTTCTTGATGGTTTTGCAGGAAAGAAAATAACATTTTCTACAAATCTTATGAACTAGCCTACTTGGTCAGAAGCTCACACCTTCATCCTACCTTCTTTGGACCAAATCTTTGCATGATTGTGTTCAAATCATAAAGTTCTACCAATACCTACTTCACTTGTTCCAAATGGATCCTTGTGATTCAAATACCCACAAGGTTTTGAAGGCTATCTAACAATATGTTATGACACCATTATTTTATTGAAAGTTTGGTATCAATCCCAGGAAGGCTCAATCCTTATCAACCTCAAACTTTTGTACCGTGGTAATCTACACCACTTGGTATATCCATCCATCTATCCCATGAACCAAGGTGAGCTCTAAGCTCCAAGATCCAATTATGTTTTGATGGTATAAAAATAATAATGCCCAAGATCCTTGATCTCTTGCCTTTCTTCCAAATCAAGTTGTTTTCTCGAGACCCCACGCTTCAAATGATGGAAAAATCATGTGGATATCATCTACCATGTAAATAAAAATTTACTGAATATTTTCCATAATTATTGTGGCCCAAAAGCAATAAAATTCCTTTAATTGACAAACACCTAAAAACTCATATTAAGGAAAGTTTGTTTTTCTCCAAAACACTTTCCCAAATTAATGCACATGTGATACCTATAAACCCTACCCTATCCTCCCACTCAAAAAATAATTATTTTTGAAGAGTCTTAATAATTCTTTTTGCCCCTTTTCTTAAATGGCAGAAATGGAATAATAATTGTTTTAAATACTTTTAATCCCCAATAAATCATGGGAAAATTCCTCAAAGTATGTATTCATATTTAGAATAATCTCACATCAAAAACCAACTATGTCTAATGTAAAATTATCAAATGATCTTCTATAAACCACTTCTGGACTTCTTGAATAATTGATCAAAAATGCACTAAAAATCATCTGAAAAGTCTAAATAAATTCATGGAGGTGTATCTTGACCTCACCTACCTACCAGCATCATTACCTCAACCAACCAAGATGGTGTTTTGAAACTTGCTTCATGATCCAAAGTTTGGGCAACATTTGAAATCATTCAAATTATCCTTTAAATCCCTTTCAAACCCTCACCAAACCTCTCCAATACTTCTCCACAGAAACCACCATCACCCCCAACACCCCTCTGGTCGTGTGTTACTGTAGCACCCCCACCACACCTTTGTTCCCTTGTGTTTAGAAGGAGAGAGACATGACATTTAAAGCAAAAGCCTAGAATTAAGGCAGTAGCAGCGGCACTGCCCCCTCTGCCCTATGCATGACCCCAGAGCACACCCACCACCTCTCTACCGCCCCTATCGCCCAATGGATGGCCACCTCCCTCCCTCCAACCTTCCCATGGACCTAGTCCATCTCATGCCTCTCCCTTTGGTGTATAATGCCATACTCCACCTAGCAACTCCTCCTCTAGCTCATTTGCCCTCTGTCCCCTCTACCTACCCATCCCCAAGCTCCAGATCCATCCCCAAAGCTCCCCACCTCCATAGGCAGGAGAAAGCTCTCCTATCGGCCTTCCTCAAGCGGTGGAGCACACAGTCGCCCTCGTTCCCTCCCAGCTCCCTCTCTAACGTCTGTCTCGCTTCCCTGAACCTGACCTACCTCCCTGTGCCTCTCTCCTTGCTGCAGGAACACCGGAGCAGCCGTTGCCGTGCATGTCCGAGAGAAGCTCACTCCCGGCGTCCCCGTGACCCCGACCTTCTCGAGCAGTTTCTACACGACCGGAGCCTTCCCGGAGCTCCCCAAGACCCCAGCGTCATTCCTGCACGCTCACCATCGACATGCATGCATCCCAGGGGCCACTCCGACGAGCTTCCGAGCATCACCGCCGGCGCCCCCGTGTGCGACGCCTCCGGTCACCGAATAGGGCCTTGCCGCCCATGGCTATGGTCGCCACAGTCAATTACGTCGTGTCTGCCACTCCACATCGCCTCCCCGGCATGGCAAGTGAGCCCTCCGTCACCGCCGAGCCCGCCTAGGGTTTCCTGGCTCTGTTCGCGCCACCGGAGGAGGACAGCGACTCATCGCCGTTCATCGTGTTTAAGATCTACGGCTCCTAGCGCCCCGTACCGCTTCGGGCTTTAGCTGAGGCAGACCGGCGGGGCCGGCCTGTCAACAGTTTGAACCGCCTTCCCGCACACAGCAGCACCTGATGGGCCAGATCTGGACACCACTCGGCCCATTTCGCCTCCAGATCTGGCCGGACCACCCCTGCCCTTTTATTTTTATATTGATTATTTAGAGATCTGTAGAAAAGTCGCCCAATTTATTTCAAAATAAAAATGGAAATTAAATAATTTTGCCCATATCCATTCTTTTACATGTTCTATGACAAATCCTCTAATATGCAGCACCAAAATTTGTCCAGTTCAGCGGTTGTATCTTCTCTGTAAAATAAAATACCAAGACATGTCGATGTAACAAAATAAATCCTCCAGAGAGTTTAATAACTATTTTTTAATTGAAACCTTTTTGTAGTACAAGGTATATCTGAGGCCTTGCATGGCACTTTGGCCTCACCATAATTTGCTTCCTTGTTTGCCCCTAGTAAAAATAACAAAACCAAGCAAATTCTGCCTTTAGAAATTTCTACAGGTAAAACCAAAACAAGTATTGACCTGATTACAACTCTGAGAACTCATCAATCCTGATATCTATCAAACCACGTAAGCTCAAAATTATTAAGCCCTTATTAAATTATGGTGAATTAAAATATTCTGTGTATGGCTATTTCACTAATAAAATCATTCCAGTAGTTATGTGTCTCCTAAATTAGTAAACCAAATTTCTACAGAAAGGTATTCAAAGTGCCTAGCATGTGCCTTTGGAATAATATCAAAATCTGCTGTAGAATTAATCTGGTGAAAAAGACAAAACAGCTACAGAACTGACTTTGGGAAATTCCTGAGGGCATTCTGGTAAATATTTTGACATAATTCCAACTCTCAGTGAATAAGTACATCAAACCCTACACAACCACCGAAGGGAATAATATTTGGTCTCACAGAACTCTTCTGGGGAATTATTTCCTAAAACTAGAGTTTTATTCACTAGGAAATGCATAGTAAATCAATGGATTTTCATAAAATAGCGAAACCACTTTTGTTGGTTTCAATTTATCAAAACCTATCTGTTGGTACCATTTTATAAAATGGTATCATATGGAGTATGGCCTTGGTCTAAAATCCCTGTCCTAAATAATTTTCTATACTATAAGTTTTATAGGATTTCCTTCAAATGCTTTTATGACAATTTCAATCTTCTAAATCCAATCTTATCAAAACCTACCGAGTCGTAAACTTGTGTTATTCACTTTCTTGTTGTATGTATGTGCACTTGTATGCCTTGTTTTGATTGTGGCCTTGCTTGTTTGCATGTATAATCGATGATGGCGATTGTTAAGCTTGTATTGACGCCAAGAAGAAGAGATCTTATTGGTATTGGTATTCTTGGTTATCTAAAGAAGAAGTCCAGGCACATTTATGCCATATTGCTTATCGCAGGCAAGCCACCTTCTTGCTCATAAGCCTGGCCCTACTATTTTACTTATGCATGTCTTATCTACTATTTATTAAAACTGCATTGTTTACTATATGTTGATGTATATATGGTTTTGGCTCCTCCGAACTATTACACTTTGGTACTACTAAGTACAACCCCCTTGACGACACATACTTGTCCCTAGTATGGTAGATGGTGTAATACACCATACCTCTTTTGGAGACCCCGATTTAGCCGAAGCAAAGCTATAGGATGGGAAGACCCCATAAAAGTTGTACAAAGAGTTTTATGATAAAACCTTGGTGAGGTTTGACCTACCAAGAGAAGTTTGAGAAACAAAAAGGCTTTCGTTTTACAAAATATGCTGAAGGAAAGAGGAGGTAAAATATTTAAGAAAACGCACCCGGTTCTTTGCAGCTTTAGCTATAACAACTTAACCTGTGCAACCACATTACTCTCGAATGGGACAGGGCTGGATTTGATGTTTCTTCATTCTGGTATAAGTTGCCTCGCAACGACTACAGTGGATAAAAATCCCTGGAGGGTGGGCCTTCTCGTGTAAGGGTCCATGTGAGACATCGACCTGGAGAAGGAACGAAGGGTCTACGGGCCTCCAAGCGTTACTATGAGCCCCTCATTGAAAGCGCACACTTGGGAAGTGGAAAAAATGCTCCGGTTGGCTTGGGAACTATATAGGGCATCCCGGTGTTGAGGGGAAACAACACTCATAGGTTAGGCACTTATATTGGTGTGGGCATCCGGAGAGTCTTGATCGGTTACTCGACCCATGATTGGTGTAGATCAGGGTAGGTACCCGGACGGTGTGGGTAAACTGTACAACCTCTGCAGAGTGTAAATCTATTCGAATAGCCGTGTCCATGGTTATGGACGGGTTGGAAAAACTACTATAGAGCTGTGCTGGTTTTGATTTCAAAATGGATTTTGGAAAAAGCAATGGCTTTGGAAATGTTTTCACCATGGGATGGTCGGAAGGAATACCTGTTTTGACCATGGGATGGTCGGGAAGGAAGGAGAGGAGTTTGGTCATGGGATGACCGGAAGGAGGAACGAATGGGTGACCTAGTCCTAATGTTTTCCACAACTTTTAAAAAAGCTTTCCAAAATGTTTGAAAAGTTTTTCAACAAAGATATGCAGATGCTATATCTACAAGAGAAACTAATTGAGAAAAGAACCTCTCTTGGAGCCCTCCTACTACCACAACCATATTGCATATCCTCTTGTTATTATTATTATTCTCCTAAGGTGGTTTGCGAGTACATTCAAAGTACTCACTGGCATTGTCCTTGGCTATTAACTTGGTCAGATGATGAAGTTGACAACTATGCGAGCTAAGACATTCTCCCAGTCAGTTGCCTGTAGGTTAAGGCATGGCTCGAACTCTACGCTTGATGAAGTTCCGCTGATGATTATTGATGTAGCCATAATGGAATGTAAGGTATGGCATGTATCCGCTTAAGTAATTGATGTTTACTTTGATACTTGTCAGTTATGTTCCATGACTAACTGATCATGGGATCATGGTGTATGCATAACAAGGATACTCGGAGGATTAGTCCGGGGGCTCCACATACGTGGTATCAAAGCCATCCTGACTGTAGGAGAACCTTAGTTAGCATGGTCGTTAGACAGGAAAAATATTTTTTGAAAACACTGACTTTCGAAAACTAATTTCTCAAACGCTTTTCGAAATGTTCTATTCCTTATCTTCTTCTAACTTAAAGGATTTCTAAACAGGGTTTCCTCTATCCCTCGCCCGAATTTCAAACCTACGGATTTCAAATAACTAGGACCTAGAACCAGGTGAAGACGTTGAGGACGAGATGAACAGAAGGAACTTCCAGCAAACACAAGGAGACTACAAGATCACCCTTCTAGCGGAATCCTCATAATCAGAAGAAATCAAGTGCTGCATTATCAAGAAGCATCCAAGATACGACGAAGGATTCATCTGTAGGATAGTGACCCAGATCACATCAACGTGATAATTAGTATTAATAGTCCTGAGATAGATTCCCCTATATCGCGAGTAGTTAACTCCTTGGTCCCCCCCTAGTTGGTCGTGTTTTCTTGCCTAAGTGCTTAACGTGTTGCTTGATGTGTGTTGTTTGCGAAGCACATTGCGACCCCTCGCTCGGCTCACTGTGTATGTGTGTTCTGTCCTGTTCTGAACCTAGTCAAATGTGATTCGAGGATCGATACCCCACCAAGCAACTCAGAAACCCCAATAGTTGTCGCTAACAAGAATCCATACCAACATCGGGAGTTATGAAAGGAAGAGTATTGCAAGAACCAGGACTTCAACATCATCAAGTTAGAACCACTTGAAGGATCCTCCTCAATAGGATGGCATACCCCACCAAAATCCCCTAACCTTACTCCTCACAATCCCGATTAAAGCCCGCTCAACAATCGTGCATCCAAGATGATTGAAGCTCAACTTCACCATCGTAGTGACCCTCTTCAAAGACAAAGCCAACAAGTTAGTACGCGAGAAACACATGGCACTAATTCCAACACAAAATCCCCTAACCTTACTCTCCCGAATCTTGGGACGAGATTCTTTTAAGGGGGAAAGGTCTGTAACATCCCAATTTCAGCAACCCTGATTCGTTGTCCAGAAGGCAAAAATCAGGGGGAACATAAACTTTTTCTTGTTAAGTGTGGTAGTGTTTGCTTGTTGTTTGTTTGTGCTTATGCATCTAAATGTATAACATATGATATACTCCCTACCTCACCATTAATTGACAAAAGCTAGTTAACGAAACCGTCTTGGCTCATTCTACATATTCTCAAATGTTCTAGCATTTCAAAAACCTGAGCCAAGGTGCCTTTGCAACTCTAACTATTTTAGTAGCTTCTATTGACAAAATTATGGAGATCTATATGATATAATCTCCTAATGCTTTCCAAACAGAGCTTTCAACTACTCTTACCTCTAGGTTTTTCTAAAACCTTTTTATAAAGCTTTCGAATTCTACTCTTGGTAGAAAAACCAAGGACTCTCACCTTACTCAAACTCCACCCTTTCAAATACCCATCCCTACCTCAAGCTAGGCGTGAAGGTACCCATGGTAGTAGGTTTGTTCTGTTTCCAAGATTAGTTACCTTGATATGCTGCTTGACTTGATTGCTTAGAAGTATAATGAGCTACCTAGGAGCTCATCATCTAGAAACTATCTAATCCAAGAGTGTCAATCCTAAACAAGTTAACCAAGTTGGATCTGATCTCTAGCCACTAGGTGCTCATCTAAAACCCTTAACCAGATGAACTTTGGCGTGATCCATTCTAGAAGTTTCCAAATCATTGAAGACCAAAATCAAACATAGATCTATCCTACTCAATATACCCTTCATCACCATATACTTGATGATGATTTGGAACCTTGTATCCTCTCAAAAGCACCCCCCTTGTACTCTAGTCAAAATCCTCAAAACTGCCAAATTTGACTAAGTATGGAAACTGTTTCAACATCACATCTTTGAATGTCTCCCTCTCTCAACCCTTGTGCATTTTTGGAAATGCACTTGTACAATATTGTAGACCATCATAAGGACTACCAAGGACCAATCTTTCCCTTGGATATATCACCTTTTAACCCACTTGTTCTTGATGGTTTTGTAGGCAAGAAAATAACATTTTCTGCAAATCTTATGAACTAGCCTACTTGGTCAGAAGGTCACACCTTCATCCTACCTTCTTTGGACGAACTCTTTGCATGATTATGTTCTACTCATAAAGTTCTACCAATACCTACTACACTTGTTCCAAATGGATACTTGTGATGTAAAAACCCACAAGGTTTTGAAGGCGATCTAACAATATGTTATGACACCCTTATATTATTCAAAGTTTGGTATCAATCCCAGGAAGGCTCAGTCCTTATCAACCTCAAACTTGTTTACCATGGTAATATACACCACTTGGTATATCCATACATCTATCCCAAACTCAAACTCAAACTCAAACCAGCTATAATAATGCCCAAGATCAACCTCAAACTCAAACTCAAACCAGCTATAATAATGCTCAGTCCTTATCAACCTCAAACTCTGAGCTCCCATATCCAACCATGTTTTGATGGTATAAAAATAATAATGCCCAAGATCCTTGATCCCTTGCCTTTCTTCCAAATCAAGTTGTTTTCTCGAGACCCCATGCTTCAAATGAGGGAAACTTCATGTGGATATCATCTACCATGTAAATAAAAATTTACCAAATATTTTCCATAATTATTGTGTCCCAAAAGCAATAAAATTCCTTTAATTCACAAATACCTAAAAACTCCTTCTATTAAGGAAAGTTTTTTTTCTCCAAAACACTTTCCCAAAATAATGCACATTTGATACCTATAAACCCTACCCTATCCTCCCACTTCAAAAATAATTATTTTTGAAGAGTCTTAATAATTAGTTTTGCCCCTTTTCTTAAATGGCAGAAATGGAATAATAAATGTTTTAAATACTTTTAGTCCTCAATAAATTATGGGAAAATTCGTCAAAGTATGGATTCATATTTAGAATCATAACATATCAAAAACCAGCTATTTCCAATGTAAAATTATCAAATGAGCTTCTATAAACCACTTCTGCACTTTTTGAATAATTGATCAAAAATGCACTAAAAATCATCTAAAAATCTCAATAAATTCATGGAGGTGTATCTTGACCTCACCTACCTACCAGCATCATTACCTCAACCTGCCAAGATAAGGTTTTGAAACTTTCTTAATGATCCAAAGTTTGGCCAACATTTGAAATCATTCAAATTATCCTTTAAATCCCTTTCAAACCCTCATCAAACCACTCCAATACTTCTCCATTGAAACCACCATCACCCCCAACTCCCCTCTAGTCGTGTGTTACTGTAGCACCCCAACCACACCTTTGTTCCCTTGTGTTTAGAAGGAGAGAGACATGACATTTAAAGCAAAAGCCTAGAATCAAGGCAGTAGCAGCCCCACTGCCCCCTCTGCCTTATGCACGACCCCAGAGCATACCCACCACCTCTCTACCGCCCCTATCGCGCAATGGATAGCAACCTCCGTTCCTCCAAGCTTCCCATGGACCTAGTCCATCCCAAGCCTCTTCCTTTGGTGTATAATGCCATGCTCCACCCATCCAATCCTCTGGCTCATTTCCCTCTCTCCCCTCTACCTACCCATCCCCAAGCTCCAGATCCAACCCCAAAGCTCCCCACCTACATAGGCAGGAGAAAGCTCTCCTATCGGCCTTCCTCAAGAGGTGGAGCACACCGTCGTCGCCCTCGGTCCCTCTCAGCGTCCTCTCTAACGTCTGTCTCGCTTCCCTGAACCTAACCTACCTCCCTGTGCCTCTCTCCTTGCCGCAGGAACACCGGAGCAGCCGCCACCATGCATGTCCGAGAGAAGCTCCCTCCCGGCAACCCCGACCTTCTCGAGCAGTTTCTGCACGACCGGAGCCCTCCTGGAGCTCCCCAAGACCCCAGCGTCCTTCCTGCACGCTCACCGTCGACATGCATGCATCCCAGGGGCCACTCTGACGAGCTTCCGAGCATCACCGCCAGCGTCCCCGCGCGAGACGCCTCCGGTCATCGAATAGGGCCTTTCCGCCCATGGCTATGGTCGCCATAGTCGACCGCGTCATCTCTGCCGCTCCACATTGCCTCCCCGGCACCACAGGTGAGCCCTCCGCCGACACCGATCTCGGCTAGGGTTTCCTGGCTCTGTTCGTGCGGCCGGAGCAGGACGACAACTCACCGCCATCCATCGCGTTTAAGATCTACGGCTCCTAGCGCCCCGTATTGCTTCGGGCTCTAGCTGAGGCTGACCGGCAGGGCCGGTCTATCAGCGGTTTGAACCACCTTCCTGCGCACAGCAGTGCCGGATGGGCCAGATCCGGACACTGCTCGGCCCATTTCGGGCTCTAGCCACTTTCTTTTCATATTGGATATTTAGAGATCTGCAGAAAAGTTGCTCAGTTTAATTCAAAATAAAAATGGAAATTCAATAATTTTTCCCATATCCATTCTTGTACATGTTCTATGACAAATACTCTAACATGCAACACCAAAAATTTTCCAGTTCAGCGGTTGTATCTTCTCTATAAAATAAAATACCCAGACATGACCCTGTAACAAAATAAATCCTCCAGAGAGTTTAATAACTATTTTTCAATTGAAACCTTTTTGTACTACAAGGTATATCTGAGGCCTTGCATGCCACTTTTTCCTAACCATAATTTGCTTCCTTGTTTGCCCTGGTAAAAATAACAAAAACAAGCAAATTCTGCCTTTTGAAATTTCTACAGGTCAAACCAAAATAGGTATTGACCTCATTACAACTCTGAGAACTCATCAATCATTATATCTATCAAAACACCTAAGATCAAAAATTATTAATCCCATATTAAATTATGGTGAATTAAACAATTATGTGTATGGGTATTTCACTAATAAAATCATTCCAGTAGTTCTATGTCAGCTAAATTAGTAAACCAAATTTCTACAGAATGGTATTCAAAGTACCTAGCATGTGCCTTTCGAATCATATCAAAAGCTTCTGTATAATAATCTGGTGAAAAAGACAAAACAGCTATAGAACTGACTTTGGGAAATTCCTGAGGGCATTCTGGTAAATATTTTGACATGATTCCAACTCTCAGTGAATAAGTACATCAAACCCTACACAACCACCCAAGGGAATAATTTTTGGACACACAGAACTCTTCTGGGGAGTTATTTCCTAAAACTAGAGTTTTATTCACTAGGAAATGCATAGTAAATAAATGGATTTTGATAAAATAGCGAAACCACTTTTGTTGGTTTCAATTTATCAAAATATATCTGTTGGTACCATTTTATACAATGGTATCATACGGAGTATGGCATTGGTCTAAAAGCCCTCTCCTAAATAATTTTCTAGACTATAAGTTCTATAGGATTTCCTTCAAATGCTTTACTATATGCATGTCTTATCTATAAGTTCTATCTGTTTTACTTATGCATGTCTTATCTACTATTTATTAAAACGACATTGTTTACTATATGTTCATGTATATATGGTAGTGGTTTGGCTCCTCCGAACTATTACACTTTGGTACTACTATGTACAACCCCCTTGACGATACCTACTTATCCCTAGTATGGTAGATGGTGTAATACACCATCCCTCTTTTGGAGACCCCGATTTAGCCGAAGCAAAGCTATAGGATGGGAAGACCCTGGAAAAGTTTTACAAAGAGTTTTATGATAAAACCATGGTGAGGTTTAACCTACCAAGAGAAGTTTGAGAAAGAAAAAGGCTTTCGTTTTACAAAAGATGATGAAGGAAAGAGGAGGTAAAATGTTTACGAAAACGCACCCGCTTCTTTGCAGCTTTAGCTATAACAACTTAACCCGTGCAACCACATTACTCTGGAATGGGACAAGGCTGGATTTGATGTTTGTTCATTCTGGTATAAGCTGCCTCACAACGACTACATGGGACAAAAATCCCTGGAGGGTGGGCCTTCTCCTATAAGGGTCCATGTGAGACATCGACCTAGAGAAGAAACGAAGGGTCTACGGGCCTCCACGCGTTACTATGAGCCCTTCATTGAAAGCGCACACTTGGGAAGTGGAAAAAGCGATCCGGTTGGCTTTGGAACTATATAGGGTGTCCCGTTGTTGAGGGGAAACAACACTCATAGGGTCGACACTTATATTGGAGTGGGCATCTAGAGAGTCTTGATCAGTTACTCGACCCACGATCTGTGTAGATCAGGGTAGGGGTACCCGGATGGTGTGGGTAAAGTGTACAACCTCTTCAGAGTGTAAATCTATTCAAATAGCCATGTCCATGGTTATGGACGGGTTGGACAAACTACTGTAGAGCGGTGCTGGTTTTGATTTCAAAATGGATTTTTGGAAAAGAAATGGCTTTGGAAATGTTTTGACCATGGGATGGTCGAAAGAAATACCTGTTTTGACCATGGGATGGTCGGGATGGAAGGTGAGGAGTTTGATCATGGGATGACCGGAAGGAGGGACGAATGGGTGACCTAGTCCTAATGTTTTCCACAACTTTTCAAAAAGTTTTCCAAAATGTTTGCAAAGGTTTTCAACAAAGATTTGCAGATGCTATATCTACAAGAGAAACTAATTGAGAAAAGAACCATCTTGGAGCCCTCCTACTACCATAGCCATATTGCATATCCTCGTGTTATTATTATTATTCTCCTAAGGTGGTTTGCGAGTACATTCAAAGTACTCACTGGCATTGTCCCTGGCTATTAACTTGGTCAGATATCAAGAACATGATGAAGTTGACAACTATGCGAGGTAAGACATTCTCCCAGTCAGTTGCCTGTAGGTTAATGCATGGCTCGGGCTCTACGCTTGATGATGTTCCGCTGATGATTATTCATGTAGCCATAATGGCATGTAAGGTATGGCATGTATCCACTTAAGTAATGGATGTTTACTTTGATACTTGTCGGTTATGTTCCACGACTAACTGATCATGGGATCGTGGTGTATGCATAACAGAGATTCTAGGAGGATTAATCCGGTAGCTCCACACATCATCTCTTCCCTGCCCACACCCCTCCAACCTCGACCTTCCTCTAGATGCTTCACCGCCGGCCCTCTCTTCCACACCGGAGTTCCACTTCAGGCGCTCTTTACCAGAACTATTTCACCGACTCCCTCGTGGCACCGGATCTGCTTCGCCAACGCCATTGTCTACCCTATTGGGGCCCGTTCACTGAATCATTCGTTGCTGACCCCGAAATACCGAGCCGCCGCCCCTGTCGCCCAATTGCCCGTCCCACCCGTCCTTGCCGCGCAACGTTAATTTCTCTTGCCCGTTCGCTATATTTTCGTTACTCGTAAGCTACGAAATCTTCAGGATGTTGCTCAATATCCTGGATGCTATTGCCATTTCGTTTGCACCCTTCATCTTGCAGGTCCTATCCACCTCATTATCTTCTTGCTTTTATTCCCTTTCTTTATTCTCACGCTATCGGTTTAATCCTCCAACACGAACTCATAGATTCTATTCTTTTTGAGCGCTCGCACGGGTCATGCAAACAGCTCATAGAGGATCCAACACTGACAATCTGATGCCCAACAAGGCTGAATCCTGAGGTTTCCTTGTTTTACTTAGGCCAGTTTATTTTCATGTTAATTAGTTGTCCTTCTACCTAAGAACATGCCATGACATTTACATTTATGTTCAATTGTGAATATATGTGCTAATGCTTAGTTTGTAAAATGTCCATCTAGTTTGGATGATATATCTGGTCATTTTTAATGCTATATGTTGGTGTTTTCACCTGCTTTCATCCTTCTAAACCAGCTATCTAGTTTGAAACATACGTCTAGTAATCTTTAATGCTATGTTGTTGGTGTTTTTCAAGGGTTTTCTTCCTTCCAAACCAATCGACTTAGTTTCAAATGTCATGCAGAGAAATGACAATGGAGTACAAGGACCAGAGTTCCAACTGCTCTGCTCAGATTCTACTGGCAGATTGACCAGGAGTCGCACCTGCTCGAGAAGGAGCTACTGTCAGCCTGAACATGCTATTGTAAGTTCATACTTACTTTAAATGATCTCTACTTTATATAATACTACTTGTTTCCCTTATTGTTTGTTTTAACCTATTTCACCATATTTTAGCAGACTGCAGTTAAAACCCAACAGGAGTCCTTGGAAGGCGGGACTGAAAGTTGTGATCCCTTGTCCCATTCATCCTTCCATTGCATTGCCGAAGCAAACTTACCTAACAGTCCACCTAGAACAACTCATGCATGTGATAAATATACAAATGCTATATTGCATGCAGAACGAAAGGGTGTAGCTGCTCTTAGATCTGTAGCTGAAATGTTGAAGAAGAGGACAGATGATACAGTGAAGCGAATCGCCATGTACCGATCTCTTATTGATGGTACTGACACATTGTAATCTGTCGGAATTACGATCTTGTTATATAACCTGTTGTAACAAACTTTTATTGTTGTGTAATAAGTAATGTTAATTTATGTGTGTTTATTAATTGATGTCTTGATATTCACCTGTTTTGCGAAAAGTAGGAGCTAGCAAAAAAAAGTCCAAAAACATTAACAACGCGTGCATGGACTGCCCAAAGCAGCCAGAACAGTAAAAGGCTAGAACAGTATAAGGTCAGCACAGTAAAAGGTCAGAACAGTAAAAGGCCAGAACTGTAAAAGGCCAGAACAGTAAAAGGCTAGAATAGTGAAAAGCCAGAACAATAAAAGACCATTACAGTAAAAGGCCAGAATAGTATTAGGCCATAGCAGTAAAAGGCCAGAACAGTAAAAGGCCAGAACAGTAAAAGTATAGAACTGTGAAAAGGCCGGAACAGTAAAAGGTCGGAACCGTAAAAGGTATCAACAACAAAAGGCTAGTACGGTGGTAGGCTAGTATAGTAACATGCCAAACAGTGTCGGCCTTAACAGGCAAAAGCCCAAACACTAAAGGGCCTAAACAATAACGGGTCGAAATTCCTAAAAGGCTGAAATAGTAACAGGACTGAACAATAAAAGGCTAAATTGGTAACAGGCCGGAACAGTGTAGGGTCGGACTTGTGTAGGCCTCAAGTGGTAGCACAGTATTGGACAAACATGGGGCTTCTGTAGGCCAAAACAGAATCCAGCCTGAAAGTTCGCAGGCCGCATCTGATGGGTTCGTAGCATGGAAAACAAAAAATTTCTACCGCAAGAACGAACAAAACCCAGATCTAATCTAGATAAAAGCCAAGATCTAATCTATTAGACATGTGTAACGAGATAGATAGGAACTAACCCTCGTAGATCCGAAAGCGTTAACGAGATTAGACTCGTGGTTGATGTAGTCGATCACTTGCCGATCTCAAGATCGTGTGGACGATCCTTCCGGCGTCGCGTTCCAGCAGCGCTTCCGCAGTCGGTCAAGTGGACGATCCTTCCGGCGCCGCGTTCGGGCAGCGCTTCCACAGTCGGTCACATGTGCGGAGTCGAAGCAGACCTTCCTCTCCTCGTTCCAGCGAGCAGCGGAGGTAGTAGATCTTCTCCACGGAATCCCAGCAGCACGACGGCGTGGTGGTGGTGGAGTAGAGAATTCTGCAGGGCTTCGCCTATGCCTGTGTAGAAGAAGGAGGAGGAGAGAGGCGGCAGAGATTGGGAGTTGTGTAGGAGAACCAGGAGGTGGCGCCCCTGCCCCTCTATTTAAAGGGGGGAGGGCGCCTTGGGGAGGGGGAGTCCTAGTAGGACTCCCCACCTCCTAGGCCGGCGGATTGGGGAAGGGGGGAGGAGTCCTCCTCCCCCACGACTCCTAGTCTTGACCCACCAGGACTCCTTGATCCCTTCCTTGGTTTTCAAGCAAACTCTAAGAAATCTTCCAGAACCTTCCGGAACATTCCGAAACCTTCTAGAATCCTCATACAAACACTCCGGAACATTTCCTAACTCAGAAAATGATCCCCAATATATGAATCTTATTCTCCGGACCATTCCGGATCTCCTCGTGATGTCCCGGATCCATTCCGAGACTCCGAACAACATTCGGTCTCCAATGCACATTCCATATCTACTTAAAACAACTTCGAACCTTAAGTGTGTCACCCTACGGTTCGTGAATATGCAAACATGACAGAGACACATCTCCTATCAATAACCATCAGCGGGACTTGGAGATCCATAATGGCTCCCACATACTCAACGATGACTTCGTGATCGATCGAACCATTTACATACGAAACCAATTCCCTTTGTCACACGATACTATACTTATCCGAGGTTTGATCGTTAGCATCTCCATACCTAGTTCTACCTCGTTACTGATAAGTACTCTTTACTCATTCCGTGATATGTCATCCCTTGTGACCTAGTCACATGCTTGCAAGCTAACTAGATGACATTCCACCAAGAGGGCCCAGAGCATATCTATCCGTCATATGGATGGACGAATCCCAATCTTGGTCCATGCGCTTCAACACATACTTTCAGAATACCAAGTGACACCTTTATGACCACCCAGTTATGAAGCGGTGTTTGATGTCATCAAAGTACCCATCCGGTGATGGTGATTAACACAACCTCATGGTCGAAGGATTAGGTTACTATGCATTTAAAAGCTTACAGCAATACGAACTTAATGACTTGATCTTATGCTACGCTTACTATGGGTGTGTGTGTCCATCACATCATTCTCCTAATGATATAACCTTGTTATTAATCACATCCTAATGTCCATGATCAGGAAACCATGATCATCAATTAATCAACAAGCTAGTTCAATAAGAGGCTTACTAGGGACTCTTACATGTTTACCAAACACACATGTATTAGTGTTTCCTAATAATACAATTATAGCATGGGATGTAAACATTCATCATAAACACAAAGATATAATAATAATCACTTTTATTATTTCCTCTTGGGCATATCTCCAACAGTCTCCCACTTGCACTAGAGTCAATAATCTAGATTACATAGTAATATGCCTAACACCCATGGCGTTCTGGTGTTGGTCATGCTTTGCCCTAGGGAGAGGTTTAGTCAACGGATCTGCCACATTCAAACCAGTGTGTACTTTGCAAATCTTTATGTCACCATCTCGGACATACTCGCTAATAGCGTGAAAACGTAGCTTGATGTGGTTCAGCTTGCTATGTGACCTTGGCTCCTGTGCATTAGCTATGGCACCTGTGTTGTCACAGTAGATGGCCATCGGGTCCAACGCACTGGGAACCACGCCAAGTTCAGTAATGAATTCCTTCATCCAAACGGCTTCTTGTGCAGCCTCCGAAGCAGCTATGTATTCCGATTCATTTGAAGATTTCACCACAACGCTTTGCTTCGCACTCCTCCAGCTCACTGCAACACCATTCAAAATAAATACGTATCCCGACTGTGACTTCGAGTCATCCGGATCGGTGTTCCAACTAGCATCGGTGTAACCGTTTACAACAAGCTGTTCATCACCTCCATAAGAAAGAACCATATCCTTAGTCCTATTTAGGTACTTTAGGATATTCTTGACCGCTGTCCAGTGCTCCATTCCAGGATCACTTTGATATCTGCTAGTCAAACTAACATGTGCTATATCCGGTCTTGTACACAGCATGGCATACATGATAGAACCTATGGCCGAGGCATAGGGAATATTATTCATTTTCTCTCTATCTTCTGTCGTAGCTGGACTTTGAGTTTTACTCAAGGTCTTACCTGACAACATGGGCACGAACCCTTTCTTGCTATCTTCCATTCTAAACTTCTTTAAAACTTTGTCCAAGTATGTACTTTGTGAAAGCGCTATTAGGCGTCTTGATCTATCTCTATAAATCTTGACACCTAGAATGTATGCCGCTTCGGCAAGATCCTTCATTGAAAAACTATTATTCAAATAGGTTTTGACGCTATTAAGAAGTTCTATATCATTCCCAATAAACAATATGTCATCTACATATAGTACTAGGAATGCTACAGAGCTCCCACTCATTTTCTTGTAAATACAAGCTTCTCCATAAGTTTGTATAAACCCAAAGTTTTTGATTACTTTATCAAAACGTTGATTCCAACTCCGGGATGCTTGCTTTAGTCCATAAATGGAGCGCTGAGCTTGCATACCTTGTCAGCACCTTTAGGATCGACAAAACCCTTGGGTTGTACCATATACAACTCTTCCTCAATGTCACCATTAAGGAACGCCGTTTTGACATCCATCTGCCAAATCTCATAATCGAAATATGCAGCAATTGCTAACAAAATCCTCACAGACTTTAGCTTCGCTACTGGTGAGAAAGTCTCATCATAGTCAACTCCTTGAATTTGTTGGAACCCTTTCGCGACAAGTCGAGCTTTATAGACGGTAACATTACCATCAGCATCTGTTTTTCTCTTGAAAATCCATTTCTTCTCGACAGCCTTACGGCCATCCGGTAAGTCCACCAAAGTCCATACTTGGTTTTCGTACATGGATCCCATTTCGGATTTCATGGCTTCGAGCCATTTGTCGGAATCTGGGCTCACCATTGCTTCTTCATACGTCGTAGGGTCATCACCGTTGTCCACCAACATGACGTTCAAGGCAGAGTCATACCAATCAGGAGTGGTACGAACCCTCGTTGACCTGCGAGGTTCAGCAGTAACTTCATTTGAAGTTCATGATCATTATCATTAGCTTCCTCTCCAATTGGTGCAGGCGGCACAAAAACATCTTCCGGGGCTGCGCTACTCTCAAATCCGAGAGAAGGTTCAATGCCCTCATCGAGTTCTACTTTCCTTCCAGTCACCTCCTTCGAGAGAAACTCCTTCTCAAGAAAGGATCCATTCTTTGCAACGAAAACTTTGCCTTCGAATCTATGATAGAAGGTATACCCAATTGTTTCTTTAGGGTATCCTATGAAGACGCATTTCTCCGCTTTGGGTTCTAGCTTATCAGGTTGTAACTTCTTTACATATGCTTCGCAACCCCAAACTTTAAGGAACGACAACTTAGGTTTCTTTCCAAACCATAATTCGTACAGTCTGATTTCAACGGATTTAGATGGTGCCCTATTTAAAGTGAATGCGGCTGTCTCTAATGCATAGCCCCAAAATGATAACGGTAAATCTGTAAGAGACATCATAGACCGAACCATATCTAAGAGAGTTTGATTACGACGTTCGGACACACCATTACGCTGTGGTGTTCCCGGCGGTGTCAACTGCGAAAGTATTCCACATTTCTTTAAGTGCATGCCAAACTCATAACTCAGATATTCTCCTCCGCGGTCAGAACACAGAAACTTAATCTTCTTGTTACGATGATTTTCCACTTCACTTTGAAATTCCTTAAACTTCTCGAAAGTTTCGGACTTATGTTTCATAAATTAGACATACCCATATCTACTCAAGTCATCCGTGAAAGTGAGAACATAACGATATCCACCACGCGATGCTACACTCATTGGACCGCACACATCGGTATGTATTATTTCGAATAAGTCTGTAGCTCGCTCCATTGTACCAGAGAATGGAGTCTTAGTCATTTTTCCCATTAGACAAGCTTCGCATCTTTCAAGTGATTCAAAATCAAGTGATTCAAGAAGTCCATCAGAATGGAGTTTCTTCATACGCTTCACTCCAACGTGACCAAGACGACAGTGCCACATGTATGTAGAATTATCATTTAATTTTATTCGTTTAGCATCTATGTTGTGAACATGTGTATCACTACTATCGAGATTCAGTAAGAATAAACCATTCATCTCAGGTGCATTACCATAAAAGATATTACTCATATAAATCGAACAACCTTTATTCTCGGAATTAAAAGAGTAACCGTCTTGCAATAAACAGGATCCAGATATAATGTTCATGCTCAACGCAGGCACCAAATAACAATTATTCAAATTTAAAACTAATCCCGAAGGTAGATGTAGAGGGAGCGTGCCGACGGCCATCACATCAACCTTGGAGACATTTCCAACGCGCATCGTCACCTCGTCTCTTGCCAGTCTTCGTTTATTCCGCAGCTCCTGTTTCGAGTTACAAATATGAGCAACCGAACCAGTATCAAATACCTAGGCACTACTACTATTACTAGTAAGATACACATCTATAACACATATATCAAATATACCTTTCTTCTTGATGTTGCCGTTCTTCAGATCCGCCAGGTACTTGGGACAGTTACGCTTCCAGTGAACAGCACCCTTGAAGTAGAAGCACTCAGTTTCAGGATTAGGACCAGCCTTGGGCTTCTTAGCAGGTGCGACAACTTTCTTGCCGTCCTTCTTGAAGTTGCCCTTGTTCTTAGGCTTTCCCCGTCTCTTGAAATTGGTGGTCTTATTGACCATCAACACTTGGTGCTCCTTTTTGATCTCCACTTCAGCAGTTTTCAGCATGGACGACAGTTCAGGCAACGTCGTGTTCATGCAGTGCATGTTGTAGTTCATCACAAAGTTCTTGTAACTTGGTGGCAGTGATTGAAGGAGACGGTGAATCCCCAATTCATTAGGAATCGACATTCCCAACTCTTGGAGCTTCTTTGCATACCCAGACATGGTGAGCACGTGCTCGCTAATGGAGCTTCCCTCTTCCATCTTACAGTTAAAGAACTTTTCGGAGGCCTCATAGCTCTCCATGGCCGCGCGAGTCTCAAAAATTAGCCTGAGCTCCTTAATGATATCGAACGGGTCCTGGTGCTCAAAACGCTTTTGGAGCTCTGATTCTAAACCGTACAGGATGGCACACTGAACTGTGGAGTAATGATTTTTCTGAGTGGCGAAAACATTCTTTTTGTCATCGGTGGCATTGTCTGCAGGTGGGTCACCTAGCGGTGCTTCGAACATAGGTCAAATACCAGCCCTGAGGACGATCTTCAGTCCACGGAACCAGTCCTTGAAATTGCTTCCATCCTCCTTAAGCTTTTCTTTCTCTAGGAACGCATTGAAATTGATGGAGGGGGTCGCCATAATCTACAACAATTTGCAAGTAGTTTAGACTAAGTTTATGACAAATTGAGTTCAAATTTAATTCTTAAACTAACTAGGTGAACTCCCACTGAAAACAACATCCCTCACATTGTCTTAGTGATTACACGAACCAAGTCCACTACACAAAGTCCGATCTTCACGAGAGAAGATGTAGTTTCATCGGCGAACAATCTTCATGTTCATCATATCATTTATATGACTCATGCTCTACCTTTCGGTATTCCGTGTTCCGAGACCATGTTTGTACATGCCAGGCTCGTCAAGACAACCTTAGTTTCCGCATGTGCAAATCTGGCTTGCACCCGTTGTATGCACACGTAGAATCTATCACATCCGATCATCACGAGATGCTTCGAAACGACGAGTCTTAGCAACGGTGCCAACTAAGGGTGAACACTTTATTACTTGATATTTAGTGAGAGGGATCATCTTATAATGCTACCGTTGCGATCTAAGCAATACAAGATACATAAAGGATTAACATCACAGGCAATTCATAATTAGTGTGATATGATATGGCCTTTTCTTCTTGCGCCTTTGATCTCCATCTCCAAAGCACGAACATGATCTCCATCATCACCAGCATTGCGTCAAGGTCAGTGGCGCCGCTTCATGGTTGTCCATCATCACTAGCAACTATTAAAACTACTTGGAATAAAGCTATTACAAGATGAATAGACACGCAGGTCTTAACAGAATTAAAGACAACCATTAGGCTCCTGCCGGTTGCCATATTACAACAAGGATCATTGCATACATCAAATACAATCACAATCACATGATGGCCATATCACATCACAAAACCCCTGCCAAAACAAGTTAGACGCCTCTAATTTTCTTTGCATGTTTTACGTGGTTTGGGGCTTTCGCATAAGACCGATCTTACCTACGAACAAGGACCACAACATTGATACAAGTGTTGTCAGATGCTCATTGTAAATTGAATCTTAACTATGGTGGGAGAGACAGACACCCGCAAAGCCACTTGTGCAAAGCAAGTTGCACGTCAAGCGTGGAGCAAGTCTCATGTGCGATGACATGTAATGTTAGCCCGAGCCGCTTCATCCCACCATGCCGCAAGATGCAAAGTACACGCTAAGACACCGACAACAAAAGCATCAACGCCCACAAAACATTGTGTTCTACTCGTGCAACAGATCTACGCATAGATACGGCTCTGATACCACTGATGGGTTCATAGCATGGAAAGCAAAAAATTTCTACCGCAAGAACGAACAAAACCCAGATCTAATCTATTAGACATGTGCAACGAGATAGATAGGAACTAACCCTCATAGATCTGAAAGCGTTAACGAGATTAGATCTCGTGGTTGATGTAGTCGATCACTTGTCGATCTCAAGATCATGTGGACGATCCTTCCGGCGTCGCGTTCCAACAGCGCTTCCGCAGTCGGTCAAGTAGACGATCCTTCCGGCGCCGCGTTCGGGCAGCGCTTCCGCAGTCGGTCACACGTGCGGAGTTGAAGCAGACCTTCCTCTCCTCGTTCCAGCGAGCAGCGGAGGTAGTAGATCTTCTCCACGGAATCCCAGCAGCACGACGGCGTGGTGGTGGTGGTGGAGTAGAGAATTCTGCAGGGCTTCGCCTATGCCTGTGTAGAAGAAGGAGGAGGAGGAGAGAGGCGGCAGAGATTGGGAGTTGTGTAGGAGAACCAGGAGGTGGCGCCCCTGCCCCTATATTTAAAGGGGGGAGGGCGCCTTGGGGAGGGGGAGTCCTAGTAGGACTCCCCACCTCCTAGGCCGGCGGATTGGGGAAGGGGGGAGGAGTCCTCCTCCCCCACGACTCCTAGTCTTGACCCACCAGGACTCCTTGATCCCTTCCTTGGTTTTCAAGCAAACTCTAAGAAATCTTCTAGAACCTTCCGAAACATTCTGAAACCTTCTAGAATCCTCATACAAACACTCCGGAACATTTCATAACTCAGAAAATGATCCCCAATATATGAATCTTATTCTTCGGACCATTCCGGATCTCCTCGTGATGTCCCGGATCCATTCCGAGACTCCGAACAACATTCGGTCTCCAACGCACATTCCATATCTACTTAAAACAACGTCGAACCTTAAGTGTGTCACCCTACGGTTCGTGAATATGCAGACATGACAGAGACACATCTCCTATCAATAACCATCTGCAGGACTTGGAGATCCATAATGGCTCCCACATACTCAACGATGACTTCGTGATCGATTGAACCATTTACATACGAAACTAATTCCCTTTGTCACGCGATACTATACTTATCCGAGGTTTGATCGTCAGCATCTCCATACCTAGTTCTACCTCGTTACTGATAAGTACTCTTTACTCGTTTCGTGATATGTCATCCCTTGTGACCCAGTCACATGCTTGCAAGCTAACTAGATGACATTCCACCGAGAGGGCCCAGAGCATATCTATCCGTCATATGGATGGACAAATCCCAATCTTGGTCCATGCGCTTCAACACATACTGTCAGAATACCCAGTGACACCTTTATGACCACCCAGTTATGAAGTGGTGTTTGATGTCATCAAAGTACCCATCCGGTGATGGTGATTAACACAACCTCATGGTCGAAGGATTAGGTTACTATGCATTTAAAAGATTACAGCAATACGAACTTAATGACTTGATCTTATGCTACGCTTACTATGGGTTTGTGTGTCCATCACATAATTCTCCTAATGATATAACCTTGTTATTAATCACATCCTAATGTCCATGATCAGGAAACCATGATCATCAATTAATCAACAAGCTAGTTCAACAAGAGGCTTACTAGGGACTCTTACATGTTTACCAAACACACATGTATTAGTGTTTCCTAATAATACAATTATAGCATGGGATGTAAACATTCATCATAAACACAAAGATATAATAATAATCACTCTTATTATTGCCTCTTGGGCATATCGCCAACAACATCTCTGGGCCTATTTGAAATAGTGTAGGACAAAACAGTAATGGGCCATCTTCTTGTTGGGCTCCCCTGATGGGCTGGCACAGTTAGTACTTAGCAGGCCTTGGCTGGGCTTGGCTTCTGTCACGGTTTCTATGATCGTTAACGGTGGTAACTGGCCGCTAACGGCGGCTGCCACATGGTAGTTTGCATGACGTCAGCCATCAGCGTGGCTGGCGAATAGATCTACGACGGAACATGTTTTAGTTGCTGAAGGGTGCGATCCGCCACAGGCGGAAAAAAAACGTGGTTAATTCTTTTGTGACGGGGATTTTACCACAAAGGCCATCCGTCGCGCAAGACTCTTCGGCCACGAAAAACGGGCCTTCAACAACGAAAATCGTCTGTTGTAAAAGCCAACTTTTCTTGTAGTGTTTTCCAAACCACAATGATTCACATGACGACACACACTCAAGTGGGTGTGCTGATGCAACTTTTGTCATAGTCGTGCTCCATTGCATTCCGATGTTTCATTCCAGCATGTTCTAGGGCTATTTAACCATGGTTTGACCATTGGATTGTCATTGCATTTGTTCTTTTACAAACCACAATGATCCACATGACCACACACACTCAAGTGGGTGTGGTTATGCAACGTATGTCACACATGTGCTCCATTTCATGTGGTCGTTCCATTCTAGCATGTTCTAGGTCTTTCTAACCATGGTTTGACACAATGGAGTGTCATTTCATGTGTTCTTTTCCAAACCACAATGATCCACATGACCTCACACACTCAAGTAGGTGTGGTGATGCAACCTCTGTCACGCAGGTGCTCCATTGCATGTGGCAGTTGCATTCTAGCATGTTCTAGGGATTTCTTACTATGGTTTGACACATGGAGTGTCATTTCATGTGTTCTTTTCAAAACCACAATGATCCACATGACCACACACACTCAAGTGGATGTGGTGATGCAACCTTTGTCACACGAGTGCTCCATTACATTCCAATGTTGCATTCCAACATCTTATAGGGCTTTCTGACCATTATTTGATACAATGGAGTGGCATTGCATGTGTTCTTTTGCAAACCACAATGATCGACATGACCACACACACTCAAGTATGTGTGGTGATGCAACCTCTGCCATGCAGGTGCTCCATTTCATGTGGCAGTTGCATTCCTACATGTTCTTGGGCTTTTAAACCATGGTTTGACACAAGGAGTGTCATTGCATGTGTTCTTTTCTAAACAACAATGATCCACATGACCACACACACTCAAGTATGTGCGATGATGCACCCTCTATCACACTGGTGCTACATTGCATTCCAATGTTGCATGCCAACATGTTCTACGGATTTTCTGACCATGGTTTGACACAATGGAGTTTCATTGCATGTGTTCTTTTCCAAACCACAATGATCCACATGACCAAACACACTCAACTCGGTGTGTTGATGCATCCTCGGTCACACTGGTGCTCCATTTCATGTGTGAGTTGCATTCCAACATATTCTAGGGCTTTATGACCATGGTTTGATACAATGGAGTGTCATTGCATGTGTTCTTTTCCAAACCACAATGATCCACATGACCACACACAATCAAGTGGGTGTCGTGATGTAACCTCTGTCACGCAGGTGCTCCATTGCATGTGGCAATTTCATTCCAGCATGTTTTAGGGCTTTCTAACCATGGTATGACACAAGGAGTGTCATTCTATGTGTTCTTTTCAAAACCACAATGATCCACTTGACCACACACTCAAATAGGTGTGGTGATGCAACCTCTATCACGTAGATGCTCCATTGCATGTGGCAGTTGCATTCCAGCATGTTCTAGGAGTTTTAGCCATGGTTTGACACATGGAGTGTCATTGCATGTGTTCTTTTCCAAACCACAACGATCCACATGACCACACACACTCTAGTGGGTGTGGTGATGCAACCTCTTCCACACATGTGGTCCATTGCATGTGGTGGTTGCATTCTAGCATGTTCTAGGTCTTTCTGACCATGGTTTGACACAACGGAGTGTCATTGCATGTTTTCTTTTCCAAACCATAATGATCCACATGACCACACAAACTCAAGTGGGTGTGGTGATCCAACCACTGTCACATAGGTGCTCCAATGCATGTGGCAGTTGCATTCCCTCATATTCTAGGTATTTCTGACCATGGTTTCACACATGGAGTGTCATTGCATCTTTTATTTTCCAAACCACAATGACCCACAGGACCACACACACTCAAGTGGCTATGGTGATGTAGCCTCTATCACACTAGTGCTCCATATCATGTGGCAGTTGCATCCCAGCATGTTCTAGGGATTTTAGCCATGGTTTGACACATGGAGTTTCATTGTATGTGTTCTTTTCCAAACCACAACAATCCACATGACGACAAACACTCAAGTGTGTGTGGCGATATAACCTCTGTCACACTAGTGATCCATTGCATGTGGTGGTTGCATTCTAGAATGTTCTAGGTCTTTGTGACCATGGTTTGACACAATGGAGTGTCATTGCATGTTTTATTTACCAAACCACAATGATCCACATGACCACACACACTCAAGTGGGTCTCGTGATGCAACCTCTGTCACAATGGTGCTCCATTGCATGTGGCAGTTGCATTCCAGCATGTTCCAGGGCTTGCTGACAATGGTTTGACACATCGAGTGTCATTGCATTTGTTTTTTACAAACCACAACAAACCACATGACCACACACACTCAATTGTGTGTGGTGATGCAACTTATATCACACATGTGGTCCATTGCATGTGGTGGTTGCATTCCAGCATGGTCTAGGTCTTTGTGACCATGGTTTGACACATTGGAGTGTCATTGCATGTTTTCTATTCCAAACCACAATGATCCACATGACCAAACACACTCAAATGGGTGTGGTGATGCAACCTCTATCACACTGGTGCTCCATTTCATGTGGCAGTTGCATTCCAGCGTGGTCTAGGGCTTTCTGACCATGGTTTTACACATGGAGTGTCGTTGCATTTGTTTTTTCCAAACCACAACGATCCACATGACCACACACACTCAAGTGGGTGTGGTGATGCAACCTCTATCACACATGTGGTCCATTGCATGTGGTGGTTGCATTCCAGCATATTCTAGGTCTTTCTGACCATGGTATGACACAATGGAGTGTCATGTCATGTTTTATTTTCCAAACCACAATGATCCACATGACCACACACACTCAAGTGGGTCTGGTGATGCCACCTCTATCACAATGGTGCTCCATTGCATGTGGGAGTTGCAATCCAGTATGTTCTAGCGCTTCTTGGCCAGGGTTTGACACATCGAGTGTCATTGTATATGTTCTTCTACAAAACACAATGATATAGATGACCACATACACTGAAGTGGGTGTGGTGTTACAACGTCTATCACGCAGGTGCTCCATTGCATGTGGCAGTTGCATTCCAGCATGTTCTAGGGTTTTCTGACCATGGTTGACACATGGAATTTCATTGCATGTGTTAGTTTCCCAACCACAATGATCCACATGACCATACACACCCAAGTGGGTATGGTGATGAAACCGCTGTCACACAGGTGCTCCATTGATGTGGCAGTTGCATTCCAGCATGCTCTAGGGCTTTCTGACCATGGTTTGATACAATGGAGTGTCATTGCATGTGTTATTTTCCAAACCACAATGATCGACATGACCACACACACTCAAGTGGGTGTGATGATGCAATCTCTGTCACATAGGTGCTCCATTGCATGTGGCAGTTGTATTCCAGCATGCTCTAGGGCTTTTTGACCATGGTTTGACACATGGAGTGTCATTGCATTTGTTTTTCCAAACCACAACGATCCACATGAACACACAAACTCAAGTGGGTGTGGTGATGCAACCTCTATCACACATGTGGTCCATTGCGTTCCAATGTTGCATTCCAACATCTTCTAGGGCTTTCAAACCATGGTTTGATACAATGGAGTGTCAGTGCATGTGTTCTTTTCCAAACCACAATGATCGATATGAACACACACACTCAAGTTGGTGTGGTGATGTAACCTCTGTCACACTGGTGCTCCATTGGATGTGGCAGTTGCATTCCAGCATGCTCTAGGGCTTTCTAACCATGGTTTGACACATGGAGTGTCATTGCATTTGTTTTTTCCAAACCACAATGATCCACATGACCACACACACTCAAGTGGGTGTGGTGATGCAACCTCTGTCACACATGTGGTCCATTGCATGTGGTGGTTGCATTCCAGCATGTTCTAGGTCTTTCTGACCATGGTTTGACACAATGGAGTGTCATTGCATGTTTTCTTTTCCAAACCACAATGATACACATGACCACACATACTCAAGTGGGTCTGGTGATGCAACCTCTATCACAATGGTGCTCTATTGCATGTGGAAGTTGCATTCCAACATGTTCGAGGGCTTCCTGACCATGGTTTGACACATCGAGTGTCATTGTATATGTTCTTTTCCAAAACACAATGATCTAGATGACCACATACACTGAAGTGGGTGTGGTGTTGCAACCTCTGTCATGCAGGTGCTCCATTGCATGTGGTGGTTGCTTTCTAGCATGTTCTAGGTCTTCCTGACAATGGTATGACAAAATGGAGTGTCATTGCATGTGTTCTTTTCCAAACAACAATGATCCACATGACAACACACACTCAAGTGGGCGGGGTTATGCAACCTCTGTTATGCAACCTCAATGTTGCATTCCAGCATGGTCTAGGGCTTTCTAACCATGGTTGACACATGGAATTTCATTGCATGTGTTATTTTCCAAATCACAATGATCCACATGACCACACACACCCAAGTGGGTGTGGTGATGCAACTTCCGTCACACTGGTGCTCCATTTCATTCCAGTGTTGCATTCCAACATGTTCTAGGTCTTTCTAACCATGGTTTGACACCATGGAGTTGTTAACACCCGGATTTTTAATCCCAGCTGCCCGTTATGCCATACCTCGCAATCCCAGGATTACCATTTTTGCGAGACATAACGGATTGGATATCACAGTACATCATCCATTACAAACCATACATTAGGTGTTACACAAATAAGGATCTCTTGATCCAGTCTTAATACAACAAGCAGCGGAAATAAAAGATAAGCGTAATGGTGGGGTCCATCTTCAGGGGCACATGCAATGCTGACAAAGGCAGATAGTCCTAGTTATCTTAGCCTTCCTGCGGGCCATCATCATGATAGTCTCCTTCATAGTCTGGCCATGAGAATAGCCAGGGACAAAAGCTATGAGTACTCTTAAAGTACTCGCAAACTACAACTAACAAGTAGTATCATTCTAAGTTAAAGTGCTAACTCTATGTTAAATATAAAGTTAAGTTGGAAACCTAAGTTGAGTTCTGAAGCAAAGAAAGATAAAATAAAGTTCTAGAATCACTTAAGTTGGGAAGCTATTTTCTTAAAACACAACCCTGTTGTGATCAAGTCAAAATTCATCATTTATTTCATAAGTCATTTTGAAAACATCTGACAACGAAACAGTATGGCCATTCGGTACATATGTCTGGGATAACCATGAATCATCATACTTAGTATGCAGATAATCAAACATAACCTTTCCTTTACACACGCTAGTATAAGCACCTCTCCTATGAGCATGGCCCCCCAACCGTGACCATCAGTCATCTTGGGCACTACATAGGTGGACAACATTGAGAGGTAGACTCAGATCAAACCTCTCCCGCGAGGGAACTAATACTAATGCATATAAATTTCCAGCTAAGCCTTACCCAATTTAGGTAATGTGGTTGTACGGTAAATTTGGAATGGTATCGCATATGAATCCAACCATCAGTTTTATAAAAGGGTTAAGGCTCATGCCTCAACATTTTCATCATCATAAACCCTTTTGTGTTTCTCAACACATGTCAAAACATTTCAATAGAATGACTCATCATTCCAAGGTTTTCATAATTCATTTTCACCAAGTGTTCCCATCTAAAGTGACTCAAGTTTTTATCTACTCTAAACTACTAAGTTAAGAGTGTTCACTAAGGTGGAAAAGATGGGATCAATCTCATGCCATAGAATGACATCTAAGGGATTCTATATAGGTCAAGTTTTATACTCTTTATGCTACCTTCAAAACAAGTAAAGAACTTTGGGTAAAGTAAAGGAGGTAAAGCTTGAAATTAATACTTGGGGTAAATACTAGTCAAGGTAGTGTAACCAAAGCATGCCTAAACCATCTTTTCTAAACCATCTAGTTTAATCCTAGCTTGCTAATCATTATACTTTCAAGTGTTAGCTTGCATTGTTAATGGTGGCTTGCATTGGTTGGTGTAGTGGTTGAAGTTTTCTTCTTCTTCTTGGTAGAACTCCTCCTCCTCGTAGACTTGGTCAGTACTATCGTCTATAAATACATACGGAGTATACAATCACCAAACAATACTTAACTAGTCTAATTAGCACTCTTAGGCATATAGTTGATGATCTATTATCATCACAGGCATCACAAGTTTTAATTTAAGAGTTTCACTCTTTTTAATTTAAAAAAGTAATTTCTACTCACTGAAAAATTAACTAAGATTTAATATTCACCACTTAAAATATGGGATCATGTGGACACATGTCATCACCACATATCCTAACATGTGGGAATGTGAATTAAGGGTTGGATGATAATTACTTTGGTTTAAGTTCATTATTTAATGATTTAAAGTGACTAGAAATGCCTATATAGCATTATTTTGGTACTAGTCCAAAGTCACTGGATGTCAACCTTAATATTATTACATATTCAGATAGATATAGTGAAATGTGATTTTTGAGAGTTGGAATCAACTCAAAATCTATCTTGGTTGATTTTATAAAAATGTTGCAAGGTGCAAATGCTTCTGTTTGTTATTTTTACTAGGAGAGATCTATAACTCTAAATGGATTAAATCCAACGGGCTTGGATAGATCTTCTCAATAGCTTTCGAGCAAAATTTGAATCACTCCATTTGGATTTGTAAATCTTTCTAAAATGATTTTCAAACACAGATACATAACTAGGTTTAAACTAAAAAGAAAAATCCTAATTCAAACTAACTGGGTCGCGCGGGAAACTCTAATGGGCCGGCCCAGTGTCACTCCACGGCGCGGGGCTTAGCTGACAGGGGGTCCACTGGTCAGCGGCTCATAACGGGCGAAGCGGTCCGCGGCGATGGGGGTCGTTGGATTAGAACAGGAATCAACGGCTGGGGATGGTCATCGATGACGGACCTATCGCTGGTGAGCTCTAACCCTAACGGCTCGGTGGGGGTGCATAGGTGGCGTACCAGGGCTCCAGCGACGATGGTGAGGCGGGCAAACGGACTGGTGGTGGACGACGAGCTCAGGGACGATCGAGGCAGCTCGGGGGGTGCTCGCAATCTGTGGCGCCCTTCTCCTCTAGAGGCAGCCTGCTCCGGTGCGATTCTGGCGAACTGCTGTTCCCGTTGCTCTGGCTAGAGGTGTGGGACGATCAGTGAGGTGAGGGGAGTGGGGTGGTGTGCTGCAAACGGCTGGGGGTGCCCTCCTTTTATAGGCTCGACGGCGAGACCGAGAGGGATGGGCAAGCGACAGTGGCGACATGGCTACGAGTTGCTAGCGGCATGGCTGAGGGTGGCGATCGACGCGCGGTCTCCTAGCAGTGCTCTAGGACTTGAATGCGGGCTTAGTGGCGGTGGTATGCGGTAGGGTTGAGCTGGCGCTGTAAGCGGCAGAGGTGGCGGTGTCCACGGCGAGCGGTGGTTGTGAGGCATTGGGCGGCGAACATGGGTGTCCGGCGTGCTCCCTGGGTCGTGGAGACGCGGAGGGCGCGGGCTGCGGTCGTGCGGCGGTTTGTGCACGTGTGTCGGGCGTGGCGCTCTGGCGCGTGCTCGGCATGGCGCAGTGGCACTGGGCGCGGGGATTTCTCAGTGGTCCATGGCTGGGCCTGGCTCGGAGAGGGGACAGTGGGCGGCGGTGAGGTGTTGGCTAGCCGCTAGACATGGAGAGAGAGGGGGAGGTGGTCTGTTGGCGTGATGGCATGGTCGTCCGGCGAGTTGGGGCTCGGCTTGGCATGGCCATGCTGCTAGGGGGTAGGGGATGGGGTAGTTAGGTCCTGGTTAGATCATTAGGAGACAATGGGAGCAAATGGGGGTCAAAAGGGAGACAACTTTGGCCAAAACAATATTTAAAATAGTGAAATTGGTTTTGTTTGAATTCTGCCTGCCAAGTGTTTGATGAAATGGCCGCAAGAAAATTCTTTTTGAATTTTGAAAAGATTTTTGGTGGGTGTGCTAGGCATAAGCTTGAGACTCTGTGGTTACTTGGGTTTTGAAAATTGAGCTTGTTTGAGTGCTTTTTGAAATAGTGGGAGCTTCCCATATGAAATAGATTCAATTTTAAACTGTCATTTAAAATTAGTATTTGAATGTTTTTAGCAGATCACAAAGTGGGTCTTGGTACCTCATTATGTATACTAGCAAGGGGTGCAAAGATCCAGAATTATTTCTGTTAGGTTCTGAGTTGTAGGAATATCCAAAGTAGGCATGATAGTTAATTTGGCCAAAATGACCATTCACTTCAATTATTCACTTTGAGTTGTTTTTGTTTGGGAAAAGTTTGGGAATGATTTAGATGATGTTTATTTCACCTAAGAATCATTTTACAAGCAATGAATCACAGAACCATGGCAATTCAAATCAACTCCTAATTTAAATGCACATGCACATGAATGCTTTCATACTTTGAAATGGAAAAGTTTTTGTTAACCCTAATTTTGATGATTTGGATCTTAGTAACCTTGGATTAAAGTTTTGGGATGTTAGAAACCTTCCCCCCTTAAAGAAAATCTCGTCCCGAGAATTACAAAGAAAACTAGGAACTAAAGAGATCTGGGAACTCTGTCCTAATGTAATCTTCGCGTTCCCAAGTGGCTTCCTCCTTGGTATGGTTGCTCCACTAAATCTTGAGAAGCTCGCTACCGCCAACGGGACCTCCCAGAGTGAGTTCACTTTGTCCGGCTCCTTCCCCCTTTTTTTTGGGACTGATAGCCGGTTTGCTCTAGCCATCCTCGTGTGCGCTCAGCGCGAGATCGATCGCTTGAAGAAGGCGAACGACTGGTTGAGCAAGTCCAACTCCACTCTGCGGCTACAGAACAAGGACTGGCACGCGCGGGTGGACGGTCTGGAGGCCACCATCAAGGAGCGCGATGCCTCGCTCGCCAGCCGGACCGAGGCTTTCTCCCTTCTCGAGGCCCAGAACAAGGACCAAGAGAAGGAGGTCAAACGGTTGGCGCTCAAGGAGAAAGCGCTGGTGGAGGAGCTGATGCAGGTTGGCCACACTGCCAAAGGTGAGTCTTCTTTCCGTCTCTTTTTCTTTCCGGATCTGGTAGCCAGATCTGACTTCTCTTTTCTGACAGCTTTTAACCCCGGCATAGACCTGCTGGCCTACAACCGGCTACAGGAGAAATGGCCGGGAGCGCAGCCTACGGCCTAGGAGCTCGTCGTCCTTCTTGGCGAGGAGGCCGCTAAGCTTCGCCAGGCGGCGAGGGACGTCTTCTCCTTTGTCTGGCCGGAGGCTCCGGTCCTGGAGACAATGGCGCAGCTGGCTGCGAAGGTGGGAGAGGTGCCGGCTGCGGTGGACCGGCTGCCGGATCTGGCTGCACGAGCCGGAGCGGAGATGGCCTTGGCCTTGATGCTCTCCTGGTACAAGGACGCCCGCGTCGAGAAGATCGACGGAGGGTTCCGTGCCGGGGCTGACCCTGCCGCCATCCGCCAAGCCCATCCGGAGCTCCGCGGGTCCTGATGTGGAGGCCCCGATGCCACCGCCTGCCAGCGCCGGAACCGGATCAGACTCCGCACCTCCTCCACCGCCTGAAGCCTCCGCTGGCCAAGATCTCCCCCACGGCAAGGGTCCTGCTGCCTAGATATCGCCCCGGGATGCCGGGTGTAATTGTCTTGTGTTGTACACCTGTAAACCTTGTCTGTTTGAGCCGGCTGTCTTTGACGCCGGGTAAGTTGCGAGAGCTTCGTCTCTCTTTTGCTTGTTATTGTTGAAATCCTTTTTTCTTACTTGTGCGCTGAGTTTCTTTTTGCCATTTTGCCCGGCTGACCTTGTTCGGCTACACGCCTTTAGCCGGATAACCTACACCTCCAGTGGGGGCGCGCAAGCGCACCCACTGGGTGTAGCCCCCGAGATTCGTAGTAGTTGGCGAAGGCAGGTGCTTCGAATCTTCCTTCTTTCCTAGTTCTTCTGTCTTTATCTGACTAGACTTGTCTTAGTCGGTTGCTTTCGCTGGCTGAACCCTTTTAGCCGGGGGAACTAACATTCCGGTGGGGGCGCGCGAGCGCACCCACTAGGTGTAGCCCCCGAGATTCGGAGTAGCTGGTGTAGCCAGGTGCTTTGAATCTTCCTTGTCTTTTTCTTGCTCCAGCCCTTGCCCTCACCTGGGCTCCGAATGGCCGGCTAAACGCCTTTAGCCGGTCGGGAACCCTAAGATTCCACTGGGGGCGCGCGAGCGCACCCAGTGGGTGTAGCCCCCGAGATTTGGAGCGCTTGATGAAGGCAAGGACTTCGAATCTTCTTTCCTTCTCCTGAACTCCAACTCTAAGTAGTCGGACGCACGTACGTACGCATACACACATGTCCACATAGGTTAGTAGTTAGTCTGCCAAATTGTAGCCGGAAAACGGTTTGTTTTTTCGAAAACTGACCTGTCCCTTTCTAGACACTTAGTCGCTTTCCCGTGCGCTCTGCTGTTTTCGCTGCGTCCTTGCCGGGCAGCCGGGTTGCGGTATGCAGCCGGAATCGAAGGGAGCTGATAGTACGTTGCCCACGGTACTAAAGGCTTAGCAGCTAGATTGGTTCGAGCTAGTTGCAGGGCCGGGACACCCGATCTGTCGCGTCTCCTCCCCGGTTTTCGTGTGGGATGCCTCGGGATTTTGCTCTTGCTAGCCGGACAACTGGGTTGCGGTCTGTAGCTAAGACAAAGAGTGGGCCTCTGACATCGTCGCACAGTACTCAGCCGGTTTGTTGACTTAGCAGGCCGGGCCAGCCGGCGAGCTCCGGGTAGGGGTTGCCGGAGCCGGAAAATAATAACAGGAAAACAGATGCATACACATTTCTAGCAAGGAGCCCTCGAGATTCTCGTGGGGGTCCGCATTTTTATTCATAGGGGTTTCAGGATACATACACTGTCTGGCGACTAGGTGTAAAATGGGCGCAGCAGGGCCGCGTTCCAGGGACGCTCGGTCTCCTCGTCTGACTTGTCCATGTTGTTCTAGCGTGGCTGCTGCGCGTCAATGAGGTAGTAGGAGTCGTTGGGCAGTGCCCGGCTGATGATGAAGGGGCCCTCCCAGGGTGGCGATAACTTGTGCATGCCCTTCGTGTCTTGCACCAGCTGGAGCACTAGGTCGCCCTCGCGGAATGCGACTGGGCGGATCCGGTTTGAATGGTAACGACGTAGTCGCTGCTGGTACAGGGCTGATCTGGACAAGGCCAGCTCGCGGGCCTCCTCCAGGAGGTCCACTCCGTCCTCCCGCGCCTCCTGGTTGGCTTTTTCGTTGTAGAGGAGCTTGCGAGGGGAGTCGAACTCGATGTCGGCGGAGAGGACGGCTTCCGATCCGTAGACCAGGAAGAACGGCGTGTAGCCGGTTGACCTATTCGGCGTGGTGCGGAGGCTCCACAGCACAGCCGGAAGTTCTTCGATCCAACATCCGGGTGAACGCTCCAACGGCTTGATGAGACGTGGCTTGATGCCGGCTAGCACTAAGCCGTTTGCTCTTTCGACTTGCTCGTTGGATTGCGGGTGCGCGACGGAGGCGAGGTCCAGCCGGATGCCCTTGTTGCTGCAGAACTGGGCGAAGGCCCCTTTGGCGAAGTTCGTGTCGTTGTCGGTGATAATGCTGTTGGGGTAGCCAAAGCGGTTGATGATGTTGGTGAAGAAGGTGACAACCGTCGCCCCGTCCAGCTTTCGGATAGGCTTGGCCTTGATCTACTTCGTGAACTTGTCCACCGCCACCAGCAGGTGGGTCATGCCCACGCGCGCTCGCCTGAAGGGACCGACCATGTCAAGGCCCCAAACTGCGAACGGCCAGGTGATCGGTATGGTCTTGAGTATCGAAGTTGGCATGTGCCTGAGCTGCCCGAAGCGCTGGCACCCATTGCATGCGTGGACCAGCTGCTCAGCGTCCTCGAGGGCGGTGGGCTAATAGAAACCATGGCGAAACGCCTTGGCGACCATCGCCCTTGACGAAGAGTGGTGCCCGCACTCGCCCTGGTGGATGTCCTTGAGTAGTCGGTGATCCGTATCCGTATCAACACATCTTTGTTAGATTCTGGATACACTGCGCTTGTATAGCTCGCCGTTTATGATGGTGTATGCGTGCGCATGGCGCCGGATTTGCCTGGCCTGCACCTCGTCGTCCGGAAGTTCTCCATTGGCGATGTAACTCATGAAGGGTTGTGCCCAGGATGGCACTTCCCGAATGACGAGGATGCCCATGTTCTCCGGTTGACGGGTGTCCGGGGGTCGTCCGGATGGCGTATCCGGAGAGGTAGCCCCCGAGCCGTTGGGCGAGCCGGCAGCCCCCGGGCCTTGCGAGCCAAAAGGCGCTGCCCGCCGGAGTTGGTGCGGGTCTTCTTTTTTGGTGGTTCTGCCGGCTCTGCTTCCGTCGTCCCGCCGGCCGGAACGGTTCCTGCCCAGACGATGGAGTCCGATTCTGGCGACGAGTTGATGGATGGCTTGCGTTGGTGCTCCAAGGACACCCCTGGTGGGATGTCCTGCTTGGTGGATCCGATCTTGGAGAGCCCGTCGGCTGCCTCGTTGTTGACGCAGGGGATGTGGTGAAATTCACACCCATCGAACGAGGCGCTGAGCTTCTGGATGTGGAACCGGTAGAGAGCCATGTTTGCGTCTCTAGCGTCCCATTCCCCGGATACTTGCTGCACCACCAAGTCCGAATCGCCGAAGCACAGGATCCGGTTGACACCGATCTCCTTGGCCAGCCAGAGTCCGTGCCCCAGTGCCTCATATTCGGCTACGTTGTTGGAGGCCTTGAAGTGGATATATAGTACGTATTCCATCCGGTCTCCCTTGGGCGAGGTGAGCACGATGCCGGCTCCCAAGCCCCCGAGCATCTTTGATCCGTCGAAGTGCATCCGCCAATGGTCCGAATCAGGAACCGGTGGGAGATACTGGGTCCCGGCCCAGTCGACCAGGAAGTCCGCCAACGCTTGCGACTTGATCGTGAGTCGGGGCTCGTACTGGATGGAGTAGGCAGCAAGCTCGATGGCCCACTTGGCGACTCGGCCGGTGGCGTCCTTGTTGCCGATGATTTCCGAAAGGGGTGCAGTGCACACGACCTTAATCGGATGCTCCTGGAAGTAGTGCTTGAGCTTCTTGCATGCCAGGTACACGCCGTAGCACATCTTATGGTAGTGGGGGGTAGTTCTGCTTGGAGAGGGAGAGAACCTCGCCGATGTAGTAGACGGGCATCTGAACCGGCTGAGCCTTGCCTTCCTCGGGGCGCTCCACCACCAGGATGACGCTGACGGCCCGGCTGATGGCTGCTATATAGAGCAACATCGGCTCCTTACTAACCGGCGTGGCTAGGACCGGTGCTGTGGATAGCATGCGCTTGAGGTCGTGAAACGCGGCGTCGGCTTGCGAAGTCCAAGAGAACTTGTCTGTCTTCTTCATCAGTTGGTACAACGGGAGTGCCTTCTCCCCCAGCTGGCTGACAAAACGACTGAGGGAGGCAAGGCATCCGGTGAACTTCTGGACTCCAAGCAGGTTCCTGGGCGGTTGCATCCTTGCGATGGCCGCGATCTTCTCGGGATTTGCCTCGATACCTCGCTGTGAGACAAGGAAACCGAGGAGATGACCGGACGGTACCCCGAAGACGCACTTCTCTGGGTTCAGCTTCATCCGGTACTGGCGGAGGTTGCCAAATGTTTCTCCCAGGTCCTCGAGGAGGGTGCGCTTCTCCTTGGTCATGATAACCACGTCATCCACGTAAGCGTGCACGTTTCGGCCTATCTGCGAGTGCAAGCATTTCTGCATACATCACTGATAGGTGGCGCCTGCGTTCTTTAGGCCGAAGGGCATGGTTACATAGCAGAAAGCCCCATAGGGGGTGATAAATGATGTCTTAATCTGATCAGCCGGGTTCAGCCGGATCTGATTGTACCCAGAATAACAATCTAAGAAAGACAACAAAGCACAACCAGCCGTGGAATCGATGATTTGATCGATACGGGGCAAGGCGAAGGGGTCTTTAGGGCACGCCTTGTTCAGGCTGGTGTAGTCGATACACATGCGCCAGGTCTTGTTCTTCTTCAGTACTAGGACTGGGTTCGCCAGCCAGTCCGGGTGGTACACTTCCATGATGAACCCGGCTGCAAGGAGTCGGGTGATCTCGTCACCGATTATCTTTCTCTTCTCCTCCGTGAACCGGCGCAGAGGTTGCTTGACCGGCTTGGCATCCGGACGCACGTGAAGTGAGTGCTCGGCGAACTCCCTCGGCACACCCGGCATGTCCTTGTGGGACCACGCGAAGATGTCCCGATTCTCACGGAGGAAGTCGACGAGCGCGCCTTCCTATTTGCTGTCCAAGCCGGCGCCAATGGTGATGAACTTGGTCGGATCGGAGGGGTCGAGCAGGATCCTCTTCGTCTCCTTTGCCGGCTGGAAGGCTCCTTCTCCAACCGGCTTGCTGCTAGCCGGAATGTCCTGCTGGGCCATGGCCACATTGCGCATGATCACACGCTTCTCCTCGGCTATGATGAGGGCCTCTGCCAGTTTGGAACCGGCTGAGGCGCACTCCATCGATCGCCTGAAGCAGCTGGCGACGGTGATCACACCGTGGGGTCCCGGCATCTTCGTCTTGAGGTAGGCGTAGTGGGGGATGGCAATGAACTTGGCGAGGGCAGGGCGCCCGAGGAGAGCGTGGTAGGAGCTCGTCAGATTTACCACCTCAAACCAGATTGGTTCGCGGCGGAAGTTCTCCTCGGTCCCGAAAATGATGTCCAGCTGGATTTTCCCCAGCGGGGTGCAGGCTGGCCCCGGAAGTACGCCGTGGAATGTCGTGGTAGTCGGGTGCAGGTCGCTTTCGCGAATGCCCAGCTTCTCCGGCGAGGACTGGTAGAGGAGGTTGAGGCTGCTACCTCTGTCGATGAGGACGCGCGAGAATCGGCAAGTGCACGCGTTGGAGACGATGAGGGGGTCGAGCACCATGGCGTAGCCCCCGGGAGTCAGTAGATGCTCAGGCTGATCCGCCCGGCTCCAGGTGATAGGGGTTTCCGACCAGTTCAGATACTGGGGGACCGGAGAGGCGATGGTGTTGACCTCCTTGGAGCGTCTCCTGCGGCTGTGCTTGTCGTCCTGCCCCGTCTCGAAAATGTGGTAGGAGGCATGCGGCTGGGGATAGCCTTTGTTATTGCCGCCGTTGCCGCCATTGCCATCATTGCCGGCTCCCCTAGCCGGTGGTGGAGGTCCGCCCGGTGGTGGGGGCGGGGGACGCGGCTAGTTGCCCTGGTCCTTTAGCTGGCGGGTCCAGCTGCAGTTCCGGGTGGTGTGTGTAGCCGGCTTGAAGGGACCGCTATGCCACTTGCATGGGTCGTCGAACATCTGGTCGAAGGGGAGTCGTGGCTTCTGCCTTCTTGCTTCATTAGCCGGCGCGTCGGGCGCGCCCTCCACAGCATTGACTTGCCACGCGTGGTAGCGAGGCTTCTGCTGTCCGGCCTGGCGGTCCCCATGGAACCGGTTGTCGTTGTCGTGGCGTCTAGAGGGGCCGGCTTCTCCAGCCGGATTGTTGGGTCGGTCGCGAGCCGGCTCCGTGGGAGTCGGTCGACCGTCCGCGTTTACTCGGAGGGGCTTCTTCATGGCGGCATCCGCCGTGGCGTACTGGTCCGCAACCGTCATGAGCTCCGCCATGGTCTTTGGCTCGTCGCACAGTAGCAGGTGGCGAAGTATGGTGCCCTCGCGGCAACCCTCGATGAAGAAGCCGATGGCTTGGCTCTCTAGGATGCCCTCGCAAGTGTTGCGCAGCTCCGTCCACTTGGCGAGGTACTCGCGGTCGGTCTCGTGGTCGCCCTGGACGCACAAGGCCAGGTCGCGCGGGTGCCCTGGGCGCTTGTACGTGCCGTTGAAGTTGCGGACGAACACCTTCACGAAGTCAGGCCAGGCATTGATGCTGTTGGGCGCGAGGCTATTGAGCCATGTCCTCACTGACCCAGTTAGCATGAGGGGGATGTAGCGCACGGCTGTGCGCTTATTCCCGTGGGCGATGCTGACTGCTGTAGCGTAGTCGGTCAACCAGTCCTCCGGCTTCATGCTGCTATCGTACTTGGGGGTGTCCCTGGGCAAGGAGAATTTATCCAGAAACGGCTCGTTCCGGATACGGGGTCCGAAACAAACCGGACCGGTAGACTCTTCGTCCTCCGTGACGCGCGCTTGACCGAGGAGCTCGATGCGGTCGCGGGCATCCGGGCGATCCGGGTTGGGCGCTCCCACCCGGCCCGAGAGACGGGAACCGGCTAGTCTGGGCGCTCCGGCTGGCGGAGTGGGAGGTGGCGGGTTGATGTTCACCGTCTGCTCCTGGCGCGGCTGGCCCCTGTTACCGGAGCTGCGGCGCCTGCTGCGGGCCCTGGGCGGCTGAGGGGAGGACGCCTGCTAGGTGTCACCTGGCGCGCCCCTGCTGTTGGCCGGTAGCTCGCTCCTCCTGGAGTTGCTAAGGTCCTCCTGCACCTGCCGGTTGGCGCCAGCCTGCACGTCCGCGACGCGGACGAGCTCCTGCACGCAGGCTTGCTGGCAGGCTCGCTCCTCGTCCTCTAGGCTGGGCAGTTCCTCTGCCGCGGCTCGCGCCACGCGCAAGTTCTTGATGGGCGTGCTGTAGGTGGGCTGTGCGAGGGCGGGCACGGGATCCGGTTCCTCGTCCTTTTCCAACCTACCGCCGAGCTCGCCGCCCTGATGTCGTACCTGGCCGCGCCGGCTCGGCTCCGCGGTAGCCGGACTGAGGCCGTGTGCACGGTCGTACTCACGCCGGGCGATCTCGAGCTGCTTACGGGCTGCAGCTAGCTCCATGGCCTCATGGAGGAGGATCTGTCTCTCCATGCTGAAGTTGGCCTCCGCCTCCTCCGGGTTATCCCCGAGGTTAACCGGCGTCAGGAGCCGATCAATGGCATCCTCCACCGGGTTCCGGGGCTACGTGGGAGCAGAAGTTCCGACCTCGTCCGCGCCTCGCTCCCGCGGCTGGCGGGGATGGGAGCTGGAACCAGCCATCATGACCTCTGTGCCGCGAGGTGCGGCGGAGGCGCTGCCGTCTGAGCACGGCAGCTCTGCGACAGAGACGATTTCCCTAGGGAAACGTTCCGGGACGGTGGCAACATAAACGGAGAGGTCGCCGAATAGCAGAACGGTGTCGTCCGCCGGGAAGGAGGTTCCGGCAAAGCAGGAAGCGTTGTCGATGACGCAGTCAAATCTGCCGAGCGTGAGCACCAGGCCGGAGGCCACGCGTTGACCGGCTGAAGTGCGGAGTCCCGTGCGGAACGTGACTCCAGTCGAAGCCATATCGCCCCACGGTGGGCGCCAACTGTCATTGTACTGGGAACGGCAGTACCTGAGGAGGTTAGATTGAGGTGTGGGGACTAGCAAGGAAGCTATCAACGGCGTCTGCAGGCGGGATTGGATACAAGCGAGCGTAGCGGGACGCAAGAAGTACCCAGGTTCGGGGCCCTCGTGACGAGGTAAAGCCCCTAGTCCTGCCGGATCTGACTATGTGGGATATACGAACTACAAGTGCTCCTCGAGCTGTATTCTCTAGCTACTGCCTTAAATGCAATGAGACCAACCCTTTCTACTGAGGCCTTGCCCCCCCTTATATAGGCAGAGAGGCAAAGGTCTCACTGACCAGTCCGACTGGTGGGCCCCACAGGTGGGTCCCAGCCGACTAGTCATCCACAGTGTCTGGTATGGCTTGTCCTGTCGTAGTACGAGCGGTATGGCTGTCGTAGGCACAGTGGACGCCGTGCGAGCCTGTCGTCAGGACCGGCCACTGTAGCTGCGTCACCCGCGCAAAGTCTTCGGTATGGCCGGGTAGTTGCCAGTCTTGTCACCGTACAGGGTGTACCGTGCATTGATACACACGCCGCCCTGTCCCCTTGATTGAGTCCGGCTATGTAGCCGTATCCGGCTGCCTCCTGCTGATCCGGCTACCAGGGGATAGCCGGCACGTCTTGCCTTGTTCGGCTGCATCTGTTTAGCCGGACGCGATCCGGCTGACCTGTTTCTTATTCGGTTGCGGTACCTGGGGATCATCCCCCTGACAGGTTCCTTGGATCTGGTTGACGCTGAGGGCACATAGACGTGCGAGAGCTTCATGCATTGCCCTGGCTAATCCATCTAGCCAGTTGTTATCTCTCACGGAGAACTAAATTCTCCCAGAAGTTGGTGCTTCGATGCTTCCTCTAAGGTCCTCGGTGACTAGCCACTTTAAGTCTCCTCCTGGGGGTCCTAGAAGTTGATCTCCAAGAAACTCAGGATGTGGGCGTCACAGTAACTCCGACAGTGAATCCAGATCCCTCTCGAAGATCATTTTACCGCCGTTTCCCAGCTGGTAGAACTTGCTGAACTGAGACTCCATCTACAAGAATTTTGGATGAGGAAGACAGTGAAGTGATCAAGTGTGTCAAATTTTAAATAGTAGTGTAAGAATTTTGGAGAACATGAATTTTTGAGAAAGAATGAATTCACAAGGCTAACAGAGGAAGTAGTTTTTCATAAATACTCACTTTGGTTTTTGAAACTAAGTTTTTGTCTGGACGTCCATTCTAACTAGGGTCTCCTATGGTCAACCTGGCTCTGATACCAACTTGTTAACACCCAGATTTTTAATCCCAGATGCCCGTTATGCCATACCTCGCAATCCCAGGATTACCATTTTTGTGAGACATAACAGATTGGATATCATAGTACATCATCCATTACAAACCATACATAAGGTCTTACACAAATAAGGATCTCATGATCTAGTCTTAATACAATAAGCAGCGGAAATAAAAGATAAGCATAGCGTGGGGTCCATCTTCAAGGGCACAAGTAATGCTGACGAAGGCAGATAGTCCTTGTTATCATAGCCGTCCTGCGGGCCATCATCTTGATAGTCTCCTTCATAGTCTGGCCATGAGAATAGCCAGGGACAAAAGCCATGAGTACTCTTAAAGTACTCGCAAACTACCCCTAACAAGTAGTATCATTCTAAGTTTAAGTGCTAACTCTATGTTTAACTATAAAGTTAAGTTGGAAACCTAAGCTGAGTTCTAAAGCAAAGAAAGATAAAATAAAGTTCTAGAATCACTTAAGTTGGGATGCTATTGTCATAAAACACAACCCTGTTGTGATCAAGACAAAATTCATCATTAATTTCATAAGTCATTTTGAAAACATTTGACAACGGAACAATATGGCCATTCCAACTGTCCATAACCACGGACGCGGCTATTCGAATAGTTTGTCACTCTTCAGAGGTGCTACACTTTCACCACAAGATTCGATACATATGTCAGGGATAACCCTGAATCATCATACTTAGTATGCAGATAATCAAACATAACCTTTCCTTTACACACCCTAGTATAAGCACCTCTCCTATGAGCATGGCCTCCCAACCATGACCATCAGTCATCTTGGGAACTGTATAGGTGGACAACATTGAGAGGTAGCCTTAGCTCAAACCTCTCCCGCGAGGGAACTAATACTAATGCATATAAATTTCCAGCTAAGCCTTACCCAATTCAGGTAATGTGGTTGTATGGTAAATTTGGAATGGTATCGCATCTGAATCCAACCATCAGTTTTATAAAAGGGTTAAGGCTCATGCCTCAACATTTTCATCATCATAAACCCTTTTGTGTTTCTCAAGACGTGTCAAAACATTTCAATAGAATGACTCATCATTCCAAGGTTTTCAGAATTCATTTTCACCAAGTGTTATACTCTAAAGTGACTCAAGTTTTTATCTACTCTAAACTACTAAGTTAAGAGTGTTCACTAAGGTGGAAAAGATGGGATCAATCTCATGCCATATAATGAAATCTAAGGGATTCTATATAGGTCAAGTTTTATACTCTTTATGCTACCTTCAAAACAAGTAAAGAACTTTGGGTAAAGTAAAGGAAGTAAAGATTGAAATTAATACTTGGGGTAAATACTAGCCAAGGTAGTGTAACCAAAGCATGCCTAAAGCATCTTTGCTAAACCATCTAGTTTAATCCTAGCTTCCTAAGCATTATACTTGCAAGTGTTATCTTGCATTGTTAATGGTGGCTTGCCTTGGATTGGTGCAGTGGTTGAAGTTTTCTTCTTCTTCTTCTTCTTCTTGGTAGAACTCCTCCTCCTTGTAGACTTGGTTGGTACTATCGTCTATAAATACATACGGAGTACACAATCACCAAACAATACTTAACTAGTCTAATTAGCACTCTTAGGCATATAGTTGATTATCTATTATCATCACAAGCATCACAAGTTTTAATTTAATAGTTTCACTCTTTTTAATTTAGAAAAGTAATTTCTACTCACTGAGAAATTAACTAAGATTTAATATTTACCACTTAAAATATGGAATCATGTGGACACATGTCATCACCACATATCCTAACATGTGGGAATGTGAATTAAGGGTTGGATCATAATTACTTTGGTTTAAGTTCATTATTTAATGATTTAAACTGACTAGAAATACCTATATAGCATTATTTTGGTACTAGTCCAAAGTCACTGCATGTCAACCTTAATATTATTACATACTCAGATAGATATAGTGAAATGTGATTTTTGAGAGTTGGAATCAACTCAAAATCTATCTTGGTTGATTTTATAAAAATGTTGCAAGGTGCAAATGCTTCAGTTTTATTATTTTTACTAGGAGCGATCTATAACTCTAAATGAATTAAATCCAATGGGCTTGGATAGATCTTTTCAATAGCTTTTGAGCAAAATTTGAATCACTCCATTTGGATGTCTAAATCTTTCTGAAATGATTTTCAAACACTGAGACAGAACTAGGTTTAAACTAAAAAGAAAAATCCTAATTCAAACTAACTGGGTCGCGCGGGAAACTCTAACAGGCCGGCCCAGTGTCACTCCACGGCACGGGGCTCAGCTGACAGGGGGGTCAACCGGTCAGCGGCTCATAACACGCGAAGCAGTACGTGGCGATGGGAGTCATTGGATTAGAACGGGAATCAACGGCGAGGGATCATTGTCGACGACGGACCTGTCGGTGGCAAGCTCTAACCCAAACGGCTCGGTGGGGGTGCATAGGTGGCGTACTAGGGCTCCAGCAACGACAACGAGGCGGAAAAATGGACTGGTGGTCGACGGTAAGCTCAGGGATGGTCGAGGCAGCTTCGGGGGTGGTCGCAATCAGCGGCGCCCTTCTCCTCCAGAGGCGGCCTGCTCCGGTGCGATTCCGGTGAACTGCTGTTCCCCTTGCTCTGGCTAGAGGTGTGGGACGATCAGTGAGGTGAGGGGAGTGGAGTGGTGTGCTGCAAACGGCTGGGGGTGCCCTCCTTTTATAGGCTCGACAGCGAGACCGAGAGGGATGGGCAGGCGACGGTGGAGACATGGCTACGGGCTGCTAGCGGCATGACTGAGGGTGGCGTTCAACGCGCGGTCTCCTGGCGGTGCTCTAGGACTTGAATGCGGGCTTACGGGCATTGGTATACGGTCGGGTTGAGCTGGCGCTCTCAGCGGCAGAGGCGGCGGTGTCCACGGCGAGCTGTGGCTGTGAGGCGTTTGGCTGTGAGGTGTCCGGCGTGCTCCCTGGGTCGTGGAGACGCGGTGGGCACGGGCGGTGGTCGAGCCGCGGTTTGTGCACGCGTGTCGGGCGTGGCGCTCTGGCGCGTGCTCGGCATGGCGCGGTGGCACTGGGCGCAGGGATTTCTCGGTGGTCCATGGCTAGGCCTGGCTCGGAGAGGGGACAGTGGGCGGCGGTGAGGTGCTGGCTAGCCGCTAGACATGGAGAGGGAGGGGGAGATGGTCTGCTGGGGTGATGGCATGGTCGGCCGGCGAGTTGGGGCTCGGCTTGGCATGGCCATGCTGCTAGGGGTAGGGGATGGGGTATTTAGGTCCTGGTTAGATCATTAGGAGACAATGGGAGCAAATGGGGGTCAAATGGGAGACAAGTTTGGCCGTAACACTATTTAAAATAGTGAAATTGGTTTTGTTTGAATTCTGCCTGCCAAGTGTTTGATGAAATGGCCGCAAGAAAATTCTTTTTTAATTTTGAAAAGTTTTTTGGTGGGTGTGCTAGGCATAAGCTTGAGAATCTGTGGTTGCTTGGGTTTTGAAAATTGAGCTTGTTTGAGTGGTTTTTGAAATAGTGGGATCTTCCCATATGAAATAGATTCAATTTTAAACTGTCATTTAAAATTAGTATTTGAATGTTTTTAGCATATCACAAAGTGGGCCTTGGTACCTCATTATGTGTACTAACAAGGGGTGCAAAGATCCAGAATTAACTCTGTTAGGTTTTGAGTTCTAGGAATAGCCAAAGTAGGCATGATAGTTAATTTGGCCAAAATGACCATTCACTTCAATTATTCACTTTGAGTTGTTTTTCTTTGAGGGAAGTTTGGGAATGATTTAGATGATGTTTATTTCACCTAAGAATCATTTTACAAGCAATGAATCATAGAACCATGGCAATTAAAATAAACTCCTTATTAAAATGCACATGCACATGAATGCTTTCATAATTTGAAATGGAATTTTTTTGTTAACCCTAATTTTGCTGATTTTGATCTTAATAACCTTGGATTAAAGTTTTGGGATGTTACAAACCTTCCCTCCCTTAAAGAAAATCTCGTCCCGAGATTTACAAAGAAAACTAGGAACTAAAGAGATTTGGGAACTCTGTCCTAATGTAATCTTCGCATTCCCAAGTGGCTTCCTCCTCGGTATGGTTGCTCCACTGAATCTTGAGAAACTTGATACTCCTGGTTCTGGTGGTTCTGTAAGCTTCCTCTAGGATATGGATGGGCACTTCACGATATGTCAGGTCATTGTTGATCTCAACAGCTCTGTGATCGATGTTCTTGAAAACTTCAGTCTTCTCTAGCACTTCTAAGCATTTGCGAAGCAACGAGATATGGAACACATTGTGGATGGCTGACATCTCTTCAGGTAGTTCCAGCTAATACGATACTTCTCCTCGATGTTTAGAATCTTGAAGGGCCCGATATATCTGGGGGCTAACTTTCCTTTCAGACTAAAGCGATGGGTTCCTTTCAATGGTGAAACCTTGAGATATACAAAATCTTTGACATTGAAAGTCAGGTCTCTCCTTCGCTTGTCAGCATAACTCTTTTATCTAGATTGGGCGGTCTTGAGGTGCTCACGGAATTTGTGAACCTTCTCTTCTGCTTCTCGGAGAATGTTGGGTCGAAAGATCTGACTCTCTCCTACTTGTGACCAATTCAAAGGGGTACGACACTTTCTTCCGTATAGGAATTCAAATGGTGCCATCTGCAAACTAGCTTCATAACTGTTGTTATATGAGAATTCTGCGAAAGGTAGGCAGTCTTCCCATTTTGATTCGTATTCCAACACACAAGCTCTTAACATATCCTCTAGAATCTGGTTGACTCTCTCAGTCTGTCCATCAGTTTGCGGGTGATAAGCGGTACTGAAGTTCAACTTGGTTCCTAATCCTTCCTAAACTTTATGCCAAAATCTTGAGGTAAACTGGGTTCCTCGATCTGATACTATTGTCTTGGGGGTTCCATGCAGACTAACAATCCTAGCAATGTACAGCTCTGCTAGCTTTGCACTCTGGTATGTAGTCTTGACAGGTATAAAGTGGACTACCTTGGACATTCTATCAACTATGACCCAGATTGAGTCATTTCCCCTACTGGAAATAGGCAAACGAGTGATAAAGTCCATTCCCACGGAATCTCATTTCCATTCCGGAATCTGCAATGGTTGCAACAGTCCTGCAGGTCTCTGATGCTCTGCTTTGATTCTTTGACAGATGTCACACTTGGCGATGTAGCTTCCTATTTCTCTCTTCATCTTGTGCCACCAAAATTGCTCCTTCAAATCCTGATACATCTATGTTCCTCCGGGGTGGATAGAATAAAGAGTATCATGAGATTCCTTCATGATAACTTGCTTCAGCTTCGAATCTGCTGGCACGCAGATACGTCCTTTGTACCACAGTACTCCTTCTTCGTCTTAAGTGAATCCAGGTACCTTTCCTGTACCAATACGACGTTTGATTACATCGATACTCTCATTCCCCTTCTGGGCTTCCTTGATTTGGCTAATCAAAGTGGGTATAAGTTCAATGCTAGCTAAGAATCCTTTGCTAACTAATTCAGTTCTGAACTGCTCCAACTCTTCATATAAACTTGGTTGTTTCTCCTTGATCATGGTGTTTAGCCTACACGGCAATCCGCTAAGAGAATCCGCTGCCACATTGACTTTGCCGGGGTGATAGTGAATGTCAAGGTCATAATCATTGATTAACTCTATCCATCTCCTTTTTCCCATGTTCAACTCCTTAAGAGTGAAAATATACTTCAAGCTCTTGTGATCTGAGTAAATCTCATAGCGATTACCCATAAGATAATGACGCCATGTCTTTAATGCCAAAGCTACGGATGCAAATTCAACATCATGGGTCAGATAGTTCTGCTCATGCTACTTCAGTTGTCGAGACAGATACGCGATGACTTTACCTTCTGCATCAATACACATCCTATACCAATCTTGGATGTATCACAGTATGCATCAAACGGCTTCTTTATGTATGGCATGATCAATATTGGGGCTGATATCAATCTCTTCTTCAGCTCCTGGAAACTGGCTTCACATTTGTCTGTCCATTCAAACTTCTTGTCCTTTTTCAACAATTGGGTCATTTGTCGAGCTATGCTTGAGAATCCTTCTACGAACTTGCGGTAGTATCCTGCTAATCCGAGAAATGCACGGACTTGGGTTTGAGTGGTTGAGGCTTGCCATTTTTCGACATCTTTCATCTTGGCAGGATCAACAGAGACTCCTCCAGCAGACACAATATCTCCTAGGAATCCTACTTCTTTCAGCCAAAACTCACACTTCCTAAACTTGGCATATAACTGATGCTCTCTCAAGGTTTCTAGGATTCTCAGATGTTGCTCGTGCTCTTATTCTGACTTGGAGTAGATAAGGATGTCGTCGATAAACACAACTACAAACTATCTAGGAAATTCAGAAAGATCTTATTCATGAGATTCATGAAATAAGCAGGGGCATTGGTTAATCCAAAAGACATAACCGTATACTCGTATAAACCATAGCGAGTAGTAAAGGCAGTCTTCGGAATATCCGTTGCACGAATCTTAAGTTGGTGATAACCAGTCCTAAGATCAATCTTTGAAAATACCTGGGCTCCAGTCAATTGATCAAATAGATCCTCTATCTTTGGCAAAGGGTACTTGTTCTTAATGGTGACGTCATTCAATTTTCTGTAATCTGTGCACAAACGATTGCCTCCATCTTTTTGTCGACGAATAACACTGGTGATCTTCATGGCGAAGCGCTTGGTTGAATCAAGCCTTTCTCTAACATGGCATCCAACTGCTTCTTCAGTTCCACTAACTCTGAGGGGTTCATGCTATAGGGTCTCTAGGCTATGGGTCCGGTTCCGGGGATTAGTTTGATAATGAACTGAATATCCCTATCTAGGGGGCATACCTGGAAATTCATCTGGGAATACGTCGGGGTATTCACAGACTACTCTGACCTGGTCAATGGTGGGCAGGGTTACACTCTTGTTGCACTTGAATTGACGGGGTAAGGTTTCAGAGATATGCTCTACAGTGACTCCAGATCTAATGGTCATGGTGATGGCTTTCTTAGCACAGTCTATCAGTCCTTTATGCCTTGACATCTAGTCCATACCTAGTACTACTTCCAAACCTATGGTTCCAAGTACAATTAGGTTGGCATAAAAATCTATCCCATGTATTCTGATAGGTACAGCTTTGCAAATTTTTCTAGCTTTGGTTGTTGAACCGGGGATTTGAACTATCATGACATGCTTCAGGTTGGTTGGGTGAATCTTACTAGTGCATGCAAATTCTTCGGTGACAAATGAATGCGATTCTCCCAAATCAAACAACACTCTTGCTAAAACTAAGTTGACAGAAAACATACCCAACACTACATCTGGTGCTTCTTGGGCTTCATCGGTGTTCATGTGGAAGAAACGACCGTTGCGGTTGTGAGGGTTCCCTGGGGCAAATCTTCTCCCTGGTTGAACACGACGCTGTTATTGAGCTAGGGCATTCACATTGGCATTGGCGGCAGTCTTTTTGGGACACTCATTGGAATAGTGACCCTTCACTTCACACTCGCAACAAGTGATCTGGGACTTGACCTTGACTGCGACAGGCACAGCATTGCTACCAGTTCTGGGGGTAGTGTTTTTGGTGTTGTTGCTCTTGGGAGGGGCACGGTTGAAATTGTTGGCATTGCCAGAGTTGTGATTGTGTCCTCCGGACTTCCCATTGCCTCCGCTACGGTTGGGGTAGCTTGGGCGAGACGTTGGGGGTCGATTGTTCCTTGGTGCATATCCTGGTGAGGGGTTGGGACGGTACTTCTGGTGACTGCTGGATCTAGACTGCTGCATCATATGATGTTTGCGGTTGTTGTTTGCCTGGTTAATCATCCCTTCCATCTGAATGGCAGAGTCGACTAGCTCTTCGAGATCCTCGAAACGGATGTTGACGATGGCAGTCTGCATCTCATCATGCAGTCCGTTCAAGAATCTCTCCTTCTTCTTGGCCTCCGTGTTGATCTCATCACGTGCATATCTTGCAAGTGACAGGAATTTGTCACGGTATTCCACCACAGTCATTCTTCCTTGCTTCAAGTCGCGGAATTCATCTCTCATCCGGTTGACTAGACCTTGCGCCACGTGGGTGCGGCTGAACTTGACTTTGAATGCTTCCCATGTCATAACTTGAACATGGTTCATCAGGCGGATACTGTTCCACCAAGCTCTTGCATCTCCTACCAGATAGTGGGTGGCGAAGAGAACTTTCTCAGTTTCATCAACTCTTGCAACTTCTAAGTTGTTCTCCATCGTCTGCAACTAGTCATCGGCATCTAATGGGTTTTCTGACGTGCTAAAGATTGGGGGATTGGTATTCTGGAAGTTCTTCAGCTTGGATCCTTGATGATCCTGATTTCCATGTCCTTGGTGGTTGAGAGCCATCTAGGCGATCTGTTGAAGTGTTGCTAAGTTGGCTTGGCGTTCTGCCCTCCTTGCTTCATGGTCTGCGATGAGATTCTGCAAGATCTGCAGCATTGGGTCTTGCGACGAGCTGCTCCCTCCTTGGTTTCCACGAGTCATCTGAAGATTGAGATAGATACGAGGGTAAGAGGGAAATTCTAAGGTTCAGGGTTTTGGTTTTCAAAGCTAAAACTTTGAGTTTGACTCAGGTTTTTCTACTAACTTCATTTCATTCATGCAAGCAAACACACAATACAACACACACCACAACAAACAAAGGAAAACAGATGGTTTGAAGAACCATTCTGCAAGCTACGATAAAGTGGGACCGATTCATCTCAGACTACGATAGTGCTCTAGTGCATCTACTCATCGTCGATGAAGTCGGAGTAATCATTGTCAGTGTAGAAGTCCACGGTATCCTCCTCCAGAAAGTCATCATCATTGCTGAGGTAAGAATCCATGTCTCCCTGGATGTCTTCACCCTCCTCTTCCTCTTCCTCTTCCTTTGCTACAAGCTGAGCTTCCTGCTCCTTGACGGTCTTCTCGAGGTCGGCCACCTTCTTGCAAAGACGGTCGATGGTGCGATCCTTCTTTGCACGTTGGCGGCGAAGAGACTGATGATCCTGGACGAGCAGTGAGAAAGTCAGGGCCTTCTTGTCAGTAATGGCACGGTTCTGGTTAGCTAACTCTCTAGCATTGTCCAGTTCCTTCTGACGATCATACAAGAAGAAGTCGAGGTTCTCCACTTGGCGCTTCAGCGCTGGATGACTTGGCATCTCCATCGGCATTCCCATGAAGTCACGTCTTGCATAGTGAGCAAAACAGGTTCCTTGGATCTGGTTGACGCTGAGGGCACATAAACGTGCGAGAGCTTCAGGCATTGCCCTGGCTAATCCATCTAGCCAGTTGTTCGCTCTCACGGAGAACTGAATTCTCCCAGAAGTTGGTGCTTCGATGCTTCCTCTAAGGTCTGCGGTGACTAGCCACTGTAAGTCTCCTCCTGGGGGTCCTGGAAGTTGAGCTCCAAGAAACTCCGGATGTGGGCATCCCAGTAACTCCGAAAGTGAATCCAGATCCCTCTCGAAGATCATTTGACCTCCGTTTCCCAACTGGTAGAACTTGCTGAACTAAGACTCCATCTACAAGAATTTTGGATCAGGAAGTTAGTGAAGTGATCAAGTGTGTCAAATTTTAAGTAGTAGTGTAAGAATTTTGGAGAACATGAATTTTTGAGAAAGAATGAATTCACAAGGATAAGAGAGGAAGTAGTTTTTCATAAATACTCACTTTGGTTTTTGAAACTAAGTTTTTGTCTGGACGTCCATTCTAACTAGGGTCTCCTATGGTCAACCTAGCTCTGATACCAACTTGTCAACACCCGGATTTTTAATCCCACATGCCCGTTATGACATACTTCGCAATCCTAGGATTACCATTTTTGCGAGACATAACGGATTGGATATCACAGTACATCATCCATTACAAACCATATGAAAGGTCTTACACAAATAAGGATCTCATGATCCAGTCTTAATACAACAAGCAGCGGAAATAAAAGATAAGCATAGCGGTGGGGTCCATCTTCAGGGGCACAGTCAATGCTGACGAAGGCAGATAGTCCTAGTTATCATAGTCGTCCTGCGGGCCATTATCCTGATAGTCTCCTTCATAGTCTGGCCATGAGAATAGCCAGGGACAAAAGCAATGAGTACTCTTAAAGTACTCGCAAACTACCACTAACAAGTAGTATCATTCTAAGTTAAAGTGCTAACTCTATGTTTAACTATAAAGTGAAGTGGGAAACCTAAGCTGAGTTCTAAATCAAACAAAGATAAAATAAAGTTCTAGAATCACTTAAGTTGGGAAGCTATTGTCATAAAACACAACCCTGTTGTTATCAAGTCAAAATTCATCATTCATTTCATAAGTCATTTTGACAACATTTGACAACGAAACATTATGACCATTCCAACTGTCCATAACCGCGGACGCAGCTATTCGAATAGTTTGACACTCTGCAGAGGTGGTACACATTCACCACAAGATTCGATACATCTGTGAGGGATAACCCTGAATCATCATACTTAGTATGCATATAATCAAACATAACCTTTCCTTTACACACCCTAGTATAAGCACCTCTCCTATGAGCATGGCCTCCCAACCATGACCATCAGTCATCTTGGGAACTGTATAGGTGGACAACATTGAGAGGTAGCCTCAGCTCAAACCTCTCCCGCGAGGGAACTAATACTAATGCATATAAATTTCCAGCTAAGCCTTACGCAATTCAGGTAATGTGGTTGTACGGTAAATTTGGAATGGTATCGCATCTGAATCCAACCATCAGTTTTATAAAAGGGTTAAGGCTCATGCCTCAACATTTTCATCATCATAAACCCTTTTGTGTTTCTCAACACGTGTCAAAACATTTCAATAGAATGACTCATCATTCCAAGGTTTTCAGAATTCATTTTCACCAAGTGTTATACTCTAAAGTGACTCAAGTTTTTATCTACTCTAAACTACCAAGTTAAGAGTGTTCACTAAGGTGGAAAAGATGGGATCAATCTCATGCCATAGAATGACATCTAAGGGATTCTATATAGGTCAAGTTTTATACTCTTTATGCTACCTTCAAAACAAGTAAAAAAATTTGGGTAAAGTAAAGGAAGTAAAGCTTGAAATTAATACTTGGGGTAAATACTAGTCAAGGTAGTGTAACCAAAGCATGCCTAAAGCATCTCCGCTAAACCATCAAGTTTAATCCTAGCTTGCTAAACATTATACTTACAAGTGTTAGCTTGCATTGTTAATGGTGGCTTGCCTTGGTTGGTGCAGTGGTTGAAGTTTTCTTCTTCTTCTTCTTCTTGGTAGAACACCTCCTCGTAGACTTGGTCGGTACTATTTTCTATAAATACATACAGAGTACACAATCACCAAACAATACTTAACTAGTCTAATTAGCACTCTTAGGCATATAGTTGATGATCTATTATCATCACAAGCATCACAAGTTTTAATTTAATAGTTTCACTCTTTTTAATTTAGAAAAGTAATTTTTACTCACGAAAAATTAACTAAGATTTAATATTCACCACTTAAAATATGGGATCATGTGGACACATGTCATCACCACATATCCTAACATGTGGGAATGTGAATTAAGGGTTGGATCATAATTACTTTGGTTTAAGTTTATTATTTAATGATTTAAAGTGACTAGAATTGCCTATATAGCATTATTTTTTTACTAGTCCAAAGTCACTTCATGTCAACCTTAATATTATTACATATTCGGATAGATATAGTGAAATGTGATTTTTGAGAGTTGGATTCAACTCAAAATCTATCTTGGTTGATTTTATAAAAATGTTGCAAGGTGCAAATGCTTCTGTTTTAATATTTTTACTAGGAGAGATCTATAACTCTAAATGAATTAAATCCAACGGTCTTGGATAGATCTTTTCAATAGCTTTCGAGAAAAATTTGAACCACTCCATTTGGATTTGTAAATCTTTCTGAAATGATTTTCAAACACAGAGACAGAACTAGGTTTAAACTAAAAAGAAAAATCTTAATTCAAACTAACTGCATCGCGCTGGAAACTATAACGGGCCGGCCCAGTGTCACTCCGCGGCGCGGGGCTCAGCTGACAGGAGGGTCCACCGGTCAGCGGCTCATAACGCGCGAAGAAGTACGAGGCGATGGGTGTCGTTGGATTAGAACGGGAATCAACGGCTGGGGACCGTCGTCGACGACGGACCTGTCGCCGGCGAGCTCTAACCCTAACGTCTCGGTGGGGGTGCATAGGTGGCGTACCAGGGATCTAGCAAGGACAGCGAGGCAGGCAAACGGACTGGTGGTCGACGGCGAGCTCAGGGACGGTCAAGGCAGCTCCGGGGGTGGTCGTAATCAGCGGCGCCCTTCTCCTCTAGAGGCGGCCTGCTCTGGTGTGATTCCGGCGAACTGCTATTCCCCTTAATCCGTCTAGAGGCGTGGGACGATCAGTGAGGTGAGGAGAGTGGAGTGGTGTGCTGCAAACGGCTGGGGGTGCCCTCCTTTTATAGGGTCGATGGCGAGACCGAGATGGATGGGCAGGCGATGGTGGCAACATGGCTACGGGCTGCTAGCGTCATGGCTAATGGTGGCAATCGACGCGCGGTCTCCTCGCGGTGCTCTAGGACTTGAATGCGGGCTCAGGGACGATGGTATGCGGTCGGGTTGAGCTGGCGCTCTGAGCGGCAGAGGCGGCGTTGTCCACGACGAGCGGTGGCTGTGAGGTGTTGGGGGGCGAACGGGGGTGTCCAGCGTGCTCCCTGGGTCGTGGAGACGCGGTGGGCGTCGGTTGCGGTCGAGCTGCGGTTTGTGCACGCGTGTCGGGCGCGGCGCTCTAGCGCGTGCTCGGCATGGCACGGTGGCACTGGGCGCGGGGATTTCTCGGTGCTCCACGGTTGGGCCTGGATCGGGGAGGGGACAGTGGGCGGCGGTGAGGTGCTGGCTAGCCGCTAGACATGGAGAGAGAGGGGGAGGAGGTCTACTGGGGTGATGGCATGGTCGGCCAGCGAGTTGGGGCTCGGCTTGGCATGGCCATGCTACTATGTAACTACCTCGGTGAATTACGCTCTTAGTTACATGCCTGGATGAGCGAAAGTGGTTAGAATAGTACGGTGGGGGCCAGGGCCACTCACGGTAGACCTTTCGGCAGTCCTAACCACTTTCAGAACAACGGGACAAGAACGAGCGGCGTAATCGGAAGGCGAAGGGATCAACTACATACACAAGTGAGTATGTATGCAAGCCACATACAACAGTCCTCAGAGCCATTCCATCTAGAAGAAATAGAAATATCGCAACGCCAGACGGCAAGATCCAAATATCCTAGATAGACATAATAGTTTCGGATAGCTCCTCATACATCAAACATCAGAGTATCAGGCGGAAGCGGAAACAAGATCCGAGTACGGATAAGAAGCAAATCGGCATAAGATGCCACATAAATAAACACATCCCGCCCACAGATCTCACGGATCCCCGTTCCCAGAATCCCTACACCGAGTGATCGTTGCCAACATCATCCGTCGCTTCCACCCAGTATCCATCTTGCGAATACACCTGTTCATCTGAATCAAACAATTTATCGTGTGAGACCCTAGGGGTACTCAGCAAGTCTTTATGCCTCTAAAGGGGACACAACCTGGGGTGATGCAATTGCAGCAAAAGATAATAACTAACAAGTCTAAAGATACTCGCTAACCATCCGCCTAACCAATGATAGACGAATGTGTGTGAATTAAGAACAACAGTTATAACAGTATCATTAACAGATCCATCCTCCTCCTCGCTTACCAACGAGGAAGCAGACGAACAACCCCCATCCGTTGGCAGTTTTATTAGCCATTCCATGAATATTGCACTATTTACTAGTCAGGTACTTAGTCAATTTAAAAGCGGTACTTTAGTGAGACTTGTCTATGATCGAGAAACTGTGCTCCAAGTCGTCCATAATCGCGGACATGGCTTTCAGAAATATTTACCCTGCAGGGGTGCACAAATAGCAACACACACTCGATCAACCTCGGAAAAACCAACTAAAAACCCAACGAGGCATTCACGACAAAGCAATCACCGGATTCAGAAATATTTCAGGGGGCCACCCCATTAAGCTACTCGCGACGAAGCTAGCTGACTCTGAGACGGACTCAAGGTTTGTGTGGACGGCGGTAAACGACAGGGAACCCGAAAATGTGACTGGGCTTGTCGATACAGCGGAAACGTGTCACGATCCAAAACAATACAGGTGCTCCACGCACAATCGTAAATAAACAGTAAACATGGCATAAGTACAGGATAGTAATAAAGCCCTAAACTAATTGTGGCCCCAAGAAAATAGAAATGAATCAAGCTCTGGCTCAGGGGGGTCCATAAGGCCTCCCGGATGTGGATAGTGCGAATAGTCAAGGAACAAGAATCAAGTACTCGGGGTCCTACGGGACACAAGTGAGCATGAAAAACCAAATAGCAGATATTGCTCACCGGTGCCTCTTTCTTTAGTTATCTCATTACTACTCAGGTTATGTTGTTTAGGTAGCTCGTTATCCATCAGACACTCACATACCCTACGCATACTTTTCTACGACTCGCATGGCTCAAACAACTCCTGTAGCAATGGCTCATGGGATGGAGGAACAAGCTTCGGTGGGGTTTAAAAGTAAAGGCTATGCAGTACTTGGGATTCAATTTAATGCAATCGTGACCCAATGATGCAAGAATAAGATAGAGGCAATAGGTACTATATGTATGCAAGCATGTGGTAGTGCTTCTGGCAGCTCAGTTGAAGCGAGAGATGGATCTGGGTAGTACTCCTGTGATTCCTGATAATTCTCCTGCTGTGCGTCTATTCGAAGAAGAACCAAACAAACAAGGGCCAACATAAATAAAGTGCACAAGCATATGAATTGAAATGCGACAAGCAAACAAGCATGCCATGATGAATGATGCATAATTTACATGGCTTTACATTAGCATGGCATGGTGAGGTGTGGGGTACAAGAATAAAGCATTTTATTATTTGTTTAGTCAAGTTTTATTGCCATAAACAGTTCTGATTTTTAAATATGGCCTGATGCATGCTTCAATTCAGAACAAGGAGTGCATAGATAGAACGGGCTAGTCGTGCTGATCGATTTAGACATATTATTTGTTGAATTTGGAGTTATAGAATTGAAGTTATTAATTTATTAAGAAAAGGGCATTTTATTGTAATTTTAATCATCTCGAAAATTTAAAGTGGTCAAACATTATTTTGAATGGCATATTTGAATTCCTCACATTTTTTTGATTCAAAAACATATATCATTTGTATTATTTGGATTTGTAATTTAAAAGTTATTTAAAAACAGATTTGAAATCTTATTTGAACATTTCTGAAATTCTTTTTATTAAATAGGAAAACAAAACGACTTTTTGTACTCAGCAACAGCTAGCCACAGCCACCGACGAGTGGGGCCGACGCTGACTGGGCCTAGCTGGATACGTTGCACAGGCGCGGGATTTTCTCACGACAGCAGTAGCTAGCCGCAGCCACTGCTCGGTGGACCCAATGCTCACGCGGGCCCACGCGTCAGCGGGGAGGGGAAGAGACCGCCACGCGACACAGCGGGGAGCGCGGGTTGAGGAACTGGGAAATCCAGGTGCCTATCTGTAAAAAGACAGGGAGGCTAACCGGTGGACCCAGAGGTACCGCTGGACCCAGAGGTACCGCTGGTTAAGGGGGCGATTTGAAAAGTGCCAACAGGCCCCTGTAGATTTTCCTGAGAACCAGCGGACAGGACGGTGATCGGCAGATGTAGAGCGCAGCGCGGGGGTTCGAACCCGCGTCGCGGGGCGCCCGCGCTGATGGTGGTAACCAGTGCGGCTGGGTATGGGATGGTGATAGAAGGGCGGACGGAGCCTAGCTAAGCCTCTGCGAGGCGCGTCGACGAGCAGACGGCAGCGGCTGCCGTGCACGGAGGGCGTTCAGCGAAAACTCCAGCGAGCACAGACCACGATGGCGACCCCGGAGATGTCCGTTAGGAAGAGGGACTCACCGAGGGGAGGTTGATGGTGGCGGATCGGGCCGGGAGACGACGCAGCAGCGAGGACGCAGACGGCCGACGAGGAGCTAGGGTTCGGTGTCCGTCATCGTGCAGCAACGCCGGGGGCCGACTCCTCCTCTCCGGGCGTGCCGGGAAGCCGTCGTGGCTACCTCCGCGCCTCCTCGACACCCAAAAACACCACGCCACCGGCTGATTCATGGAGGAGATGGGGGAGGCCGAGGTGGTTGGCCGGCGATGGAAAAAGTTGGCGGGGAGGAGAGGGCTGCGGCGCGAGGCCAGAGGGAGGGTTTCTGGCGCTGCAGAGGAAGGATGTGAGGATAAAAAGGAGGCGAGAGGGAGGGCGATGCCGTGGGGGTGACGGTGGTTGGAAAGTGGCTGGGCTACCTTTTTTCCACCCCCACGAGCACGTGCTCGAGGCACGGGCAGGGCTGGTGGGCCAGCAGAAGGGGGTGGCCAGGCTCGGCTGGTGGGGGCCTTTGGCAGGGAGAGAGCGAGGTAGAGAGAGAGCTAGGGTAGGAGGGAGGGAGTAGTTAGCTAGGTTAGGGCTTTGGCATGGGGAAGGGTTAGGGCTAGGTGGGGCCTTGCTGGCCGAGAGAGAGAGAGGAGGGATGCCTCAGCCTGGAGAGGGTGTGGCATGGGGTTAGGGTTTGAAGAGAAAAGAGAGAGAGGGATGACATGGTGGTTAGGGTTTTACACATGAGCAAACAAGATCAAGCATGAAGGGGTGGTATGGTGGAGAGGTGAGAGAGAAAGGTGAGATTATGGTTAGATGAGGCATGATCAAGGCTTGATCAAGTGGAAGGGAGAGAGGGATGTGGATGAAGACTCACATGCTCATGCATGACATTTACACATGTGAGGGTGGCTTGATGGGCACATGGCAAGGAAACAAACAAGGTGAAAAGTATTAAGAGGGAGAGAGAGCTCACAAGAAAGGAGCCACTCAAAAACAAAGAAAAACCAAAGGAAATCAAACAGAGGTGATGGTTGCATGGCCCATGCAAAAACATTAAATGCCATGTTTTAATCTTGTGAAAACAAAATAAAGTCTCATGGCATTTATTCATGTGCATTCCAAGAATATGTGGTAAGGACCAAGGTAAAAGGATTTAAAAGAAGGTTACATGTGGAGTGGATGGAATGATCATATTTGAATATATTTTGGACATGCTAGTGGGTATATTCCACTATGTTCATATTATCCTCAAAATATTCCAACATGAGCAATTATTCCAAACAAATCCATATGGAAGCTAGCAAGAGGGTATTACTCACAAAGCATGCCTAGGTGGCTCCACATATCAATCATGTGAAAACATCAAGATGCTAGTGTGAGAGCATGTAGAAATATAAATGGATCCATTCCAACCCACATGAGCTATAGATAACCTCAAATAAAATGCAATGCTCACATATGGTGGAATGGTGGAATGATGGGGTGGTGACAAGAAAGGTGGTGGAGTTAATAAAAGATATGCCCCCAACTCAACTTGGGCATCAAGCATTTATCAAGAACCAAATACAATATATCAAGAGGTAAATACAATTAATAATGCATATGAGAGAAGAACCAAAAGGGAAAAGGTTTTATATGATGCTCAAATGCAAGGTGGCATGATGACATGAGCATGATATAATTATGATGCAACAATTATATGTAGTAAGTAGCCATTATATTACTAGACCATGTAGCATTACATATGTTAGACAGATGGGATGCTACAACTCTCCCCCACTAAATGGGAATCTTGCCCCGAGATTCTAGGAAGAAGAAGAAGACTCAAAGAGGGTATGATACTTGGCACGGAGCTCATCCTCGCGTTCCCAAGTGGCTTCATCAACGGAATGGTGCGACCACTGCACCTTGCAGAACTTGATGGACTTGTTGCGAGTCCTTCTTTCTGCGACTTCTAGAATTTTAATGGGGTGTTCTTGATAAGACAGATCTTCTTGGAGATTGATGAGTTCATGGTCCACGGTCCTGCCGGGGTCCTTGAAGCACTTCTTGAGTTGAGAGATATGGAAAACATCATGGAACTTGAGTTTTTCAGGGAGCTCAAGAGCATAAGCAACTTCTCCTCTTCTTCCACGAATTTTGAAAGGACCGATGTATCTAGGAGCCAGCTTTCCTTTGATACCAAAGCGGTGCGTGCCTCTCATGGGAGTGACACGAAGGTAAACGAGATCACCAGGAACATACTCCATGTCCGTGTGCTTTCTGTCATAATTGCTCTTCTGGTGACTTTGAGCAATCTTTACGTTTTCAAGAATGATGTGAACCTTCTCCTCCGCTTGAGTTACAATGTCAGGGCCAAACAATATTCTTTCTCCTGCGCCCGACCAACCAATCGGAGTTCTGCATTTGCGACCATAGAGAGCCTCAAATGGTGCCATCTTTAGACTTTTCTGCAAGTTGTTGTTGTAAGAGAATTCAGCATAAGGAAGGCATTCTTCCCACCTCATGCCGAAAGAGATAACACAAGCACGGAGCATATCTTCCAGAATCTGATTGATCCTTTCAACTTGTCCTTGCGACTGAGGGTGGTAAGCTGTGCTGAAGTTCAATTTTGTTCCCAAAGCATTTTGGAAACTTCCCCAGAACTTGGAAGTGAAGATGCTTCCACGGTCTGAACTGATCTCAAGAGGAACCCCATACAGAGAGACAATTCTATTGATATAGAGCTCAGCCAACTGAATTGCAGAAATTGTTTCCTTGACAGGAAAGAAGTGAGCTATTTTTTAGAAAGCCTGTCGATGACAACAAAGATTGCATTGTTGCCCTTCTGCGACCTTGGAAAACCAGTGATGAAGTCCATCTCTACTTTCTCCCATTTCCATTTCGGAGGCTTCAATGGCTGTAGAAGACCGGAAGGTTTCTGATGAACAGCTTTAACTCTGCGGTAGACATAACACTCCGAGACATACTTGGCACAATATCGTTTCAACCCAAGCCACCAATATTGTGTTTTCAAGTCCATGTACATCTTAGTGCTGCCAGGGTGGATAGAAAGAATAGAATCATGCACCTCCTTGAGAACTTGCTCTCTTAAACCTGGGTAGTTCGGAACAAACATCCGGTGTTCAAAGAAAAGAGCGCCTTGGTCGTCGACGTGGAAGGACTGATACTTTGGAAGCGGAATGTTGGAGATGATCTTTTTAGTGTAAGGATCACCAAGTTGAATGGAGCGAACTTTTTCTTCCAAGAGATGTGTTGCCAGGACATTCAGGAGATACCCTTGATACACAATTTCAAGGTTGAGCTTGCGGAATTCCTCACACAAGAGGGGTTGTTGTTCTTCCACCATGAGATTGTTGACATAAGATTTTCGGCTGAGAGCATCGGCCATGACATTAGCTTTGCCCGGAGTGTAATTGATGGTGAAATCGAAATCATTAATTGCTTCAATCCACCTTCTCTGACGGAGGTTGAGATCAGGCTGTGTGAAGATATACTTCAGACTCTTGTGATCAGAAAAGATCTCACAACGGTTTCCAAGCAAGTAGTGCCTCCATACTTTCAAAGCAAAGACAACTGCTGCGAGTTCGAGGTCATGTGTTGGATAGTTGATCTCATGAATTTTCAACTGACGAGAGGCATATGCAACAACTTGTTTTTCTTGCATGAGGACCGCACCCAATCCTTGCAATGAGGTGTCACAGAATATCTGGAAAGGCTTTGATGTATCTGGAGGAATCAAGACTGGTGTGGAAGGGAGCTTCTCTTTGAATGTTTCAAAGCTTGCTTGACATGCAGGAGTCCAAGGTATTTCTTGCCTTTCTTGAGGAGATCGGTAAGAGGCTTTGCAATCTTCGAGATGTTTTGAACGAAGCGATGACAGTAACTAGCCAAACCAAGGAAACTCCAGACTTCTTTGACATTTATGGGTGGAAGCCAGTCAACAATTGTCTTAATAGTTTCTGGGTTGATGGCAATGCCCTTGGCAGAGATGACGTGACCAAGGTAGGTGACTTGAGGCAGCCAGAACTCACACTTGGAGAACTTTGCATACAGGTGGTTCTCACGAAGCTTGTTTAGGACACACCGAAGGTGTTCTTCATGTTCTTCCTTTGACTTAGAATAGACTAGAATGTCATCCAGATAGACCACAATGAACTTATCAAGATACTCCATGAAAACCGAGTTCATAAGCCTCGAGAAGGTGGCAGGTGCATTGGTGAGACCAAAAGACATGACCGTGTACTCGTACAGGCCATAGCGGGTGGTGAAAGCTGTTTTAGGAACATCTTTCTTGCGAATCTTGATTTGATGATATCCACTTCTCAAATTAAGCTTAGAGAATACCATAGCTCCAGCTAGCTGATCGAAGAGATCATTAATCCGCGGAAGGGGATATTTATTCTTGATGGTTTTAGCATTGAGTGCCCGATAGTAAACACAAAGTCTATCAGTCTTCTCTCGTTTCTTCACAAAGATGGTTGGGCTACCCCAAGAAGAAGTACTGTGCTGAATGAAACCCAACTTCTCTTGTTCATCAAGCTGACGTTTGAGTTCAGCCAACTCAGCAGGACCCATTTTATAAGGCCGCTTGGAGATAGGAGCGGTACCAGGTTCAAGTTCAATCACAAACTCGACCTCACGATCCGGAGGCATACCTGGCAACTCTTCAAGAAACACATCTGGGAACTCACAGACTACCGGGACACTCTGAATAGCTTCCATAGCATCATCATTCAGAGCCGCTAAAGAGAAAAGCTGAATTGTAGGAGTTAGACTTGGAGAATAGACTATATGGCCTTCAGGAATTTTCAGAGAAACCGAACGTTCAGCACAATCAATCACAGCTGCATTTGCTGTTAACCAATCCATGCCCAAGATAACATCAATGTCACAATTGCCCAGAATAATTAAGGAAGCCAGAAACGAAGAGCCACCAATCTCAATTTGATTGCCATGGCTGATATGAGCAGCCCTCATGTTTGACCCAGGAGATTGTACCACAAGACGATGCAATAAAGGAACCATAGCCAGATCATGCTCATGCACAAACTTGTGAGAAACAAAAGAATGCGAAGCACCAGAATCAAACAAAACTCGTGCAGGGACTGAGTTAACAGGAAGCATACCCATCACAACTCCAGGTGCATGCTCAGCTTGAGCGGCGTTGACACAGTTGGCACGAGCAACCGTAGACCCAGGCTTGGTGTTGATGTTGAGAGCCCGAGGTGGAGGTGCACGAACCATAAGAGAACTTGCCGCAGGTCTTGGAGGTGGTGGTGGAAGAGATTTGTTGTTCATTGGATAATTCCAGTGCTGATGCCCAGTGTTTCCACAAGTGTAGCAAGCACCAGGTGGACGTGGAGCAACGTAGCCAGGGACTCCACCAGGCGCTCCAGGGTAGTTGTGGTTGTAGCCCCTGGGAGCCGCAGTGAAGGAGTTTGGTGGCCTTGCCGCGTAGCTTGACGGTCTTGGTGGAGCCGGGAGCGACGGTCGGGTGTTAGGAACCCAGACACGACACTTAGAAGGAGCTGTCATAGCTGAAGAGCTTGCTGCATCGCGGCTGTGTTTCTTTGACTCCTCAAACACTTGCCTACTTGCTTCTTCCTACAGAGCTGTATGTTGGAGTTCCAGAAAAGACCCCGACCTTGCATGAGTGATTGCATATTTGATGGAAGCATTGAGTCCTTGCCTGAACCTCTTTTGCTTCTTCTTGTCATCAGAGATCTCATCGCCACCATACCGAGAAAGGTTCATGAAGTTCCTGATGTAGGTATTGACATTGTCATTGCCCTGCTTGAGGTTGAGAAACACTTCCTTCATCCTTTTCATGACAATTTCTGACAGATATTGCTCTTTGAAAGCCGTAGTGAATTGCTCCCAAGTAGGCTGAAAACCAGAGAGGTCTGCCTTGAGGTAATTTTCCCACCACAGAGCTGTATCTCCCTTCAGAAGGTGAGTGGCACATTTGACCCATTCTTGCTCAGGAACATCCGCAGTCATCAGCAACCTTGATATTTCCCACAACGAATCATCCGCATCAAGTGGTTGATCAGACACCTCAAATTGGCGTGGGTTGAACTTGAGAAAACTCTTGATGTCTCCTCGCTTGGGAGGTGGAGGTAGCGGAACAAACTCATTCCTCCTCATGCTTTCTTCGAAGCGCTGCTAGTTCTGCTGCATAGTGCCCAAGGCATTTGCAATACTTGCCAAAGCAGCCCCCAGTTCAGGTGGTATGTCCTCCTCAGAACAGCGTGGTGGTGCCATCCTATGATTGATATAAAACACAAGTCAGTACTATAATGGAGAATAATAATAATCCAAAATAGTACCAAAATGGAATTAACCGAGATTAAAGGATACAATTCACTGAGATGATATTAAAATATCAACAAAGTTCAAGGCACCTAGAAGATATTAAGCATATCGCACACGACTGAACAAGGAGTGTGGTACACAAGCTAACAAAGAAAAAAATTCCGCAAATTTCGGCATTACAATACCACTATATGCGCAAAACCACTTAACGAATCAAGATTAGTAACTCTACCAATTCGATATACAAGAGCGAATGATAAAAGTAGTGGTATGGTCACGACTCCATCCCGCACTCAAATCATTACTCCGCACATGAATCAGTAAAACACATATCCCAACACCTTCTTCTGAAGATGAACCTAAAGATTAGTAACTACGGAAACGAACACCCCAAACAAGATAATGTCGGATAACAAAGAGTAAGATAGATCGCACCGGTATACAACGAATCAGATAGATCGCGTCAGTTTACAAAGGCCTGTCAGTATGGAATGTACCAACAGTTGATAACCAAAAGGCAGATAGTGATAACATTTGGATGCAACAGATAGACAAGGAATTCACACACACACACACAACCTATGGTACTACGGAACCCCGAACACGTGAATCCTAGTTTGAATTTTAGAAGAGGATTGAAAACGTTACACTTCCTTACCAGAAAAGGGTGGGTGGGTGGGTAAGAAGAAAAATGGAAGCAATCGTACTCTCACGTTTGTTTTTCCCTAGTATACATAACTACCAAAAATATTTGCTAGACTGACAACGACCATTTTGGCTGAGACCCTGAAGGGCGGGATGGCTCTGATACCAATTGTAACTACCTCGGTGAATTACGCTCTTAGTTACATTCCTGGATGAGCGAAAGTGGTTAGAATAGTACGGTGGGGCCCGGGGCCACTCACGGTAGACCTTTCGGCCGTCCTAACCACTTTCAGAACAAGGGGACAAGAACGAGCGGCGTAATCGGCAGGTGAAGGGATCAACTACATACACAAGTGAGTATGTATGCAAGCCACATACAATAGTCCTCAGAGCCATTCCATCTAAAAGAAATAGAAATATTGCAACGCCATACGGCAAGATCCAAATATCCTAGATAGACATAATAGTTTCGGATAGCTCCTCATACATCAAACATCAGAGTATCAGGCGGAAGCGGAAACAAGATCCGAGTACGGATAAGAAGCAAATCGGCATAAGATGCCACATAAATAAACACATCCCACCCACAGATCTTACGGATCCCCGTTCCCAGAACCGAGTGATCGTTGCCAACATCATATGTCTCTTCCACCCAGTATCCATCTTGCGAGTACACCTGTTCATCTGAATCAAACAATTTATCGTGTGAGACCCTAGGGGTACTCAGCAAGTCTTTATGCCTCTAAAGGGGACACAACCTAGGGTGACGCAATTGCAGCAAAAGATAATAACTAACAAGTCTAAAGATACTCGCTAACCATCTGCCTAACCAATGATAGACGGATGTCCGTGAATTAAGAACAACAGTTATAACAGTATCATTAACAGATCCATCCTCCTCCTTGCTTACCAACGAGGAAGCGGACGAACAACCCCCATCCGTTGGCAGTTTTATTAGCCATTCCATGAGTATTGCACTATTTACTAGTCAGGTACTTAGTCAATTTAAATGCGGTACTTTAGTGAGACTTGTCTATGATTGAGAAACTGTGCTCCAAGTCGTCCATAACCGCGGACACGGCTTTCAGAAAGATTTACCCTGCAGGGGTGCACAAATAGCAACACACACTCGATCAACCTCGGAAAAACCAACTCAAAACCCAACGAGGCATTCACGACAAAGCAATCACCGGATTCAGAAATATTTCAGGGGGCCACCCCATTAAGCTACCCGCGACGAAGCTAGCTGACTCCGAGACGGACTCAAGGTTTGTGTGGACGGCGGTAAACGACTGGGAACCCGAAAATGTGACTGGGCTTGTCGATACAGCGGAAACGTGTCACGATCCAAAACAGTACAGGTGCTCCACGCACAATCGTAAATAAACAGTAAACATGGCATAAGTACCGGATAGTAATAAATCCCCAAACTAATTGTGGCCCCAAGAAAATAGAAATGAATCAAGCTCTGGCTCAGGGGGGTCCATAAGGCCTCCCGGATGTGGATAGTGCGAATAGTCAAGGAGCGGGAATCAAGTACTCGGGGTCCTACGGGACACAAGTGAGCATGAAAAACCAAATAGCAGATATTGCTCACCGGTGCCTCTTTCTTTAGTTATCCCATTACTACTCGGGTTATGTTGTTTAGGTACCTCGTTATCCATCAGACACTCACATACCCTACGCATACTTTTCTACGACTCGCATGGCTCAAACAACTCCTGTAGCAATGGCTCATGGGATGGAGGAACAAGCTTCGGTGGGGTTTAAAAGTAAAGGCTATGCAGTACTTGGGATTCAATTTAATGCAATCGTGACTCAATGATGCAAGAATAAGATAGAGGCAATAGGTACTATATGTATGCAAGCATGTGGTAGTGCTTGCCTGGCAGCTTAGTTGAAGCGAAAGATGGATCTGGGTAGTACTCCTGTGATTCTTGATAATTCTCCTACTGGGCGTCTATTCGAAGAAGAACCAAACAAACAAGGGCCAGCATAAATAAAGTGTACAAGCATATGAATTGAAATGCGACAAGCAAACAAACATGCCATGATGAATGATGCACAATTTACATGGCTTTACAGTAGCATGGCATGGTGAGGTGTGGGGTACAAGAATAAAGCATTTTATTATTTGTTTAGTCAAGTTTTATTGCCATAGAAAGTTCTGATTTTTAAATATGGCCTGATGCATGCTTCAATTCAGAAAAAGGAGTGCATATATAGAACGGTCTCATCGCGCTGATCGATTTAGACATATTATTTGTTGAATTTGGAGTTATAGAATTAAAGTTATTAATTTATTAAGAAAAGGGCATTTTATTGTAATTTTAATCATCTCGAAAATTAAAGTGGTCAAACATTATTTTGAATGGCATATTTGAATTCCTCACATTTTTCTGATTCAAAAACATATATCATTTGTATTATTTGGATTTGTAATTTAAAAGTTATTTAAAAACAGATTTGAAATCTTATTTGAACATTTCTGAAATTCTTTTTATTAAACAGGAAAACGAAACGACTTTTTGTACTCAGCAACAGCTAGCCACAGCCACCGACGAGTGGGGCCAATGCTGACTAGGCCCAGCTGGATACGTTGCACAGGCGCGGGATTTTCTCACCGCAGCAGTAGCTAGCTGCAGCCACTGCTCGGTGGACCCGACGCTCACGTGGGCCCACGCATTAGCGGGGAGGAGAAGAGACCGCCACGCGACACAGCGGGGAGCGCGGGTTGAGGAACTGGGAAACCCAGGTGCCTATCTATAAAAAGACAGGGAGGCTGACCGGTGGACCCAGAGGTACCGCGGGTTAAGGGGAATTTTTTAAAAAAAAGGGGGGGGCGATTTGAAAAGTGCCAACGGGCCCCTGTAGATCTTCCAGAAAACCCGCAGACAGGACGGTGATCGGCAGACGTAGAGCGCAGCGCGGGGGATCGAACCCGCGTCGCGGGGCGCCCGCGCTAATGGTGGTAACCAGTGCGGCTGGGTATGGGATGGTGACAGAAGGGCGGACGGAGCCTAGCTAAGCCTCTGCGAGGCGCGTCAATGAGCAAACGGCAGCAGCTGCCATGCACGGAGGGCGTTCGGCGAAAACTCCGGCGAGCACAGACCACGATGGCAACAACGGAGATGTCCATTAGGAAGAGCGACTCACCGAGGGGAGGTTGATGGTGGCGGGTCGGGCCGGGAGACGACGCAGCGGCGAGGACGCAGACGGCCGACGATGAGCTAGGGTTCGGTGGCCGTCGTCGTGCGGCAACGCCGGATGCCGGCTCCTCCTCGCTAGGCGTGTAGGGAAGACGTATTGGCTACCTCCGCGCCTCCTCGACACCAAAAAACACCATGCCACCGGCTGTTTCGTGGAGGAGAAGGGGGAGGCCGAGGTGGTTCGCCGGCGATGGAAAAAGTTGGCGGGAAGGAGAGGGTTGCGGCGCGAGGCCAGAGGGGGGGTTTCTGGCACTCGAGAGGAATGATGTGAGCATAAAAAAGGAGCCGAGAGGGAGGGCGATGCCGTGGGGGCGATGGTGGTGGAAACGTGGCTCGGCCACCATTTTGCCACCCCACGAGCACGTGCTCGAGGCTCGGGCAGGGCTGGTGGGCCAGCAGAAGGGGGTGGCCAGGCTCGGCTGGTGGGGGCCTCTGGCAGGGAGAGAGTGAGGTAGAGAGAGAGAGCTAGGGTAGGAGGGAGGGAGTAGTTAGCTAGGTTAGGGCTTCGGCATGGGGTAGGGTTAGGGCTAGGTGGGGCCTTGCTGACCAAGAGAGAGAGAGAGAGGAGGGATGCCTCGGCCTGGAGAGGGTGTGGCATGGGGTTAGGGTTTGAAGAGAAAAGAGAGAGAGGGATGACATGGTGGTTAGGGTTACATGAGCAAACAAGATCAAGCATGAAGGGGTGGTATGGTGGAGAGGTGAGAGATAAAGGTGAGATTATGGTTAGATGAGGCATGATCAAGGCTTGATCAAGTGTAAGGGAGAGAGGTATGTGGATGAAGACTCACATGCTCATGCATGACATTTACACATGTGAGGGTGGCTTGATGGGCACATGGCAAGGAAACAAACAAGGTGAAAAGTATTAAGAGGGAGAGAGAGCTCACAAGAAAGGAGCCACTCAAAAACAAAGAAAAACCAAAGGAAATCAAACAGAGGTGATGGTTGCATGGCCCATGCAAAAACATTAAATGCCATGTTTTAATCTTGTGAAAACAAAATAAAGTCTCATGGCATTTATTCATGTGCATTCCAAGAATATGTGGTAAGGACCAAGCTAAAAGGATTTAAAAGAAGGTTCCATGTGGAGTGGATGGAATGATCATATTTGAATATATTTTGGACATGCTAGTGGGTATATTCCACTATGTTCATATTATCCTCAAAATATTCCAACATGAGCAATTATTCCAAACAAATCCATATGGAAGCTAGCAAGAGGGTATTACTCACAAAGCATGCCTAGGTGGCTCCACATATCAATCATGTGAAAACATCAAGATGCTAGTGTGAGAGCATGTAGAAATAGAAATGGATCCATTCCAACCCACATGAGCTATAGATAACCTCAAATAAAATGCAATGCTCACATATGGTGGAATGGTGGAATGATGGGGTGGTGACAAGAAAGGTGGTGGAGTTAATAAAAGATATGCCCCCAACTCAACTTGGGCATCAAGCATTTATCAAGAACCAAATACAATATATCAAGAGGTAAATACAATTAATAATGCATATGAGAGAAGAACCAAAAGGGAAAAGGTTTTATATGATGCTCAAATGCAAGGGGGCACGATGACATGAGCATGATATAATTATGATGCAACAATTATATGTAGTAAGTAGCCATTATATTACTAGACCATGTAGCATTACATATGTTAGACAGATGGGATGCTACATACTAGGGGGTAGGGGATGGGGTAGTTAGGTCCTGGTTAGATCATTAGGTGACAGTGGGAGCAAATGGGGGTCAAATGGGAGACAAGTTTGGCTAGAACACTATTTAAAATAGTGAAATTGGTTTTGTTTGAATTATGCCTGCCAAGTGTTTGATGAAATGGCCACAAGAAAATTCTTTTTGAATTTTGAAAAGATTTTTGGTGGGTGTGCTAGGCATAATCTTGATACTCTGTGGTTGCTTGGGTTTTGAAAATTGAGCTTGTTTGAGTGGTTTTTGCAATAGTGGGATCTTCCCATATGAAATTGATTCAATTTTAAACTGTCATTTAAAATTAGTATTTGAATGTTTTTAGCAGATCACAAAGTGGGCCTTGGTACCTCATTTTGTGTACTAGCAAGGGGTGCAAAGATCCAGAATTATTTCTGTTATGTTTTGAGTTCTAGGAATAGCCAAAGTAGGCATGATAGTTAATTTGGCCAAAATGACCATTCACTTCAATTATTCATTTTGAGTTGTTTTTCATTGGGAAAAGTTTGGGAATGATTAAGATGATGTTTATTTCACCTAAGAATCATTTTACAAGCAATGAATCATAGAACCATGGCAATTCAAATCAACTCCTAATTTAAATGCACATGCACATGAATGCTTTCATACTTTGAAATGGAAAAGTTTTTTTAACCCTAATTTTGATCATTTGGATCTTAAAAACCTTGGATTAAAGTTTTGGGATGTTATAGGAGTGTCATTGGATGTGTTCTTTTCCAAACCACAATGATCCACATGACCACACACACTCAAGTGGGTGTGGCTAAAGATGGGGCCAATGAGTGCTTGGAGAATCCAGGGAGGGAGAGCGTGGTGATTCCATGCACAGAAGTTCTTGTATTCTCTCTATCAATGGTGTTTACAAGTGCTCTTGAGGCTCTTAGCAAGAATGAGGCAATGTCTCTTACTCCCAACTAACTAGCCTTAGAGTTCTAACTTAGACAAAGAGTGAATGATCTATTTGCGGTCCCTCTCTATGGACGCCCCAGTGCTCCTTATATAGGGGAGCCCAGGTTACAATTCTTGGGTACAGGTGGCAGCATATTCTACGAATATGCTCCTCGTGCAAAGCTAGATGCTTCTTTATTCCTCTTTAATGGCTCGTCCGGACTTTGGACGTAACCCGCAACGTCATCCTCGTCTTTTGGCTTCACTAGACACGGGCTACGTGATCCGGCTTTGCCCGCGTCACCTTGGTCGCCCCTGACCCACTGGTCCTCTTCTTTACTTTACTTTGCTCATGCTACAGCTAATAAAGCCACCTTTTGACCAGCGGGGGATTCCTTCTCTTGGAAGCTAAGATAATTCGGCTAGCATATAGATAATCCAGCTTACACATTTACCTCCAAAACAGATGGACATGGCCGGCATAAACCTTATGCCGGCCGGACCATTGTCAAGGAAATTCCCTACGGGCCGGGTCGCACCGTGATTCGGCCTGCCTTGAGGTGACCCGATCAGCACTTCGCTTTGACTGTGCCGCATCCCGGCTAACTCGGCCCTTATACCCCGGTGTTACCCTACCTGGGGGTATCCCCCCAACATTAGTCCCTGAAGCTGGTGCGGTCTTGGAAACTTTTTTAGTTGTTAAGGCCACACCAGGTTCCCATATCCAGATCTTTCGCTCCTTTGGCCGAGTTACCTCGTCGCAACGTCAGGAATAACTGTTGTAAACGTCTCTTCACTGCAACGCCTCGTTAACTGTAACACAATGTCCCGTCATGGGATTGCTTGCTCCCGTGGCCCCTCCTATGGCCTTATTCTAATTGGTTGCTTGGGCCGCATACACGCTCGCTGCGTATGGCACGCCACCCGCAAAGGATCCCACGACCCGCGCATGGCACGGTTAAGTAGGGGGTGCGGGGCACTCCCAGGGGAAGTTCCCCCATTTGCGCCGCTCTCCACTGCTCTCTCTTTCACAGTGACTCTGCCGCTGCCGCCAGTTTTCTTCTCCACGAGCGCCACCGCGACCGTGCTCTAGTAGCATTTCACGCCATCGCCACCGTTCCTAGTGCTACTTTCCACCAAGGGGCCTTGCGCTTCCCGTTTCCCTTCTTCCGGCTACCTCTATTCCGACTACCCCGTCGAAAGCTTCGATCTTGCCATGACGGAGGCGGAGGCAGTAGTGGTGGCATAGCAGGAGGAAGGGGCAGAGGGCTACAAATGCAATTGATGGGATGGCTCCACTGTCCGCGAGGAGGACCTGGCCTAGCTCCACACCACACGGCACATCCCCGCCAGCGTCGCCTGCCGCCTCCCCGCCTGTGAGATTACTCCCGCCCCCAAATCTCGGGAATATGTGGTTTTCTTGTCGCATTTCCAACGTGGCTTCGGCCTCCCCACATCTGATTTCTTCTTCGATTTCATTTCCACATACAAACTGCAACCGCATCATCTCCCCGCAAACGCCATCACTTCTTTGTCCTCCGTTTCCTCCGGCATTGAAGGATACCTCGGCCTCTGGCCAACCAAAGAACTTTGGATTAAGTTCTTTAGTCTGCGGAGGAATGTGGTTCCGGATCTGGAGGTTGCCCCGGAGGACAAGCACCTGACCCAATGCGGTGCTTCCTCCATCTCTCCGCGCAAGCAGTCCGTGTTCCCCCGGGTCACTAGGCTTGAGTCTTGCAAGGGCTGGGCCCGGACCTTCTTCTATGTCCGGAACACCACCAAGGAGGACCAGATCCGGCTGTTCCCTTTCAGGCTCGGCCCTCCAGATGTCTCGCTTTGGGAAAGCATTCCTAGACATGCCACGGCTCTGGCAAATCAAGTGGCCCGCCGGATCATGGAGCTCGTTAAGGAGCACCTCCGGGGGAGGATATTATGATTACTTTCATCCGAAGCCGGGTCTCCCCCCTCCAGAAGCGAGCCCACAAGATCTGCTATCTTAGCGGTCCTCTCGACCCTCACCGGACCTCTTCTTTTGAGCTGGATAACTCAGCGGTTTACCGCCGGGTTAAGTCCATATTTAACGTGGAGAAGGAGTTCTCTAAGGCCTGGGAGTGGGGACTTGAGCCCTTCTCCCGTACTAACCCCCCTCCAAAGGTAAATTATCCTTTTCTGTTTTCTAAATCTTCAACGTATGTCGGTTTCCTTTTGTAACTTGGCCACTACTCTTTCAGAAATTTCTTCAGCAACCGCTGGAGGATGGCGAGCTACCAGCGAGCAAGTGGTTGGAGGACCGCCCCGAGGGAGACGAGGTGGAGACTGATCCGGCGGCCTTTTTTCCTGCCCCGGATGTCGTCAAATGCAGCGCTGGTAAGGCCTCTTCTCTAAGGGATTGGCCAGACGATGATGATTCGGATATTGAGGTCCTTGAGGTACTTGATACGGTTCTTATCTCTTATTTGCACCTGGATTATGTTCGAATGTTCAGCTAACCCGGACGCTCAGGTCCATGAGGTTCCTCCGCTTGCCACCGGTGGCCCGACCCCGGCCCCTTCCCAGAAGCGCGCAGCTACCTCGGTTGCAGCTTCAGAGGCACCACCGCCCAAGAAGAGGCAAAAGAACTCCAGGGTTAAACCCTCGGCCAAGCCTGCCACCAAGAGCACAGTCCGGAGGGCACCCAAACCTCGGGCTCCTCCTACCGTAGACGAGTAAGTCCTTTTAGCATTGCTACTTTGGATATTTTCTTCACTTGCCTTTGTTTCTGGTTGGTTTTCTCTTTTTGACTCGTTGTCCTTCCTTTTTCGAGAGCTCCTCTGGATATTACCCAGAGCGGTTCCGGTATAGCCTCCCCGCTCCGGAGCGGTCCCTCTCCATGTTGGGGATATACTTTCTAGGTATCCTCACAGTTCCTCACTGACCAGGGTGGCCCACTTCGGATTAGAGCTTTGCTTCACGGGCGGTCCAGTCAGAGAGAGAAGACAGAGTCCAATCCGGCTACGGGAAGGCCTAGAAGACTTACCGACTTAGGCCCATAATGTTACTTGTAGATTAAGATGTACTCTGTAACCAACTCTTAGTCGTAGCCGGATTGATCTCTCCTGTAAACCCTAGGCCGGATATCTATATAAGTTGTCCTAGGGAGAGCCTTTAGGGCACCCAATACTTTACACCCTCAACTCACATAGGTGATACCCTTGTAACCCATATTCCGGCTCTGCCGTATTACTGGATTGCTAGCAGGAGTAGGATTCGTCCAAAGCCGGCGGATTCGAACCTGGGTAAACTTGTGTGCTCACCATCCCGGAATACCGTACGTCTCACACCCCTCTCTTCTGCACGCCTCGAGGACCCCCTCATTGCGTACTTGTCCTCAATCCGACGATAGTTGGCGCCCACCGTGGGGCAAGTGAGCTTCGGATCTGCGTTTCAAGCAGAATCTGCAAAAATCGGAATCGGCGAGACTATTGCCGTCAGTCGCATCCTCTAAGCCAGCGATGTCCCTCTCATCATTCTCGACGAGAATTGGATTCCAGCTAAGGAGCCCATGACTGCCTACACAATCATGTCTTTTGGTGAGATCGATGTTTACCTCGGTTTCGCTGAACCTGCCCAACCCACCCAAGCGGTGATGATAGAGGCAGAAGAATTTTCTAGGTCCCCTTTGTCCACGGAGGCGGCAGAGTTCCGGATCTCAGAAAACACTAATCCCACCCAGCCCGCACCAATTGCGGAGGTAGTGGAGAAATCCGAGCCTGAAGAAGACCTAGCGGTCCAAATCGAATCCAGAGTGGATCTCCCTGGAGAAACCGGATCCCAGATCAACCCACCCACGGAAGTTGAAATCCAGGAGGAGCATATGAACGACACTGATTCCGGCTCTGACGATGCCGGGACAGACAGGACTTTCCTGAGGTACACACTAAGACGTATGACACTGCAAGGCGAAAGCGCATATGCAATCCTCGAAACCATCAAAAGTTTTGACATGGCTGATCACGAAAGCCGCAGGTACCTCAGGAAGCACGCGTTGCACTTCGTCGGATACATAGGATTCGGATCCGGCTCTACCGATGCTGGAGAAAACACCGCCTCTGTGCTGGAGGCAATTGGAACAAACGCCGACGTTCCCGCATCCTCGGATGAGTCTATGACATCGGCAGATTTCCGAAAGTTCTCCACGGAATATGAAGAGGAGTACAACTCCAAAGCTGTAGAAGAGGGAGAAGCCATGGATGAAGGATCCGGGGAACAGTCTCCCAAAGCACAGGATGACATGGACGTCGGAGATAATCCCGAAGTCCAGATGTCTAAAAGTACCGATCAAAGCTTGACTCTGGGAAACGGACCCAAAGCCGTCTTTGCTACCGGCGCTGCCAAGAAGGAAAAGAAGAAGAACAAGAAGAACAAGACCCTGGCAAAAGAACCGGATCATCAGGACAACATCGCAGAACTACGCATAACTGGAGCAATGTCGCTCCAGCGGCCGAGAAAGACGCCATCGCTGCACTGAATCCGAGGAATCCTCCCCGGCGAGAGTTTAACGATTGAAGGGGAGAACATAAAGAGAAACGTTAGGAGGAGGATTGTCAGAGAATGCCACCTCCTAGACATGAAAACCGTCCGGCTGAGCCTCACCATGGTGGGAACGATGGACGATGGAACGACGGAAACCATGTTGGGACAAGCCGGCAGGGGGCGCGTGTAGTCAAGAACCTCCCCGGAACTGGAATAATGACGCTCTGGACGGAGGCCAGCGATCAGCCGGAAACAATTCAGCTGCCCCACCCCCTCCACCAGGCAGGTATCACAACGACCCCCAAGGAGGGCAAGGACGACATGGCGTATGAGGTGGTGGTAGAAGCCGAAGTCCGGCTCCAAGGCACCGCAGCCACAGCCAACATTCGGGACGATCTCTATCCCCGAATGACGCAAGGCACAGGATCAACTCCAATATAGAGGCGCAATGCTACTAAAACGACGATTTCTACGTGGGCCCAAAGTGTTTTGGACCACGCATCAGAGCTACAAAATTCCTGGAAGGATTTGCTATCTCAAGGAACATCCAAGCCTACGACGGCATTGCTCGGCCAGATACCTGGCTAAAGGATTTTTTCCAAGCTTGCTGCATCGCCAAAGGCGGAAACAGCCTAGTCGCAACCCGATATCTCCCACTTATGTTGCGGAAGACGGCGCGATCATGGCTCAATGAACTTCCGGAGAACACCATCCACAACTGGTATGACATGGAAAGTGCGTTCATTCGGAATTTCGAAGGCACATATCGGAGGCCCTGTACGGTTCGAGATCTACAGTGTTGCACCCAGAAAGCCGGAGAAACTTGCCGAGATTACCTCGGATGATGGATAGACACCAAGAACTCCTGTGAAGGAGTAAACGATCAAACCGCGATTGAACCCTTCATCACAGGACTCCCAATTGGTCTACTACGTTACCGCTTGAAGTGTTATAAGGTCACTGATCTGGGAGAGATGATAGAAACAGCGAGCAAGTATGCAGATGCTGACGATGATGCAGAGGGATTACGCAACGTCTTGGCTGTGCCTCAGTCGGCAAAACAACCAAAGCAACAAGCTCAGAAGCGCAAAAATACCTCGGAAGAAAAACCCAACACGGAGACAGTGGTGGTCACTACTGTTTCCGGGTCTGGAGGACGTGGAGGACGTGGCGGAAGCCGCGGGCGTGGCCGTGGGACATCAAGGATCCAAGGTAGAGGAGAGCAACAACCAGGAAAAACCTACACTTGGGCAGACATTGCCAATAACTCATGTGTGCATCACCTAGACGCAAATGGGGCCTCGTTCCGCACCAACGCTGAGTGTCGTTTTAACGACGACGTCAAGAGAGATGATACCGTGGGCTACAAAGCTAAGCGGAAGAAGGGAAAGAAAAATCCTGAAAAGGACAAGGAGACCAAGGAAGATTCCGACATGGAGGAAGCCGATGCTTCAAATCCCAAGTCGGAAGGGAAAGACACTTACGTCACCTTCCTCGGATCTCAACCAGCAAAGGTCAAGAAAGCAGTTCTCCACGAGCTCAATGCAACAGTTCCGGCTGTTCCTCAGTATCTGGACTGGTCGGAAGTGGCAATCACATTTGACTGCGCTGATCATCCGCCTAAGCTACACAGGCGAGGAAAATACGCCTTAATCGTCAACCCACTTATTGACGGTTATGGTTTCTCCAGGACCCTCATGGACGGTGGTAGCAGTATCAATATTCTCTATGTCGAAACGCTACGCCGGATGAAGATCTCGGAAACACAGCTGAACCATAGCTCTGTGATCTTTCACGGAGTTGTCCCAGGAAGACAAGCTAATTCCCTGGGAGAGATTACTTTGGATGTTACCTTTGGAACACCAAAGAATTATCGGACGGAGGCACTTTCCTTCGAAGTGGTCCTGTTCAAGAGCGCATACCATGCTATATTCGGACGTCCGGCTTACTTGGCTTTTATGGCTCATCCGTGTTACATTTACAATATGATGAAAATTCCAGGCCCCAACAGCGTGATCACCATCAGGGGAGACCCGAAGAAAGCGCGAGAGTGCGAGGATGGAAATGCCGCCTTTGCCGAAGCCATGCTGCACGCCTAGGAGTACCAGGAGATCAAGAAGAGCATAGATCCGTCCGAGATGCCCGCAACGAAGAAGGAGGTGACAAAGCCAAATCCGGAGTTCAAGGCATCAGAAGAGACGAAGACGACGTCGTTGAAGGATGATGACCCCTCCAACGTGATCCAGATAGGCGTATGCCTCAGTAGCGCATAGGAAAGCGCGCTCGTCAAGTTCGTCCAAGCAAATCAAGATATCTTCGCATGGCAGCCATCTGACATGACCGGAGTACCTAGGGAACTTTCCGGGCACTCTCTAAATGTAAACCCGGACGCTAAACCCGTCAAACAGTCCTTACGACGGTTTGGCGATGAAAAGCATAAGGCAATAGCTAAGGAAAGAGCACGGCTCGAGTTAGCCGGATTCATAGAAGAGGTCATCCACACTGAGTGGTTGGCCAATCCTGTAATGGTCCCTAAAAAGGACACCATTGATTTAAGGATGTGTGTTGATTATACTGCCTTGAACAAGGCTTGTCCAAAAGATCTGTTCGCTCTGCCTAGAATTGATCAAGTCATCGATTATATGGCAGGCTCGGAACTCCTATGTTTTCTCGACGCATATTCCGGCTATCACCAAATCTGGATGAAGGAATCTGACAAAGTTTAAACTTCATTCATAACCCCTTTAGAACCTTCTGTTTTGTTACGATGCCCTTTGGGCTGAAGAACGCAGGAGCTACATACCAGCGCATGATGCAGTGTTGCCTCCATGACCAACTCGGATGCAATGTACATGCATACGTGAATGATATCGTGGTGATGTCCAAAAAGAAGGAAACACTGATTTCCGACTTGGAGGAGACGTTCGCCAATCTACGAGAATACAACATCATGCTTAACCCGAAGAAATGCTTCTTTGGAATATCAGCCGGAAAATTGTTAGGTTTCATCGTGTCTCAAAGAGGCATAGAGGTGAACCGAGACAAAATTAAGGCTATACTCAACATATCCAGGCCAACTCGCCTGAAGGACGTACAAAGACTAACTGGTTGCATTGCTGCGGTCAGTCGATTTGTAAGCCGGCTTGGTGAAAGAGCCGCACCATTATATAAACTCCTGAAAAAGACCAAGGATTTTGTCTGGACGGACGAAGCTGAAGTTGCACTACAAGATCTGAAAAGAGTACTCTCATCTGCTCCTATCCTTGCAGCGCCGGAACCTCAGGAACCGATGTTTCTTTACATTGCTGCAACAAATAAGGTTGTCAGTATCGCCATGGTGGTGGAGAGACCAGAGGAAAATCAGGAACACCTGGTGCAGCGTCCGACGTACTTTGTCTGCGAGGTCTTGCTAGAGTCCAAACAGCTGTATCCGCATTAGCAAAAGTTGGCTTACAGTGTTTTTCTAGCATCTCGTAAGCTACGACATTATTTTCAGGAGCATCCAATTACCGTGGTGAGAAAAGCTCCCATGAGAGATATAATCAACAATAGTGATGCCACAGGACGCGTCGCCAAATGGGGAATAGAGCTTTCAACTTTCGATATTGAGTATAAACCCCGGACAGCAATCAAACCCAGTTCCTTGCTGACTTTGTCACTGATTGGACAGAGATGAAGGAGAACATGATCCTCCCTGAGTCGGAATATTGGACCCTCTTTTTCGATGGGTCTAAGGCTCGAGGGGGCTCGGGGGCTGGCGTGGTGCTCAAATCACCCCAAGGAGATAAACTTTTATACGTGTTGCAGATCCACTTCACAGTGACAAACAACATTGCCGAGTATGAAGCACTGCTGCATGGAATCAGGATTGCTAAGGATATTGGCATCCGACGTTTGATGTGTTATGGAGATTCGGATCTTGTTGCTCAGCAAATCTCGGATATTTGTACTGCAAATAAACACATGGCAGCATATAAAGCTGTCGTGGATGATCTATCTAAATCGTTCGAAGGGTTTGAAGTTCAACACATCCCTCGAGCAGAAAATGAGGAAGCAGATGCACTATCTCGGATAGGCTCTGCGCGGAAAGAGGTCTCGGATGGCACTTTTTAGAGCACCTCAAAGTCCCCTCGATAAAGGGAGTAGATGAGGAATATCCGACCAAATCTGGCTCACCTTTGATAGAAGTTCTAGCTGTAATTCCCAGCTGGACTCAACCCTACCTCGATTATTTGGTAGATGCCAAATTACCCAAGGACGAGGTGCTGAGCCGGCAGATTATCTGACGAGCAAAAGCCTATACTATTGTTAAAGGTGGGCTCCATAAATGGAGTGTTTCTGGGGGTTTTCAGCGCTGTGTATCTCCAGAAGAAGGACTGGAAATCTTAAGGGAAATCCACGAAGGCGAGTGTGGTCACCACGCTGCAGCCAAATCTTTAGTGGCAAAAGCTTTTAGACATGGATTTTTCTGGCTTACAGCTCAGGCAGATGCCGAACGATTAGTCAAGACATGCAAAGGCTGCCAAAAGTACGCCAAGCAAGCTCATGTTTCGGCTGATCAGCTGCGAACAATACCTATAACATGGCCCTTTGCAGTCTGGGGGCTTGATATGGTAGGACCATTTTAAACGAGCTCCAAGTGGATTTACTCACCTCTTAGTGATGGTGGATAAATTCACCAAATGGATTGAGGCTAAACCTGTCACTAGTTGTGATGGAGCAATAGCCAAAAGATTTGTCGAGGATGTTATAATCCGGTATGGTTATCCACATAGCATTATCACGGACAACGGGAGTAACTTCTCTATGGGAGAATTGGCTGAATTCTGCGACGAGCAAAATATCCGGCTTGACATTGCGTCAGTCGCACATCCACATGCTAACGGATAAGTCGAAAGGGCAAATGGTTTAATCTTACAAGGCCTGAAACCGAGACTCGAAGCACCACTACGACGTGCTGCGGGGGCTTGGGCAGAGGAATTACCCTCTGTAATTTGGAGTTTACGAACAACACCGAACAAGTCAACAGGATACACACCTTTTTTCTTGGTCTATGGCGCAGAAGCAGTTCTTCCTAGTGATTTAATTCATACTTCTCCTAGAGTGGCCACATATATCGAAGAGGATGCCAAGATTTCTCGACAAAATGATCTCGACTTAGTCGAAGAAGTTCGCGCCGTTGCTGGAATGAGATCTACAGCCTATCAGCAGAAGTTACGCAAGTATCATAGCCAGAGAGTCCGAAATAGATCTTTCAATAAAGATGATTTGGTTCTCCGGCTTGTGCAACAAAGAAAGCACAAACTTTCCCCAGTATGGGAAGGGCTCTTTTTAGTCAGTCGAGTATTGTACAATGGATCGTACTACTTAACTAACATGAGGCCAGTCAAAGAAATACCTGCTACTAAGAAGAGAAAGAGAGCTGGAGGCAGTACAAATCTGGATGAGTTAGACAGACCGTAGAATATTGCTCAGCTACGTCCCTTTTATTCTTAGTTTATCCTTCTTTGTAATCATATATATGTACATGTTCTTTGAGAAATAAAAGTTTTGGTTGCCTCAAGTTTTTCTAAGAAGTTTTTACCATCTTATTTCGAAATGATCATGTTAGAGTCGAAAATCCCACAATGCTTGAAAGTACTTTATGCTCATGTTCGTTCTGGTCTAGATTTCCGATTCTAAAATTGCTACCTTCGGGTATAACTCTAAAGATTCTAGTTTTTACTTTGGCTATTTGTCTGATTGCTAGATGCGGGTATTTTCCGAGTAGTGAATTGTTGGTACTGGAAGCCGGCTTTGTTTCCGAGTTTAAACTGGTTTAGCAAGTAAGCTCCGTTGCTCGGCAAAGTTTCCGGCTGAAGGTTTAGCCGGCTCACGAAAGGGATGAGGTGGAAAGCCAGATAAACGATAAGTAGAGACGAAAAAATTCAAGTGCTTATGAAAATATTTTAGGCACACAAAAAAAACAAAGCCGAAAAGTGCTGAATAGATCAGAAGCTTAGCACTAGCAAAATAAATAGTACTTAATATTTACAAACGCATCATGTTTTTTCTGGAATAATACATAAGTTTCTGGTCTATGATGCAGCAGGAGATGAAGGAGCTGCCGGCTTGCTAGTTACTCTGCCTTGATATCGTTCCGAGTTGTCCGGATCTGAGGTGGTCCGTTCATCGTCGGAAGCTTCTTCGGTTTCTTTTGGAGGAGGAGGAGGAGGAGTAGCTACACGGGTGAAGAAGGGGATCTCGTAGCTGGTCAGATCAGCCACGTGACACCCGTATCCGACGCAGGAGTGCGTGATAGCTTGAAGGTCCTGCTCCTGGCCGTCTTCGTCTACCTTGTAGTACCCTCTGGTCACTTGTCATATCTCCATATTTCCATGGTGGCTCATGACCATGGTAAGAGCGTTCTGCGCAGCAGTCCGCGCGTAGGACATATTCCAATCCTGAACAAGCTGCGGCATCTCCTTAGCCTTATCCCGCACCTGAAAATCCGACATGCTTGGTATGTCCGGAATCTTGAGAGACTCTCCAATGTCCTCAAGGGACTGGCGGAAGTCATGAAGAAGATTACCGACTTGGGTAAGACGGTGGGTGTAGGGCTCGGAGGAGAAAGTGTCCGTCAAGTTCAGAGGGCCTATACACAAAACAAGTCAAGAAAAATCCGACATTGATAAAAGTCGAAGAAAAGATAAGTCAGACAGATGGAACGTACCAAAAATGACGTCGTCAATCTTGGTCTTCTCCTCCCGGAGACTCTGGAGTTCAGCCCGGAGCGCTTGGGAGATGTCCTTCTCTCTGCCAAGCTCATTCTTGAGGTCCGAGATTATTTTATCTTGAACAACAATCTTGCGATCACACTCTTCGGTGGCCATGGAGGAGTATTCAAGGACTTGAGCTATGCTCCTTTCATGATCCGCCTTGAGCTTATCCAGCTCTTGGCGAAGTCCCTTGTTCTCCACCACCAGGGTCTTTAGGTTCTCGGCCTCTTCAATCATAGCGATGGATTGTTTCACCAGCGCTGTAAGTCAAAAAAGAACAACAGTTCAGAAAAATTCGACATTGAAAAAGCACAAGACTACGTTTGAATCTCGGAATGTTTACCTTCGGCTTCATCTTTGGCTAGTTTAAGTTCAGCATTTTTAAGCCGGAGAGCTTTGATCTCTCTCCGCTTATCGCAGACATTGTTCAATAATTCCTGGTTATAGGAACATACTTTATGTAAGTCAGAATACCCAAAGTTAGAAAGCTACTTAAGACTCAGGCTAATATTTTTGCTAAATATCAGCACGAGCCTTGGGCACTACACTAGTTCGTTCTTTGACATCCTAATAAAGCATAAACCCGGATTATGTATCCTACTTCATGCTTGGGGGCTAGAGGATATGATATAACATAATAGAAAAACAAGAGTTGGAATTCTGACGTACATATTGCTAGCGGGTGAGTTTATCCAAACCCGCGTTAACTTCAGCGGCCACCTTCTCGGCAAGAGTAAGAGGGATCACTAGGGCTGTTGGAAGCTCGGCAGTCATGATCCTCTCGTCGTGAAGGCGGACTTGAGCGAGAAGGTCAGAGAACTTGACGTCCTCTGCTTCTTGCGCTTCCTCTTAGGGTGATAAATGGCTTTTCTCCAGGCATTGCCTGGCTAGCCGCTGGATTTCCTCTGCAGATTTCCGGGACAGGCCAAACTTGGCAAGTCCCGGATTGCTGATGAGGTTTTCGGCGAAGACTTCAGCCGAGGGATCATTACCTGAAGAGGGTTCACCCTTATCTTGATCTGACGCACCCATGGTGACGTCAGTTTGCGACCCAAGGATCGCAGGCTCCGTTGCAGGAGCCGGATCTTCTGCAACCACCGGAGAAGGAATGATCGCCGGAGTTGCAGAAGGTTGAGGGGTAGGAGTCGGAGGAGCTACGGCAGGGGAAGCTATGGTGAGCTTCGTCTGTCGCAGGGGCTTCGAAGGAATCCCTTTCCCCTTGCCCTTGATGAGCGGCTTTGCTCTGAGAATGAAGTAAAGTCGGAAAAATTACATCTCGGGAAGAAATTCGAGAAAGGTATAAAGGCGGAAATTGTGAATGAAAGTTACCTCTTCACAACAGGCACCTCCTTTGTGCCAATAGCCACTGTTGGAGCTTTGCGCTTCTTGAGCGCAAGATCCGGCAATGGGACCACTTCTTTCTCCTTAGAAAACTCAGGAGGATATCCTTCGAGCGGAGCAAATTCCGACTAGGGGAGGTCAGCAAGCTGAAAACAAGAAAGCATATCAGTATTGCAGTATAACTTGAAGATTGAAACACATAAAAGGTGTATTGATGGAAGCTTACCGGTATCACGGGGTTTTCCACCGTGTGCATATCCAGAGAAATCTCCGGAATTCTCCTCTCGATCCACTCCTTGATCAGCCACTTGATCTGGCTGATGTAGCCTTGAGTAGTGTAGGCTTTGGGGCTGATGCGGAGGGAGTCTTTGTTGGATGACATGATGGAGTGCATCACTCTATCCCCGTGATACTGAAGTGGCTGGATCCGACGTGAGACCCAGCACTGGACCAAGTCGGATCCCTTCAGATCCTTGTGTTTGATCAAATATTCGATCTGTCTCTTCGCGAGGATCAGATCATCGGTGAGAGCGGGAGCAGCCTCGTCCCAGGAAGGCTGGGCCGTGGCGGCTCCGTCGACAAAAGCCAGAAAATCAGTAGCTTTGCCGGGAGCCGGAATATCCCTATGATAGAAAAAAGTGTCTGGCCATTGTTTGACCGAGTCACTGGCTGAAATTTTGGGATATCCCCGGTCACGTCTAAGTGAAAAACTAATAGTGCCGGTAATGTAAGGAACACTGGCAGTGATGGAATTTCTCTGGACATGAAAGTAGTACCAGAAGAGAAGCAAACTCGGCCTAATGCCGAGAAAGCCCTCGCAAAGCGAAGCATACGCACTCATCTCTAAGAGAGAGTTAGGAGGAAGATTGTGGAGTTGAACTCCGTAATGATCTATCACCTAGGAGAAGAACTCCGAGGGCGGAAAAGACAGACCTCGGTCGGGATGAGTACCGAAGTGGACCCGCTCGCCATCATGCGGGTTGGGGACGGTTTCACCAGAGCCGCTTCGCCAGTCGCCGGCGACAAGAAGCCCCTCCTTCTCCACGTTCTTGAGGCCCTCCTCATTGAGGGTGCAGGGGATCCAGATTCCCCGGAAGCTCTCCTTCTCCGCTACTACTTCCTCCGTCGCCGCCGCCGCCTGTGCCGCCAAACCAGAAGAAGAGGATGAAGCCATTTCTCCGGTGAGAAGATGACCTGAAAGTGGCGGCGTTGGGAGTTCTGTGGGGGAACGGCGAGGAGGCTCTGTGCGCACAGGAGGATTGGGAGGAAAGGAAACGGCAAAGGATTGGTGGAAAGGAGAAGGAGAAATCCAAACCCCTTATATCCACCTAACTGCGCCAAGATTCATGCAAATGCTACAGTGTAACCGCCACACGTCGTGGAAATAACTGGGAAGGACCCACGCGATGATTGTGTCTCCTCGATCTCCATGCACGCATTGAAACGGCGCCTCGGTTCCACGAACCGCGGACCCACCAACGGTCGTGCTGACGACACGCTTGTCAGATGACGTGACTTGACCATGCTTGTGTCAGGTGGCATTAGAGACCAAGTTCCGGCTTAGTTTGAAATCAAGCTAGAAAATCCGAGTAACTAGTTGATAGGTCCGACTTATATTTAAGACCCGGATCGTATTTTTTGTTGTGAAGTTTCAGGAACCCTTCAAGATTCTGCAAGCCGAAGATCAAGCTAGACGATGATAAAATCCGACTTTGGATCTTGGATGCCTCCGGGGGCTACTGTTGGGGATATACTTTTCGGGTATCCTCACAGTTCCTCACTGACCAGGGTGGCCCATTTTGGGTTAGAGCTTTGCTTCACGGGCGGCCCAGTCAGAGAGAGAAGACGGAGTCCAATCCGGCTATGGTAAGGCCTAGAAGACTTACCGACTTAGGCCCATAATGTTACTTGTATTTTAAGATGTACTCTGTAACCAACTCTTAGTCGTAGCCGGATTGATCTCTCCTGTAAACCCTAGGCCAGATATCTATATAAGCCATCCTCGGGAGAGCCTTTAGGGCACCCAATACTTTAGACCCTCAACTCGCACAGGCGATACCCTTGTAACCCATATTCCGGCTCTGCCGTATTACTGGATTGCTAGCAGGAGTAGGATTTGTCCAAAGCCGGCGGATTCGAACCCGGGTAAACTTGTGTGCTCACCGTCCCGGAATACCGTACGTCTCACACCCCTCTCTTCCGCACGCCTCGAGGACCCCCTCATGGCATACTTGTCCTTAATCCAACGATACTCCACCCCGCAACGATGATCATCGTCCGCTTAGCCCTATTCAAGAGTGTTCTACGGCCGTGCCTGACCAGAGCCCACCTCGTCAAGAGGAGGGCAACATCGGCGCAGGGGGTAGTGAGCCGGATCTGGATACAGCGATGCCGGATCTCTCCAGCTCCTCGGCCTCTGTGCCCAATGTTGAGACGCTAGCTTCATCGGCATCACCCCCAGTATCTCCAGTACCAGCAACAGCACCAGCAGTACCATTAGCACCAACAGCAACAGCACCAGCAGCGGCAACACCAGCACCAGCATCAGGAGCACCAACAGCAACAGCTGCAACAACACCAACAGTAGCAACAACAAGAGCTTCCAAGCCTCCCAAGGGAAGAGCTCCTTCGGCCCCCACCGGGTCTGCCCCTTCAATTACTGACTTCTTTCAACACGCTCCTCAACCCTCATCCGGCAAAGCTAGGAAGACCTCCGGGTCAGCTTCATTCGGGCTAGCTTCCAGATCAGAGGGCAGCAAGGAGCTGGTTCTGCACACCAGCCCTGCTGCGGCTCAATCCGCCAGGCATGAGGCCCATGGGAAGGGCTTAGTGATGAGCCATTCTCCGAGCGGTGAGAGTTACAGTCCACTACTCCTTGAGTATGTGAAAAACTGGAACAATGCCGAATTCGTCGACACCCAAGACGATCTCCCAGAAAGATTCGGCCCAGCCGAGTTCAGCGCACAGATGAACTCCGCTACCATGGCTATCTCCCTGGCTGGCCGGATGATGGAGGTAATCCTTTTTCTCTGCTGTTTGTGTTGTTCATAACTTGGCATTTTCTCTGTTGTTGGTGGTTTTCATAACTTAACATTTGTAGATATATCCCCTAGTCCCCGAGCCTCCGAGAGAATAACTTGTTATTCGGTCGGATGCTGCTTGGTTTTTGTTCATAATGTCATTCACTTGCAATAAATTTTGGGACGGGTCTAATTCCCTTAGCCCAGATCATGTAGTCTTCAAATGTCCACACATCTAGAGCCGGGTTGAGTTCCACTTGGCCCGGATCTTGTAGACTTCGAATATTCACACACCTAGAGACGGGTCAAGTTCCACTTGGCCCGGATCTTGTAGACTTTGAATATCTGCACACCTAGAGACGGGTTAAGTTCCTCTTGGCCCGGATCTTGTAGACTTCGATTATTCACACACCTAGAGCCAGGTAAAGTTCCACTTGGCCCGGATCTTGTAGACTTTGAATATCCACACACCTAGAGCCAGGTTAAGTTGCACTTGGCCCGGATCTTGTAGACTTCGAATATCCACACACCTAGAGCCGGGTTAAGTTCCTCCTGGCCCGGATCTTGTAGACTTCGAATATCGACACACCTAGAGCCGGGTTAAGTTCCACTTGGCCCGGATCTTGTAGACTTCCTATTATTTCTACTTCGCCTCTGAACTTTTGTCTTTTTCCTGTTTCAGATTACCACTAACCACCGAACCGCTGAGTTCTAGCGCCTTCTGGACTCCTACAAAGACATGCGTGGGCATTATGGTAAACTCCTGGAGGAGTACAAGAAGAGGGGTTAGTTTCCATTCCTTTTCCTTCCCTGTTCATTCGAACTTCTTAGGACTTATATGAATGTCTTGTCCGAATTACGCAGCCGAGGTTAAGGCTGAGAATATAATTATAAGGAAGAACCTTGCGGAGATCAAAGGTAAACTCATCCCCTTTACATAATCATCGTTCCCTCCGTGCTTTATCCGGTCGACACTCATATTTTGGGTCCTCCGGATCATGTTGCAGTTGCTCTTAACGACAGTGTCCCCATGCCTGAACTGATGACCCACTGCCTCAAACAAGTAGGGAAGTACAAAGCTGAGTTGAACAAGAAAGACGCAGAGATAGCTCGGCTCCAGCAGCAGGACTCGGAGATTACTCGGCTGAATGCCGAAATCCAGAGGCTTAAGAGCTCTCATCAGTCCGCGCTGGAGAAGGCCGATCAAGAGTTTGCCGAAGAGAAGGAGTGTTTAATATACGCAAATCTCTAAGGACAAGAGCCTACTGGAGGAACCCGACATCAAACTTATGTCAGCAACCACCGAGTACGAAAAACTCCGGGTCCACAACGCCAACGTTGATTCCGAGCTTCAGCGACTCCTCTTCCAAATTGTGCGTAAGTTCTCCGCCCTTGCTTGATCTGTTACTATTCGGATTTGGTCCATCCGCTCACTATTTCTCCTCTTATCCTTAGGCAAATTTCCAGAGAGTGATACGTTCGCCGCCTCTGCCGTACGCCAATCCCATGAGTAGCGTGGAATTTTTGTTGGACCGGATGACGAACCAATCCCTTACACTACAAAAGATCTCCTGGCGAGTCTCACCGCTCGTCTTGAGGTGGTAAAGAATTTTGGCGCGGATATTGTCCTAGCTGTAACACGGATGTTTGGCTGCCTCTAGCCCAGTGAGACCATTCCCAAGAAAACCTCGGCTTTTATAGCCAAACTCATGGAATGTGACACGCAACAGCACTTGTGGCGCGAATCTGCGGCATGGGCTGGAGCCGACATTGCTCTGAAGTTTACGCTCTCATGGTATGAAGGGATTGACTTGGCATTACTCAGTCATATGCGCACCGGGTCTAAGTGGTGCGAGGATCCGGAGTGGATCACGCGCCGCCAGGCCTGTGCCAACAAGCTCATCCAATACTCCTTCTGCCATGCCTGGAATGAGGGGCCGAGTTATCTTGATGTCGCTGATGATGAGGTTATTTCTAGAGCTAAAGAGGAAGGGAGCGAGAGCGAGGGATCCGAGCTAGGCGACAAGGCTGAAGACCCGGAAGACAACAAAGTTGACCCGGAGGACGAAGCCGAAGCTAGCGCTCCTCCCGCACACTCCGGAGTACCTCCCTCAACAGATGATTCTTCTGCTTCTCCTGCCCCTTGAAAAACACTTACCATATTTATCAGATCCCCGGAATGCCGGGCGCAAATGTACTTAAATATCTTGGATTGTTTGTGCTACAATTTTATGTTGTGAACTAAGTTTTTATTGCCGGATTATCGTGGGCGAAGTCCTCGATTTTGATTTTCTTCTTCCTCCAATTTTTGACTCGGCTCGCGTCTACCTTGATTCGGTTTTTCGACTTACGAGTCCGAGATTCAAAAAATTGATTTAACAATACTTGAAACCTTGAGATTAGCTCAAAATGATTCGGCACTTTAGTGAAGAAAATAACCTAAGGGTTAGCCAAAAAAAATGTCGGCCCGATTAAGTTCTTTCCCTTAGTGGTTTTCATGTGCTTTGCCATTCCAAACTTATTCTCTTGCTTGCCAAGAAGCCAATTCTTGTTGGACAGCAGCAAAGTCGAAGAGGTAGGTTTTTGGTACTAACACATTACTAATCCAACTAAGACATAAGCAACTTAACCTAGCCGACACAAAAAATACGAAAACAAAAGACAAGTGTTATAGCTGTCCCCGAGTCTCTGCTCGGGGTGGCAAAGTTTTTATTGATAAGCTCATTGCCGACATACATACCGACATACGAGTAGTTCGGATACATTCACCTCTTAGGTGTAGAAAGGACGCAGCTGTGCTACGTTCCATGGTCTTTTGGATTCCTCTCCGGACATGTCCGCCTTGTTCTTTTGCTGGGGTTGTGCATCAATAAGATAGTAGGAATCATTGCACAAGGCTTTGCTCACAATTAAGGGCCCTTCCCATGGGAGGGATAACTTATGCATGCCAGCGATGCGCTATATTAGCCTTAGCACCAAATCACCTTCCCGAAAAACTCGGGGGTTTACTTTCCGGCTATGATAGCATCGGAGATTTTGCTGATATATGGCGGATCTGGACAAGGCCAGTTCTCTCGCTTCTTCCAGTAGATCAACATCATTTTGCTGGGCTTCGCGCACTTCGGCTTCTGTGTATTGGGTGACCCTATGCGAATCATGCTCTATGTCGGCTGGTAATACAGCTTCTGTCCCATATACCAAAAAGAACGGTGTATAACATGTTGATCGATTCGGAGTTGTTCTTAAACTCCATAGTACCACTGGTAGCTCTTCTATCCAGCACCCCGCTGATCTTTGCAGCAGCTCTATGAGCCGGGGTTTTATCCTAGACAGTACTAGTCCGTTGGATCTTTCCACTTGTCTGTTCGATGCAGGGTGGGCGACTGAAGCGACATCTAACCGGATCTTCTTTTCCTGGCAGAATCTCGCAAACGCTCCTTCAGCGAAATTTGTCCCATTATCAGTTATGATGCTATGGGGATAGCTATACCTTAAGATTATATCCTTGAGGAATATTACTGCTGTTGCCCCATCACATTTTCGAATCGTTTTTACTTCAATCCACTTGGTGAACTTGTCAACCATGACCAGAATATGCGTCATCCCTCCTTTGGCCGGCTTAAATGGTCCTACCATGTCTAGGCACCATATAGCAAATGGCCACGTAATAGGGATGGTTTTCAGCTCCGACATTGGTAGGTGAGTTTTTGTGGCGTATCTTTGACAGCCATTGCATTTTCGCACCAAGTCCTCTTCTTGCTCCAAAGCACTGGGCCAATAAAATCCATGCCGGAGAGCTTTTGCTACTAAGGCCCTTGATGAGGCATGGTGGCCACATTCCCCTTGGTGAATATCTCGGAGTATGTCAAGTCCTTCTTCCGGATGAATGAACCGTTCTAGTACCGCTGTCACACTCCTTTTGTATAACTCGGCATTGATAATGGTATAGGCCTTTGCCCTTCTATGAATTTGCCTTGAAATTATTTCATCATCCGGCAAGATTCCCTCTTTCAGGAAATCAAAAACTGGCTTGGCCCAAGATGGTATAGGCCGGATAGGAAATGGTTCCTCATCCACTTCCATTGCATCCACCGACATGACTCCCGCCGGATCTTGCTGCACGGTCCCCGGGTTTGCTGAAGCAGTCCCCGGGTTTGCTGCAGCAGTCCCGGGTTTGCGGAGGTGCCTCCCCATTCTATCTCCATTGGTGCAGCTCCTGATCCGGGGAGTGCCGAGATGTAAATAAAATCTGATTCGGGCGATGGTGTGATTGATGGATTTCTCAGGTGCTCCAAGGAAACATTTGGCGGGATTGGTTGCCGGGATGAGCCTAGCTTGGACAGTGTATCTGCAGCCTCGTTTTCAATCCGAGGTATGTGATGGAACTCACATCCCTCAAAGAACCCGCTTATTTTTTGAAAATGGAACCTATACAGGGCCATGTTAGCATCCAGGGCATCCCAATTTCCAGATACTTGCTGCACCACCAAATCCGAATCTCCAAAGAATTGTATCCGACGTATCCCTATTTCCTTTGCCACTTTGAGACCATGCACCAGTGCTTCGTATTCTGCCACATTATTCGAGGCACTGAAATGGATTTAAAGGATGTACTTCAGTTGATCCTTCTTGGGCAAGGTAAGCACTACTCCAGCGCCTAATCCGTCTTTCAGTTTTGATCCGTCGAAGTGCATTTGCCAATAATTGGAGTCCGGCAGGGGTGGCTCGTGTTGCATTTCAGCCCAGTCCACAAAGAAATCCGCCATAGCTTGTGACTTGATTGCATCTCTTCTGTCGAACTGTGGCGCGTAGGGAGCTAATTCGATAGCCCACTTTGCTATTCTGCCGCTTGCGTCCTTGTTACTCATGATATCTGAAATGGGTGCCTCACATATCACCTTGATGGGGTGTTCCTCGAAATAGTGCTTGAGCTTCTTGGCTGACATATATACGCCGTACGGCATCTTCTGATAATGAGGATAGTTATGTTTTGATGCTGATAATACCTCGCTCAGATAATACACCGGCCTTTGTACTGACTTTCCTTCCTCCTCGCGTTCCACTACTATCACTGCACTTACAACTTGGTTGGTCACGGCAATGTAAAGCAACATTGGTTCCTTTGGTAGTGGTGTAGCTAGGATTGGTGCGGTAGACAACATCTTTTTCAAGTCTCGAAATGCAAGATCCGCCTGTGGTGTCCATGTGAACTTATCTGCCTTTTTCATCAGCTGATAGAGGGGTTCAAGGCCTTCTCTCCCAACCAACATACGAACCGACTCAGCGACGCCAAGCAACCAGTGAACTTCTGGACATCGTTAAGACACTTTGGCAACTCCATTCTTTCTATGGCCCGGATTTTTGTTAGGTTAGCTTCAATGCCGCGGCTGGATACCAAGAAACCGAGTAACTTTCCGGCTGGTACGCCAAAGGTGCATTTTTCTGGGTTCAGTTTCATTCGGAATCTTCTTAAGTTTGAGAATGTCTATCGGATATCCTCAAGGAGCGTATTGCTTTCCTTGGTTTTTATCACCACATCATCCACATACACCTGCACATTCCAACCTATTTGTCATGCAAGCACTTTTGCATAAATCGCTGGTACATTCTCATGCATTACGTAATCCAAACGACATAGTTCGATAGCAATAAGCCCCGTACGGGGTAATAAATGAAGTCTTTATTTGATCATCCGGATTCAGGGGTATCTGATGGAAACTAGAATATGCATCAATGAATGACAGTAGCTCACATCCGGCCGCTGAGTCTATGACCTGATCTATTCTAGGGAGTGGAAATGAATCTTTTGGACACGCCTTATTCAGGTTCGTGTAGTCAATACACATGCGCCATACCACTGCCATGTTCGGATCATCTTTCTTTTTCTCCACCAGCACCAGATTAGAGAGCCAATCCAGATAGAGTACCTCCATGATAAACTCGGCCACTAGTAATCTTGCTATCTCATCTCCAATGACTTTCCTTCTATCCTCTGCGAAACGCCCGAGAGGCTGCTTTACCGGCTTAGCCCCGAGTCTTACATTCAGTGAGTGCTCAGCCAACTCCCTCAGTACACCTTGCAGATCTTGCGTAGACCAAGCAAAGATATCCCGATTCTCACGGAGGAAGTTGATGAGCTCGTTTTCCTATTTGCTGCTTAATCCAGCACCTATGGTGATGGTGCGCTCTGGGAACAGATCATCAATTGGCACTTTCTTTGTATCCTTAGTCGCCTGGAACGATACGCTCCCGTACGGGTTGGTCAGGGCCGGCATATGTTGTTGCGCGGATTGAGCCAATGCCGCCACCTCTAGTATCTTCCTTTTTTCTTGAGCTATCACGAGTCACTCGGCTAAGTTGGATCCAGCTGATGCACACTCGATCGAACGCCGGAAGTCCCCTGATATAGTTATCACGCCCCTTCGTCCGTGCAATTTCATCTTAAGGTAGCTGACATGGGTAGTTGCCATGAATTTGCTCAGCACTGGCCTGCAGAGTAGTGCGTGATAGGCACTTTCCAGATTCACTACTTCGAATTCCAAGTTCTCAGTGCGGTGGTTGTCTCTTGTGCCGAATAACACGTCAACCCGGACGTTACCAATTGGTTCACAAGAAATACCCGGCACAATGCTGTGAAAAGTGGTCCTTGTCGCTTGCAACGTGTTCTGTTATTCCCAACTTTTGCATGGTATCCTTGTACATAATGTTGATACTTCTGCAATTGTCAATCAATACCTTGGAAAATCTCACATTGAGATTTGGTCCGATGAATGTCGGATCTAGGACCAGGGCGTAGGTTCCCGGGCTTGGCATGATCTTCGGGTGATCCTTGATTTCCATGTGATTTCTTGATCCGCCCAAGGCATATATCTTGGCACAGCCGGCATTACTGCATTCACCTCCATATGCCGGCGCTGCAAGCTTTTCCGGTCATTTTCTTCCATGGTGAACACACAATAGCTTTGATGATGTTCCATGTACTCATTTCGTCCCTCATTCTCGTTGTAACCTTGACCTTGTTGTTGGTTGTTGCCTACCTGATGTACCGCATCCCTTCTTTCCAGGTCCTCGTACCTCGGCGGAGGTGGTGGCAGCATCAGTTGCTGTCCAGTTCCCCCTATCAGTAACGGTGGCCGGGGTGTTTCATTTCTAGGTGCTTCGTTCCGAGGTGCCTGAGCATTCTCCGAACTCCCCTGTTCTAATTTCCTCATCCATTCACACTGCCGGGTCGTATGATTCGCTGGACTGTTCGGACTTGGTGTATGAAATTTGCAAGGTTGATCTAGCATAGACTCGAATGTATACCTTGGCCTATCCTTTCGTTCCTGCCATTGTTTTTTCTGCTCCGGGGTCCAAGGCTTTCTCCCTTCGTTTTTCTGCTACCAGGTTTACCCTCCAGTTTTCTGGCATTGGCTTGCTCCGGTATTGGGATGATCCCGGTCCACAGCTGCGACCTGCTGCGAGTTATACCGATAATCCGGATGCTCGTCCCTTCTTTTTCCTCGGAAATCATTCCTCCTTGATGACCCGGAGATATCTCGGTTGTAATACTCCTCATTTGATTCGCAAGACATTAGCCGGGGCTACGTTGGATCTCCCAAGGCGTATGAATCCGCAATCCGGATCGTCTCAGCCAAGGTAGTTGGCATATCTCGTTGTAACCTTTCCCACAACATACTTCCATATCTACATCCCTGAGCGAACCACACAATAGCTTGTGATTCAGTTACTCCCTTGCACGAGTTTCGCACATTGCACCACCGAGTCAAGAAATCTCTATCTGGCTCATTCGGTCTCTGCCAGCATAATGCAAGGGTCTGTGGTCTGTTGGGTCTCTTGTAAGTGCTTGAGAAGTTACTAACAAACAGTTCATGTAAATCCAACCAACAGTTGACACATCCTGGTGGTAAATTGTTCAGCCAAACTCGCGTTGGTCCTTCCAGCATGTGTGGCACATACCTCACCGCCCATCTTAAATTTCCTGTTGCGATCTTGACTACTGTGGCGTAGTCAATCAGCCAATCCTCTGGCCTGGTACTTCCATCATACGTTCGGGTTCCTCTGGCCAGATGAAAGTTCGGTACTGGTGGCTCGTTCATGATCCGGGGCCCAAAACATGCTGGACCCGGTGGACCTTGTAACTCGATTTGCTCCGACCTATAAATCCTATCCAATTTCAACCTCGCATCATCTGGCTGCAAGTTCCTGCTTCCCAACCGTGATCCAATTACGTGGTGATCCGGCCTAGGGTATCCATCGTTGACCATAGCTGAATAACCATCATTGTATCTTTCCTGATCTAGACGTGTATGATGCTGCTGTGTTGCTTGTCCCGCACTTCCTTCTTGCCGAGGTACGCGCTGTTGTTGCGCCCGAGGTAAATTTTGCCCCGCTCCCACGGGATTGTGATGTCCGGCATTGCCGTTGGCAGCGTTTCTTTGACCGGCATTGCCATGGTCATGGTTACCTCGGGTAGCCACACCTCGGCTGGTACTGTGGCGGTCCTCATCAAATTGCACTTCTTTGCCTTTCCCAGCCCTTTCCAGGTCATAAGGGACCATTTGCTTGTTTCTTCACCCAGAGTCCACTACTTCTTCTCTCCTAGGATCGTGACTTGGAGACGATGCGGCTCCTCTGGATCTTGCCGGGTTATTTCTAGCCGAATGTACCACCTGTGAGGCCCCTGGTGGCGCCGTGTTTGCCTTGTTTATTTCCTCATTTTGCTAGCAAGCAACCCTTAACAAGTGATTTACCCTTTCTTGCTGCCTTTGTCGAGCCTCACCGGTTAAGCCTTCTAACTCGGATGCGGCCGCATTTGCTGCTCCGAGGTTCTTTGCCGGGGTACTGTATCGATCTAACCCTCTTGTTACTATCGTAGCTGTCTGACCCGGCCTAGGCTCGTACTCCTTGTCAATCTCAGTGATCAGGTTTCTACCTCGGATTTTTACTCCACCGATACGGTTTGCCTTGGCGTACTCTCTCAAGGTGATGTTCAGCGACTGATGCAGATCTGCTACTTTCTTTGCTCCGGCTAGCATCTTCTGCTAGTTTCCTCTAACTCAACTTGCGCCTGAGCCGGATCTACCACGGGTGCTATTGGTGTTGCAAAGCTATCTATCGCTTGCTGGAGCACATTCTCTGGCTTCTCTAGTGGAGGAAACCTAGACCTGGTCTGTTTGGGTGTTACCTGCGGCTCTAGCGCCGGATTTTTGCTCGGTCCCTTATCTGGCGCGGTCATCAGGACCTGAACGCTGCTAGTGGGCGAGCGATACACACTCCACAAGCTAAGCTGAGAGGTGGCTCGCCACCCTCGACGATGTGAGACCAGGCACACGGCTTAATAGGATTGATAGAATACCCTTATCAACAAGTTGCAACTTCTTTTCCGGAAGCTCATTCGAAAAGAACTCTAAGGTTAAGCGTGCTTGGCCTAGAGCAATTCTAGGATGGGTGACCGACCGGGAAGTGGGTAACCAGGTGCGCACGAGTGAGGACAAAGTGCGCATAAAAGACTAGTGTTGGTCTATGGGGCTAGTCTAGATATCCTATTAAGCTGCCAGGAATGACACCCCCCGGGCCCAGGAGTGGACGGGGTGTTACAGACGATGTGCTGCAGATGAACACAAGACTCATCCACTCTGACGTAGATCTTGTGCTCCAAGCTTGATGAAGACGCCGTTGCGCGAGGGAGGGTTCCTGCCGAAGCTTCCCGCGTTGTCACTGACGTAGTCCAGCGCTCCAAAGCACTGAACCAAGCCAGAGACGATACGCTCGCCGGAGCTGGAGATGTTTCCCGTCTGGATTTTCACTCCTGCTAGCACCGCTTGCCCCACTGTGGGCACCAACTGTCGTGGTGGTGGCACGGCAGATGCCATGGATAGGCTAAAGATAGGGCCAATGAGTGCTAGGAGAATCCAGGGAGGGAGAGTGTGGTGATTCCACGCACGGAAGTTCTTGTATTCTCTCTATCAATAGTGTTTACACGTGCTCTTGAGGCTCTTAGCAAGAAGGAGACAATGTCTCTTACTCCCAACTAACTAGCCTTAGAGTTCTACCTTAGACAGAGAGTGAATGATCTATTTGCTGTCCCTCTCTATGGACGCCCCGGTGGTCCTTATATAGGGGAGCCCGGGTTACAATTCTAGGGCATAGGTGCCAGAATATTCTACGAATATGCTCCTCGTGTAAAGCTAGATGCTTCTTTATTCCTCTTTAACGGCTCGTCTGGACTTTGGACGTAACCCGCAGCGTCATCCTCGTCTTTTGGCGTCACCAGACACGGGCTACATCATTCGGCTTTGCCTGCGTCACCTTGGTCACCCCTGACCCGCTGGTCATCTTCTTTACTTTACTTTGCTCCCGCTACAGCTAATAAAGCCACCTTTTGACCAGCGAGGGATTCCTTCTCTTGGAAACTAAGATAATTCGGCTAGCATATAGCTAATCCAGCTTACCCATTTACCTGCAAAAAAGATGGACATGGCCGGCATAAACCTTATGCCGGCCGGCCATTGTCAAGGAAATGCCCTATGGGTCGGGTCGCACCGTGATTCGGCCTGCCTTGAGGTGACCCGATCAGCACTTCGCTTTGACCGTGCCGCATCCTGGCTAACTTGGCCCTTATACCCCGGTGTTACCCTACCCGGGGGTATCCCCCCAACAGTGGCAGTTGCATTCCAGCATTATCTAGGTCTTTCTTACCATGGTTTGACACATGGAGTGTCATTGCATGTGTTCTTTTCAAAACAACAATGATCCACATGACCACATACACTCAAGTGGATGTGGTGATGCAACATGTGTCACACTAGTGATCCATTACATTCTAATGTTGCATTGCAACATCTTCTAGCTCTTTCTGACCATAGTTTGACACAATGGAGTGTCATTGCATGCTTTCTTTTCCAAACCGCAATAATCCACATGACCACACACACTCAAGTGGGTGTGCTGATGCAATCTCTATCACATTGGTGCTCCATTGCATGTGGAAGTTGCATTCCAACACCTTCTAGGTATTTATGACCAAGGTTCGACACAATGGAGTGTTATTGCAAGTGTTCTTATCCAAACCAAAATGATCCACATGACCACACACACTCAAATGGCTCTAGTGATGCAACCGTTTCATACAGGTGCTCCATTGCATGTGGCGGTTGCATTCCAACATGTTCTAGGGATTTCTAACAATGGTTTGACACATGGAGTGTTATTGTTTCTGTTTTTTCTGAACCACATGACCACACACACTCAAGTGGGTGTGGTGATGCAACCTCTTTCACACTGGTGCTCCATTGCATTCCAATGTTGCATTCGAACATCTTCTAGGGCTTTCTGACCATGGTTTGATACAATGGAGTGTCATCGAATGTGTTCTTTTCCAAACCACAATGATCGACATGACCACACAAACTCAAGTGGGTGTGGTGATTCAACCTCTGTCACACAAGTGCTCCATTGCATGTGGCAGTTGCATTCCAGCATGCTCTAGGGCTTTCTAACCATGGTTTGACACATGGAGTGCCATTGCATTTGTTTTTTCCAAACCAAAAGATCCACATGGCCACACACACTCAAGTGGTTGTGGTGATGCAACCTCTGTCACACATGTGGTCCATTTCATGTGGTGGTTGCATTCCAGCATGTTCTAGGTCTTTCTGACCATGGTTTGACACAATGGAGTGTCATTGCACGTTTTCTTTTTGAAACGACAATGATCCACATGACCACACATACCCAAGTGGGTTTGGTGATGCAACCTCTGTCACAATGGTGCTATATTGCATGTGGCAGTTGCGTTCTAGCATATTCTAGGGCTTCTTGACAATGGTTTGACACATCGAGTGTCAGTGCATTTGTTTTTTCCAAGCCACAACAATCCACATGACCATACACACTCAATTGGGTGTGGTGATGCAACATATATCACACATGTGGTCCATTGCATGTGGTGGTTGCATTCCAGCATGGTCTAGGTCTTTGTGACCATGGTTTGACACAATGGAGTGTCGGCATGTTTTCTTTTCCAAACCACAATGATCCACATGACCACACACACTCAAGTGGGTGTGGTGATGCAACCTTTGTCACACTGGTGCTCCATTGCATTCCAATGTTGCATTCCAACATCTTCTAGGACTTTCTGACCTTGGTTTGATACAATGGAGTGTCATTGCATGCGTTCTTTTCCAAACCACAATGATCGACATTACCACACACACTCAAGTGGGTGCGGTGATACAACCTCTATCACACAGGTGCTCCATTTCATGTGGCAGATGCATTCCAGCATGCTCTAGGGCTTTCTTACCATGGTTTTAGACATGGAGTGTCATTGCATTTGGTTTTTTCCAAACCACACGATCCACCTGACCACACACACTCAAGTGGGTGTGGTGATGTAACCTCTATCACACATGTGGTACATTGCATGTGGTGGTTGCATTCTAGCATATTCTAGGTCTTTCTGACCATGGTATGACACAATGGAGTGTCATTGCATGTTTTCTTTTCCAAACCACAATGATTCACATGACCACACACACTCAAGTGGGTCTGGTGATGCAACCTCTATCACAATGGTGCTCCATTTCATGTGGGAGTTGCATTCCAGCATGTTCTAGGGCTTCCTGACCATGGTTTGACACATCGAGTGTAATTGTATATGTTCTTTTCCAAAACACAATGATCTATATGACCACATACACTGAAGTGGGTGTGGTGTTGCAACCTCTATCACGCAGGTGCTCCATTGCATGTGGCAGTTGCATTCCAGCGTGTTATAGGGCTTTCTGACCATGGTTGACACATGGAATTTCATTGCATGTGTTATTTTACAAACCACAATGATCCACATGACTATACACACCCAAGTGGTTGTGGTGATGCAACCGCTATCACACAGGTGCTCCATTGCATGTGGCAGTTGCATTCCAGCATGCTCTAGGGCTTTCTGACCATGGTTTTATACAATGGAGTGTCATTGCATGTGTTCTTTTCCAAACCACAATGGTCGACATGACCACACACACGCAAGTGGGTGTGGTGATGCAACCTCTGTCACATAGGTTCTCCATTGCATGTCGCAGTTGCATTCCAACATGCTCTAGGGCTTTCTGACCATGGTTTGACACATGGAGTGTCATTGCATTTTTTTTCCAAACCGCAACGATCCACATGAACACACACACTCAAGTGGGTGTGGTGGTGCAACCTCTGTCACACATGTGGTCCATTGCATTTCAATGTTGCATTCCAACATCTTATATGATTTTCTGACCATGGTTTAATACAATGGAGTGTCATGGCATGTGTTCTTTTCCAAACCATAATGATCGACATGACCACACACACTCAAGTGGGTGTGGTGATGCAACCTCTGTCACACATGTGGTCTAGTGCATGTGGTGGTAGCATTCCAGCATGCTCGAGGTCTTTCTGACCATTGTCGTCGGATTGATGACAAGTACGCCATGAGGGGGTCCTCGAGGCGTACGGAAGAGAGGGGTGTGAGACGTATGGTATTCCGGGACGGTGAGCACACAAGTTTACCCAGGTTCGAATCCTCCGGCTTTGGACGGATCCTACTCCTGCTAGCAATCTAGTAATACGGTAGGGCCGGAATATGGGTCACAAGGGTTTGCATGTGTGAGTTGAGATTGTAGACTATTGAGGTGTCTAGAGTGTTGCCCTAAAGGCTCTCCCTAGGACGGCTTATATAGATATCCGGCCTAGGGTTTACAGGAGAGATTTATCCGGCTACGACTAAGAGTTGGTTACACAGTACATCTTGAACTACAAGTAACATTATGGGCCTAAGTCGGTAAGTCTTCTGGGCCTTCCCGTAGCCGGATTGGACTCCGTCTTTCTCCCTGACTAGGCCACCCGTGAAGCAAAGCTCTAATCCGAAGTGGGCTACCCTGGTCAGTGAGGAACTATGAGGATACCCGAAAAGTATATCCCCGATAGCAGCCCCCGGAGGCCTCCAAGATCCAAAGTTGGATTTATCATCGTCTAGCTTGATCTTCGGCTTGCAGAATCTTGAAGGGTTCCTGAAACTTCACAACAAAAAATACGATCCGGGTCTTAAAAATAAGTCGGACCTATCAACAGGTTACTCGGATTTCCCAGCTTGATTTCAAACTAAGCCGGAACTTGGTCTCTAACGCCATCTGACACAAGCATGGTCAAGTCACATCATCTGGCAGACGTTCCGTCAGCATGACCGTTGGTGGGTCCGCTGCTCCGGCTCTCTTTGACAATCTGATCCTTGACAAGAGGTGGATCGAATATCTGATCAAACAGAAGGGACTGAAGGGATCTGACTTGGTCCAATGCTAGGTCTCACATCGGATCTGGCCCCTTCAGCACCACGGGAATCGACTGATGCACTCCATCACATCATCCAAAGAAGACTCCCTCCGCATCAGTCCCAAATCCTACACCACTTAGGGCTACATAAGCCAGATCAAGTGGCTGATCAGGGAGCGGATCGGGAGGAGGATCTCGGAGATTTCTCTGGATATGCACACGGTGGAAAACCCCGTAGTGTCGGTAAGCTTCTATCAGTACACCTTTTTATGTGTTTCAATCTTTGAGTTACATTGCAATACTGATATGTTTTCTTATTTTCAGCTTGCCGACCTCCCCGAGTCGGAATTAGCTCCACTCGTAGGATATCCTCCTGAGTTTTCTCAAGAGACAGAGGTGGTCCCATTGCTGGATGCTGCACTCAAGAAGCGCAAAGCTCCGACAGTGGTTGTTGGCACAAAGGAGGTGCCCGTCGTGAAGAGGTAACTTTCAATCACAACTTCCGCCTTTGTACTTTACTCGAATTTCCTTCTGAGATGTAATGTTTCCGACTTTACCACATTCTCAGAGCAAAACCGCTTCTCAAGGGCAAGGGGAAGGGGATTTCTTCGAAGCCCCTACGACAGACGAAGCTTACCATAGCTTCTCCTACCGTGGCTCCTCCGACTCCTGCCCCTCAGCCTTCCGCAACGCCGGTGATAATTCCTTCTCCGGCTGTCGCAGAAGATCCGGCTCCTTCCACGGAGCCTGCGATCCTTGAATCGCAAACTGACGTCACCATGGGTGAGTCAGATCTAGATAAGGGTGAACCCTCTTTGGGTAATGATCCCTCAACAGAAACCTTCGCCGAAAACCTTATCAGCAATCCGGGACTTGCCAAGTTTGGGCTGTCCCGGAAATCTACAGAAGAAATCCAGCGGCTCGCCAGGCAATGCCTGGAGAATAGTAATTTATCTGCCGAAGAAGAAACACAAGAAGCGGAGGACGTCAAGCACTCCAATCTTCTTGAACAAGTGCTTCTTCGCAACAAGAGGATTATGTCTGGGGAGCTTCCAACTTCTCATGTGACCCCTCTGACTCTCGCTGAGAAGGTTGCCGTTGAGGTGAACGTGAGTTTGGATAAACTCACTCGCGAACAATATGTAAGTCGGAATTCTAACTCTTATTTTTCCTTTATTTCTTATCATATCCTCTAGCCCCCAAGCATGAAGTAGGATAACTAATCTGGGTTTATGCTTCATTAGGATGCCAAAGAATGAACTAGTGTAGCCCCCAAGGCTCGTGCTGATATTAGGAAAAATATTAGCCCGAGTCTTTAGTTGCTTTCTGACTTTGGGTATTCTGCCTTACAGAAAGTATATTCCCATAACCAGGATTTATTGAAGAATGTCTGTGATAAGCGGAGAGAGATCAAGGCTCTCCGACTTAAAAATGTTGAACTTAAAGTTGCCAAGGATGATGCCGACGGTAAACATTCCGAGACTCAAACTTGCCTTTGTATTTTCAATGTCGAATTTTTCTGAACTGTTGTTCTTTTTGACTTACAGCGCTGGTGAAACAATCCTGTGCCATGATCGAAGAGGCCGAGAACCTCAAGACCTTGGTGGTGGAGAACAAGGAGCTTCGCCAAGAGCTGGATAAGCTCAAGGTGGATCATGAAAAGAGCATAGCTCAAGTCCTTGAATCCTCCTCCATGGCTACTGAAGAGCATGATTGCAAGATCGCTGCTCAAGATAAAACAATCTCGGACCTCAAGCGTGAGCTTAGCAGAGAGAGGGAACTTTCCCAGGTGCTCCGGGCTGAACTCCAGAGTCTCCGGGAGGAGAAGACCAAAATTGATGACGTCATTTTCAGTACGTTCCATCTTTCTGACTTGTCTTTTTCTTCGACTTCTATCAATGTCGGATTTTCTTAACTTGTTTTGTGTATAGGTCCTCTGAACTTGACGGACTCTTCTTCCACCGAGCCCTGCACTCACCGGCTTACCCAAGTCGGTGACTTGCTTCATGACTTCCGCCAATCCCTTGAGGACATCGGCGAAGCTCTCAAGATTCCGGACATGCACAGCATGTCGGATTTTCAGGTGCGGGACAAGGCAAAGGAGATGCCGCAACTTGTTCGGGACTGGAACATGTCCTGCGCGCGAACTGCAGCGTAAAACGCTCTCACCATGGTCATGAGCCACCATGGAAACATGGAAATATGGTAAGTGACCAGAGGGTACCGCAAAGTAGATGAAGACGGACACGAGCAAGACCTTCAAGCCATCATGCACTCCTGCGCCGGATATGGGTGTCACGTGGCTGACCTAACCAGCTACGAGATCCCTTTCTTCACCCGCGTGGATACTCTGCCTCCTCCTCCAGAAGAATCAGCAGAAGTTTCCGATGATGAACGCACCATCTCGGATGCAGACATCTCGGAACGATACCAAGGTGACGTCTCCAGCGAGCCGGCAGCTCCTTCATCTCCTCCTGCATCATAGATTGCCAGAAACATTTTGTATTATCTGAAAAACATGATGTGTTTGTAAATATGAAGTACTATTATTTTGCTAGTGCTAAGCTTTTGATCTATTCGGCACTTTTGGCTTTTAAACTTTTTGCGTGCCTGAAATGTTTACACAAGAACTTGTATTTTTTCGTCTATACTTATCATTTATCTGGATTTCCGCCTCGTCCCTTTCGTGAGCCGGCTAAACCTTCTGCCGGAAACTTTGCCGAGCAACGGAGCTCAATTGCTAAACCAGTTTAAACTCGGAAACAAAGCCGGCTTTCAGTACCAACAATTCACTACTCGGAAAATGCCCGCATTCAGCAATCAGACAAATAACCAAAGTAAAGACTAGATTTTTTTTAGAGTTATACCTGAGGGTACCAGTTTTAGAATCGGAAATCTAAACCAGAACGAGCATGAGCATAAAGTACTTTTAAGCATTCTGGGATTTTCGACTATGACATGATCATTCGGAAATAAGATGGTAAAAACTTCTTAGAAAAAATTGAGTCAACCAAAACTTTTATTTCTCACAGAACATATACATATATATGGTTACAAAGAAAGATAAACTAAGAATAAAAGGGACGTAGCTGAGCAATATTCCACGGTCTATCTAACTCATCCGGATTTGTACTGCATCCAACTCTCTTTCTCTTCTTAGTAGCAGGTCTTTCTTTGACTGGCCTCATGTCAATTAAGTAGTATGATCCATTGTGCAATACGTCGGATGCCGATATCCTTAGCAATCCGGATTCCATGTAGCAGTGCTTCATACTCGGAAATATTGTTTGTCCCTGTGAAGTGGATCTGCAACATGTATAGAAGTTTATCTCCTTGGGGTGATTTGAGCACCACACCAGCCCCCGAGCCCCCTCGAGCCTTAGACCCATCAAAGTAGAGGGTCCAATACTCCGACTCAAGGAGGATCATGTTCTCCATCATCTCTGTCCAATCAGCGACAAAGTCAGCAAGGATCTGGGACTTGATTGTTGTCCGGGGTTTGTACTCAATATCGAAAGCTGAAAGCACTATGCCCCATTTGGCGACGCGTCCTGTGGCGTCACAGTTGTTGATTATATCTCTCATGGGAGATGTGCTCACCATGGTAATTGGATGCTCCTAAAAGTAGTGTCGTAACTTACGAGATGCTAGAAAAACACCGTAAGCCAACTTTTGATAGTGCGGATACCGCTGTTTTGATTCTGTCAGGACCTCGCTGACAAAGTAAGTCGGACGCTGCACCAGGTATTCCTGATTTTCCTCTGGTCTCTCCACCACCATGACGATACTAACGACCTTATTTGTCGCAGCAAGATAGAGCAACATCGGTTCCTTAGGTTCCGGCGCTGCAAGGATAGGAGCAGACGAGAGTACTTTCTTCAGGTCTTGTAGTGCGGCTTCAGCTTTGTCAGTCCAAACAAAATCCTTGGTCTTTTTCAGGAGTTTGTATAATGGTGCGGCTCTTTCACCAAGCCGGCTTACAAACCGACTGACCGCAGCGATGAAACCAGTTAATATTTGTACGTCCTTCAGGCGAGTTGGCCTGGAAATATTGAGTATAGCCTTGATTTTGTCTCGGTTCACCTCTATGCCTTTTTGAGACATGATGAAACCTAACAATTTTCCGGCTGGTATTCCAAAGAAGCATTTCTTCGGGTTAAGCATGATGTTGTATTTTCGTAGGTTGGCAAATGTCTCCTCCAAGTCGGAAATCAGTGTTTCCTTCTTTTTGGACTTCACCGCAATATCATCCACGTATGCATGTACATTGCGTCCGAGCTGATCATGGAGGCAACGCTGCATCGTGCGCTGGTACGTAGCTCCTGGGTTCTTCAGCCCAAAGGGCATCGTAACAAAACAGAAAGTTCCGAAAGGGGTTATCAATGAAGTTTTGACTTTGTCAGATTCCTTCATCCGGATTTGGTGATAGTCGGAATATGCGTCGAGAAAACAGAGGAGTTCCGAGCCTGCCGTAGAATCGATAACTTGATCAATTCTAGGCAGAGCGAACGGATCTTTTGGACAATCCTTGTTCAAGGTAGTATAATCAACACACATCCTTAAATCAGTGGTGTCCTTTTTAGGGACCATTACAGGATTGGCCGACCACTCAGTGTGGATGACCTCTTCTATGAATCCGGCTAACTCGAGCTGTGCTAGTTCTTTAGCCATTTCCTTTCGCTTTTCGTCGCCAAACCGTCATAGGGACTGTTTGACAGGTTTAGCGTTTGGGTCTACATTTAGAGAGTGCTCGGCAAGTTCCCTAGGTACTCCGGTCATGTCAGATGGCTGCCATGCGAATATATCTTGATTTGCTTGGAGGAACTTGACGAGCGGGCTTTCCTATGCGCTACCTAGGCCTACGCCTATCTGGGTCACCTTGGAGGGGTCATCATCCTTCAACGGCGTCTTCTTCGGCTCTTCTAATGCCTTGAACTCCGGATTTGGCTTTGTCACCTCCTTCTTCGTTGCGGGCATCTCGGACAGATCTATGCTTTTCTTGATATCCTAGTACTCCTGGGCGTGCAGCACGGCTTCGGCAAAGGCGACATTTCCATCCTCGCACTCTCGCGCTTTCTTTGGGTCTCCCCTGATGGTGATCATGCCGTTGGGACCTGGAATTTTCATCATACTATAAATGTAACACGAACGAGCCATAAAAGCCCAGGAATCCGGATGTCCGAATATAACGTGGTACATGCTCTTGAACAGGACCACTTCAAAGGAAAGTTCCTCCGTTCGATAATTCTTTGGAGTTCCAAAGGTAACATCCAAAGTAATCTCTCCCAGGGAATTAGCTTGTCTTCCTGGGACAACTCCGTGAAAGATCACAGAGCTATGGTTCAGCTGGGTTTCCGAGATCTTCATCCAGCATAGCGTTTCGACATAGAGGATATTGATGCTGCTACCACCGTCCATGAGGGTCTTGAAGAAACCATAACCATCAATAAGTGGATTGACGATTAAGGCGTATTTTTCCTCGCCTGTGCAACTTAGGCGGATGATCAGCGCGGTCAAATGTGATTGCCACTTCCGACCAGTCCAGATATTGAGGGACAGCCAGAGCTGTTGCGTTGAGCTCGTGTAGAACTGCTTTCTTGACCTTTGCTGGTTGAGATCCGAGGAAAGTGACGTAAGTGTCCTTCTTGGTGGGAAAAGTCTTCTTCCCTTCCGGCTTGGGATTTGAAGCATCAGCTTCCTCCATGTCGGAATCTTCCTTGGTCTCTTTGTCTTTTTCGGGATTTTTCTTTCCCTTCTTCCCTTAGCTTTGTAGCCCGCGGTGTCATCTCTTTTGATGTCGTCATTGAAACGACATTCGGTGTTGGTGTGGGACGAGCCCCATTGGCGTCCAGGTGATGCACGCATGGGTTATTAGCAATGTCGGCCCAAGAGTAGGTTTTGCCTGGTTACTGTTCTCCTCTACCTTGGACCCTTGAAGTCCCACGGCCATGCCCGCGGCCTCAGCCGCGTCCTCCTCGTCCTCTAGACCCGGAAACAGTAGTAACCACCGATGTTTCCGCGTTGGGTTTTTCTTCCGAGGTATTTTTGCACATCTGAGCTTGTTGCTTTGGTTGTCTCGCCGACTGAGGCACAGCTAGGACGTTGAGTAATCCCTCTGCATCGTCATCAGCATCTGCATACTTGCCCGATGTTTCTATCATCTCTCCCAAATCAGTGACCTTGTCACACTTCAAGCGGTGACATAGTAGACCAATTGGGAGTCCTGCGATGAAAGCTTCAATCGCGATTTGATCGTTTACTCCTTCACAAGAGTTCGTGGTGTCGATCCATTATCCGAGGTAATCCCAGCAAGTTTCTCCGGCTTTCTGGGGTGCAACATTGTAGGTCTCCAACCGAACAGGGCCTCCGATATGTGCCTTTGAAATTCTGAAAGAACGCACTTTGCATGTCATACCAGTTATGGATGGTGTTCTCCGGAAGTTCATTGAGCCACGATCGCGCCGTCTTCCACAACATAAGTGGGAGATATCCGGTTGCCACCAGGCTGTTTCCGCCTTTGGCGATGCAGCAAGCTTGGAAAAAATCCTATAGACAAGTATCTGGTCGAGCAATGCCGTCGTAGGCTTGGATGTGCCTTGAGATAGCAAATCCTTCCAGGAATCTTGTAGCTCTGATGTGTGGTCCAAAGCACTTTGGGTCCACATAGATATCATCGTTTTCGTAGCACCGTGCCTCTATGTTGGAATTGATCCTGTGCATTGCGTCGTTCGGGGATAGAGATCGTCCCGAATGCCGGCTGTGGTTGCGGTGCCTTGGAGCCGGACTTCGGCGTCTGCCACTACCTCCTCCGCCACGTCGTCCTCCTTGTCCCCCTTGGGAGCCGTTGTGATGACTGCTTGGTGGAGAAGGTGGAGCAGCTGAATTGTTTTCGGCTGATCGCCGGCCTCCTTCCGGAGCATCATTATTTCGGTTCCGGGGAGGGTCTTCACTACGACGAGCCCCCTGCCGGCTTGTACCAGCACGGTTTTCGTCGTTCCTTCGTCCGTCATTCCCACCATGGTGAGGTTCAGCCGGACGGCTTGTATGTCTAGGAGGTGGCATTTTTTGACGATCCTCCTCCCGACGTTTCTCTTTATCTTCTCCCCTTCGATCGTTAGGCTCTCGTCGGGGAGGGTTCCTCGGATTCAGTGTAGCAATGGGCTATTTTTCGGCCGCTGGAGCGACGTTGCTCCAGTTACGCGTAGTTTTGTAATGCTGTCCTGACGATCCGGTTCTTGAATAATTGTCTTCCCGGCGTTCGGGGCGATGATACTGCTCCCGGACGTAATGGGGTCTTACGTCAGCCCATGCCAGATCTGTGCGACATTGGTCGGAATCTGAGACCAGTTTTTGACTTCCGGACAGGGCGGCCTTTTGCTGCTCCAGTCCCTTGTTGAATAGTTTGATACCTAACCAGATCTCCTCTGGTCCTGAATTAGCCGATAAAATTTCTTGGGGCGCCGCGGTATTCTGTACTAGGGTTGGGTATACCCAATCTCCTTTGCTATCTTTCCGTGGCTTCCCCATCACATCTCCGAAAAGGACGGCACATACATGTGGGAATTGGTCGTCATTGGTGTGACGCTTCCGTGTCTTTTGATGCAACCGAGACATGTAGTCCTTAGTTGCCATGCGTTTCTTCTTCACCTCGATGTTTTTGGCTTCATCGAGGAGTTGTTGACGATGCGCTTGTAGGGCCTGGGCCCTTTCGTCCAGCTCTTCAGCAGTAAGTTCTGCAGTTGTAGGGATAGGTGTGGTTAATGCAGCATCGATGAGTTTACGCGCACCTTCGGTGATCACATGTCCATCCATCGATTCTTCTTTTTTTGGCTCTTCTGGGATAAGTGCTCCATCCGAGTCTTCTTCGTATTCCTCGGCAATCACCTCCTCTGTCGGAGGGTCTTTTGCCGGGGTCTTGTTCTTCTTGTTCTTCTTCTTTCCCTTCTTGGCAGCGCCGGTAGCAAAGACGGCTTTGGGTCCGTTTCCCAGATTCAAGCTCTGATCGGTACTTTCGGACATCTGGACTTCGGGATTATCTCCGACGTCCATGTCATCCTGCGCTTTGGGAGAGTGTTCCCCAGATCCTTCATCCATGGCTTCTCCTTCTTCTACAGCTTTGGAGTTATACTCCTCTTCATATTCCGTAGAGAACTTTTGGAAATCAGCTGACGTCATCGATTCATCCGAGGATGCGGGTACATCAGCGTTTGTTCCAATTGCCTCCAGCACAGAGTCAGTGTTTTCTCCAGCATCGGCAGAGCCGGATCCGGATCCCACGTATCCGACGAAGTGCGACGCGGGCTTCCTCAGGTACCTGCGGCTTTCGCGATCAGACAGGTTGAAACTTTTGATGGTCTCGAGGATTGCATCTGCGCTTTCACCTTGCAGTATCATACGTCTCAGTGTATACCTCAAGAAAGGCATGTCTGTCCCGGCGTCATCAGAGCCGGAATCAGTGTCGTTGACTAGCTCCTCCTGAACTTCGACTTCCATGGGTGGATCAATCTGGGATCCGGCTTCTCTAGGGAGATCCACTCCAGATTCGACTTGGACCGCTAGGTCTTCTTCAGGCTCGGATTTCTCCACTATCTCCGCAATTGGTGTGGGCTGGGTGGGATTAGGGTTTTCTGAGATCCGGAACTCTGCCGCCTCCACGGACAAAGGGGACCCAGAAGATTCTTTTGCCTCTATCATCACCGCTGGGGTGCGTGAGGCAGGTTCAGCAAAACCGATGTAATCATCGATCTCGCCAAAAGACATGATTGTGTAGGTAGTCACTGCCTCCCTAGCCGGAATCCAAGTCTCGTCGAGAATGATGAGAGGGACATCGCTGGCGTAGAGGATGCGACTGACGGCGATAGTCTTGCCGATTCCGATTCTTGCAGATTCCGCTTGGAACGCAGATCCGAAGCTCACTTGCCCCATGGTGGGCGCCAACTATCGTCAGATTGATGACAAATATGCCATGAGGTGGCCCTCGAGGCGTGCGGAAGAGAGGGGTGTGAGACGTACGGTATTCCGGGACGGTGAGCACACAAGTTTACCCAAGTTCGAATCCGCCGGCTTTGGATGGATCCTACTCCTATTAGCAATCCAGTAATACGGCAGAGCCGGAATATGGGTTACAAGGGTTTGCCTGTGTGAGTTGAGATTGTAGACTATTGAGGTGTCTAGAGTGTGGCCCTAAAGGCTCTCCCTAGGACGGCTTATATAGATATTTGGCCTAGGGTTTTATAGGAGAAATTTATCCGGCTACGACTAAGAGTTGGTTACAGAGTACATCTTGAACTACAAGTAACATTATGGGCCTAAGTCGGTAAGTCTTCTGGGCCTTCCCATAGCCGGATTGGGCTCCTTCGTTCTCCCTGACTGGGCCGCCCGGGAAGCAAAGCTCTAACCCGAAGTGGGCCACTCTGGTCAGTGAGGAACTGTGAGGATACCCGGAAAGTATATCCCCAACAACCATGGTATGACACAATGGAGGGTCATTCCATGTTTTATTTTCCAAACCACAATGATCCACATGACCACACACACTCAGTTGGTTGTGGTGATGTAACCTCTGTCACACTGGTGCTCCATTGCATTCCAATGTTGCATTCCAACATCTTCTAGGGCTTTCTGACCATGGTTTGATACAATGGAGTGTCATTGCATGCATGCTTTCTTTTGTAAACCACACTGATCCACATGACCACGCACACTCAAGTGGGTGTGGTGATGCAATCTCTATCACATTGGTGCTCCATTGCATGTGGAAGTTGCATTCCAACACCTTCTAGGGCTTTATGACCATGGTTTGACACCATGGAGCGTCATTGCATGTGTTCTTATCCAAACCAAAATGATCCACATGACCACACACACTCAAATGGCTCTAGTGATGTAACATTTGTCATACATGTGCTCCATTGCATGTGGCGGTTGCATTCCAACATGTTCTAGGGCTTGCTGACAATGGCTGACACATGGAGTGTCATTGCATGTGTTCTTGTGCAAAGGTTTCCTAATGGGGGTTCAGGTTTCTGTCACTCAGGTAACCCCTACGATTAGTAGCCAAATACACAATGCATTCCCCTAGGCCCATAAAGGTGAAGTGTCATGTAGTCGACGTTCACATGACACCACTAGAAGAATAACACCACAACTTAAATAACAAACTATTGAATCTTTCTCAACACAATTCCACTACTAACAACATCACTTCTCCCATGTCCTCAAGAACTAAAGGAACTACTCACAAGACATCATATGGATCAAGATCAGAGATGAAATAATGATAAGTAACAATATGAACATAAACGATAATTCAATGGTTCCACTCAATAGCATCAACTACAACAAGTAATCAACACCGGGAAAGTTTCCACTAAGAACTATGCAAGATTCAACCCAATTGTACAGCGGTATGGAGTGGTGATGATGGTGCTGGTGGAGATGATGATGATGATCCCGATGAAGTCAAGCTTGATGGTGGTGTTGATGGCGATGTTCGCCCCTCTCCGGGAAGGAATTTCCCCGGCATATTTCTGCCTGCCGGAGAGCTCTTTCTCTCTCTATAGTTTTCCGCCTCATAGAGGCGGTGGAATGTTTCTGTGGTCGTTCCCCGATGCTTAGGGTTTCGTGGGGATAATATATGCCAGAGAGGAGAGCTAGAGGTGGGCCAAGGTGGCCACACCACCTGGTGGCGCGGCCAAGGGTGGCCCATGCCAGGGGTGGTGTGGGCCCCCTGTGGCCCAACTCCGCTCCCCCTTCTGGCATCCTTCGTCTTCTGGAAAAATAGGATTTTCCATGTATTTTCTGGGATTTTCTGATCTTCGCAAATTTCGCATCCAAACAGTGCCTTTTCCATCAGAATCCTGACTTCAGCGGTCCATCCTCCAAAAGTCATCAACCATGCAAAAACAGATGAAATAACTTAAGTATCATCTCTTAATATGAAATATATCTATGAATAACAGTAAATTATGATATAGAATAGTGATGCAAAATGGACGTATCAGTGATGAAACCTCTATCATGTAGGTGCTCCAATGCATGTGACGGTTGCATTCCCGCATGTTCTAGGTATTTCTGACCATGGTTTGACACATGGAGTGTCATTGCATATTTTATTTTCCAAACCACAATGAGCCACATGACCACACACACTCAAGTGGCTATGGTGATGTAGTCTCTGTCACACTGGTTCTCCATTGCATGTGGAAGTTGCATTCAAGCATGTTCTAGGGCTTTCTGACCATGGTTTGAAACATTTGGAGTTTCATTGCATGTGTTATTTTCCAAACCACAATGATCCACATGAACACAAACACTGAAGTGCATGTGGTGATGCAACCTCTGTCACACTGGTTCTCCATTGCATTCTAATGTTGCATTCCAACATCTTGTATGGCTTTATGACCATGGTTTGGTACAATGGAGTGTCATTGCATGTGTTCTTTTCCAAACCACAATGATCGACATGACCACACACACTCAAGTGGGTGTGGTGATGGAACCTCTATCACGCAGGAGCTCTATTGCATGTGGCATTTGCATTCCACCATGTTTTAGGGATTTCTGACCATGGTTTGACACATGGAGTGTCATTGCATTTGTTTTTTCCAAACCACAATGATCCACATGACCACACACACTCAAGTAGGTGTCGTGATGCAACCTCTGTTACATGTGTGCTCCATTGCATGTGGTGGTTGCATTCCAGCATGTTCTAGGGCTTTCTGACCATGGTATGACACAATGGAGTGTCATTGCATGAGTTCTTTTCCAAACCACAATGATCCACACGACCACACACACTAAAGTGGGTGTGGTGATGCAACCTTTGTCATGCAGGTGCCCCAATGCATGTTCTAGGTATTTCCGACCATGGTTTGACACATGGAGTGTCATTGCATATTTTCTTTTCCAAACCAGAATGAGCCACATGACCACACACACTCAAGTGACTACGGTGATGCAGCCTCCGTCACACTCGTGCTCCATTGCATGTGGCAGTTGCATTCTAGCATGTTCTAGGGCTTTCTGACCATGGTTTAACACATTTTGAATTTCATTGCATGTGTTATTTTCCAAACCACAATGATCCACATGAACACAAACACTGAAGTGCATGTGTTAATGCAACCTCGATCACATTGGTGCTCCATTTCATGTGGCAGTTACATTCCTACTTTTTCTTGGCCTTTCCGACCATGGTTTCACACACGGAGTGTCATTGCATGTGTTCTTTTCCGAACAACAATGATCTAGATGACCACACACACTGAAGTGGGTGTGGTGATGCACCCTCTATCACACTGGTGCTACATTGCATTCCAATGTTGCATTCCAACATGTTCTAGGCACTAGTTGGGAAAGGCTCACCATGGGCGCACCAAAATGGCCTACCACCGGCAAGTACCCATTCGCCGGTGACCATCTCGCTGGCGTTAATGCATTATAGCAATCGAAGCATATGATTCATCGGCGATAACTGATAATAGCACTAGCGAGTCGCCCCATTCACCTGGGATAATGTCCCCTAACACTAGCGCACATCCCTTCGCCAGGGGTAATACAATTTGTTCGCCGACAGTATTATATATCATAGAATTAAAATAGACAAAATACGTAGATGAATATACGAATACATAGTATACAGGATAATGATAGAAAAATACATATTAACATAGGAAATAGTAGCAGTATCCACCATTTCAATATAGCTGGGGCATTGGTTCATATAGCATTATCTAGAGTTCACTCATCTTCACCCTCATCGGAAGAGTCAAGAGGAAAGCAAGTGAAATAGATGATGCCATAAGTATAACTGAGCAAAAACATGAACTCCCGTCCCTCTTTCATATCGTCCTACAAGATGAGGAGTATGTTCCATCTAGGACCACTAAAATATGTTCGGGCCTCCTCGTTGGTGACCCTAACCTGGTACGTCCTATCGGCATGATTATGATGCGTCAAAGTGACACTAAACATGGCGACCTCATCCATGCTTCTATGGAGATAGTCCATGAAGCCATGTCGTGCACCGCAAGGGATTGACTGAGTAAAATCGTAGGACAGAATAGTTAGTCGTGATTTTCATCGAACATATATATATATTTACATTCTCCACATGAATTTCGGAGAATATAACGTCCTAACACGAAAGTTCGCAGGGAGAGGTATGGTGATCTTCCTGTCCATGCAATGCCAACTATGTTGACCACAATCGCCGCACGCTTCGTCGCTATAATCCAATCTACATATATTGAGAAGAAAGTCAAAAAAAGAATGCATGTATAGAGTAAACGACATATAATACGATGGTCTCAACTACATAGCTAGTTTACTGTTGGATATCATCGTCAGGGGGCATGTACATGTAGTAGATTACGGCTACTTGATGCATGAGAAAGATCTTTATCTTGTCTCAGTATTGCATGTCATGATCATTCAAGAAGTTTATCTAGCCAGGTCCACTTAAAGATGGCCTGATCGCTATGTTGGTCACTTTAACCACATAACTCCTGTCAAGATTAGCATCTGACATCAGAGTGACCTCAAACATGACATCATCCATGGTGTTTCTATGGAAATGGTCCATGAAGTCCCATCTCCAAGTGCAAGGGATTGACTGAGTAAAGCAATAACAATACAAGAAACTCCATGGTTTATTTTCGATTATATATAGAGAGACATCCATGATATTGTGTATCTCACAGAGCACATACCGTCCTAGCCTCAAACCCAACAGGGACCACTATGGGGAACTTCTTGTCGAGGCACCTCCCCAATGGTTGTGCACAGTTGTTGCACACTTGATCCATTCTATATATTTATCTAGAAAGAAGACGCATAGTAAACATATTTATAAAGTAATTAAGTAGCATCATAAGTAATATATATGACAAGTAGCTGATCCCCGTCTAGCAGGATAAGTAATATATATGACAAAGTCTAGCAGGATAACTCTAAAGTAATATATGAGAAAGTATAGCTAGATCAGGCGTCGTTGTCGTCGTCGTTATCGGATGACAAACCTAAGGAACCTAGGTCAGCAGACGACATGGGTGTGACGGTGAAGTCATCGGGGCTGAACCCGTAGTACGGGCCCTAAGGGCCCGCGGTGGAGGAACACACGCCGTCGGACCTAGAGGGACTAGACTCCTGGACGGGCTGCTGGTCCCTAGTGGTCGCCAAGACCTCTTACTGATGCACCATCACCGTAGGATCCACACGGAGCGCCTGGACCAAGGAGTCAACAAGTTGTCTCTCGATCAATCGGTGCTCCTGCTCCTCCACCCTCATGGCGACTCTCATACCCATGGACTTATTCTGAATGGTCCTAGCTCGATCCTTGGGGAGGTTGAGGGTCGCCCTAGCCCCTCTGTGCTGTACTGACATGTAGTCATAGGCACGTGCCGCCTCCTCAGGGGACTGCCATGTCCCAAGGTGGCGCCTAATCCCTTTTTAAGCATTTTCTACTAAAGGGGAGACCCGCACAACCCTTTATTAATCAATAAAGAAACAAAAAATAGTCCTAAACTCAGTTACAACATATGTATAGAGAAGGGAAAACTAAACTAAAAAATTGTCTAAGTTAGGATAAATTGTCAAGCCATGATGACATTAAATCCCTCTGGTTATCCTTTAGTCTGTTCGGCAACAATGTAGCATCATATATGAAGCCTTCCCTCCAACCCTTGAAAGTTGGTTTTATGTGCTTGAAAACCCAATTATTCCGTTGCTTCCAAATATTTCAGCATACTAAAATTGCAATCTCCAGAAAACATAGCCCATGGAAGGATTTCAACCCTTTTGTAAAACTATCCATAGGAGATTTATTCAACCACTGTATCTAAATATAATTCCAGACTCTAGTGCTAAAATTACACCTAAAGAAAAGGTGCTTCCAATCTTCCATGACTCCAATAGGACACAAAACACAGTCATCATTGTCAGTTACCTTCCAGTTTCTTCTAAGTAGCACTTCCTTTGTATTCAGTCTGTCATGCAATAATAACCAAGCAAAAAATCTATGCTTGGACATACATTTGCTCTCCCGGATAATTTTTGATATTAGATTATTGTGCATCATGGAGAAACAATGGTGATAATAAGCCTGTGACTCGTAAACTCCTTTATTGAGAATACAGTTCCATTGATCCTCCTGCTGCGTTAAGTTCAAACTAGCCAGATTTTCATGCAAATTAGTGTATTCCTGAAATGCCTCAGCAGATAATGGCAAGTGAAAAGCCTCATGAAGATTACTCAGCATACACATTTCTCTGATAGAAGTCATTTTATCACGAGCAAAAGAATAAAGCCTTGGAAATTTAGTAGCAAGTAAAGTTTCCTGCCACAGGTCATTCCAAAAAAGAATGCTGAAACCAGTTCCCACATTGCACTTTGAAATGGACCTCTATTCATCAGTAAGCTTTAAAATTCCCATCCACCAGGATGAACTGATGACCCACACGTATAGGGGGTGTATTGCAGTATTTTCGATAAGTAAGAGTGTCGAACCCAACGACGAGCACAAGGTGCTAGCTAGTGGTATGGATCTGGAATTCTCTGCAAATACTTAGCAAACGAAATTTTAGGGGTTTTTGATAAAGCAAGTAAATAAAAGACAGTAGGAATAAATGTAGCAAGTGGCCCAATCCTTTATGCAGCAAAGGACAAGCCGGTTGTATTACTTAAGATGACCAAACGTTCTCGAGGACACATGGGAAGACTGTCAAAAGCTTTCGCTTCATATAGTTGATTAATCTTCTTTAGCTTGCTAAGTGTTGTGTCCGTGAACCTGTGCTAATGTACCGACCTTCCTAGGACTAATACATACTTGTGATTATACCCCTTGCAAACATCCATAAGTACAAAAAAGTAATTAAGGTAGAAACCTAACCATAGCTTTAAACTCTAAGACCCTGACGTCCCTTGTACAATGGTTTCCTAACGGGGGTTCAGGTTTCTGTCACTCCGGCAACCCCTACGATTAGTAGCCAAATTCACAATGCATTCCCCTAGGCCCATATAGGTGAAGTATCATGTAGTCGACGTTCACATGACACCACTAGAAGAAGTACACCACAACTTAAATACCAAACTATTGAATCTTTCTCAACACAACTCCACTACTAACAACATGACTTCTCCCATGTCCTCAAGAACAAAATGAACTACTCACAAGACATCATATGGATCATGATCAGAGATGGAATAATGATGTATAACAATCTGAACATAAACAATAATTCAATGATTCACTCAATAGCATCAACTACAAGGAGTAATCAACACCGGGAAAGTTTCCCCTAAGAACTATGCAAGATTCAACCCAATTGTTATAGCGAGATGATGGTGGTGATGATGGTGCTGATGGTGATAATGGTGGTGGTGATGATGATGATGATCCCGATGAACTCCAGCTTGATGGTGGTGTTGATGGCGACGATCACCCCTCTCCGTGAAGGAGTTCCCCCAGTAGAATTCTGTCTGCCGGAGAGATCTTTCTGTCTCGGTGTTTTCCACCCTGCAGAGGTGGCGGAATCTTTCTATGGTCGATCCCCGAGTATTAGTATTTCGGGAGGATAATATATGGCAGAGGGGAGAGCCAGGGGTGGACCAGGGCGGCTACACACATGGTGGCGCGGCCTAGGCTGGCCCGCGCCAGGGGGTGGTGTGGGCCCCCTGGTGACGCAGCCTAGGCTGGCCCGCACCAGGGGGTGGTGTGGGCCCCCTGTGGCCCATCTCCACTCCTCCTTCTGGCTTCCTTTGTCTTCTGGAAAAATAGGATTTTCTGTATATTTTCCCGAATTTTCTGATCTTCGCGGATTTTGCCTCCAAACTGCACCTTTTCCATCAGGATCCTGACTGCAGCAGTCCACGCTGCAAAAGTCATCAACCATGTAAAAACAGATGAAATTACATAAGTATCATCTCTTTATATGAAATATATCATTAATTACAGTGCCTTATGATATAGAATAGTGATGCAAAATGGACGTATCAACTCCCCCCAAGCTTAGACTTCGCTTGTCCCCAAGCGAAACTGAGCTCAATAAACATGGCCTCAGGTTTATGGAGTGAAGAGTCGATAAAAGAATACGTACAAGAAGCATCACATTCATCAATACATATATCATAATAGAAGACAACTCACTATTATATAACTTAACTTGCAGTAAGTAAAGGAAACACAATAAAGATACATAAAGTGAATCATAATTGGTAATGGAAAACTTAGCTCTTGGTCGAAGAATAGTTCATAATTTGCTGGAGTTCACAAATAACTGATTTTCAATGATAGCTTTCAAAGTAGTAATCACCAAGATAAGATAAATGTGCAAAACAAGGAACATAAGGCACACGATTGAATAAATCATCATACGAATGAATGAAACACAACAACTCAAAATACTTGTCGTGGTGGTGTCACGGCAGATGCGATGGATAGGCTAAAGGTGTGGACAAGATGCACTAGAGGAATCCAGGGAGGGGGGGAAGAAGAAACCCTCTTACTCTCACCACCGCTTTGCTCTCAGGAACTCTCTACTCAAATACCTATCAACTAGTCAATAACTCAATAGAACTCAACCCTTCTACAGAGGCCCTAGCCCTCCTTATATAGGAGTGGCTAGGTCTCCAATTAGGGCATACGTGGAGGCATATATGCCTCCTCCCAAAATAGTAAACCAATCGGGTCACTTTTCCCCGTCGTAAGCCATGTAGAGGCTACGTGAGCCTCTGTGGCGCCAGCGTCATCCGACACAGGCATTGTCACCCTTGTCCGCCATGCCTTGGTGGTCCTGGCCTCTGTCCGCTTCGCTCACGCTCTGCGTACAGTGGCCACCTTTTGACCAGCGAGATACCTTTCTTCTCTTGCAAGCCTGATATAACCCGGATCACGCCTGGTTGATCCAGCCACACCTATACCTACATACAAGTTAGATACATCTTACCGACATACGATATAAGTTGGCCGGGACTCAGTTAGGCGGACATCCTCCGGTTCGGGTTACCCCGTGATTCGGCCTGCCTTGAGGTGACTCGGCCAGCACTTGCTTTGACCTTGCCGTACCTCAGCTAACTCGGCTATTATACCCCGGCGTGACCCTACCCGGGGGTATCCCCCCAACATTAGTCCCCGAAGCTGGTGCGGTCTTAGATGCCTTAGCCGCTAAGGCCACAGCAGGTTCAATTTCACCGAGCCTTTTGCTCCTTTTCTGAGTTACTTCATAGTCCGGATTCCATAGGCTTACTTTCCCTTGGCACATTCCGAGTTTTCACTCGCTGGCCGGGTCATCCTTTGATTATCCGGGTTATTCTTCCTTCCCTCGTACGCTATCCCACGTGGAGGGTAATCATTATCTTGCCTCATTTTAAGGGCATGCACCAGTAACTGCCGCAATTATTGTCAGATATTACTGTAGCACACGTCAGATCGTGTCTGTCTCCTCGTTAACCGTATCATAACGTCACGTCATGGGATCTCCTGCGCCCTGTGGCCCTTCCTGTGGCTAGTCGCTGATTGGCTGATCCGGATCATACACGGCCACAGCGTGTGGCCTCATCGCACCGCGCGATCCTACTACCCCGCTGGGGCATGGTTAAATAGGGGAGGGGTGCGCCACTTGGGTCTTTTCCCCATCTTAGCGCCCCTCTGCCTCTTCTTCTTCTTCTTCTTCCTCCTAGTGGCAGCGCCGCCGCCGCACCGTTCCTTGCGCACCAGCGTTGCCACCACTCCCGCGCATCTCCACCGCCACAGCTCCGCGCCAGTCCAGGCCACTGCCCCCAACCGCCGATAGGGCCAGTGAGGATAGCGACCTAGAGATGACAGAGGAAGAACTCGCTATTGTGGAGTAGGAGATGGAGGAAGACGCGGAGAACGCCGAGCGCGGTGCCTGGGCTAGGTCCTGGGTATGCCAGGATGATCTTGACTGGTTGTACCGCACCCGGCGTATCCCGAAGGGCGTCATCGCCCGCCTCGCCGCCGAGGAGCTCGCGCCCTCACCCAATCCGGGAGAGTTCGTGGTGTTTCTCTCCCACTTCCAGCACGGGTTTGGGCTCCCCGTTAGTGACTTCTTCCATGATTGGCTCAACACCTACGAGCTTCAGCCGCCTCACCTTCCACCGAATGCCATCACCTCTCTTTCTTCCTTTGCTTCCACCATAGAGGGCAATGCCGGATTGTGGCCCACTAAGGAGCTCTGGATCCGGTTTTTTGGTCTCTGCCGGAATGTGATTCCGAATAGAGAGCTTGACGCGGAGGACAAGCAACTTACGCAGTTCGGCGCGGCCTCTATCTCTCCTCGGAAGCAGTCCATCTTTCCCCGAGTCACGGGGCTGGATTCCTTCAAGGGCTGGGCCCGAACCTTCTTCTATGTCAGAAATGGCACGGAGGAAGATCTGATCCGGCTGCGCCCCTATGCTCCGGGTCCTCCTAATCCGGATCTGTGGGACCAGATGCCCAAGAAACCCACTGACCTGGCGAACCAAGTCAACAAACGGTTCCAGGAGCTGAAGGATTTGGGACTGCGCAACGAGGACGCAACGATCACCTTCATCCGCAACCGGATCTCCCTCCAGAAACGCACGCATAAACTTTGCCACATGAGCTGGCGCCTTGACCCCAACCAGACCTCCTCATTCGAGTTGAGCAATACCGAGATATACCGCCGGGTCAAGGCCCTCTTCACTACCAACAAGGACTTCTCCACTGATTTGGAGTGGGGATCGAGCACTTTTGCTGAGATAGGCTTCCTCCTACAGTAAGTCTCGTGCTCCAATCCTTTTCTCAGTTAAACAATATGTCGGATTTTCTTGTATGCTTGATCCCTTCGCATTTTCTTTCTCTTAGATGTTTCTTCAGCAAACTCTTGAGGATGGCACCGAGCCTTCTCTCAAGTGGGCGCCTGATCGAGATACCCCGGACAAGGAGGAACCAGATCAGGAGATGTTCCTGTCGTTTCCTGATGTAACCAAGCGACACACCGGTAAATTCACTTCCATAAGAGATTGGCCTGACGATGAAGATGAATCCGATGTTGAGGTGATGGAGGCATTTGATGTTGTCCCCCTTTCTTACGCTTTTCCGGCATCAGCTAACCCCGGTGGGAAGATCCATGAAGATCCTCTCCTTGCCACGAGTGAGCCAGTCCCGGTCGCATCGAAGCAAAGGGGGGCCGCATCTGCTTCTTCCTCCGGACCTTCTAAGTAAACCAAAAGGCGAAAGAAGTCCGCAGACAAAGCTGCCACCAAGTCCATGCTTAAGCCGGTAGCCCAGAGAGCTCGCAAGCCAAAGGAGCCTTTTTGACCTCAAATGAGTAAGTCACTTCTCCCTTATCCAATCTTCTGTTTCGTGTTTTGCTATTCATTTGTTCTTCCTTTGTTATAGTTTCTCATCATTCATCATTTGATTCGGCAGGGCCACGGTGGAGGTTCCTCAGAGTGGATCCGACATCGCCTCGCCGCTCCGACATAGCCCTTCTCCCCCTCGTGGCGATGATTCACGCCCGTTGAGCCCCATTCAAGAGGGTTCAGCGGCCGCTCCGGGTTCCAGCCCACCTAGTCCAGAGGAGGGCAACCTCGGAGCAGGGGGAGCGGCTCTACCGAGGCAGCAGTTGCTCCCTCTTCGGCTCAGTCGCAACCTGCCACCACCGAGGTTCCTTCAGGACCCCCACCAAGACAAAAATCAGCACCAGCACCAGCAGCAGCCGCACAAGCATTAGCAACAGCACCAAGCCCCTCTGCCTTGTTCGAGTCTTCCAAGACTCGGCAAGAAGGCACCAGCAACACCAAGGCTAGCACTAAGGCAGCCCCCAGGCCATATCTGCAGCTCAGACCTCCACCTCTCAGTAGCATCCCAAGGGCAAGAAAGCTCCTGACGCCACCAGGGCAGCGTCAATCGAAGCTGGACAACGTACACTTGCGTCCATGCTCTTGAAGAAGACCCCACCGATGAAGGACACCTCTGCCGAGTCAGCTGATGCGCAACTTGTCTTGCACACTAGCCCCGCTGTGGAACATGTTGAGAGAAGGGGGATCACGCCAAGGGTTTAGTCGCGCCCCATATGCTCAGCGGAGAATGCTATCCTCCGACCTTGATCGAGTTCGTTAACAACTGGAACAAGGCGGAGTTCGTCCATAATGATGACCTCCCTGAGAAATTTGGGCCCGCCGAGTTTGCTGCACAGATGAAAACCGCTTCCAAGGCAATTAACCTTGCAGGTCGGATGATGGAGGTACGCTACTTCACCTTTTCCTTAACATGTACTTAGCATGGTGGTGTCACGGCAGATGCCATGGATAGGCTAAAGGTGGGGACTAAATGCACTAGGGGAATCCAGGGAGGGATAGTGTGGTCATTCCACACACAGTTGCTTAGTATTCGATTCACGTCCACAGTTTACAAGTGCTCCTTGAGCTGTATTGGGGAGAGGAGGAAGAAGAACTCTCTTACTCTCGCCACTAGCCTGCCCTTAGGAACACCCTAGTAAACCACAACCCACTCGATATCAACCCTTTCTAGAGAGGCCCTAGCCCTCCTTATATAAGGTTAGTCAGGTCTCCAGCTAGGGCATACGTGGAGGCATATTCCTTGGAATATGCCTCCTCCCAAAATAGTAAGCCGACCGGGTCACTTTTGCCCAGCGTCATCCATTCATAGGCTACGTGAGCCTCTACGGCGCCCGCGTCATCCGACACATGCATCGTCATCTTTGTCGGCCACGCCTCGGTGGTCCTGGCCTCTATCTGCTTCGCTCACGCTCTGCACACAGTATCACCCTTTGACCAGCGAGATACCTTCCTTCTCTTACAAGCTTGATATAACCCGGATCGTACCTAGTTGATCCGGCCACACCCGTACCTGCATATAAGTTAGATACATCTTACCGACATACGGCATAAGTCGGTTGAGACCCAGTTAGGTGGACATCCCCTGGTCCGGGTTACAGCATGATTCGGCCTGCCTTGAGGTGACTCGGCCTGCACTTGCTTTGACCTTGCCGTACCTCGGCTAACTCGGCCTTTATACCACGGCCTGACCCTACCCGGGGGTATCCCCCCAACATTAGTCCCCGAAGATGGTGCGGTCTTAGATGCCTTAGCCGCTAAGGCCACAGTAGGTTCAATTTTACCGAGCCTCTTGCTCCTTTTCCAAGTTATCTCATGGTTCGGATTCGCTTGGTTGGCTTTCCCTTAGCATATTCAGAGTTTTCGCTCGCTGGCCGGGTCACCCTATACTTATCCGAGTTATTCTTCCTTCTCTTGTACGCTTTCCCACGTGGAGGCTAATCATTACTTTGCCTCATTTTAAGGGCTTGCGATAGTAACAGCCGTAGTTATTGTCATAATTTACTGTAGCACATGTCACATCGTTCCTTGCTCCTCGTTAACTGTATCATAACGTGGCGTCGTGGGATCCGCTGCACCCTGTGGCCCTTCCTGTGGCTCGTCGCTGATTGGTCGATCCGGGTCATACACGGCTACACCATGTGGCCCGTCCGCACAACACGATCCCACTACCTCTCTAGGGCGTGGTTAAATAGGGGAGGGGCGCGCCCCTTGGGTCTTTTCCCCACTCTCGTGCCCCTCTGCCTCTTTTCCTCCTTCTTCTTCCCCGCGATAGCGCCGCCGCCACCGCACTTGCGTAGCTGCGCCGCCGCCGCACCGTTTCCTCGCGCACTTGCGTCGTCGCCACCTCCGCGCATCTCCTCCGCCACGGGTCCTCGCCAGTCCAGGCCACTGCCCCCCACCGCCGCTAGCGCCAGTGAGGACAGTGACCTTGAGATGACAGAGGAGGAGCTCGCCGTTGCGGAGCAGGAAATGGAGGAGGACGCGGGGAATGCTGACCGCGGCGCCTGGGCTGGGTCCTGGGTTTGCCAGGACAATCTCGACTGGCTGTATCGCACCAAGCGCATCCCGGAGGGCGTCATTGCCCGCCTCGCCGCCGCGGAGCTTGCCCCCTCTCCCAATCCGGGTGAGTATGTGGTATTCCTTTCCCACTTCCAGCGCGGGTTTGGGCTCCCTATCAGGGACTTCTTCCATGACTGGCTCAACACGTATGAGCTTCAGCCGCACCATCTTCCGGCTAATTCCATCACTTCCCTCTCTGCTTTTGCTTCCACCATTGTGGGTTACGCTGGATTATGGCCCACTAAGGAGCTCTGGATCCGGTTCTTTGGTCTCAACCGGAATGTGATTCCGAATATAGATCTTAATCCGGAGGACAAGCAGCTCACGCAGTTCGGTGCAGCTTCCATTTCTCCTAGGAAACAGTCTATTTTCCCCCGAGTCACGGGGCTCGACTCTTGCAAGGGCTGGGCCCGAACCTTCTTTTATGTCAGAAATGGCACAACTGAAGATCTGATCCGGCTACGCCCCTACGCTCTAGGTCCTCCTAATCCGGATCTGTGGGACAAGGTCCCCAAGAAGCCCACTGCCCTGGCGAACCAAGTCAATAAACGGTTCCAGGAGCTAAAGGATCAGGGATTGCGCAATGAGGACGCAATGATCACCTTCATCCACAACCGGATTTCCCCCCTTCAGAAACGCACGCACAAACTGTGTCACATGAGCTGGGGCCGTGACCCCAACCGAACCTCCTCATTCGCGTTGAGCAACACCAAGATCTACCGCTAGGTCAAGGCCCTCTTCACCACCAACAAGCACTTCTCTGCTGAGTGGACGTGGGGGATCGAACACTTCTGCCGAGATAGGCTTCCACCGGCGGTAAGTCTCGTGCCCCAAACTTTCTCCGAGATAAATTATATGTCGGACTTTGTTATAGGGATTAATCCCTTTGCATTTTCTTTCCCTTAGATGTTTCTTTAGCAAACTATTGAGGATGGCACCGAGCCTTCTCTAAAATGGGCACCTGACCGAGATGCCTCAAACAAGGAGGAACCGGATCAGGAGATGTTCCTGCCGATGGCTGATGCGACCAAGCGACATACCGGTAAACTCTCTTCCATTAGAGATTGGCCTAACAATGAAGATGATTCGGACGTTGAGGTGATGGAGGCATTTGACGCTGTCCCCCTTCCTTACGCTTTTCCGGCATCAGCTAACCCCGGTGGGCAGATCCATGAAGATCCTCCCCTTGCCACGGGTGAGCCTGTCCTGGTCGTACCGAAGAAGAGGGGAGCCGCATGTACTTCTTCCTCCGGACCTTCTCAGCCAGCTAAAAGGTGAAAGAAGTCCGCGGACAAAGCTGCCACCAAACCTACAACCAAGGCCATAACCCGGAGGGCTCGGAAGCCCAAGGAGCCTTTGACCTCGGATGAGTAAGTCACTTAACCCTTTTCTATTCACTTGTTCTTCCTTTGTTATGGTTTCTCATCATTCATGATTTGATTCGGCAGGGCCGTGGTGGAGGTCCCTCAAAGTAAATCTGGCATTGCCTCCCCGCTCTGACATAGCCCTTCTTCCCCTCGTGGCAACGATTCACGCCCGTTGAGCCCCATTCAGGAGGGCTCAGTGGCTGCTCCAGGTTCTAGCCCACCTCGTCAAGAGGAGGGCAACCTCGGATCGGGGGGAAGCGGTTCTGCTGAGGATGCAGTTGCTCCTTCTTCAGCACAGTCGCAACCAGCCACCACCGAGGTTCCTTCAGTACCCCCACCGAAACGTAAATCAGTACCAGCATCAGCTCCATCTCCAGCAGCAACAGCAAAGGCACCAGAAATAGCGCCAAGCCCCTCGGCCTTGTCCGAGTTTTCCAAGATTCGGCGAGAAGGCACCAGCAGCACCAAGGCAAGCACTAAGGCAGCTGCCAACGGCAAATCTGCCACAACAACTTCCACCTCTCAGCAGCAACCCAAGGGCCATAAAGCTCCTCACGCCACCAGGGCAGCGTCAATCGAGGCTGGACAGCGTACACTTGCGTCCATGCTCCCGAAAAAGACTCCACCGCCGAAGGACGCCCCTGCCGAGCCAGCTAATGCGCAACTCGTTTTGCACACCAGCCCCGCCGTTGCCCAGGTTGAGAGGAGGAAAGCTCATGCTAAGGGTCTAGTTGCACCCCACATGCTCAGCGGCGAAGGCTATCCTCGACCTTGATCGAGTTTGTAAACAACTGGAACAAGGCGGAGTTCGTCCACAATGATGATCTCCCGGAGAAATTCGGGCCTGCTGAGTTTGCTGCCCAAATGAATACCGCTGCCAAGGCAATCAAACTTGCAGGTCGGATGATGGAGGTATTTTATTTCGCGTTTTCCTTAGCATGTAGTAGATATTAGTGATATAGTCATTAGTCCCCGAGCCTCCGGGGGAGTAACTTGTTACTCGGCTGGATGCTCCTTAGAGAACTAATGTAGCTCCTTAATAACTTCGAATATGCACACACCTAGAGCCGTGTTAAGTTCCACTTGGCTCGGATTTTGTACACTTCGAATATGCACACACCTAGAGCCGGGTTAAGTTCCACTTGGCCCGGATTGTGTACACTTCGTATATGCACACACCTAGAGCCGGGTTAAGTTCAACTAGGCCCGGATTTTATACACTTCGAATATGCACACACCTAGAGCCGGGTTAAGTTCCACTTGGCCCGGATTTTGTACACTTCGAATATGCACACACCTAGAGCCAGGTTAAGTTCCACTTGGCCCGGATTTTGTACACTTCGAATATGCACACACCTAGAGCCGGGTTAAGTTCCACTTGGCCCGAATTTTGTACATTTCGAATATGCACACACCTAGAGCCGGGGTAAGTTCCACTTGGCCCAGATTTTGTACACTTCGAATATGCACACACCTAGAGCCGGGTTAAGTTCCAATTTGCCCGGATTTTTTACACTTCGAATATGCACACACCTAGAGCGGGGTTAAGTTCCACTTGGCCCGGATTTTGTACACTTCGAATATGCACACACCTAGAGCCAGGTTAAGTTCCACTTGGCCCGGATTTTGTACACTTCGAATATGCACACACCTAGAGCTGGGTTAAGTTCCACTTGGCCCGAATTTTGTACACTTCGAATATGCACACACCTAGAGCCGGGGTAAGTTCCACTTGGCCCAGATTTTGTACACTTCGAATATGCACAGACCTAGAGCCGGGTTAAGTTCCAATTTGCCCGGATTTTTTACACTTCGAATATGCACACACCTAGAGCGGGGTTAAGTTCCACTTGGCCCGGATTTTGTACACTTCGAATATGCACAAGACTAAGCTGTCCTTTTTTACTCTTTTCAGGTGACCACCAATCATCGGAGCGCTGAGTTTAAGCGTCTCTTGGATACTCACAAGATGCTACGCGCAAAGCATACTACACTTCTCGCCGAATACGAGAAAAGGCGTAAGTTTTCTCTTTGGCATTTTACCATTTTTCTTCGTCTTTTTCCGCCGAATTAATCCGTCATTCGGATTTCACAGCTGAAGTGGAGGCCGAGAACATAATCATGAGGAAGAACTTGGAGCAGATAAAGGGTAAGTCATTTTTGCTTAATTTTCCTCCGTGTTCTATCTCCTTTTCCCCATGGCTCGGCAAATATTCATACCTCGGCTTTGCTGGGTCGACAAACTATTTCAGCCTCTCTTGAAGATAGTGTGTCGTGCCTGACATGATGCTACATTTTCTTGAACAAGCAGGGCAGCACCAAGCTGAACTCAAGAAGAAGGATGACGAGCTTGCCCTCCTCCGGACCAAAGACGAAGAAATTGCCAAGCTCAAGGCAGACATGAAGAAGCTCAAGGCACAGCACAAGTCCGAACTGGAGAAAGCAGGCGAAGACTTTACTGAAGAACGAGAGCGCCTCAACCTCCAGATCGCCAAGGACCAAGAACTGCTTAAGGAGACCGATGTTAAGCTTGAGTCGGCGAACACTGAACTTGCGCAACTCCGGAAAAGGCGTGATGACTGTACCAAGGAGCTGACCCGGATCCACAGCCACATTTCTCATAAGTTCTTTTCCTTCAGCCAGCATGAATCTCTCCGGGTTGCTTTACTTGTATTTTCCTTGGTTGCTTCACTTGTCTTGTTTTCAGACAAATTTTCGGAGGGAAATGCCATTGCAACCACTGTTGTTGCCAAGTTCCACCAGCAGAGGGGTACCCCAATTGCTCCTGGCGCTGGAGAAATTCCTTATGACATGGAGGACCTGCTGGTTAGCTTGTCTTCTCGTGTCAAAATTGTGAAGAATTATGGCAAGGATATTCTTGATGTGATAATCCATATCTTCAATGCCTTTTGGCCTGATGAAGACACTCTGGAGGGGGCCACAGCTCTCGCTGCCAAGTTAATGGAGTGCGAAACCCAACTTGATCTTTGGAGGGAGTCTGCTGGTCGCACCAGAGCTGAAACCGTTCACCACTACGTGCTTACGTGGTATGAGAAAATCAACCTCAATCTTCTTGAGCGGATGTGCACCGGGTCAAGGTGGTCCAATGATCCGGATTGGATAGCTCGGCGCAAGGCTTGTGCTCACAACCTCATTCAGTATGCCCCTATCCATCAATGGAATGAGGGACCAAGCTTCCTTGGCACCGTCGACGATGAAAATGCCGAAGATGATTCGGGTGATGACGAAGAGGATAATGCCTCGAACATCGAGGAAGATGAAGGTGAAGTTGAAGCCGAAGCTGGAGCTGCACCTGCTGGCGCCGAATTACCTCCTCCGGCTACTCCTTGATTAGAAACACTTTGAATTTCATCAGATCCCCGGTATGCCGGGTGCAATTGTATTAAGCACATAAGTGATATTTTGCTACTAAGTTTTTGTGCCGGATTAACTTGGGCATAGTCCCCGAGTTTCATTTTCTTGTTCTTCCAATTTCTTGGCTCGGCTCGTGTCCACCTTGGCTTGGTTTTATGACTTACGAGTCCGAGTTTCAAAAATTGTCTTAACAATACTTGAGAACTTTAGGATTAGCTCAAAATAATTCAGCATAGCAAACATAAAATAAGCCTAAGGTTAGTCTGAAAAAAAACGTCGGCTCAATTAAGTTCCTTTCCTTAGAGGATTTTCGTGTGCTACGCAATTCCAAACTTGTTCTCTTGCTTGCCATGGAGCCAAATCTTGTTGGACAGGAGCAAGTCGAAGAGTTAGGTTTTTGGTGCTCACACACCACTAATCCGGCTTAGGTAGAAGCAACTTACGCCAGCCGACATATAAATAATAAATACAGAAGGCAACAAATATTATTAAGGCAGTCCCCGAGCTACTGCTCGAGGTGCCAACATTTCATTGATGAGCTCATTTTTGGCATACATACCGACATATGAGAGACTCGGATACACACACTTCTTTGCTAAGTGTAGAAAGGACAAAGTAGAGCTACATTCCATGGACACTTAGATTGCTCGCCGGACTAGTTCGCCTTGTTCTTCTCTTGTGGTTTTGCATTGATAAGATAATATGAGTCATTGTGCAATACTTTGCTCACGATGAATGGCCCTTCCCATGGGGGGTAACTTATGCATGCCAGTAGTACATTGTACCAACCAGAGTACCATATCACCTTCCCGGAAAACTCGGGAGTTTACTTTCCGTCTATGATAGCATCGGAGATTTTGCTGATATATGGCGGACCTGGACAATGCCAATTCCCTTGCTTCTTCCAGCAGATCACATCATTTTGCCGGGCTTCTTGCACTTCGGCTTCTGTGTATTGGGTGAACCTAGGCGAGTCATGCTCTATGTCGGCTGGTAATACAGCTTCTGCCCCATATACCAGAAAAAATGGCATATAGCCTATTGATCGATTCGGAGTTGTTCTTAAACTCCACAGTACCGCTGGTAGTTCTTCTATCCAGCACCCCGCTGATCTTTGCAGCGGCTCAATGAGCCGGGGTTTTATCCCGGATAATACCAATCCGTTGGATCTTTCCACTTGTCCATTCGATGTGGGGTGAGCTACCAAGGCTATGTCCAGCTGGATCTTCTTATCTCGGCAGAAACATGAAAATGCTCCTTCAGCAAAATTTGTGCCATTATCTGTTATGACACTGTGAGGATAACCGTATCTCAAGATGATATCTTTGAGGAATGTTACGGCAGTAGCTCCATCACATTTTCTTATTGGCTTCACCTCAATACATTTCGTAAATTTGTCAACCATGACCAAGATGTGGGTCATGTTCCCTCTTGCTGGTTTAAACGGGCCAACCATATCCAAACACCATACGGCAATGGCCAAGTAATTGGTATGGTCTTGAGCTCCGACTTTGGCATATGCGTTTTGTCACATATCTTTGACAACCATTGGACTTTCTTACCAGATCTTCTGCTTGTTCCAAGGCACTTGGCCAGAAAAACCCATGACGGAAAGCTTTTGCCACCAAGGCTCTAGAGGAGGCATGATGCCCACATTCCCCTTGATGTATATCTCGGAGGATGGCAAGTCCTTCCTCCGGGTCGACACATCGCTGGAGGACATTAGTCACACTCCTTTTGTATAGCTCGGAATTGATGATCGTGTATACTTTTGCTCTCCTCTGAGTTTGCCTAGAAAGCACCTCCTCAGCGGGTAAAGTTCCATCCTTCAGGAATTGAAATATGGGTAGTACCCAAGCTGGTACAGTTCGCACAGGGAATAGATCCTCGTCAATTTCCATCTGATCCATCGGCATAACCTGAGCCCGATCGCGCTGAGGAGTCCCCGGGTCTTGCGAAGCAGCCCTCGGGTTTGCCAAGGCAGTCCCCGGGTTTCGCGAACCACTCCCCACATCAAGGTCCATGGGTATAGCTCCGGGCTCTGAATCAGTCGGGATAAAAATTGAGTCGGATTCCGGGGATGGCCTGATAGATGGTTTCCTGAGGTGCTCTAGTGCTACCCCTGGCGGGATTGCTTGTCATGTTGATCCGAGCTTTGACAATACGTCGGCAGCCTCATTTTCCACCCGAGGTATATGATGAAATTCACATCCCTCGAAGTACCCCGTTATCTTTTGCACATGAAATCTGTACAGTGCCATGTTTGCATCCAAGGCATCCCATTGTCTGGAGACTTGCTAGACTACGAGATCCGAGTCACCGAAGCATTGGATCCGACGTATGCCAACCTCTTTTGCCACCTTGAGCCCATGCACAAGTGCCTCACATTCTGCAACGTTGTTAGATGCTGCGAAGTGGATCTGTACCACATATTTCAGCTGGTCCTTCTTGGGCGAGGTAAGCACAACTCCAGCGCCTAACCCAGTTTTTGTTTTTGACCCGTCAAAGTGCATTCTCCAGTAGTTCGGATCTGGCAACGGTGGTTCATATTGCACCTCGGCCCAATCCACAAAAAAGTCAGCCACAGCCTGAGACTTGCTTGCTTCACTTCTGTCATATTGTGGCGCATAAGGGGTTAGCTCAATTTCCCATTTTGCAATCCTGCCACTTGCATCCTTGTTGCTCATTATCTCGGATATGGGGGCTTCACATATTACTTTGATGAGGTGCTCTTCAAAATAGTGCTTCAGCTTCTTAGCTGCCATGTACACACCATATGCCATCTTCTGATAGTGGGGATAGTTTTGTTTCGAGGCTGATAGTACCTCGCTCAAATAATATACATGCCTTTGTACTGACTTACCCTCTTCATCGCGCTCCACCATAATTAGTGCACTTACAACTCGGTTCGTTGCGGCTATATAGAGCAACATTGGCTCCTTTGATAGTGGAGAGGCTAACACTGGTGCAGTGGCTAACATTTTCTTTAATTGCATAAAGGCTTCATTGGCCTGCGGCGTCCAAATGAACTTGTCCGACTTTTTCATGAGTTGATAGAGAGGTATTGCCTTTTCTCCCAACTGACATACAAACCGACTTAGGGATGTCAGGCAACTAGTGAACTTCTGGACATCGTCAAGGCACGTCGGCAGTTCCATTCGCTCTATGGCCCGGATTTTAGTTGGATTAACTTTGATACCTCGGCTGGAGACAAGAAATCCGAGTAATTTTCCAGCCGGGACACCGAAGGTACATTTCTCCAGGTTAAGCTTCATTCGGAATCGTTTGCCTGATATCGTTAAGGAGCGTTCTGCTTTCCTTGGTCTTTATAACAACATCATCCACATATACCTGCACATTTTGACCAATTTGGTCGTGTAAACATTTCTGCATACATCTTTGGTACGTTGCCCCTGCATTACGTAAACCAAAAGGCATGGTGTGATAGCATAAGCCCCATACGGGGTGATAAACACAATCTTTATTTGATCACTTGGGTTCAGAGGTATCTGGTGGAAACAAGACTATGCATCAATGAACGACAACAAGTCACACCCAGCAGTAGAATCTATGACTTGGTCTATCCTTGGCAGTGGGAATGGATCTTTCGGACACGCGTTATTCAGGTTCGTGTAATCGATACACATACGCCAAACCACTGCCATGTTCAGATCGTCTTTCTTCTTCTCCACCGGCACCGGTTTAGACAGTCAATATGGGTAAAGTACCTCCATGATAAATCCAGTAGCCAACAACCGAGCTATCTCATCTCATATGACCTTTCTCCTATCTTCGGCGAAGCGGCGGACAGGTTGCTTCACCGGCTTTGCTCCGGGTCCCACATTCAAAGAGTGCTCGGCCAACTCCCTCGGAACACCTTGCAAGTCCTGTGTGGACCAAGCAAAAATATCCCGATTCTCACGGAGGAAGTTGACGAGCTCGCTTTCCTATTTGTCATTTAACCTGGCACCAATTGTTACGGTGCGCTCCGGGTACATATCGTCAACATGTACTCTCTTGGTATCCTTCGTCGCTTGAAATGATACACTACCATGCGGGTTACTTAGCGTCGGCATATACTGCTGCACGGACTGAGCCAATGCCGCCACTTCTCGGATCTTTCTCTTCTCTTGCGCAATCACATGTGACTCGGCCAGGTTAGACCCGGCTGACGCGCACTCAATGGAATGTCGGAAATCACCAGCTATGGTAATCACACCATTTGGCCCGGACAGCTTCATCTTCAAGTAACTGATGTGACAACTTGGCATGAACTTTTTCAGGGCTGGCCTGCCGAGCAACGCGTGATATGCTCTCTCCAAATTGACAACTTCAAACTCCAAGTTCTCAGTCTGGCAGTTATCTCTTGTGCTGAACAACACGTCAACCCGGACCTTGCCAATGGGTTCGCAGGAAATGCCTGGCACAATTCCATGGAATGTCGTCCTTGTAGCTTGGAGCATGTTCTCCGTGATACCCAACTTGCGCATCGTGTCTACATACATGATGTTGATGCTACTGCCATTGTCAATCAGCACCTTCGATAACCTCACATTGATTTTTGGCCCAATGAATGTTGGGTCCAACACTAGCGCATACGAACCAGGACTTGGCATAAGCTTGGGATGATCTTTGATGCTCCAGGTAATTTCCTGGTCCGACCAAGGCATATACCTCGTCACTGCTGGCAATACCGCATTAACTTCCATGTGTCGACGCTGCAAGCTCTTTCTGTCTGTTTCTTCTGTGGTGAACACGCAGTTACTCTGATGATGCTCTCTGTACTCGTTCCTCCCCTCATTTCCAGGGTACCTTTGATCCGGCTGATTCTGGTTCTCCACTTGATGCACTGCATCCCTTCTCTCATGGTTGTCATACCTCGGCGGAGGGGGAGGCAACATTAACTGTTGTGTGTTCGCTCCGGAGAGCAATTGCTGCCGGGGTAACTCCGGCTGAGGTTGATCATTCCGAGGTGCCTGAGCATTCCTCGAACCACTTTGTTCTATCTTTCGCATCCACTCACACTGCATGGTTGTGTGACCCGCTGGGTTACTCGGATTTGGCGTGTGAAATTTACACGGCTGATCCAGCATTGCCTCATAAGTATACCTCGGATGGTCCTTCTTTTGTCCATTGTTGCCCTCCAATTTTCTGACGCTGGTTGCTTCCTGCTCCGGGCTGATCTTGATTCACAGCCGCAACTTGTTGCGAACTGTACTGGTTATCCGGTCTTTCATCTCTTCTTTTACCTCGGTAATCATTTCTTCGGGATGATCCGGCCCCATCTCACTGCTAGTACTCCTCGCTTGACTCGTTCGACATGAGCCTGGGCTACGTCGGATCACCCAAGGCATATGAATCAGCAATACAGATTGTTTTTGCCAACGTAGTGGGCATATCTCTTTGCAACCTTTGCCATAGTATGCTTGCATATCTGCACCCTTGTGCAAACTAAGCTATGGCCTATGACTCAATCTCGCCCTCACATGAGTTCCGCACTGTGCACCAGCGGGTCAAGAATTCTCGGTCTGTCTCATTCGGTCTCTGCTTGCACATTGCTAGGGTCTGTGGTCTGTTGGGACTCTGATATGTGCTCGAGAAATTGCTAACGAACATTTCCTCAAAATGGATCCAACAGTTAATACTTCCGAGTGGAAAATTGTTTAGCCATACCCTTGCTGGCGCCTCCAACAACTGAGGTACGTATCTCACAGCCCATCTCAAGTTGCCTGTAGCAATTTTTACAGACGTTGCGTAGTTAATCAACCAATCCTCCGGCTTTGTGCTGCCGTCATATGTCTTAGTGCCTCTTGGTAACTGGAAGTTAGGTACTGGAGGCTCCTTCATGATCCGGGGCCCGAAACTTGCTGGACCCGGAGGACCTTGACATGCAATTTGCTCCGACCTATATAGCCGATCTAGTTTTAACCTGGTATCGTCAGGCATCAAGTTCCAGCTTCCCAATCTGGATCCTATCACGTGATAGTCCGGCCTGGGACACCCAGCATTCACCATTTCCGAATCACCATCATTGTATCTATCTTGCTCCTATGGAGCTGCTCTCTGTTGCATACCTTGGCCAGCATTGCGCTCTTGCTGCGGTATATTCCGCTGTTGCGGTTGCCCTGCACCTACCGAATTACGCTGTCCGGCATCGCTGCTTACAGCGTTCCTGAAAGGGAAATGGACGTCACCTAGAGGGAGGGTGAATAGGCGTTTTAAAATTATTACGGTTTAGGCTCTAATAAATGCGGAATAAAACTTAACGTTTAATTTATCAAGCCAAAACCTATATCCACTAGTTTCACTAAGTGCACCAACAACCTATGCTAAGCAAAACTAGCAACAAGGTGATAGCAAGATATAGTACTTCAAGCACGAAGGCTATCACAATGTAAATTGCATAGGTAAAGGGCTCGGTTGAGAGATAACCGATGACGCAGAGACGATGATTTGTTTCCCGAAGTTCACTTCCAAAGAAGCTACGTCTCCGTTGGAGAGCTGTGGCGGCGCAATGAACTTCGAACGCCACAAATGGCTCACCTCGAGGTGTGGTGGCTCAATGCTCACCCAACGCCACACAAGGCCTCACCAAGGATGCGAAGCCACGCAACTCACCGACGCCACAAAAGGCTCACCCTATTCTCCCGTGAGCTCGCCACAAAGGCCTACTCACGTTCCACTATGGGACACTTGAGGGCGGTCACCGAACCCGTACAAGGCTTGGGGCAATCTCCACAACTCAATTGGAGGGCTCCCAAGAAACGCCACAAAGGCACCACAATGCCACAAAAGGCTACAAAGCCACAAAACGCAACAAGGCCACAAAAGGCTACAAGACCACAAAAGGTCAACAATCCAACCACACAACCGTCTAGGGTTCCAAGAACCCAAGAGAAACAATCCCAAGGGATTGACCTCACCGAATCTCCGAGGAGAACTCAAACCTATGCACCAAATGCAAGAGGCAAGTCCTTCTCTCTCAAATTCCACCAAAGCTACAAAAGCTATTGGGGGAATAAGGGAGGAAGAACACAAGAGGAGAACACAAAACTCTCCAAGATCTTGATCCCAAGGATTCCTTCACAAAGAAGGGATTTTGCTTGGTGGGGCTTGTAGATCTAGATCTCCTCTCTCAAATCCCTCAAAAAGATGCAAGAATCATAGGAGGGAGAAGGGGAGAGGGCAAGCTCTTCAAGGTCAACAATGGAGGATAGAGAAAGCCAAAAACCAAGAAGAACAAGTTGACCCCGAAGGGGAAGGGGAGCTCCTTTTAAAGGGCTCCCCAATATGCCCGTTACACACAGTTTCGCGCACGGGCGGTAGTACCGGTGGGTGGCCGGTACTACCGGTGGCACTCAGCCAAAGGTCCAAAAACAAGGTACAAATGAACACAAAAACGAGGTCGGCCGGTACTACCGATGGGTCACCGGTACTACCGCCTGGGCCGATACTACCGCCCAAGATTCCGACCGAAGTTCCGTCAAATAGCGCAGACCAGGCAGAGAGCATACTGAACCAAAAATAGATTCACCGGAAGTTGGGTCGGTATTAACACTGGTACTACCGGCGGCATTTTTGCCCGAGCGGTACTTCCGGCGTCTGGCCGGTACTTCCGGTCAGAGAAACTTCAGAACCAGAAATGCCATAACTTTTGCATCCGAACTCCAAACGAGATGAAACCAATTTTGTTGGAAAGAGAACGACGTGTAGAATCCAACAAAAAGGGAGAAAATACCATGAATATATATGTGAGATACCTCCCAAGGTGTGGAGCCGAAAAACCCGCAAGATCAAAAACGCAATAAGATATGCAAGGGAAATCCGTTTTTGATGAACTAGAGCTTGTTATGAAGATAACCACAAGCTCTAGATCCTCGCATGGACAAGAACCAAAGAACAACCAAGAAAGATGATGCTATGAATGCAAAGGTTTGAGCTCTCTCCAAAAGATACGAATGAGTCACCCACTCGAGAGCCCCTCTTGATAGTACGGCTATTTATCCTAAACCCGGTCTCCCAACACTACAAGAGACCGGTAAAGTAGAAACCCTATCAAGATGATACCTTTGACTTGAGCATCCCACTTGAGCTTGATGTAGACGATCTTGACACCTTCAAGATGGAACACCTTTCTTGATTGCACTTGCTTACACTTGCTTGATGCAGTCTTGTTAATGGCTCCCCCATACTCCATGGGGAAACCACTTCCTTGACCTTGTCTTCATTACTCCATGAATGCCAAGGATGGCAAGCTCCAAGCATGAGATCTTCTAGAGATGGTGCATCTTGAGCTTGCACAACATGTCTTGATGATGTCTTGAAGAAAGCCATGAGGAACTCCATATTCTTCTTCTTGTTCTTCAAGGCATACTTGATCTTCTTCTTCTTCTTTTTCTTCTTCTACTTGATTCCAAAAGGCACAAAGCCCTTGGACGATGCTTCTTCTTTTTCATCCTTGAAACCAACACATGGTCCAAGCGATGCCAAAGGACAAACCTACAAGTGAAACTCAATTTGCACATTAGTCCATAGGGATTGTCATTAATTACCAAAACCACACGTGGGGGCATACATGCCCTTTCAATCTCCCCCATTTTTGTAATTGATGACAATCCCCGAGAGAGGGTTTAAATATGGAATTTAACGAACAAAATGGTTGCCCCAACATCAAATACTACACAAGTATGTGATGTTGGTACAACCAAAATATATAGAGCAAACTCCCCCACAATCTATGCATGTGTGATGAACTAGAATTTCATTCCATAGATTGCCGACCATTACGGGTGGAGTTTCCTCTATATATTAAACATGCAAAGCAACAACAAAGATGCCGCAAGGCTAATGCTTAAGAACCAACTCAAAGCATAAACCAACTTCCCTTAAATCCTCCAAAACTTCTCCCCCATTGGCATCGATTGCCAAAATGGGTGAAAAGTTCTAGATGGCCAATATAGTGAGAATTCCTCGAAAGGTGTGCATATGCACATATCCAATGATGGATCCTTGGGAGGAAGTAAAACTATATTGAGGACCCAAAGATTGCAAAAAATATATAAAAGAAAACGAAAGAAGCTTCAACAAATGAAGCAAGGAAACAAAATATCCAAAAATACCAATTGACAACATCAATTGATACCAAAACAACACAAGACAAAATGATACGCACAAATGAGTGTTTAGATGTAATAGGGAAGCTCCCCAATCTTTGTGCACAAATTAGAATCAACTAATTTGAATACATCTTGCACAAATATGGAATCCTCACTCCCCATAAACATCTAAGACACAAAAGATGAAAACAAAAAGGCAAATGAGCATTCTTAAATGAATTGAAGAAGCTCCCCAAGGATTATGCACCAATTATAATAATTGTATTTGGAAACAAAGTGCATAATCATGGAATCCTCACTCCCACAAACTCATTTAACAATACACAGCAAGAGAGATCAAAACATGAGTGCCCCAGAGATGCAAACAAATGGGACAAGCACTCATAGAAAAATAAATTTGGAAGATACTGAAGAATCAACAAGAACTAAAAGGTGGTCTCCAAGGAAAACACAAACAACCAAAGATTTATCTTATCTTGTGTGTATAAGTTTCTTGGTCGAAAATATCACAAAGACATATGCCCACAAAGAAACATGCACACGCAAAATAGATACACACGAAAGCACATGAACAACAAAATTAAGTCATATAACATACCAATAGGATTTTTGCATGAAAGCATGGCCAAAGGCTCAAATATATCTTATTGTACATCAATGAGATTCAAACACCAACACACTACATACATTGCAACTATTACCAAGGGAAAAAGGGAATAGTTGGAATATATGGAGAAAGACAACAAGTATCACAAATAGAAAATAACTATGCAAAATACTCAGTATTGCTCATGAGAGTGAATGAAGAAAAGATATGCAATAAAATTGCTAGATTGACATATTTGGTATAAGTGAATCATGATCATGATTTTGTATAGTCCCCATTATATGCACTCATCTCAACACACTCACCTTTTCAATAGAGAGCACTCGAACAAAACAAACAAAGAACCACAACATAACAAACACACAAATTCATGCCAACAAGCAACCTACAAAAGGTTGGAAACAAGATATGTATGCATGAGAGAGATACTTGTTACCGAGATATAATTGGTAGGATCTAGAGGATAAGAATGTGTTGATCATCCTAGCTTGCCTCCAAATGACATGTAGGTACCACTTCTTCCTAATGGATGAGACAAGCATCCAATATATCTCCAATGTACCTAAAACACAATTAAGTACACTATGTTCCCAAACAAATTGGGTCCAAAGTAGTTAGCCCAACTACAATATATAGGGGACCCTCCACATAAATATGTGCATATTGATATGAAATTGAATTTCATGCACATCTTAGCCAAAAGGATTTGGTGGAGTTTCCCCTATACATTGGATCATAGAAAGAAAGCATGCCATAAAATATACAAGAAGTAAATATGGATGCACAAGACTCTCAAATACCAAAAAGAGATACAATTTGAACTAAAACACCAAGTAAACCAAGAAGTAGCACACAAGAGTGTGACACGACAAAAGGTGTCCAAATTGTATCAAAGAGCCAAATCAACACATGAAAGGACACAAATTCAACAAATGAACAAGGCAAACGCCAAAGAGCGAAAGATGCACAAAACAAACAATGCTCAAGAATTTATCTCATCCTAAAAGATCAAACAAGTAAAGAGGATGAGACAAAACCAACTCCCAAAAAGAGCAAGGTTCCAACACACAAACCAAACTCTCTACAATTTTCATGATGGCACAAAGTACCAAAAGAAAAGATCAAACATCCTAGAACAAGAAACACTATGTGGATCAACACAGGAAGCATAAAAGGAGTGTTCTAGATAATATAGGAGAGCTCCCCCATGAATGGTGCATTATATTGAATTTTGCTTTTGAATGCAAAATGCACACAAAAGAGATCATCACTACTACCTACATTAAATAAAACACAATGGAATACCAATAAACTAAAGGGATCCACAAGAGGCAAGGAAGACATGGGAGAAAAAGGAAACAAATTCTCGGCCAAAGATAGGACAAAGAAAAACAAAGGCCAAAGTGAACATGATCAATAACTCCTACCATATATGGATCGTCACTTGTCCAAGGACAAGGATTATGGGGAAAGTTTTCCCGAGGTAGTTTGCAAGGAAATCATGATAATATTCACACAAAGAAGCATGTAACAAGACATAAAAGTTATGCTTGATGCTTCGAGAGAGATTCTTGATAGCTCCAAAAAGTCACACAATCAATAAAGATTAAGGTAACTTGAAGAAAATGGTTTCCATTGAGGATATTGAGGTCCAAATATGAGGAAACACATATCAAGAAAAACTCACACACACAAGATCCATAAGATGAGCAATAAAAGAAACAAAGCAAATTAGAACTTGTTTGAGCAAAAAGTGCCACATAGGAGCTAGATAATTCTCAATATCAATTCTAAGTGGCACAACCTCAAATGTTCACATTTTCTAGGTTTGTAATATGCACCAAGCATATGACTCCCCCATAATGTGATAAATCAAGAGATCTCGACAAGAGGCAAAGAGATCAAAAAGGAGATGATTAATGGACATTATGGAATACTATTTCTTCATGAGAATGACATACCACATAGAGACAAGACAAGCATGTAATGTCAACACTAAGTGGTATTCCTCACGTACACATATTTTAGGATTGTGGAATGCCCAAGCATAACACTCCCCCAAAATGGGATAGACCATTAATCACTCCCAAGAGCCAAGAAATACCAAATGAATTGAACAAAGGCTCAAACACAAGAACACAAATACATGATGTGCCAACCAACATACACAAATATACTAGACAACACAATATAGGTATGAGGGAAGCACAACATGTACAAACACATATAATGGTACAAAACCACACATGCACAAGGGAACAAGTAACTTTCAATGTAAAGAGTTGAGCACATGTTACCACAAGGAGGAACATTGGATATAAGGTAGAAGCAAGATAATCCAATTGGCTTGACTTGAAAAAATAAATGATGAAGATCCCTCAATTCTTCATAATGTAGCCAAGCCCCCAATGCCCTCCAACAACACCTATTGATCAAGTTTTAGCTTGTTGGTCCCCAACCAAGTTGGGTCCTAAGAAGTTAGTCACAATAGGTTTGGCCACCCAAATGGTTCTTTTCTTGACACCACTTTGGGCACCAACATATGTGGCAAACACATTGCCCACCTCATCCTTATCAAGAGAATATGCATCATATATCGAGATAGGTTTCGATGAGGAGTTACCCATGGTGCATGAGGAAGAGAGGTGCCCCTTCTCGGGGCATATGTAGCAAGTTCTTCTCTTGCCATCTTTCTTCTTGGAAGATGCCACCCCGTGAGGAAGAGCATGAGTCTTGGGAAGGGGCCCACTTCTAGCTTGAGGTGGATCTTGACGTGAAGCTTGAGGCCGCTTCCCTTGTTGCTTCTTCTTCAATGGACAACATCTCACATGATGGCCTTCTTCCTTGCACTTGAAGCACACAATGTTGGCCGGATTCTTCACTTGACCTTGGACATTCTTCTTGTTGCCCTTGTGCTTCAACATTTTGGTGGGCTTGTTCTTGATGTTGGAGTTATATCCAAGCCCACTCTTGTAATTTGGGGATCTTCGCACACCCAAGACGTTCTTGAGTATGGTCTTCCCTTCATGACACTTCTTCAAGTCATTCATCAAAGAATTGACTTGAGCCTTGAGCTTCTTGTTTTCCTCTACATGGTTAGTATCAACAACAATACTAGAGGAAGTAGATGCTATGTTGTTAGAGCAACAAGGAAATGGATGCAATTCATCACAAGATATAGCAATAGCATGAGTGGATGAATTACAAGGACTAGCACATGGCAAAACTACATTAGGAGTAGATGTAGTGCTAATGTCCACATGAGGCATACTAGATGTTACCTTTGACATAATAGCCTCATGAGCCAACTTTAGCCTACCATGGGAAACTAGAAGATCCTCATGCGAGCTTGAGAGCTTAGCATGGCTCTCTTCCAATTTCCCATAGTTGCTAGTTAGCAAAGCAAGTTGAGCACGAAGCTCAACATTCTCCTTCACACTAGATGCTTCACAAGAGATAGAGTTAGTAGCACAAGCATCATCAATAGTAGTGAGAGGTGAGTGCAACTTGTAAAGCTCTTTAGTGTGTGAGGCTTTAAGTTGCTCATGTGACTCGGTGAGTTTGATGAGCTCTCCCTTAATGACCCTAGAGCCATTGTTGAGGTGCTCAAAATCCTCAAGGAGTTTAGCATAGGCAACTTTAAGCTCATAATTTTTAATTTGGAGATCACTTGCCACCTCAAGATCTCTATAATGAGATTTATTCACCCAAGATAGCTCTAGGTCAAAGGTCTCCTCAAGAGATTCCTTGGTGTTTTGTTCCTCTTCAAGAGCTTCATTTAAGTTTGCAATGTCATTAGCATACTCACGCTCAAGACTACCCATTTTGTCAATTGTGTCCTCATGCTCATAAATTAGTTGCTTACTTTCAATGGCAAAGTTCAAAATTTCAATGAAAGTAGAGCAAGCATTTTTATCATTGTGAATAGCACGAAGGACTAGCTCCCCCTTCTCTTTTAGAGAAGAAACATCACCATCTACTTCATCTAAGTCAACATTCACATTATCAAGAGGTGCATTGGGGTCCAAAGGAGAAGTTACCTTTGATTCCTTAGCCATGAGGCATAAGTGAATGTTGGAAGAAGGTGATGATGGGGGAACACATGAAGATCCAATAACAACCTTGCCTTGGCCCACACAATCTTCGATTTCCTCTACATGGTTAGCAACACAAGTACTAGAGGAAATAGAAGCACATTTATCATTGCAACAAGGAAAACCAAGCATATAATCATGAGATATATTCAAACCATGTCTACATGATATGCAAGGGCAATCAACACTAGGATGTAAATCACATATAGACCTACAAGTGTTCGTGCCCAAAGATACAACATTGCAATGAGATAGATATGGAGGATCATGAATGGCAATACCACTATCCACATTGCAAGTTCTATCACCACTCACCATATCATTACCTTGTGACAAATCACATGTTGGTGTAGTGAAAGAAGATGAGAATTCATCACGGCCGGAGGTGGAGGGAACACAATCATCCTCATCAATCTTCGAGACATCATATTTTGCTTGAAGCTTGGTCCAAATATCATGAGCATTCCTAAAAGGCATGATTGAGGAAAGAACTACAAAGCTCACAACATTAACAAGCACATTAGATGCTTGAGCTTCGAGATAAGATTTTGTCTCCTCCTCCAAAGATAGATTTTGAGGATCCATAGGAGGAGACAATCCCATATCTAGAATTCGCTCAATATTTGGGTCAATGACCCGGAAATGACTAAGAATGCGAATGCGCCAAACATCATAATTTGTGCCATCCAAAGTAAATGTGTGAGAGTGCACTAAACCCCTAGGAGACATCCTTACTCTCGAGGCGGTGAAGCCTAGGAAGCGAGAGACCTCGCTCTGATACCAATTGAAAGGGAAATGGACGTCGCCTAGAGGGGGGTGAATAGGCATTTTAAAATTATTATGGTTTAGGCTCTAATAAATGCGGAATAAAACTTAACGTTTAATTTATCAAGCCAAAACCTATATCCACTAGTTTCACTAAGTGCACCAACAACCTAGGCTAAGCAAGACTAGCAACAAGGTGATAGCAAGATATAGTACTTCAAGCACGAAGGCTATCACAATGTAAATTGCATAGGTAAAGGGCTCGGTTGAGAGATAACCGATGACGCAGAGACGATGATTTGTTTCCCGAAGTTCACTTCCAAAGAAGCTACGTCTCCGTTGGAGAGCTGTGGCGGCGCAATGAACTTCGAACGCCACAAATGGCTCACCTCGAGGTGTGGTGGCTCAATGCTCACCCAACGCCACACAAGGCCTCACCAAGGATGCGAAGCCACGCAACTCACCGACGCCACAAAAGGCTCACCCTATTCTCCCGTGAGCTCGCCACAAAGGCCTACTCACGTTCCACTATGGGACACTTGAGGGCGGTCACCGAACCCGTACAAGGCTTGGGGCAATCTCCACAACTCAATTGGAGGGCTCCCAAGAAACGCCACAAAGGCACCACAATGCCACAAAAGGCTACAAAGCCACAAAACGCAACAAGGCCACAAAAGGCTACAAGACCACAAAAGGTCAACAATCCAACCACACAACCGTCTAGGGTTCCAAGAACCCAAGAGAAACAATCCCAAGGGATTGAACTCACCGAATCTCCGAGGAGAACTCAAACCTATGCACCAAATGCAAGAGGCAAGTCCTTCTCTCTAAAATTCCACCAAAGCTACAAAAGCTATTGGGGGAATAAGGGAGGAAGAACACAAGAGGAGAACACAAAACTCTCCAAGATCTAGATCCCAAGGATTCCTTCACAAAGAAGGGATTTTGCTTGGTGGGGCTTGTAGATCTAGATCTCCTCTCTCAAATCCCTCAAAAAGATGCAAGAATCATAGGAGAGAGAATGGGAGAGGGCAAGCTCTTCAAGTTCAACAATGGAGGAGAGGGAAAGCCAAAAACCAAGAAGAACAAGTTGACCCCGAAGGGGGAAGGGGAGCTCCTTTTAAAGGGATCCCCGATCTGCCCGTTACACATAGTTTCGCGCACGCGCGGTAGTACCGGTGGGTGGCCGGTACTACCGGTGGCACTCAGCCAACGGTTCAAAAACAAGGTTCAAACGGACACAAAAACGAGGTCGGCCGGTACTACCGATGGGTCACCGGTACTACCGCCTGGGCCGGTACTACCGCCCAAGATTCCGACCGAAGTTTCGTCAAATAGCGCAGACCAGGCAGAGAGCATACTGAACCAAAAATAGGTTCACCGGAAGTTGGGTCGGTATTAACACCGGTACTACCGGCGGCATTTTTGCCCGAGCGGTACTTCCGGCGTCTGGCCGGTACTTTCGGTCAGAGAAACTTCAGAACCAGAAATGCCATAACTTTTGCATCCGAACTCCAAACGAGATGAAACCAATTTTGTTGGAAAGAGAACGACGTGTAGAATCCAACAAAAAGGGATAAAATACCATGAATATATATGTGAGATACCTCCCAAGGTGTGGAGCCGGAAAACCCGCAAGATCAAAAACGCAATAAGATATGCAAGGGAAATCCGTTTTTAATGAACTAGAGCTTGTTATGAAGATAACCACAAGCTCTAGATCCTCGCATGGACAAGAACCAAACAACAACCAAGAAAGATGATGCTATGAATGCAAAGGTTTGAGCTCTCTCCGAAAGATACGAACGAGTCACCCACTCGAGAGCCCCTCTTGATAGTACGGCTATCTATCCTAAACCCGGTCTCCCAACACTACAAGAGACCGGTAAAGTAGAAACCCTATCAAGATGATACCTTTGCCTTGAGCATCCCACTTGAGCTTGATGTAGACGATCTTGACACCTTCAAGATGGAACACCTTTCTTGATTGCACTTGCTTGCACTTGCTTGATGAAGTCTTGTTAATGGCTCCCCCATACTCCATGGGGAAACCACTTCCTTGACCTTGTCTTCATTACTCCATGAACACCAAGGATGGAAAGCTCCAAGCATGAGATCTTCTAGAGATGGTGCATCTTGAGCTTGCACAACATGTCTTGATGATGTCTTGAAGAAAGCCATGAGGAACTCCATATTCTTCTTATTGTTCTTCAAGGCATACTTGATCTTCTTCTTCTTCTTCTTCTACTTGATTCCAAAAGGCACAAAGCCCTTGGACGATGCTTCTTATTTTTCATCCTTGAAACCAACACATGGTTCAAGCGATGCCAAAGGACAAACCTACAAGTGAAACTCAATTTGCACATTAGTCCATAGGGATTGTCATTAATTACCATAACCACACGTGGTGGCATACATGCCCTTTCAGTTCCCTTGACCGGTATTGCCTTGGTCGCGGTTACCTCGGACAGCTTCACCTCGGCTCACACTTCGTCGATCCTCATTTCTCTGTACTTCTTTTCCTTTCCCTACCCTCGTCGGGTCATATGGGACTATCTGCTTATTCCTCCTGGCCGAGGTTACTACCTCTTCCCTCCTAGGACCACCATGAGGGGATGATGCAGCTCTAGCGGATTTCTCCGGGTTGCCCACCGCCGAATGAACGATATTGGAGGCCCCAGCTCTCTCCGGGTTAGCCCTGAGCAATTCCTCATTTTGCCTGTTCGCGATCCGAACCAACTCATTGACCCTATCTTGCTGTCTCTGACGGGCTTCACCCGTCAGACCCTCTAACTCGGATGCCGCTGCATCTGCTGCCCTGAGGTTCTTTGCCGGGGTACTATACTTCGGCAGCCCCACGGACAAGAAGTTCTCTGATTCCTCAATCCTAGTGTCACCTTCTTTGTTCATTTCACTCATGAGGTTTCTCCCCTTCACTTTTACAGCATCTACCTTATTTGCTCTTGCGTACTCACGCACTGTCATGTTCAACGACTGCTGAGCCGCGGCTATCTTCTGTGCACCCTCTAGGATTTTCTGCCTAGTCTCCTCTAGCTCGGCATGTGCCTGAGCTGGATCTACTACTACTGCTACTGGGTTTTGCCAAGCTATCCATCGCCTGCTGCAGCACATTCTCTGGCCTCTCTAGCAGAGGACCTCTACTTTTCCTCGGTGCCTTAGGTGTTACCTCCGGATCTGGTGCCGGATCCTTGCTTGTGCTAGCGCCAGGTGCGGTCATCATCACCTCAGCGTGGTCCATGGAGCGAGTGGTACGCGCCGCGCGAGCCGCACCAAGGGGTGACTCGCCTCCTTCGACGACGTGCCGTGGATGAACGCACGACACATCGATAGCAACGTAGATATTGTGCGTGCCAAGCTTGACGAAGAGGCTATTGCGCGGGAGAGGACGCTTGCCGAAGCAGCCAGCGTTGTCGCTGACGAAGTCCAGCGCTCCAAAACGCTGAACAAGCCCGGAGACGATGTGTTTGCCGGTGCCAATGATGTTTCCCGACTAGATCTTCACTCCTTCTAGTGCCGCTAGCCCCACGGTGGGCTCCAACTGTCGTGGTGGTGTCACGGAAGATGCCATGGATAGGCTAAAGGTGGGGACTAAATGCACTAGGGGAATCCAGGGAGGGATAGTGTGGTGATTCCACACACAGTTGCTTAGTATTCGATTCACTTCCACAGTTTACAAGTGCTCCTTGAGCTGTATTGGGGAGAGGACGAAGAAGAACTCTCTTACTCTCGCCACTAGCCTGCCCTCAGGAACACCCTAGTAAACCACAACCCACTCGAGATCAACCCTTTCTACAGAGGCCCTAGCCCTCCTTATATAGGGGTAGCCAGGTCTCTAGCAAATATGCCACCTCCCAAAATAGTAAGCCAACCGGGTCACTTTTGCCCAGCGTCATCCATGCAGAGGCTACGTGAGCCTCTGCGGCGCCCGTGTCATCTGACACAGGCATCATCATCTTTGTCGGCCACGCCTCAGTGTTCCTGTCCTCTGTCTGCTTCGCTCACGCTCTGCACACAGTGTCACCCTTTGACCAGCGAGATACCTTCCGTCTCTTTAAAGCTTGATATAACCCGGATCGTACCTAGTTGATCCGGCCACACCCGTACCTACATATAAGTTAGATACATATTACCGACATACGGCATAAGTCGGTTGAGACCCAGTTAGGTGGACATCCCCTGGTCCAGGTTACATCGTGATTCAGCCTGCCTTGAGGTGACTCGGCCTGCACTTTCTTTGACCTTGCCGTACCTCGGCTAACGCGGCCTTTATACCATGGCGTGACCCTACCCGGGGGTATCCCCCCAACAGTACTAGATATTAGTGATATAACCATTAGTCCTCGAGCCTCCGGTGGAGTAACTTGTTACTCGGCCGGATGCTCCTTAGAGAACTAGCATAGCTCCTTAGTAACTTCGAATATACACACACCTAGAGCCAGGTTAAGTTCCACTTGGCCCGGATCTTGTACATTTCGAATATGCACACACCTAGAGCCGGGTTAAGTTCCACTTGGCCCGGATTTTGTACACTTCGAATATGCACACACCTAGATCCGGGTTAAGTTCCACTTGGCCCGGATTTTGTACACTTTGAATATGCACACACACCTAGAGCCGGGTTAAGTTCCACTTGGCCCGGATTTTGTATACTTTGAATATGCACACATCTAGAGCCGGGTTAAGTTCCACTTGGCCCGGATTTTGTACACTTCGACTATGCACATGACTAAGATGTCCTTTTGTACTCTTTTCAGGTGACCACCAATCGCCGGAGCATTAATTTTCAGCATCTCTTGGACACTCATAAGATGCTGCGCGCGAAACATACTACGCTTCTCGCTGAATACGAGAAAAGGGGTAAGTTCTTTCCTTGGCGTTTTTTCCATTCCTCTTTGTCTTTTCCCGCCGAACTAACCTGTTTATTTGGATTGGGCAGCCGGAGTGGAGGCCGAGAACATCCTTATGAGGAAAAATTTGGACCAAATAAAGGGTAAGTAATTTTTGCTTAATCTTGCTCTGCGCTCTATCCCCTTTTCTTCTTGGCTCGGCAAATATTCATACATCGGCTTTGCCGGGTCAACAAACTATTTCAGCATCTCTTGAAGATAGTGTGCCCGTGCCTGATATGATGCTGCATTTTCTCGAACAAGCAGGGAAGCACCAGGCCAAACTTAAGAAGAAGGATGATGAGCTTGCCCTCCTCCGGACCAAGGATGATGCGATTGCCAAACTCAAGGCAGACATGAAAAAGCTCAAGGCACTGCACAAATCCGAACTGGATAAGGTAGGCCAAGAATTTACCGAAGAGCGAGAACGTCTCAGCCTCCAAATTGCCAAGGACCAAGAATTGCTGAAAGAGGCCGACACCAAGCTTGAGTCAGCGAATGTTGAGCTTGCACAACTCCGGGAGAGGCGTGACAATTGCACCAAGGAGCTGACCCGAATCCATAGCCATATCTCTCATAAGTTCTTTTTCTTCAGCTGGCATGAATCTCTCCGGGTCAACCTTCTTCACTTATTTCGCTTGTCTTGTTTTCTAGACAAATTTCCGGAGGGTGATGCCATTGCATCCAATGCTGTTACCAAGTTCCGCCAGCAGAGAGGTACTCCATCTAGTCCTGGCGCCATTCCTTTTGATCTGGAGGACCTGCTTGTCAGCTTGTCCTCTCGAGTTGAAATCATGAAGAACCACGGCAAGGATATCCTAAGCGCAGCAGTTTGGGTCTTCAATGCCCTTTGGCCTGGTGAAGACACTCTAGAGGGTTCCGCTGCTCTAATCAACAAGTTAATGGAGTGCGAGATCCAGCTAGACCTCTGGAGGGAATCCGCCGGACGTGCCGGAGCTGAGACCATTCTCCACTATGTGCTCACATGGTACGAGAAAATTAATATCGATCTTCTCGAGCACATGCGCACCGGGTCAAGGTGGTCCACTGATCTGGATTGGGTAGCTCGGCGTAAGGCTTGCGCCTATAACCTCATTCAGTATGCCCCCATCCATCAATGGAACGAGGGACCAAGCTTTCCTGATGCCGTTGACGACGAATACGTCGAAGATGGCTCGGGTGAGGAGGAATAGGAGGAAGCCTCGGACGTCGAAGGAGGTGAAGATGATGCTGAAGCCGAGGCTGGAGTTCCACCTGCTAGCGCTGAGTTACCTCCTCCTGCTGCTCCTTGATTAAAAACACTTTGCAGTTTATCAGATCCCCGGTATGCCGGGTGCAAATGTATTAAGCACACAAATTATATTTTGCTACTAAGTTGTTTATGCCGGATTAACTTGGGCGTAGTCCTCGAGTTTCATTTTCTTGTTTCTCCAATTTCTTGGCTCGGCTCGTGTCTACCTTGGTTCGGTTTTATGACTTACGAGTCCGATTTTCAAAAATTGACTTAACAATACTTGGAAACTTTAGGATTAGCTCAACATAATTCAGCATAGTAAACATAAAGTAAGCATAAGGTTAGTCCGAATAACAAACGTTGGCTTGATTAAGTTCCTTTCCTTAGTCGTTTTTCGTGTGCTACGCGATTCCAAACTTGTTCTCTTGCTTGCCATGAAACCAAATCTTGTTGGACAGTAGCAAGTCAAAGAGTTAGGTTTTTGGTGCTCACACGCTACTAATCCGACTTAGGTAGAAGCAACTTACGCCAGCCGACATATAAATAATAAATAAAGAAGACAGCAAATATTATTAAGGCAGTCCCCGAGTTACTGCTCGAGGTGCCAAGATTTCATTGATAAGCTCATTGCCGGCATACATACCGACATATGAGAGACTCAGATACACACACTTCTTTGCTAAGTGTAGAAAGGACGAAGTAGAGCTACATTCCATGGATGCTTAGATTCCTCGCCGGACCTGTCCGCCTTGTTCTTCTCCTGTGGTTTTGCATCAATAAGATAATACGAATCATTATGCAATGCTTTGCTCACAATGAGTGGCCCTTCCCATGGGGGGATAACTTGTGCATGCCAGCAGTACGTTGTACTAACCGGAGTACCAGATCACCTTCCTGGAAGAGCTATGATAGCGTCGGAGATTTTGCTGATATATGGCGGATCTGGACAATGCCAATTCTCTCGCTTCTTCCAGCAGATCAACATCATTTTGCCGGGCTTCTTGCACTTCTGCTTCTGTGTATTGGGTGACCCTAGGTGAGTCATGCTCTATGTCGGCTGGTAATACAGCTTCTACCCCATATACCAGAAAGAATGGCGTATAGCCTGTTGATCGATTCGGAGTTGTTCTTAAAATCCACAGTACCGCTGGTAGTTCTTCTATCCAGCACCCCGCTGATCTTTGCAGCAGCTCAATGAGCCGGGGTTTTATCCAGGATAATACCAATCTGTTGCATCTTTCTACTTGTTCGTTCGATGCGGGGTGAGCTACCGAGGCTACGTCTAGCCGGATCTTCTTATCTCGGCAGAATCGCGCAAATGCTCCTTCAGCAAAATTTGTGGCATTATCTGTTATGATACTGTGAGGATAACCGTATCTCAAGATGATATCTTTGAGGAATGTTACGGCGATAGCTCCATCACATTTATGTATTGGCTTCACTTCAATCCATTTAGTAAACTTATCAACCATGACCAAGATGTGGGTCATGTTCCCTCTTGCTGGTTTAAACGAGCCAACCATATCCAGACACCATACTGCAAATGGCCAAGTAATTGGTATGGTCTTGAGCTCCGACATTGGCATATGTGTCTTGGTAGCATACCTTTGACAACCATTGCACTTTCTTACCATATCCTGTGCTTGTTCCAAGGCACTTGGCAAGTAAAACCCATGACGGAAAGCTTTTGCCACCAAGGCTCTAGACAAGGCATGATGCCCACATTCCCCTTGATGTATATCTCGGAGGATGTCAAGCCCTTCTTTCGAGTCAACACATCGCTGGAGGATGTTTGTCACACTCCTTTTGTATAGCTCGGAATTGATGATCGTGTAAGCCTTTGCCCTCCTCTGAGTTTGCCTAGAAAGCACCTCCTCACTGGCAATGTTCCATCCTTCAGGAATTGAAATATGGGCAGTGCCCAAGCTGGTATAGCTCGTACTAGGAACACGTCCTCATCAATTTCCATATGATCCACCGGCATAACCTCAGCCGGATAACGCTGCGCAGTCCCCGGGTCTTGAGAAGCAGTCCCCGGGTTTGCCGAGGCAGTCCCCTGGTTTGCCAAGGCAGTCCCCGGATTTCGTGAACCACTTCCCACGTCAATGTCCATGGGCATAGCTTCCGATTCCGGATTTGCCGGGATATAAATTGACTCGGATTCTAGGGATGGCCTGATAGAGGGTTTTCTGAGGTGCTCTAATGCTACACTTGACGGGATTACTTGTCGGGTTGATCCGAGCTTCGACAATACGTCGGCAGCCTCATTCTCCACCCGAGGTATATGATGAAATTCGCATCCCTCAAAGTACCCTGATATCTTCTGCACATGAAATCCGTACAGTGCCATATTTGCATCCAAAGCATCCCATTGTCCGGAGACTTGCTGGACTACGAGATCCGAGTCACCAAAGCATTGGATCCGACGTATTCCAATTTCTTTTGCCACTTTGAGCCCATGCACAAGTGCCTCATATTCTGCAACATTGTTTGATGCTGTGAAGTGGATCTGTAGAACGTATTTCAGCTGGTACTTCTTGGGCGAGGTAAGGACAACTCCGACGCCTAAACCGGTTTTTGTTTTTGATCCGTCAAAGTGCATTCTCCAGTAGTTCGGATCTGGCAATGGTGACTCGTATTGCACCTCGGCCCAATCCACAAAAAAGTCGGCCACAGCCCGAGACTTGATTGCTTCTCTCCTGTCATATTGTGGCGCATAAGGGGCTAGCTCAATTGCCCATTTTGCAATCCTGCCACTTGCATCCTTGTTGCTCATTATCTCGGATATGGGGGCTTCACATATTACTTTGATGAGGTGCTGTTCAAAATAGTGCTTCAGCTTCTTAGCCACCATATACACACCATATGCTATCTTCTGATAATGGGGATAATTTTGTTTTGAGGCTGATAATACCTCGCTCAGATAATATACTGGCCTTTGCACTGACTTACACTCTTCGTCGCGCTCTACCACAATTACTGCACTTACAACTCGGTTGGTTGCGGCTATATAGAGCAACATTGGCTCCTTTGATAGTGGAGAGGCTAACACTGGTCCAGTGGCTAACATTTTATTTAATTGGATAAAGGCTTCATTGGCCTGTGGCGTCCAAATGAACTTGTCCAACTTTTTCATGAGTTGATAGAGAGGCAGTGCCTTTTCTCCCAACCGACATACAAACCGACTTAAGGATGCCAGGCAACCAATGAACTTCTGGACATCGTTCTATGGCCCGGACTTTAGTTGGATTAACTTCGATACCTTGGCTGGAGACAAGAAATCCGAGTAATTTTCTAGCCGGGACACCGAAGGTACATTTCTCTGGGTTAAGCTTCATTCGGAACCTTCTTAGGTTTGCGAATGTTTGCCTGATATCATCAAGGAGTGTTTTGCTTTCCTTCGTCTTTATAACAACATCATCCACATATACCTGCACATTTTGACCAATTTGGTCATGTAAACATTTCTGCATACATCTTTGGTACGTTGCCCCTACATTACGTAAACCAAAAGGCATGGTGCGATAGCAATATGCCCCATACGGGGTGATAAACGCAGTCTTTATTTGATCACTTGGGTTTAGAGGTATCTGGTGGAAACCAGAATATGCATCAATGAATGACAACAGTTCACACCCAGCAGTAGAATCTATGACTTGGTCTATCCTTGGCCGTGGGAATGGATCTTTTGGACACGGCTTATTCAGGTTCGTGTAATTGATACACATACGCCAAACCACTGCCACGTTCGGATCATCCTTCTTCTTCTCCACCAGCACCGGATTAGATAGCCAATCCGGGTAAAGTACTTCCATGATAAATCCAGCTACTAGGAGCTGAGCTATCTCATCTCCGATGACCTTTCTCCTGTCTTTGGCGAAGCGGTGGAGAGGCTGCTTCACGGCCTTTGCTCCGGGTCTCACATTCAAAGAGTGCTCGGCCAACTCCCTCGGAACACCTTGCAAGTCCTGTGTGGACCTAGCAAAGATATCCCGATTCTCACGGAGGAACTTGACGAGCTCGCTTTCCTATTTATCATTTAACCCAGAACCAATTGTTACGATGCGCTCTGGGAACATATGATCAACAGGTACTTTCTTGGTATCCTTTGTCACTTGAAATGAGACACTTCCATGCGGGTTACTCAGCGCCGGCATATACTGCTGCACGGATTGAGACAATGCCGCCACCTCCTAGATCTTTCTATTTTCTTGCGCAATCACGGGTGACTCGGCCAGGTTATACCCGGCTGACGCGCACTCAATGGAACATCGGAAATCACCAGTTATGGTAATGACACCATTTGGCCCGAGCAGCTTCATCTTCAAGTAACTGATATGAGTACTTGCCATGAGTTTGTTCAGGGCTGGCCTGCCGAGTAGCGCGTGATATGCGCTCTCCAAAATGACAACCTCGAATTCTAAATTCTTAGTTCGGCAGTTATCTCTCGTGCCGAACAACACGTCAAGCCGGACATTGCCAATGGGTTCACAGGAAATGCCTGGCACAATGCCATGGAATGTTTTCCTTGTAGCTTGGAGCATGTTCTCCGAGATACCCAACTTGCGCATCGTGTCCAAGTACATGATATTGATGCTGCTTCCATTGTCAATCAGCACCTTTGAGAACCTCACATTGATGTTTGGCCCAATGAATGCTGGGTCCAATACTAGCGCATACGAACCAGGACTTGGCATCAGCTTGGGATGATCTTTGATGCTCCAAGTAATTTCCTGGTCCGACCAAGGCATATACCTCGTCACTGCTGGCATTACCGCATTGACTTCCATGTGTCGGCGCTGCAAGCTCTTTCTATCTATCTCTTTTGTGGTGAACACACAGTAACTCTGATGATGCTCTCTGTACTCATTTCTCCCCTAATTTCTGGGGTACCTTTGATCTGGTTGATGCTGGTCTTCCACTTGATGCACTGCATTCCTTCTCTCATGGTTTTCATACCTCGGCAGAAGGGGAGGCAACATTAACTATTGCGTGTTTGCTCCGGAGAGCAATTGCTGCCGGGGTAACTCCTGCCGAGGTTGATCGTTCCGAGGTGCCTAAGCATTCCCCGAACCACTTTGTTCTATATTTCGCATCCACTCACACTGTCTGGTTGTGTGACCCGCTAGGTTACTTGGATTTGGCGTGTGAAATTTACACGGCTGATCCAGCATTGCCTCATAAGTATACCTCGGACGGTCCTTCTTTCCTTGCCACTGTTTCTTCTGCTCTGGCGTCCAAGTTTTCTTGCCATCACTTTTGGGGGTCCATTGCTGCCCTCCAGTTTTCTAAAGTTGGTTGCTTCCTGTTCCGGGTTGGTCTTGATTCACAGCAGCAACTTGTTGCGAACTGTACCAGTAATCCGGTCTGTCATCTCTTCTTTTACCCCGGTAATCATTCCTCCGGGATGATCCGGCTCCATCTCGCTGGTAGTACTCCTCATTTGACTCGTTTGACACGAGCCTACGCTGAGTCGGATCACCCAAGGCATATGAATCAGCAATCCGGATTGTTTCTGCCAAAGTAGTTGGCATAAACCTTTGTAACCTCTGCCATTGCATGCCTGCATATCTGCATCCTTGCGCAAACCAAGCTTTGGCCTGTGACTCGATCACACCCTCACATGAGTTTTGCACTGTGCACCAGCAGGTTAAGAATTCCTGGTCTGTCTCATTCGGTCTCTACTTGCACATTGCTAGGGTCTACGGTCTGTTGGGCCTCTAATATGTGCTTGAGAAATTACTAACAAACATTTCCTCAAAATCGATCCAACAGTTAATACTTCTGGGTGGCAAATTGTTTAGCCATACCCTCGCTGGCCCCTCCAGCATCTGGGATACATATCTCACAGCCAATCTCAAGTTGCCTATAGCATTTTTTATAGCTGTGGCATAGTTAATCAACCAATCCTCCGGTTTTGTGCTGCCGTCATATGTCTTTGTGCCTCTAGGTAACTGGAAGTTAGGTACCGGAGGCTCCTTCATGATCCGGGGTCCAAAACATGCTGGACCCGGAGGACCTTGACACTCAATCTGCTCTGACCTGTAAAGCCGATCCAGTTTTAACCAGGCGTCATCAGGCATCAAGTTCCTGCTTCCCAATATTGACCCTATCACATGATAGTCGGCCTAGGATATCCAGCGTTCACCATTTCCAAATCACCATCATTGTATCTATCTTGCTCTTGTGGAGCTGCTCTCTGTTGCATACCTTGGTCGACATTGCGCTCTTGCCGTGGTATATTTCGCTGCTGCGGTTGCCCTGCACCCGCCGAGTTGCGCTGTCCGGCATTGCCGTTTACAGCATTCCCTTTACCGGCATTGCCTTGGTCGCGGTTACCTCATCCAGCTTCACCTCGGCTCACACTTCGTCGATCCTCATTTCCTTGCACTGCTTTTCCTTTCCCTGCCCTTGCCGGGTCATATGGGACTATCTGCTTATTCCTTCTGGCCAAGGTTACTACCTCTTCTCTCCTAGGACCACCATGAGGAGACGATGCAGCTCTAGTGGATTTCTCCGGGTTACCCACTGCCGAATAAACGATCTTGGAGGCCCCAGCTCTTTCCGGGTTAGCCCTGAGCAATTCCTCATTCTGTCTGTTTGCGATCCGAACTAACTCATCAACCCTTTCCTGCTGTCTCTGACGGGCTTCACCCGTCAAACCCTATAACTCGGACGCAGCTGCATCTGCTGCTCTGAGGTTCTTTGCCAGGGTACTATACTTCGGCAGCCCCACGGACAGACAGTTCTCTGATTCCTCAATCCTAGTATCACCCTCTTTGTTCATTTCACTGTTGAGGTTTCTCCCCTTCACTTTTATAGCATCAACCTTATTTCCCTTTGCGTACTCACGCAGTGTCATGTTCAACGACTGCTGAGCCACGGCTATCTTTTTCGCACCCTCTAGTATTTTCTGCCTAGTCACCTCTAACTCGGCCTGTGCCTGAGCCGGATCTACTACTGCCACTACGGGGCTTGCCAAGCTATCTATTGCCTGTTGCATCACGTTCTCTAGCCTCTCTAGTGGAGGACCTCTACTTTTCCTTGGTGCCTTGGGTGTTACCTCCGGATCTGGTGTCGGATCCTTGCTCGCGCCAGCGCCTGGCGCAGTCATCATCACCTCAGCACGGTCAGGGGAGCGAGTGATACGCGCCCCGCGAACCGCACTAAGGGGTGGCTCGCCTCCATCGATGATGTGCCGCGGGTGAACGCACGACACATCGATAGTGACGTAGATCTTGTGCGCGCCAAGCTTGACGAAGAGGCTGTTGCGTGGGAGGGGTCGTTTGCCGAAGCAGCCAGCGTTGTCGCTGACAAAGTCCAGCGCTCCAAAGCGCTGAACGAGCCCGAAGACGATGCGTTCGCCAGTGTTGATGAAGTTTCTCATCCAGATCTTCACTCCTGCTAGCGCTGCTAGCCCCACGGTGGGCGCCAACTGTCGTGGTGGTGTCACGGCAGATGCCATGGATAGGCTAAAGGTAGGGACAAGATGCACTAGAGGAATCCAGGGAGGGATAGTGTAGTGATTCTACACACAGAAGCTTTGTATTATTCAAGCTAGATAAGTTACAAGTGCTCCTTGAGCTGTATTGGGGAGAGGAGGAAGAAGAAACCCTCTTACTCTCACCACCGCTTTGCTCTCAGGAACTCTCTAATCAAATGCCCATCAACTAGTCAGTAACTCAATAGAACTCAACCCTTCTACAGAGGCCCTAGCCCTCCTTATATAGGGGTGGCTAGGTCTCCAATTAAGGCATACGTGGAGGCATATTCCAAGGAATATGCCTCCTCCCAAAATAGTAAACCGACCGGGTCATTTTTCCCCGTCGTAAGCCTCTACGGCGCTAGCGTCATCCGACACAGGCATCGTCACCCTTGTCCGCCACGCCTCGGTGGTCTTGGCCTATGTCTGCTTCGCTCACGCTCTACATACAGTGGCCACCTTTTGACCAGCGAGGTACCTTCCTTCTCTTGCAAGCCTAATATAACCTGGATCACGCCTGGTTGATCCGGCCACACCTGTACCTGCATACAAGTTAGATACATCTTACCGACATACGATATAAGTCGGTCGGGACTCAGTTAGGCGGACATCCTCCGGTACGGTTTACCCCGTGATTCGGCCTGCCTTGAGGTGACTCGGCCAGCACTTGCTTTGACCTTGCCGTACCTCGGCTAACTCGGCCATTATACCCTAGCATGACCCTACCCGAGGGTATCCCCCCAACAATACTTGCTGAGATAGAAGGGAATAAGTTGACTGACTCAACTAGAAAGTAAAAGAAAGGCCCTTCGCAGAGGGAAGCAGGGATTGCAAGTTTCAAAAAGAGCTTCCAAAAATTATGGTACTTATTGGCTTTCAGCTCTCATTGCCCCTATCATAGGCATCTTTTGGTGATTAAGGTTAGAGTGACAAACCTAAGAGTATATGCTTGACAAGTGATAAATTGAAGTCCCATGCCCCTTACTTACAAAGACCGAACCTCATGCTACTCAGCTTCAGTCACGAGTAAGCTCTTGTCATTGTAAATACATGTGTATCATAGAGAACGCCAATGGGGTACCCCTTGCACATGAGACAGGAGCTATCCCATAATCAAAATGACAAGGAAAGCAAACAATGAGCATCTCAGCGATCCACATGACCACACACACTCTACTAGGTGTGGTGATGCAACTTCTTTCACTCATGTGGTCCATTGCATGTGGTGGTTGCATTCCAGCATGTTCTAGGTCTTCTGACCATGGTTTGACACAATGGAGGGTCATTCCATGTTTTATATTCCAAACCACAATAATCCACATGACCACACACACTCAAGTGGGTCTGGTGATGCAATCTCTATCACAATGGTGCCCCATTGCAAGTGGTAGTTGCATTCCAGCATGTTCTAGGGCTTCTTAACCATGGTTTGACACGTCGAGTGTCATTGTATATGTTCTTTTCAAAAACACAATGATCCAGATGACCACATACACTCAAGTGGGTGTGGTGTTGCAACCTCTGTCACACAGGTGCTCCATTGCATGTGGAAGTTGCATTCCAGCATGTTCTAGGGCTTTTTGACCATGGTTGACACATGGAATTTCATTGCATGTGTTATTTTCCAAACCACAATGATCCACATGACCACACACTCCAAGGTGGGTGTGGTGATGCAACTTCCATCACACTGGTGCTCTATTTCATTGCAATGTTGCATTCCAACATGTTCTAGGGATTTCTGACCGTGGTTTGACACAATGCAGTGTAATTGCATCTGTTCTTTTCCAAACAACAATGATCCACATGACCACACACAATCAAGCAGGTGTGTTGATGCATCCTCGGTCACACTGGTGCTCCATTGCATGTGGTAGTTGCATTCCAACATCTTCTATGGCTTTCTAACCATGGTTTGATACAATGGAGTGTCATCGCATGTGTTCTTTTCCAAACCACGATGATCTACATGACCACACACACTCAAGTGGGTGTGGTGATGTAACCTATGTCACACAAGTGGTCAAATGCATGTAGCGGTTGCACTCAAGCATGGTCTAGGGATTTTCGACCATGGTTTGGCACATGGAGTGTCATGTCATTTTTTCTTTTCCAAACCACAATGATCCACATGAACACAAAAACTCAAGTGGGTGTGGTGATGCAACCTCTGTCACATAAATGCTTCATTGCATGTGGTAGTTGCAATCCAGCATGTTCTAGGGCTTTTAGCCATGGTTTGACACATGTAGTGTCATTGCATGTGTTCTTTTCCAAACCACAACGATCCACATGACCACACACACTCTAGTGGGTGTGGTGATGCAACCTCTGTCACACATGTGGTCCATTGCATGTGGTGGTTGCATTCCAACATGTTCTAGGTCTTTCTGACCATGGTTTGACACAACGGAGTGTCATTTCATCTTTTCTTTTCCAAACCACAATGATCCACATGACCACACACACTCAAGGGGGTGTGGTGATGCAACCTCTGTCACGTAGGTGCTCCAATGCATGTGGCGGTTGCACTCCCTAATATTCTAGGTATTTCCGGCCATGGTTTGACACATGGAGTGTCATTGCATCTTTTATTTTCCAAACCAATATAAGCCACATGACCATACACACTCAAGTGGCTATGGTGATGTAGCCTCTATGACACTGGTGCTCCATTGTATTTGGCAATTGTATTCCAGCATGTTCTAGGGCTTTCTGACCATGGTTTGACACATTTGGAGTGTCATTGCATGTGTTATTTTGCAAACCACAATGATCGACATGACGACACACACTCAAGTGGGTGTGGTGATGCAACTTCCGTCACACTGGTGCTCCATTTCATGTGGCGGTTGCATTCCTACATTATCTTGGGTTTTTTACCATGGTTTGAGACATGGAGTGTCATTGCATGTGTTCTTTTCTAAAAAACAATAATCCACATGACCACACACACTCAAGAGGGTGTGGTGATGCACCCTCTATCACATTGTTGCTACATTACATTCCAATGTTGCATTCCAACATGTTCTAGGGATTTTCAGACCATGTCGACACAATGGAGTGTCATTGCATGTGTTCTTTTCCAAACCACAGTGATCCACATGACCACACACACTCCACTGGGTGTGTTGATGCATCCTCAGTCACACTGGTGCTCCATTCCATGTGGGAGTTGCAATCCAATATCTGCCTTTATGACCATGGTTTGACACGGTGGAGTTATATTGCATGTGTTGTTTTCCTAACCACAATGACACACATGACCACCAACACTCAAGTGGGTGTGTTGATGCAACCTCTGTCATGTAGGTGCTCCATTGCATGCGGCAATTTCATTCCAGCATGTTTTAGGGCATTCTGACCATGCTATGACACATGGAGTGTCATTGTATGTGTTCTTTTCTAAACCACAATGATCCACTTGACCACACACACTCAAGTGGGTGTGGTGATGCAACTTCTATCACATAGTTGCTCCATTGCATGTGACGGTAGCATTCCAGCATGTTCTAGGGCTTTTAGCCATGGTTTGACACATGGAGTGTCATTGCATGTGTTCTTTTCCAAACCACAACGATCCACATGACCACAGACACTCTATTGGGTGTGGTGATGCAACCTCTATCACAGATGCGGTCTATTGCATGTGGTGCTTGCATTCTAGCATGTTCTAGTTCTTTCTAAGCATGGTTTGACACAATGGAGTGTCATTGCATGTTTTGTTTTCCAAACCACAATGATCCACATGACCACACACACTCAAGTGGGTGTGTTGATGCAACCTCTATCACGTAGGTGCTCTAATGCATGTGGCGGTTACATTCCCTCATATTCTAGGTATTTCCGACCATGGTTTGACACATGGAGTGTCATTGCATCTTTTATTTTCCAAACCACAATGAGCCACATGACCATACACACTCAAGTGGCTATGGTGATGCAGCCTCTATCACACTGGTGCTCCATTGCATGTGGTAGTTGAATTCCAGCATGTTCTAGGGCTTTCTGACCATGGTTGGACACATTTAGAGTGTCATTGCATGTGTTATTTTGCAAACCACAATGATCCACATGACCACAAACACTCAAGTGTGTGCGGTGATGCAACCTCCATCACATTGGTGCTCCATTTCATGTGGCAGTTGCATTCCTACACGTTCTTGGGATTTTTGACCATGCTTTGACACATGGAGTGTCATTGCATGTGTTCTTTTCCAAACAACAATGATCCACATGACCACACACACTAAACTGGGTGTGGTGATGCACCCTCTATCACACTGGTGCTACATTGCATCCCAATGTTGCATTCCAACATGTTCTAGGGATTTTTTGACCATGGTTTGACACAATTGAGTGTCATTGCATGTGTTCTTTTCCAAGCCACAATGATCCACATGACCACACACACTCAACCGGGTGTGTTGATGCATCCTTGGTCACACTAGTGCTCCATTGCACGTGGGAGTTGCATTCCAACATCTTCTAGGGCTTTATGACCATGGTTTGATACAATGGAGCGCCATTGCATGTGTTCTTTTCCAAACCACAATGATCCACATGACCACACACAGTCAAGTGGGTGTCGTGATGCAACCTCTGTCACGCAGGTGCTCCATTGGATGTGGCAATTTCATTCCAACATGTTTTACGGCTTTCTGACCTTGGTATGACACATGGAGTGTCATTGTATGTGTTCTTTTCAAAACCACAATGATCCACTTGACCACACACACTCAAGTGGGTGTGGTGTTGCAACCTCTATCACGTAGATGCTCCATTGCATGTGGCAGTTGCATTCCAGCATGTTCTAGGAGTTTTAGCCATGGTTTGACACATGGAGTGTCATTGCATGTGTTCTTTTCCAAACCACAATGATCCACATGACCACACGCACTCTAGTGGGTGTGGTGATGCAACCTATGTCACACATGTGGTCCATTGCATGTGGTGGTTACATTCCAGCATGTTCTAGGTCTTTCTGACAATGGTTTGACACAATGGAGTGTCATTGCATGTTTTCTTTTCCAAACCATAATGATCCACATGACCACACACACTCAAGTGGGTGTGGTGATCCAAACTCTGTCACGTAGGTGCTCCAATGCATGTGGCAGTTGCATTCCCTCATATTCTAGGTATTTTCGACCATGGTTTGACACATGGAGTGTCATTGCATCTTTTATTTTCCAAACCACAATGACCCACATGACTATACACACTCAAGTGGCTATGGTGATGCAGCCTCTATCACACTAGTGCTCCATTGCATGTGGCAGTTGCATTCCAGCATGTTCTAGGGCTTTTAGCCATGGTTTGACACATGGAGTTTCATTGCATGTGTTCTTTTCCAAACAACAACAATCCACATGACCACAAACACTCAAGTGCGTGTGGGGATGCAACCTCCATCACACTAGTGCTCCATTTAATGTGGCAGTTGCATTCCTACATGTTCTTGGGCTTTTTGACCATGGTTTGACACATGGAGTGTCATTGCATGTGTTCTTTGCCAAACCACAATTATCCACATGACGACACACACTCAAGTGGGTGTGGTGATGCACCCTCTATCACACTGGTGCTCCATTGCATTCCAATGTTGTATTCCAGCATGTTCTAGGGCTTTCTAACCATGGTTTGACACTTGGAGTGTCATTGCATTTGTTCTTTTACAAACCACAATGATCCACATGACCATAAACATTCAAGTGGGCGTGGTGATGCAACCTCTGTCACACATGTGCTCCATTTCATGTGGTGGTTGCATGTTAGCATGTGCTATGTCTTTCTGACCATGGTTTTACACAATGGAGTGCCATTGCATGTGTTCTTTTCCAAACCACAATGATCCACATGACCTCACACACTCAGGTCGGTATGGTGATGCAACCTCTGTCACGTAGGTGCTCCATTGGATGTGGCAGTTGCATTTCAGAATGTTCTAGGGATTTCTTACTATGGTTTGACACAAGGAGGGTCATTTCATGTGTTCTTTTCAAAACCGGAATGATCCACATGACCACAAACACTGAAGTGGATGTGGTGATGCAACCTGTGTCACACGAGTGCTCCATTACATTCTAATGTTGCATTCCAACATCTTCTAGGACTTTGTGACCATGGTTTGACACAATGGAGTGTCATTTCATCTTTTTTTTCCAAACCACAATGATCCACATGACCACACACACTCAAGTGGGTGTGGTGATGCAACCTCTATCACGTAGGTGCTCCAATGCATGTGGCGGTTGCATTCCCTAATATTCTAGGTATTTCCGGCCATGGTTTGACACATGGAGTGTCATTGCATCTTTTATTTTCTAAACCACAATGAGCCACATGGCCATACACACTGAAGTGGCTATGGTGATGCAGCCTCTATGACACTGGTGCTCCATTGCATGTGGCAGTTGCATTCTAGCATGTTCTAGGGCTTTCTGACCATGGTTTGACACATTTGGAGTGTCATTGCATGTGTTCTTTTCCAAACCACAATGATCCACATGGCCACACACACTCAAGTGGGTGTGGTGATGCAACCTCTCTCATACATGTGGTCCATTGCATGTGGTGGTTGCATTCCAGCATGTTCTAGGTCTTTCTGACCATGCTTTGACACATGGACTGTCATTGCATGTGTTCTTTTACAAACAACAATGATCCACATGACCACACACACTCAAGTGGGTGTGGTGATGCACCCTCTATCACACTGGTGCTCCATTGCATGTGGGAGTTGAATTCCAACATTTCTAGGTATTTTCTGACCATGTTTGGACACAATGGAGTGTCATTGCATGTGTTCGTTGCCAAACCACAGTGATCCACATGACCACACACACGCAACTGGGTGTGTTGATGCATCCTCGGTCACACTGGTGCTCCATTGCATGTGGGACTTGCATTCCAACATCTTCTAGGGCTTTATGACCATGGTTTGACACAATGGAGTGTCATTGCATGTGTTCTTTTCCAAACCACAATGATCCACATGACCACACACACTCAAGTGGGTGTCGTGACACAACCTCTGTAATGTAGGTGCTCCATTGCATGTGGCAATTTCATTCCAGCATGTTTTAGGGCTTTCTGACCATGGTATGCCATATGGAGTGTCATTGTATGTATTTTTTCCAAACCAGAATGATCCACTTGACCACACACACTCAAGTGGGTGTCGTAATGCAACCTCTATCACATAGATGCTCCATTGCATGTGGCAGTTGCATTCCAGCATGTTCTAGGGCTTTTAGCCATGGTTTGACACATGGAGTGTCATTGCTTGTGTTCTTTTCCAAACCACAATGATCCACATGAACACACACACTCAAGTAGGTGTGGTGATGCAACCTCTCTCACACATGTGGTCCATTGCATGTGGTGGTTGCATTCCAGCATGTTCTAGGTCTTTCTGACCATGGTTTGACACAATTGAGTTTCATTGCATGTTTTCTTTTCCAAACCACAATGATCCACATGACCACACACACACAAGTGGGTCTGGTGATGCAAGCTCTATCACAATGGTTCTCCATTGCATGTGGCAGTTGCATTCCAGCATGTTCTAGGGCTTCTTGACCATGGTTTGACATATCGAGTGTCATTGTATATGTTCTTTTCCAAAACACAATGATCCAACTGACCAGATACACTCAAGTGGGTGTGGTGTTGCAACCTCTGTCACGCAGGTGCTCCATTGCATGTGGCAGTTGCATTCCAGCATGTTCTAGGGCTTTCTGACCATGGTTGACACATGGAATATCATTGCATGTATTAATTTCCAAACCACGATGATCCATATGACCACACACACCCAAGTGGGTGTGGTGATGCAACTTCCATCACACTGGTGCTCCATTTCATTCCAATGTTGCATTCCAACATGTTCTAGGGCTTTCTAACCACGGGTTGACACAATGGACTGTCATTGCATGTGTTCTTATCCAAACCAAAATGATCCACATTACCACACACACTCAAGTGGGTGTGGTGATGCAAACTCTATCATACAGGTGCTCCATTGCATGTGGTGGTTGCATTCTCACATATTCTAGGGCTTTCTGACAATGGTTTGACATATGGATGTTATTGGATGTCGTTTTTTCCGAACAACAATGATCCACATGACCACACACACTCAAGTGGGTGTGGTGATGCAACCTCTGTCACACTGGTTCTCCATTGCATTCCAATGTTGCATTCCAACATCTTCTAGGGCTTTCTAACCATGATTTCATACAATGGAGTGTCATTGCATGTGTTCTTTTCCAAACCACAATGTTCGACATGAACACACACTCAAGTGGGTGTGGTGATGCAACCTTTGTCACACAGGTGCTCCATTGCATGTGGTACTTGCATTCCAGCATGCTCTAGGGCTTTCTGGCGATGGTTTGACACATGTAGTGTCATTGCATTTGTTTTTTGCAAACCACAATGATGCACATGACCACACACACTCAAGTGGGTGTGGTGATGCAACCTCTATCACACATGTGGTCCATTGCATGGGGTGGTTGCATTCCAGCATGTTCTAGGTTTTTATGACCATGGTTTGACACAATGGAGTGTCATTGCATGTTTTCTTTTCCAAACCACAATGATCCACATGACCACAAATACTCAAGTGGGTCTGGTGATGCAACCTCTGTCACAATGGTGCTCCATTGCATGTGCCAGTTGCGTTCCAGCATGTTCTAGGGCTTCCTGACCATGTTTGACACATCGAGTGTCATTGTATATGTTCTTTTCCAAAACACAATGATCCAGATGACCACATACACTGAAGTGGGTGTGGTGTTGCAACCTCTATTACGAAGGTGTTGCATTGCATTTGGCAGTTGCATTCCATCATGTTATAGGGCTTTCTAACCATGGTTGACACATGGAATTTCATTGCATTTGTTATTTTCCAAACAACAATGATCCAAATGACCACACACACCCAAGTGGTTGTGGTGATGCAACTTCCGTCAAACTGGTGCTCCATTTCATTCCAGTGTTGCATTCTAACATGTTCTAGGTCTTTCTAACCATGGTATGACACCATGGAGTTTCATAGGATGTGTTCTTCTCGAAACCACAATGATCCACATGACCACACACATTCAAGTGAGTGTGGTGATAAAGCGTCTATCACGTAGGTGCTCCATTGCATGTGGCAGTTGCATTCCAGCATTATCTAGGTCTTTCTTACCATGGTTTGACACATGGAGTTTCATTGCATGTGTTCTTTTCAAAACAACAATGATCCACATGACCACATACACTCCAATGGATGTGGTGATGCAACCTGTGTCAAACTAGTGATCCATTACATTCTAATATTGCATTGCAACATCTTCTAGGTCTTTCTGACAATCGTTTGACACAATGGAGTGTCATTGCATGCTTTATTTTCCAAACCGCAATGATCCACATGACCACACACACTCACATGGGTGTGGTGATGCAATCTCTGTCACACTGGTGCTCCATTGCATGTGGAAGTTGCATTCCAACACCTTCTAGGGATTTATGACCATGGTTTGACACAATGGAGTGTTACAACATGTGTTCTTATCCAAACCAAAATGATCCACATGACCACACACACTCAAATGGCTCTAGTGACGCAACCTTTGTCATACAGGTGCTCTATTGCATGTGGTGGGTGCATTCCAACATGGTCTAGGGCTTTCTAACAATGGTTTGACACATGGAGTCTTATTGTATGTGTTTTTTCTGAACCACAATGATCCACATGACCACACACACTCAAGTGGGTGTGGTGATGCAACCTCTTTCACACTGGTGCTCCATTGCATTCCAATGTTGCATTCCAACATCTTGTAGGGCTTTCTAACCATGGTTTGATAGAATGGAGTGTCATTGAATGTGTTATTTTCCAAACCACAATGATCGACATGACCACACACACTCAATTGGGTGTGGTGATGCAACCTCTGTCACACAGGTGCTCCATTGCATGTGGCAGTTGCATTCCAGCATGCTCTAGGGCTTTCTGACCATGGTTTGACACATGGAGTGTCATTGCATTTGTTTTTTTCCAAACCACAAAGATCCACATGACCACACACACTCAAGTGGGTGTGGTGATGCAACCTCTGTCACACATGTGGTCCATTGCCTGTGGTGGTTGCATTCCAGCATGTTCTAGGTCTTTCTGACCATGGTTGGACACAATGGAGTGTCATTGCATGCTTTCCTTTCCAAACCACAATGATCCACATGGCCACACACACTCATGTGGGTCTGGTGATGCAACCTTTGTCACAATGGTGCTCCATTGCATGTGGCAGTTGCATTCCAGCATGTTTTAGGGCTTCCTGACCATGGTTTGACACATCGAGTGTCAATGCATATGTTTTTTCCAAACCACAACGATCCACATGACCACACACACTCAATTGGGTGTGGTGATGCAACCTCTATCACACATGTGGTCCATTGCATGTGGTGGTTGCATTCCAACATGGTCTAGATCTTTGTGACCATCGTTTGACACAATGGAATGTCATTGCATGTTTTCTTTTCCAAACCACAATGATCCACATGACCACACACACTCAAGTGGGTGTGGTGATGCAACCTCTGTCACACTAGTGCTTCATTGCATTCCAATGTAGCATTCCAACATCTTCTAGGACTTTCTGGACGTGGTTTGATACAATGGAGTGTCATTGCATGTGTTCTTTTCCAAACCACAATGATCGACATGACCACACACACTCAAGTGGGTGTGGTGGTACAACCTCTAACACACAGGTGCTCCATTTCATGTGGTAGTTGCAGTCCAGCATGCTCCAGGGCTTTCTAACCAAGGTTTGACACATGGAGTGTCATTGTATTTTTTTTCCAAACCACAATGATCCACATGACCACACACACTCAAGTGGGTGTGGTGATTCAACCTCTATCACACATGTGGTCCATTGCATGTGGTGGTTGCATTCCAGCATATTCTAGGTCTTTCTGACCATGGTATGACATAATGGAGTGTCATTGCATGTTTTCTTTTCCAAACCACAATGATCCACATGACTACACACACACAAGTGGGTCTGGTGATGCAACCTCTATCACAATGGTGCTCCATTTCATGTGGGAGTTGCATTCTAGCATTTTCTAGGGCTTCCTGACCAAGGTTTGACACATCGAGTGTCATTGTATATGTTCTTTTCCAAAACACAATGATCCAGATGACCACATACACTGAAGTGTGTGTGGTGTTGCAACCTCTATCACGCAGGTGCTCCATTGCATGTGGTAGTTGCATTATAGCATGTTCTAGGGCTTTCTGACCATGGTTAGCACATGGAATTTCATTGCATGTGTTATTTTTCCAAACCACAATGATCTACATGACCATACACACCCAAGTGGGTGTGGTGATGCAACCGCTGTCACATAGGTGCTCCATTGCATGTGGCAGTTGCATTCTAGCATGCTCTAGGGCTTTCTGACCATGGTTTGATCCAATGGAGTGTCATTGCATGTGTTCTTTTCCAAACCACAATGATCGACATGACCACACACACACTCAAGTGGGTGTGGTGATGCAACCTCTGTCACATAGGTGCTCCATTGCATGTGGCAGTTGCATTCCAGCATGCTCTAGGGCTTTCTGACCATGGTTTGACACATGGAATGTCATTGCATTTATTTTTTCAAAACCACAATGATCCACATGAACACACACTCAAGTGGGTGTGGTGATGCAACCTCTATCACACATGTGGTCCATTGCATTCCAATTGTGCATTCCAACATCTTCTAGGGCTTTCTAACCATGGTTTGATACAATGGAGTGTCATTGGATGTGTTCTTTTCCACACGATAATAATCAATATGAACACACTCACTCAAGTGGGTGTGGTGATGCAACCTCTGTCAGACAGGTGCGCCATTGGATGTAGCAGTTGCATTCAAGCATGCTCTAGGGCTTTCTGAACATGGTTTGACTCATGGAGTGTCATTGCATTTGTTTTTTCCAAACCACAATTATCCACATGACCACAGACACTCAAGTGGGTGTGGTGATGCAACCTCTGTCACACATGTGGTCCATTGCATGTGGTGGTTGCATTCCAACATGTTCTAGGCCTTTCTGACCATGGTTTGACACAATGGAGTGTCATTGCATGTTTTTTTCCAAACCACAATGATCCACATGACCACACATACTCAAGTGGGTCTGGTGATGCAACCTCTGTCACAATGGTGCTCCATTGCAAGTGGCAGTTGCATTCCAGCATGTTCTAGGGCTTCCTGACCATGGTTTGACACATCGAGTGTCATTGTATATGTTCTTTTCCAAAACACAATGATCCAGATGACCACATACACTGAAGTGGGTGTGGTGTTGCAACCTCTGTCACGCAGGTGCTCCATTGCATGTGGCAGTTACATTCCATCATGTTCTAGGGATTTCTAACCATGGTTGACACATGGAATTTCATTGCATGTGTTATTTTCCAAACCACAATGATCCACATGACCACACACACCCAAGTGGGTGTGGTGATGCAACTTCCGTCACACTGGTGCTCCATTAAATTCTAGTGTTGCATTCCAACATGTTTTAGGTCTTTCGAACCCTGGTTTCACACCATGGAGTGTCATTGGATGTGTTATTTTCCAAACCACAATGATCCACATGACCACACACACTCAAGTGGGTGTGGTGATAACGCCTCTATCACGTAGGTGCTCCATTGCATGTGGCTGTTGCACTCCAGCATTATCTACGTCTTTTTACCATGGTTTGACACATGGAGTGTCATTGCATGTGTTCATTTCAAAAGAACAATGATCCACATGACCACATACACTCAAGTGGATGTGGTGATGCAACCTCTGTCACACCAGTGATCCATTACATTCTAATGGTGCATTGCAACATCTTCTAGGTCTTTCTGACCATAGTTTGACACAAGGGAGTGTCATTGCATGCATTCTTTTCCAAACAGCAATGATCCACATGACCACACACACTCAAGTGGGTGTGGTGATGCAATCTCTTTCACATTGGTGCTCCATTGCATGTGGAAGTTGCATTCCAACACCTTCTAGGGATTTATGACTATGGTTTGACACAATGGAGTGTTATTGCATGTGTTCTTATCAAAACCAAAATGATCCAGATGACCACACACACTCAAATGGCTCTAGTGATGCAACCTTTGTCATACAGGTGCTCCATTTAATGTGGTGGTTGCATTCCAACATATTCTAGGGCTTTCTAACAATGGATTGACACATGGAGTGTTATTGTATGTGTTTTTTCTGAACCACAATGATCCACATGACCACACACACTCAAGTGGGTGTGGTGATGCAATCTCTATCACATTGGTGCTCCATTGCATGTGGAAGTTGCATTCCAACACCTTCTAGGGATTTATGACCATGGTTTGACACAATGGAGTGTTATTGCATGTGTTCTTATCAAAACCACAATGATCCACATGACCACACACACTCAAATGGCTCTAGTGATGCAACCTTTGTCATACAGGTGCTCCATTTAATGTGGTGGTTGCATTCCAACATGTTCTAGGGCTTTCTAACAATGGTTTGACACATGGAGTGTTATTGTATGTGTTTTTTTTGAACCACAATGATCCACATGACCACACACACTCAAGTGGGTGTGGTGATGCTACCTCTTTGACATTGGTGCTCCATTGCATTCCAATGTTGCATTCCAACATCTTCAAGGGCTTTTTGACCATGGTTTGATACAATGGAGTGTCATTGAATGTGTTATTTTCCAAAACACAATGATCGACATGACCACACCCACTCAAGTGGATGTGGTGATGCAGGTCGCGGCAACGTAAAGCAACATTAGTTCCTTTGGTAGTGGTGCAGCTAGGATTGGTGCGGTAGACAACATCTTTTTCAAGTCTCAAAATGCAAGATCTGCCTGTGGTGTCCATGTGAACTTATCTGCCTTTTTCATTAGTTTGTAGAGGGGCAAGGCCTTCTCTCCCAACCGACATACTAACCGACTCGACGATGACAGGCAACCAATGAACTTCTGGACATCGTTAAGACACTTTGGAAACTCCATTCTTTCTATGGCCCGGATTTTTGTCGGGTTAGCTTCATTGCCGCGGCTAGATACCAAGAAACGGAGTAACTTTCCGGCTAGTACGCCAAAGGTGCATTTCTCCGGGTTCAGTTTCATTAGGAATCTTCTTAAGTTCGTGAATGTCTCTCGAATATCCTCAAGGAGCGTATTGCTTTCCTTGGTTTTTATCACCACATCATCCACGTAAACCTGGACATTCCGACCTATTTGGTTATTCAAGCACTTTTGCATACATCGCTAGTACGTTGCTCCTGCATTACGTAATCCAAACGGCATAGTTCGATAACAATAAGCCCCGTATGGGGTAATAAATGCAGTATTTATTTGATCATCCGGATTCATGGGTATCTGATGGAAACCAGAATACGCATCAATGAATGACAGTAGCTCACATCCGGCCATTGAGTCTGTGACATGATCTATTCTAGGGAGTGGAAATGGATCTTTTGGACATGCCTTTTTCAGGTCCGTGTAGTCAATACACATGCGCCATACCACTGCCACGTTCGGATCATCTTTCTTTTTCTCCACCAGCACCGGATTAGAGAGCCAATCCGGATAGAGTACCTCCATGATAAACCCGGCCGCTAGTAATCTTACTATCTCATCTCCAATGACTTTTCTTCTGTCCTCTGGGAAACATTTGAGAGGCTGCTTTACCGGCTTAGCCCCGGGTCTTACATTCAGTGAGTGCTTAGCCAACTCCCTCGGTACACCTTGAAGATCTTGCATAGACCAAGCAAAGATATCCCGATTCTCACGGAGGAAGTTGACGAGCTCGTTTTCCTATTTCTTGCTTAATCCGGCACCTATGGTGACGGTGCGCTCTAGGAACAGATCATCAATTGGCACTTTCTTCGTATCCTTAGTCGCCTGGAACGATACGCTCCCGTGCGGGTTGGTCAGGGCCGGCATATGTTGTTGCGCGGATTGAGCCTATGCTCCCACCTCTAGTATCTTCCTTTTTCTTGAGCTATCACGAGTGACTCGGCTAAATTGGATCCGGCTGATGCACACTCGATCGAATGCCGGAAGTCCCCTGATATAGTTATCACGCCCCTTGGTCCAGGAAATTTCATCTTAAGGTAGCTGACATGGGTAGTTTCCATGAATTTTCAAAGCGCTGGCCTGCCGAGTAGTGCGTGATAGGCACTTTCCAGATTCACTACTTCGAATTCCAAGTTCTCCGTGCGGCAGTTGTCTCTTGTGCGAATAACACGTCAACCCGGACCTTACCAATTGGTTCACAAGAAATACCCGGCACAATGCCGTGAAAAGTGGTCCTTGTTGCTTGCAACATGTTCTCTGTTATTCCCAACTTGTGCATGTTATCCTTGTACATAATGTTGATACTGCTGCCATTGTCAATCAATACCTTGGACAATCTCCCATTGAGATTTGGTCCGATGAATGTCGGATCCAGGACCAGGGCGTAGGTTCCTGGGCTTGGCATGATCTTCGGGTGATACTTGATACTCCATGTGATTTCTTGATCTGCCCAAGGCATATATCTTGGCACAGCCGGCATTACTGTGTTCACCTCCATATGCCGGCGCTGCAAGCTTTTTCGGTCATTTTCTTCCGTGGTGACCACACAATATCTTTGATGATGTTCCATGTACTCATTTCGTCCCTCATTCTTGTTGTAACCTTGAACTTGTTGTTGGTTGTTGCCTACCTGATGTACCGCATCCCTTCTTTCCAAGTCCTCGTACCTCGGCAGAGGTGCTGGCAGCATCAGTTGTTGTCCATGTCCCCCTGTCAGTAACGGTGGCCGGGGTGTTTCATTTCTAGGTGCTTCGTTCCGAGGTGCCTGAGCATTCCCCAAACTCCCCTGTTCTAATTTCCTCATTCATTCACACTGCCGGGTCGTATGATTCGCTGGACTTAGCGTATGAAATTTGCAAGGTTGATCTAGCATATACTCGAATGTATACCTCGGCCTATCCTTTCGTTCCTACCATTATTTTTTCTGCTCTGGGGTCCAAGGCCTTTTCCCTTCGTTTTTCTGCTGTCAGTTTTGCCCTCCAGTTTTCTGGCGTTGGTTTGCTCTGGCATTGGTTTGATCCTGGTCCACTACTGCGACCTGCTACGAGTTATATCGATAATCCGGATGCTCATCCCTTCTTTTTCTCGGAAATCATTCCTCCTTGATGACCCGGAGATATCTCGGTTGTAATACTCCTCTTTTGCTTCGCTAGACATTAGCCGGGGTTGCGTTGGATCTCCCAAGGCGTATGAATCTGCAATCTGGATCGTCTCAGCCAAGGTAGTTGTAACCGTTGCCACAGCATACTTACATATCTGCATCCCTGAGGGAACCACGCAATAGCTTGTGATTCAATTACTCCCTCGCACGAGTTTCGCACATTGCACCACCGATTCAGGAAATCTCTATCTGGCTCATTCGGTCTTTGCCGGTATAATGCAAGGGTCTGTGGTCTGTTGGGTCTCTTGTAAGTGCTTGAGAAGTTACTAACAAACAGTTCCTAGAAATCCAACCAACAGTTGACACACCCTGGTGGTAAATTGTTCAGCCAAACTCGCACTGGTCCTTCCAGCATCTGTGGCACATACCTCACCGCCCATCTTAAATTTCCTGTTGCGATCTTGACTGCTGTGGCATAGTCAATCAGCCAATCCTCTGGCCTAGTACTTACATCATATGTTCGGGTTCCTCTGGCTCGCTGAAAGTTCGGTACTAGTGGCTCGTTCATGATTCGGGGCCCAAAACATGCTGGACCCGATGGACCTTATAACACGATTTGCTCCGACATGTAAATCCTATCCAATTTCTACCTCGCATCATCTGGCTGCAAGTTCCTGCTTCCCAACCATGATCAAATTACGTGGTGATCCGGCCTGGGGTATCCATCGTTGACCATAGCTGAATAACCATCATTGTATCTTTCCTGATCCGGACGTGTGTGATGTTGTTGTGCTGCTTGTCCCGCACTTCCTTCTTGCCGAGGTACGCGTTGTTGTTGTGCCCGAGGTAAATTTTGCCCCGCTCCCATAGGATTGCGATGTCCGGCATTGCTGTTGGAAACGTTTCTTTGACCGGCATTGCCTTCGTCATGGTTACCTCGGGCAGCCACACCTCGGCTGGTACTGCTTGGACTTTCCGAGCCCTTTCCGGGTCTTAAGGGACCATTTTCCTTGTTTATTTCCTCATTTTGCTGGCAACCAACCCTTAACAAGTGATTTACCCTTTCTTGTTTCCTTTGTCGAGCCTCACCGGTTAAGCCTTCTAACTCGGATGCGGCCGCATTTGCTGCTCTGAGGTTCTTTGCCGGGGTACTGTATCGATCCAACCCTCATGTTACTATCGTAGCTATCTGACTTGGCCTAGGCTCGTACTCCTTGTCAATCTCAGTGATTAGGTTTCTGCCTCGGATTTTTACTCCATCAATACGGTTTTCCTTAGCATACTCTCAAGCTGATGTTCAGCGACTGATGCAGCTCTGCTACTTTCTTTGCTCCGGCTAGCATCTTCTGCCTAGTTTCCTCTAACTCAACTTGCGTCTGAGCCAGATCTACCACAGGTGCTATTGGTGTTGCTAAGCTATCTATTGCTTGCTAGAGCACATTCTCTGTCTTCTCTAGCAGAGGAAACCTAGACCTGGTCTGTTTGGGCGTTACCTGCGGCTCTAGCGCCGGATCTTTGCTCGGTCCCGCATCTGACGTGGTCATCATGACCTCAAAGCTACTAGTGGGATGAGCAATATGCACTCCACGAGATGCGCTGAGAGGTGGCTCGCCACCCTCGACGATGTGCTGCGGATGAACGCAGGACTCGTCCACGCCGACGTAGATCTTGTGCGCGCCAAGCTTCATGAAGACGTCATTGCGCGGTGGAGGGTTCCTGCCGAAGCTTCCCGTGTTGTCACTGACGTAGTCCAGCGCTCCAAAGCGCTGAACCAAGCCAGAGACGATACGCTCGCCAGAGCTGGAGATGTTTCCCGTCTGGATTTTCACCCCAGCTAGCACTGCTTGCCCCACGGTGGGCGCCAACTGTCATGGTGGTGGCACGGCAGATGCCATGGATAGGCTAAAGATGGGGCCAATGAGTGCTAGGAGAACCCAGGGAGGTAGAGCGTGGTGATTCCACACACGGAAGTTCTTGTATTCTCTCTATCAATGGTGTTTACAAGTGCTCTTGAGGCTCTTAACAAGAAGGAGACAATGTCTCTTACTCCCAACTAACTAGCCTTAGAGTTCTACCTTAGACAGAGAGTGAATGATCTATTTGCCGTCCCTCTCTATGGAGGCCCCGGTGCTCCTTATATAGGGGAGACCGGGTTACAATTCTAGGGCACAGGTGGCAGCATATTCTACGAATATGCTCCTCGTGCAAAGCTAGATGCTTCTTTATTCCTCTTTAACGGCTCGTCCGGACTTTGGACGTAACCCACAGTGTCATCCTCGTCTTTTCGCATCACCAGACACGGGATACGTCATCCGGCTTTGCTCGCGTCACCTTGGTCGCCCTTGACCTGCTGGTCCTCTTCTTTACTTTACTTTGCTCACGCTACAGCTAATAAAGCCACCTTTTGACCAGCGGGGGATTCCTTCTCTTGGAAGCTAAGATAATTCGGCTAGCATATAGCTAATCCGGCTTACCCATTTACCTGTAAAATAGATGGACATAGCCGGCATAAACCTTGTGCCGGCCGGACCATTGTCAAGGAAATGCCCTACGGGCTAGGTCGCACTGTGATTCGGTCTGCCTTGAGGTGACCCGATTAGCACTTTTCTTTGACCGTGCCGCATCCCGGCTAACTCGGCCCTTATACCCCGGTGTTACCCTACCCGAGGGTATCCCCCCCAACAGTGGCAGTTGCATTCCAGCATTATCTAGGTCTTTCTTTCCATGGTTCGACACATGGAGTGTCATTGCATGTGTTCTTTTCAAAACAACAATGATCCACATGACCACATACACTCAAGTGGATGTGGTGACGCAACTTGTGTCACACTAGTGATCCATTACATTCTAATGTTGCATTGCAACATCTTCTAGGTCTTTCTGACCATAGTTTGACACAATGGAGTGTCATTGCATGCTTTCTTTTCCAAACCGCAATGATCCACATGACCACGCACACTGAAGTGGGTGTGCTGATGCAATCTCTGTCACATTGGTGCTCCATTTCATGTGGAAGTTGCAGTCCAACACCTTCTAGGGATTTATGACCATGGTTTGACACACTGGAGTGTTATTGCATGTGTTCTTATCCAAACCAAAATGATCCACATTACCACACACACTCAAATGGCTCTAGTGATGCAACCTTTGTCATACAGGTGCTCCATTGCATGTGGCAGTTGCATTCCAACATGTTCTAGGGATTTCTAACAATGGTTTGACACATGGAGTGTTATTGTATGTGTTTTTTCTGAACTACAATGATCCACATGACCACACACACTCAAGTGGGTGTGGTGATGCAACCTCTTTCACACTGGTGCTCCATTGCATTCCAATGTTCCATTCCAACATCTTCTAGGGCTTTCTAACCATGGTTTGATACAATGGAGTGTCATTGAATGTGTTCTTTTCCAAACCACAATGATCGACATGACCACGCACACTCAAGTGGGTATGGTGATGCAACCTCTGTCACACAGGTGCTCCATTGCATGTGGAAGTTGCATTCCATCATGCTCTAGGGCTTTCTGACCATGGTTTGACACATGGAGTGCCATTGCATTTGTTTTTTCCAAACCACAATGATCCACATGACCACACACACTCAAGTGTGTGTGGTGATGCAACCTCTGTCACACATGTGGTCCATTGCATGTGGTGGTTGCATTCTAGCATGTTCTAGGTCTTTCTGACCATTGTTTGACACAATGGAGTGTCATTGCATGTTTTATTTTCAAAACCACAATGATCCACATGACCACACATACTCAAGTGGGTCTGGTGATGCAACCTCTGTCACAATGGTGCTCCATTGCATGTGGCAGTTGCGTTCTAGCATGTTCTAGGGCTTCCTGACAATGGTTTGACACATCGAGTGTTAGTGCATTTGTTTTTTCTAAACCACAACGATCCACACGAACACACATACTCAATTTGGTGTGGTGATGCAACCTATATCACACATGTGGTCCATTGCATGCGGTGGTTGCATTCCAGCATGGTCTAGGTCTTTGTGAGCATGGTTTGACACAATGGAGTGTCATTGCATGTTTTGTTTTCCAAACCACAATGATCCGCATGACCACACACACTCATGTGGGTGTGGTGATGCAACCTCTGTCACACTGGTGCTCCATTGTATTCCAATGTTGCATTCCAACATCTTCTAGGACTTTCTAACCATGGTTTGATACAAGGGAGTGTTGTTGCATGTGTTCTTTTCAAAACCACAATGATCGACATGACCACACACACTCAAGTGGGTCTGGTGATACAACCTCTGTCACACAGGTGCTCCATTTCATGTGGCAGTTGCATTCCAGCATGCTCTAGGGCTTTCTGACCATGGTTTTACACATGGAGTGTCATTGCATTTGTTTTTTTCCAAACCACAACGATCCACATGACCACACACACTCAAGTGGGTGTGGTGATGCAACCTCTATCACACATGTGTTCCATTGCATGTGGTGGCTGCATTCCAGCATATTCTAGGTCTTTCTGACCATGGTATGACACAATGGAGTGTCATTGCATGTTTTCTTTTCCAAACCACACATACTCAAGTGGGTCATTGTCTAAGTTCTTTTCCAAAACACAATGATCTAGATGACCACATACACTGAAGTGGGTGTGGTGATGCAACCGTTGTCACACAGGTGCTCCATTGCATGTGGCAGTTGCATTCCTGCATGCTCTAGGGCTTTCTGACCGTTGTTTGATACAATGGAGTGTCATTGCATGTGTTCTTTTCCAAACCACAATGATCGACATGACCACACACACTCAAGTGGGTGTGGTGATGCAACCTATATCACATAGGTGCTCCATTGCATGTGGCAGTTGCATTCCAACATGCTCTAGGGCTTTCTGACCATGGTTTGACACATGGAATGTCATTGGATTTGTTTTTTCCAAACAACAACGATCCACATGAACACACACACTCAAGTGTGTGTGGTGATGCAACCTCTGTCACACATGTGGTCCATTGCATTCCAACATCTTATAGGGTTTTCTAACCATGGTTTAATACAATGGAGTGTCATGGCATGTGTTCTTTTCCAAACCATAATGATCGACATGACCACACACTCAATGGGTGTGGTGATGCAACCTCTATCACATAGGTGCTCCATTGCATGTGGTAGTTGCATTCCAGCATGCTCTAGGGCTTTCTGACCATGGTTTGACACATGGAGTATCACTCCATTTGTTTTTTCCAAACCACAACTATCCACATGACCACACACACTCAAGTGGGTGTGGTGATGCAACCTCTGTCACACATGTGGTCCATTGCATGTGGTGGTTGCATTCCAGCATATTCTAGGTCTTTCTGACCATGGTATGACACAATGGAGGGTCATTCCATGTTTTATTTTCCAAACCACAATGATCCACATGACCACACACACTCTAGTGCGTGTGGTAATGCAACCTCTGTCAGACTAGTGCTCCATTGCACGTGGAAGTTGCATTCCAGAATGTTCTAGGGCTTTATGACCATGATATGACACATGGATTGTCATTTCATGTCTTATTTTCCAAACCACAATGATCCACATAACCACACACACTCAAGTAGGTGTGGTGATGCAACCTCTGTCAGACTGGTGCTCCATTGCATTCCAATGTTGCATTCCAGCATGTTCTAAGGCCTTTTGACCATGGTTTGATACATGGAGTGTCATTGCATTTGTTCTTTTCCAAACCACAATGATCCACATGACCACACACACACACAAGTGGGTGTAGTGATGCAACCTCTATCACACATGTGCTCCATTGCATGTGGTGGTTGCATTCTAGCATGTTCTAGGGCATTCTGACCATGGTTTGACACAATGGAGTGTCATTGCATGTGTTCTTTTCAAACCACAATGATCCACACGACCACACACACACTCAAGTGGGTTTGGTGATGCAACCTCGGTCAAACTAGTGTTCCATTGCATGCGGCAGTTGCATTCCAACATCTCTAGGGGTTTCTTACCATGGTTTGATATAATGGAGTGTCATTGCATGTGTTCTTTTCCAAATAACAATGAACCACATGACCACACACACTCAAGTGGGTGTGGTGATCCAACCTCTATCAGACTAGTGCTCCATTACACGTGGCAGTTGCATTCCAGAATGTTTTAGGGCTTTCTGACCATGATTTGACACATGGAGTGTCATTTCATGTGTTGTTTTCCAAACCATAATGATCCACATGACTAGACACACTCAACTGGGTGTGGTGATGCAACCTCTGTCAGACTGGTGCTACATTGCATTCCAATATAATGTTGCATTCTAGCATGTTCTAAGCCTTTTTGACCAAGGTTTGACAGATGGAGTGTCAATGCATTTGTTCAAGTGGGTGTAGTGATGCAACCTCTGTCACACATGTGCTCCATTGCATATGGTGGTTGCATTCTAGCATGTTCATGGGATTTCTGACCATGGTTTGATACAATGGAGTGTCATTGCATGTGTTCTTGTCCAAACCACAATGATCCACATGACCACACACACACTCAAGTGGGTGTGGTGATGCAATCGCTATCACATTGGTGCTCCATTGCTGTGGCAGTTGAATTCCAACACCTTCTAGGGCTTTATGACAATGGTTTCACACAATGGAGTGTCATTGCATGTGTTCTTATCCAAACCACAATGATCCACATGACCACACACAATCAAATGGCTCTAGTGATGCAACCTTTGTCATACAGGTGATCCATTGCATGTGGTGGTTGCATTCAAACATGTTCTAGGTTTTCAGACAATGCTTTGACACATGGAGTGTTACTGCATGTGTTTTTTCAAAACCACAATGATCCACATGACCACCCACACTCAAGTGGTTGTAGTGATGCAACCTCTGTCACACTGGTGCTCCATTGCATTCCAATGTTGCATTCCAGCATCTTGTATGGCTTTTTGACCATGGTTTGGTACAATGGAGTGTCATTGCATGTGTTCTTTTCCAAACCACATTGATCGACATGACCACACACACTCAAGTGGGTGTGGTGATGCAACCTCTGTCACGTAGGTGATCTATTGCATGTGGCAGTTGCATTCCACCATGTTCTAGGGATTTCTAACCATGGTTTGACAAATGGAGTGTCATTGTATTTGTTTTTTCGAAACCACAATGATCCACATGACCACACACACTCAAGTAGGTGTCGTGATGCAACCACTATCACACATGTGCTCCATTGCATGTGGTGGTTGCATTCCAGCATGTTCTAGGGCTTTTTGACCATGGTATGACACAATGGAGTGTCATTGGATGTGTTCTTTTCCAAACCACAATGATCCACATGACCACGCACAGTAAAGTGGGTGTGGTGATGGATACGTCCATTTTGCATCACTATTCTATATCATAATTTAATGTTATTCATTGATATATTTCATATTAAGAGATGATACTTATGTTATTTCATCTGTTTTTGCATGGTTGATGAATTTTGGAGGATGGACCGCTGAAGTCAGGACTCTGATGGAAAAGGCACTATTTGGATGCGAAATTCGCAAAGATCAGGAAATCCCAGAAAATATACGAAAAATCCTATTTTTACAGAAGACGAAGGATGCCAGAAGGGGGAGCGGAGATGGGCCATAGGGGGCCCACACCACCACCTGACGTGGGTCACCCTAGGCCACGCCACCAGGTGGTGTGGCCACCCTGGCCCACCTCTGGCTCTACTCTTTGGCATATATATTCCTTCCGAAACCCTAAGACTCGGGGAGCGACCACAGAAAGATTCCGCCGCCTCTACGGGGCGGAAAACTGTAGAGAGAGAAAGAGCTCTCCGGCAGGCAAAAATCTGCCGGGGAAATTCCTTCCTAGAGAGGGGAGATCGTCGCCATCAACACCACCATCAATCTATACTTCATCGAGATCATCATCATCATCTCCATCATCATCTCCACCAGCACCATCATCACCACTCCATACCGATGTGACAATTGGGTTGAATCTTGCATAGTTCTTAGGGGAAACTTTCCTGATGTTGATTACTTGTTGTAGTTGATGCTATTGAGTGGAACTATTTGTGGCGACCCCAGATTTTCACCCGAGATTACCAAATTATGCACACCACCACGATCCCAGGATTAGTGCATCGTGGAGCATAACCGACCTGATATCAAAGTACATACATCCATTACAGTACGATACAATCAGTCTTACAACAATAGTCTTACAACCTTGCCTCCATGGGCAAAAATAGATATTAGAAGTGGTACTAAATAACGCGGAGGACCCAAGTCAAGCCATAGCCCAACATGTGCCTGACTCGGAGAAACGCCCTAGTTCGCGAAGTCGTCACTACACCCTTCGATATCCTCTTCATCCTGCTCATAGTCTGGCCAAGTTGATAGCCAGGGAAGATTGCTTGTGAGTACTTTGAATGTACTCGCAAACCACCATACAAGAAGTACAAAGAGTATGCAATATGGTTGTAGATAGGATGGCTCCAAAGAGGTTGTTTGAGAAAATATCTTAGAAGTAGAATTTTCCACTCTACCACTTGTTGTTTGCCCAAAACCTTTTTAGGGTAAAACTAGTTAGTAAAACTTGACAAACTAGGCTGGGGTCAACACTGATGTCCACTTCCGATGTGGTCATCCCATGACCAATACTACGACCATCCCATGATCGAATCTATTTTTATCTCTTTGCCCTTCGACCATCCCATGATCGAATCTCTTTTATAAAACCTTTTTATAAACCAAAACCGGCACCGCTCTACAGAAGTTTGTCCAACCCGTCCTTAACCGCGGACACGGCTATTCGAATAGATTTTTATCCTCTGTAGAGGTTGTACACTTTACCCACAAGATCCGATACATCCGCCACGAACTGTCGTGGATCGTCATACATTAGTATGCGGGTTTCGGATAACCGGACAAGACCTTCCAGAAAATCCCCTCTTAACACCAGCACCTACCCTATGGGTGGTATTCCCCTCAAAACCGGGACGTCGGGCAAGGACCAACCGGAGCGCTTTTTCCACTCCTCGAGAGTGTGCACTTTCAATGAGGGGCCCATAGTAACGCGTGGAGGCCTGGGGACCCTTCGTTCCTTCTCTAGGTCCCACCTTTATCAGAGAAGGCCCACCCTCCAGGGATCCCCGATCCCCTGTAGTAGTTGCGAGGCACCGGTATCAGAGAGAACCACTTTCGGGTCAAGCCCCTTCCCATATAGGAGTAGTGTGGTTGCACGGGTTTAAGTTGTTATAGCTAGACTGCAAAGAACCAGGTGTGTTTTCAAAAACTGTTTTTCCTCCTTCTTCAACTTTGGTGCCTCCATCAGTGGCATGAATGCCAAAACATTTAAAAAAATTCCTTGACAAGTCCCACTGGCCTGGTTTTCTGTCAAAAACTGTTTATAAACCATCCCTGACTTCGGGTTCCCCACCTAGAGTTTTTGTTAGGCTAAATCGGGGTTTCCAAGGGGTTGTGGTATAATAGACCACCTGAACTACTAGGATAGGAGTAGGAGGTTCAAGGGGGAGTACTTAAACAGTACCATAGGCATAATTTTGGTGGAGCCAAACTAATACCATAATAATAATTTAGCGAGTAAAAACAAATGCAATATTAGTATAAGTAAAACAAGGTGCATGGAAATAAAGATGGGACAAGTTTCATGAACTTGTAGGTGGCTTGCCTTGGTTGGCAGATTGTTCCTGGTCCTCTTCTTCAAAATCCTCCCAATTACCTTCCTCAAACTCGTCCTCGTTCGTATCTATCGCCGAAAAGGGAAATTATAATCAAACCACTATACCAAACATCACCCAAGGCAAAAACAATGAAATCAGTACAGAACAATTGCACAGCTGAACCAATCCAACCACATAGTAGTAGCTACTAACTCTAGCAATCGTAGGCCTTTGGAATCAATCAAAAAGGTTTCATTAAACTTAAATGGTAATTTTTGTGGTTAAGACTAGATTAGCATTCAAGTAGATTTTTCGACTAGTATAAGTTACTGAAAGTAGACTAAAAAATACATATCTGAATAGTAACAGAGGAAACCAAGCTAACCCCACTGGTTTCACAATTTTAGCACAAAGGGTTGATTTTTAATAAATAAAATACTAGAAACAGATCAGAAACTTGTGCTAAATTCACCAGGGCCAATCTACAGAGCCAAAAATTATGCCCTTCCAGGAAATACTAGTATGTGCAGAGGCCGAACCCTGGGAGTTGGTTTCATCCCAGAATAAGATTCACAACAACCTCTGCAAAATAAATAAAAGCTCTCTGTCCATGACTTGCAAAAATAAGAACAGAGGCCACATACATCCAAAAAGGATGATTCCAGTTTTTCGCAGAAGGCAATTGCAAGGGCAATGCCTGGTATTTGGTTTTACATTTTTCTAAGCTCTAGAAGTGAAACTATGCAATTATTACTCTAAACAGACACTTTTTACCATAGAAATTCTCAGTAAAGCTACAAACATGCTTTAGACTAGCTACCAAGGACATGCACTAGGGAAATACCAGGGCTACTCTACAAAATTGGAATCATGCCAAAACACAACACAGATTTTATTTGGTGGAATTAATGCTACAGAACAAGTTTCTGGGAATTAAAATGTCCTAAAAAGAAAAGAAAAGGGGCAGTGCAGAGGCTGGGTCGTGGCCCGCTACGGAGCTGGGCCAGCCCGCGTACACGGTGGCCTGTGTGGGGCATTGGGGGTTTAAATCCCGCCGCAGGGCCCGCACGTAATAGGCACAGCAAGGCGAAGAGGTATCTGGCGATGCTGGCCATTGGATTAGACTCCAGATCGACGGCCCGTAGCGCTTCTTCTTCCCGGATCGAAACTCCAGCGAGCTAACCCTAGCTGGCACAGGCGGGGCTCGGGGTGGCTCACCTAGGTGCGGAGAGGGGTCGGCGACGGTGTGGTTCGAAGCGGTCGAGGAAGGGGCGTCGAAGGAGGTACGGAACGGCGGCTTCGGTCGTCTGGATGCGTCGCGACAGCAGCGGCGCGGCTCGGGTCTGTCGGTCTCCATGCAGCTCCGGCGTGCCTGCCGACAAGAAAAGCCAGAGGAGAGGGGGATTAGGGCTGGTCTAGGGAGAGCAGTTCAGTGGGAGGGTTGCATGGAGGGGAGGTAGAGCGGGGAGGGAAGAACCTTCATGTTCGTTGTTGGCACCGAGGCGGGGTGGAACGGCAGAGAGAGAGGGAGAGAGCTAGAGGCTCTGCCTCCGCTCTAGGGTGGCATTGGGGAGCTCTGGGTGGAAATGAGGAGCAGGAGGAGCGCGTGAGGGGGAGGAGAGCTTTAAAAGGGGCAGAGCCAGAGGTGGTGCACCGGGTGCACGGCGAGGGGGTGGTAGTCACGCTGGGGGCTAGGGATTGGCCAGGAGGGATGGTGGAGACGCCGTGTGGGTGACCTGGGGACGGCCTTACCCCAGGGGGCTGGCTGGGCCTACTAGACGGCGAGAGGGGTCGGTCGGTGCGCGGTGCGGGGAAGCTGTTCGACGGGACAACACAGAGAGGCATCATGCTATCCGCTTGGCTAGGGCCTGGGAGGAGTAGGAGGGTAGGGGCACCGTAGGGTGGAGGGGAGGGAGTGGTCACGTCCGGGCGGAGGTAGCGTCAAGACGTACCGAGCAAGCGGGGGGGGAGACGGGGTGGCGAGCGCGGCGCTCTACCGACGTGGCCGGCGCGGGTTGGGGGTGATCGGGGCCGCCGTGACGGAGTGGGAGGTGGCAGTAGGGCGACGGGCTACCTTCTGTCCCCCGAGGGCTTTTTGCACCGTGAGAAGGGAGGGAGCGAGCGGGGACAGGGGGTGCTCTGCCGAGGTGGACGCCGGCGGTTGGGGGTGGCTGGGCGCGTGGGAGAGAGAAGGATGGAGGGAGCGTATGGGGAGTTGGGGCTGTCCGAGGCGTGGCCAGATGGGACAGGAGAGAGGAGGGATTACTGGTTCTCAATGTGGGCAAGGATCTGGCGATGATCTCTCGTGTCCCTCCTCGATGTAGTGTGCCAGAGTGCGCGTATGGGCTGGTGTGTGCAAGGGGAGGGGGTAGCTAGGGTGGTGATGCATCGAGTCCAGGCTGGGGAGAGGAAGTGGCACGAGCAAGGAAGAGGGAGAGGGATTTGGGGATGATCTAGGTTAGTGTTAGCGAGGTGGCCACTTTGGGAGCTTGCCATTTTGGGTTAGGGCCACCAATGGCAGAGGGAAGGGTTTAGGGTGGTAGAGGGCGACTTGGTGATCAAGCTCAGGCCGTGGTTGATCCTTGGATCATAGCCAGATGCTCACAAGGGCCAACCAAACTTGGAATAAAAATAAGGGTGTCATGCCTTAAGTGATCACTAGAGAGGAAAGCACCTACATGCTTAGGGCTTGATGTTTTACCAAGACTAAGGGGTGGTTCACAGGTACTAGTAGCCTAGTACCACTTGGTACACTTGCATGGTAGGGAATCTGAAGGATTTATTCAAACCATGGCTCCAAAGTTGGAGGAAAGATTTGTTTTCCAAGACAGCCAATTTATGGGTGGGTGATCCCTTGGTGGTCAAACAACCATGTAGACTAGCAAACAGGATTACTAGAACCACACAAGTGGTCAAACAATTCTAAAAGGCCAGGCATAAAAGCACACAAGTAGAAAAGTTTTAATTCCCCCTACTTTCTAGCTTCCCAACCCTCAACAAACATGGATGTAGAAAAGTGGGGTGTTACACTATTGAATTATCGTGTATGTTCAGATTCTTACTTATCATTATTTCATCTCTGATCTTGATCCATACGATATCTTGTGAGTAGTTCTTTTAGTTCTTGAGGACATGGGAGAAGTCATGTTGTTAGTAGTGGAATTGCGTTGAGAAAGATTCAATAGTTTGTTATTTAAGTTGTGGTGTTATTCTTCTAGTGGTGTCATGTGAACCTCGACTACATGAAACTTCACCTTTATGGGCCTAGGGGAATGCATTGTGTATTTGGCTACTAATCGTAGGGGTTGCCAGAGTGACAGAAACCTGAACCCCCGTTAGGAAACCTTTGCACAAGGGATGTCAGGATCTTAGAGTTTAAAGTTATGGTTAGGTTTCTATCTTAATTACTTTCTTGTACTTGTGGATGCTTGCAAGGGGTATAATCACTAGTATGTATTAGTCCTAGGAAGGTCGGTACATTAGCACAAGTTCACCCACACAACACTTATCAAACTAAAGAAGATTAATCAACTATATGAAGTGAAAGCACTTGACGATATTCCCGTGTGTCCTCGAGAACATTTGGTCATCTTAAGTAATACAACCGGCTTGTCCTTTGCTGAATAAAGGATTAGGCCACTTGCTGCATTTATTATTATTGTCTCTTATTTACCTGCACTTTATTTATCTGCATTATCAAAAACCCCTAAAAACCGTTTGCTAAGTATTTTACAGAGAATTCCTGCTCCAAGCCACTCGTCAACACCTTCTGCTCCTCATTGGGTTCGACACTCTTACTTATCGAAAATACTGCGATACACCCCCTATACTTGTGGGTTATCAAGACTATTTTCTTGCGCTGTTGCCGGGGAGTGAAGCGCTATTGGAGAGTGGAACTGGTAAAGAAAACTTCTACTGTGAGTATTGTTTATTTCCGTCAGTTACTTTATTTCAATATGGATAATTCGCTTAGGTTCTAATTTCGTAATGCTACTACCACTGCTAAGGTAGTAGATGAACCACCACCTGCTGAGAATGATACTTTTAAGGTACCTACAAGAATTGTTGATCGTGTTATGGATAACAACTATTTTGGAGATGGAACTGTCCATCCCAGTGATCATTTACTCTTTATACACGAATTATGCGGGTTGTTTAAGTGTGCAGGTATTACAATAGATCAAGTCAAGAAGAAGTTATTGCCATTATCACTGAAAGGAAGAGCTGAGGAATGGTATAAGCTGTTGAAGAATGGTCAATCTCTTGAATGGGAGGAAATAGTGCCTCTCTTTTATTCAAAATTTTATCCTCCTAGTGAGATTGATAAAGATCGGAATCAAATATACAACTTTTGGCCTCTTGATGGAGATAGTACAACTCAAGCTTGGGGGAGATTGAAGTTACTAATGCTCAAATGTCCTATTCATGAGCTCCCTCACAATATTATTATCAATAACTTTTATGCAAGACTTCCTCTTCATGATAAGGATTTATTGGATGCTTCTTGTGCTGGATCATTTACATGAATTAAAGAAGAACCTAAATGGGATCTTCTAGACCGTATACAAGACAATGTTGAAGCATGGGAGAATGATAGAGGAAGAAAGTCAGGTATAAATTATGTTGCCGTTCTTCAGATCCGCCAGGTACTTGGGGCAGTTACGCTTCCAGTGACCAGCACCCTTGCAGTAGAAGCACTCAGTTTCAGGATTAGGACCAGCCTTGGGCTTCTTAGCAGGTGCGGCAGCTTTCTTGCCGTCCTTCTTGAAGTTGCCCTTGTTCTTAGGCTTGCCCCGTTTCTTGAAATTGGTGGTCTTATTGACCATCAACACTTGTTGCTCCTTCTTGATCTCCACTTCAGCAGTTTTCAGCATGGACGACAGTTCAGGCAACGTCTTGTTCATGTAGTGCATGTTGTAGTTCATCACAAAGTTCTTGTAACTTGGTGGCAGTGATTGAAGGAGACGGTGAATCCCCAATTCATTAGGAATCGATATTCCCAACTCTTGGAGCTTCTTAGCGTACCCAGACATGGTGAGCACGTGCTCGCTAACGGAGCTTCCTTCTTCCATCTTACAGTTAAAGAATTTCTCGGAGGCCTCATAGCTCTCCATGGCCGCGCGAGTCTCAAAACTTAGCCTGAGCTCCTTAATGATCTCGAACGGGTCGTGGTGCTCAAAATGCTGTTGGAGCTCCGCTTCTAAACCGTACAGGATGGCACACTGAACTGTGGAGTAATGATTCTTCCGAGTGGCGAAAACATTCTTTTCGTCATCGGTGGCATTATCTGCAGGTGGGTCACCTAGCGGTGCATCGAGCACATAGGTCAACTGACCAGCCCTGAGGACGATCTTCAGTCCACAGAACCAGTCCGTGAAATTGCTTCCATTGTTTTTAAGCTTTTCTTTCTCTAGGAACGCATTGAAATTGATGGAGGGGGTCGCCATAATCTACAACAATTTGCAAGTAGTTTAGACTAAGTTTATGACAAATTGAGTTCAAATTTAATTATTAAACTAACTAGTTGAACTCCCACTCAAAACAACATCCCTCACATTGTCTTAGTGATTACACGAACCAAGTCCACTACACCAAGTCCGATCTTCACGAGAGAAGATGTAGTTTCATCGGCGAACAATCTTCATGTTCATCATATCAATTATATGACTCATGCTCTACCTTCCGGTATTCCGTGTTTCGAGACCATGTCTGTACATGCTAGGCTCGTCAAAGTAACCTTAGTTTCCGCATGTGCAAATCTGGCTTGCACCCATTGTATGCACACGTAGAATCTATCACATCCGATCATCACGAGATGCTTCGAAACGACGAGTCTTAGCAACGGTGCCAACTAAGGGTGAACACTTTATTACTTGATATTTAGTGAGAGGGATCATCTTATAATGCTACCGTCGCGATCTAAGCAATACAAGATGCATAAAGGATTAACATCACAGGCAATTCATAATTAGTGTGATATGATATGGCCTTTTCTTCTTGCGCCTTTGATCTCCATCTCCAAAGCACGAACATGATCTCCATCATCACCAGCATTGCGTCAAGGTCAGTGGCGCCGCTTCATGGTTGTCCATCATCACCAACAACTATTACAACTACTTGGAATAAAGCTATTACAAGATGAATAGACACGCAGGTCTTAACAGAATTAAAGACAACCATTATGTTCCTGCCGGTTGCCATATTACAACAAGGATCATTGCATACATCAAATACAATTACAATCACATGATGGCCATATCACATCATAGAACCCCTGCAAAAACAAGTTAGACGCCTCTAATTTTCTTTGCAAGTTTTACGTGGTTTGGGGCTTTCGCATAAGACCGATCTTACCTACGAACAAGAACAACAACGTTGATACAAGTGTTGTCAAGATGCTCATTGTAAATTGAATCTTGACTATGGTAGGAGAGACAGACACCCGCAAAGCCACTTGTGCAAAGCAAGTTGCACGTCAAGCGTGGAGCAAGTCTCATGTGCGATGACATGTAATGTTAGCCCGAGCCGCTTCATCCCACCATGCCGCAAGATGCAAAGTACACGCTAAGACACCGACAACAAAAGCATCAACGCCCACAAAAACATTGTGTTCTACTCGTGCAACAGATCTACGCATAGATACGGCTCTGATACCACTGATGGGTTCGTAGCATGGAAAACAAAAAATTTCTACCGCAAGAACAAACAAAACCCAGATCTAATCTAGATAAAAGCCAAGATCTAATCTATTAGACATGAGCAACGAGATAGATAGGAACTAACCCTCGTAGATCCGAAAGCATTAACGAGATTAGATCTCGTCGTTGATGTAGTTGATCACTTGCGGATCTCAAGATCGTGTGGACGATCCTGCCGGCGTCGCGTTCCAGCAGCGCTTCCGCCGTCGGTCAAGTAGACGATCCTTCCGGCGCCGCGTTTCGGCAGCGCTTCCGCAGTCGGCCACACGTGCGGAGCAAAGCAGACCTTCCTCTCCCCATTCCAGCGAGCAGCGGAGGTAGTAGATCTTCTCCACGGAATCCCAGCAGCACGACGGCGTGGTGGTGGTGGTGGAGTAGAGAATCTGCAGGGCTTCGCCTATGCCTGTGCAGAAGATGGTGGAGGAGAGAGGCGTCAGAGATTGGGTGTTATGAGAGCAGGGGAGGAGGGGGCGCCCCTGCCCCTCTATTTAAAGAAGGGAGGCGCCTAGGGAGGGGGAGTCCTTGTAGGACTCCCCTCCCTCTCTAGGCCGGCGGATTGGGAGGTGGGGGAGGAGTCCTCCTCCCCCACGACTCCTAGTCTTGACCCACCAGGACTCCTTGATCCCTATCTTGATTTTCAAGCAAACTCGAAGAAATCTTCTAGAACCTTCCGGAACATTCCGAAACCTTCTATAATCCTCATACAAACACTCCGGAACATTTCCTAACTCAGAAAATGATCCCCTATATATGAATCTTATTCTCCGGACCATTCTGGATCTCCTCGTGATGTCCCAAATCCAATCCGAGACTCCGAACAACATTCGGTCTCCAACGCACATTCCATATCTACTTAAAACAACTTCGAACCTTAAGTGTGTCACCCTACGGTTCGTGAATATGTAGACATGATAGAGACACATCTCCTATCAATAACCATTAGCGGGACCTGGAGATCCATAATGGCTCCCACACACTCAACGATGACTTCGCAATCGATTGAACCACTTACATACAAAACCAATTCCCTTTGTCTTGCGATACTATACTTATCCGAGGTTTGATCGTCAGTATCTCCATACCTAGTTATACCTCGTTACTGATAAGTACTCTTTACTCGTTCCGTGATATGTCATCTCTTGTGACCCAGTCACATGCTTGCAAGCTAACTAGATGACATTCCACCGAGAGGGCCCAGAGCATATCTATCCGTCATATGGATGGACAAATCCCAATCTTGGTTCATGCGCTTTAACACATACTTTCAGAATACCCAATGACACTTTTATAACCACCCAGTTACGAAGCAGCGTTTGATGTCATCAAAGTATCCATCCGGTGATGGTGATTAACATAACCTCATGGTCGAAGGAATATGTTACTATGTATTTGAAAGCTTACAGCAATACAAACTTTAATGACTTGATGTTATGCTATGCTTACTATGGGTGTGTGTCCATCACATCATTCTTCTAATGATATAACCTTGTTATTAATCACATCCTAATTTCCATGATCAGGAAACCATGATCATCAATTAATCAACAAGCTAGTTTAACAAGAGGCTTACTAGGGACTCTCTTATGTTTACAAAACACACAAGTATTAGTGTTTCCTAATAATACAATTATAGCATGTGATGTAAACATTCATCATAAACACAAAGATATAATAATAATCACTTTTATTATTGCCTCTTGGGCATATGTCCAACACGTTTATCGAAGGTGATGCACGACTCACTGCCACTGAGGTACTCAGTGGTGGATGGTGGTGAGTGCATGGCCAAGTTGACTTGGCGAGTGATGGCTTTCTGCACCCTGTTGGAGGGGTGCCCCTTTTGGATCATCATGGTACCCATGGCCCAAGGGTACGGTTCTCCTCCGTGGTGTTGGTCTGGTGCAGCTCCGTTCGGTGGTGGCCCCGGTGGAGGTGGCGGTGCGCCATGTGCCACGGCGCCTGGAGCGGCCCTGTAGCCTCTTTCGACTGCGTTGCGGTTCATCCGAACCAATCCCTCGTGTAGTTTGAGGAACTCGCGGCAGTCCTTGAGGAGGTGGCTGGACTTTCTCTTGCCGCCATGCTTGTCGATGTAGAAGTGTACCATGCATGGTCCCGACAGTTTTTCCTCGATGGAGGTCGCGGGTGCCTTGTCGCGAGTGCGGCGTTGCTATACTTGCATGGTTTTCCCAGAGTCGCGGTATCCACCGCTGCGGTATCCGCTGTTGCGGTTGTCGTCGTGTCTATCGGCGTAGCCGGCTGCGACCATGTTGACGTCGTCACAGTCGGCGTAGATGCGCATGCGGCGTTTGCCTCGGCGGTCGCGTCTGCATTTGAGTTCTGCCTCCTCGTCGGAGTGAGCGCGGTTCTTCACCGAATCTTCTCCATCAGCCCACCGATTCGCGATCTCCATCAGGTGGTCGATGGTCTGGGGCTTTGAGCGGCCGAGCTCCTCCCTGAGCTCTAGACGACGGACGCCACCGTTGAATGCATCAATCGCGCGGTCTTCCAAGATGTTTTCTGCGGAGTTCTTGATGATGGACCACCTTCGTATGTATGAGCGCAGCGATTCACCAGATCTTTGCTGGCAGCATCTCAGTTCTTCGATTGATGGGGGCCATTTATACGTGCCTTTAAAGTTGCGCACGAAGCTGTAGACCAGCTCATCCCAACTGCAAATGGATCCGCGTGGGAGGCTATGAGCCATGCTCGGGCGGCACCCTGTAGTTGTAGCTGCAAGCATTGCATGGCAGTACTTCGACTGCCTCCGTGGAGCCTGACGGAGGAGATGTGATCCTCTAGCCAGATTTTAGGGTCCTGTAGACCGTCGAACTTCGGATTTTCTGACGGAAGTTTAAACCCCTTAGGCATTCGCTTCTTCCTAATGGATCTACTGAAGCATCTGGCGCCGCAGAGTTCCCCGTCTTCCTCTTCTGAGTCAGTCGACCGAGCAGATCTTGCGTTGTGTGAGGTCGTTGCGCGCATCGTAGTCACGATCGTGTCGCCGTGAACGACGGCGTCGAGACAGTTCGTGACTGTCATCGCTGGATGAGGGTGAGGAGTAGCGTTTTGCTAGCGCTTTGCCCTTTTTTGGGTCTGGTACCGGCTCCTTGTCGAGGGCGGCCTCGATTAGCTCCAAACCTGCGATCGTAGATCAGTGCATGGCGGTTCGGGGATCTCCAGCCGGTGGCTGGTTGTTGAGGAGGTACATGGTGGCTGCTGTCACCGCGGCCTGCGACGTCCTGGGGACCACGTTGCCTCTCTGTCGACTGTCATAGAGCCGAAGTCGAGGACTTTCACGGCGTCTATGCGCTCTTGGTTGGTGAGGTGAGCCATTCGCGACCGCCTCTTCTTGGCGATGTACTCGTTGCCTCGTGAGGAGGATCCTCCGTAGGAGGAGAGCCCAGCGCGACGAAGGCTCGACTCGTCCGCCGCCTTTTTACGCGCCTCAAGTTGCGCGATTGCTTGTTTTTGGCGCGTGAACTCCTCTTTTAGGAGCCAGTGGTAGCCCATCAGTAGTTCCTGCGGGGACCCGAGGGGTAGCTGTGTACCTCGTAGGGCCTCGCGGCAGCGCTCCCACTCTTGCTCGTTGAGCTTGATTACGACGCGTTCACCGGTTTGCTCATTGATTATACTGGGAGGTTCGACTGCTCCCCGGTTGGCGCCGTTACCGCCGTTGCCGCGATTGGTGGAGGTGTCGCCTGCATTAATGATGGCACACACGAAGTGATTGGGGAAGCTGCTACTTCCACAACTTTCAGATTCAGAACCGTAGGTTCCATCTTCTGTGGCTAGATCGCTCAGATCGGAGTCGCGACTGCTGTCGCTGATCGTGTTCCCGACTACCACCGGAGCATTGAGCTCACTGAGGGTGCCGATTGATGGAGGGAACCATGATGCCAGGGCAATCGCCGGTGTCGTCGGTTTATCAGGCATGCGAAGCATGCCCATCTGACCAACTTGGAAGCGGAAGTTCCCAATCACCAGGCTGATTCCGTCGCCCACAGATTCGAAGGCCGGAAAGGTGGCCGGCGTGTGGACGGTGAAGTCGAAGGCGCCGAAGAGCTGGCGAATCTCCGCTGTTGTGGAGTTGTAGATCACAGTTGATGGGGCCGAAGAAGCTGCAACATCAGCACTCCCAATTCCCACAGACAGCGCCAATTGACGAGGGTTTAACTCATCAATGCCCATTGTTATGGACTTGGGTTTTGGAGAAGGAGGGAGTGCTGGAGACATCTATCGGCTAGCAAACAAGCACTCAGGGGACAAAGGATTTACCCAGGTTCAGGCCTCGTAGAGGTCCCTACTCCTGCTTGTCTGCTCGTGGAATTATCAAAAGGAGTCGAAATTTACAATGGTGCGCAGATGCAATCTGGCGAGAGTTGTGGAAACTAGGGTTGCGTATGTGTCCTCTTCACCGCCCCCTCCTAGCCTTTATATAGATAGGCTAGGTCTCGGGAAGCAGGTCGAGTCGGTTACAAGTTAGGGTTTTTCCCTTCAAGCTTTCTATCTTTAGCTTCTTCTTGTCTCTCAAGCAATCGAGAGTCTGCAGGTTACTCGAGTCCTTTCATCTGGGCCTTGGCGACACCGTGGGCCTGTACGTATTTAGACAGTATATACCAAGCTCGAGTACCTGTAGGGTATACCCATGTCAGGTTGCATCACCACACCCACTTGAGTGTGTGCGATCATGTGGATCAATGTGGTTTGGACAAGAACACATGCAATGACACTCCATGTGTCAAACCACGGTCACAATGCTAGGGAACATGTTGGAATGCAACTGCCACATGCAATGGAGCACCAGTGTGACAAAGGTTACATCACCACACCCACTTAAGTGTGCGTGGTCATGTGGATCAATGTGTTTTGGAAAAGAACACATGCAATGACACTCCATGTGTCAAACCATGGTCAAAAAGCCCAAGAACATGGTGGAATGTGACTGCCAAATGCAATGGAGCACCAGTGTGACAGAGGTTGCCTCACCACATCCACTTGAGTTTGCGTGGTCATGTGGAGAAATGTGGTTTGGAAAACAACACATGCAATGACACTCCATGTGTCAAACCATGGTCAGAAAGCCGAAGAACGTGTTAGAATGCAATAAATAAATGCAATGGAGCATGAGTGTGAGAGAGTTTGCATCACCACACTGACTTGAGCGTGTGTGGTCATGTAGATCAATGTTATTTGGAAATTAACACATGGAATGACACTCCATGTGTCAAACCATGGTCGTAAATCCCAAGAACATGTTGGAATGCAACTGCCAAATGCAATGGAGTACTAGTGTGAAAGAGGTTCCATCACCGTACCGACTTGAGTGTGTGTCTGGTAAGGTTGATCAATGTGGTTTGGAAAACAACACATGCAATGACACTCCGTGTGTCAAACCATGTTCAAAAAAGCCAAGAAAATGTTCGAATACAAATGCTAAAAGCAATGGAGCACTCATGTGATAGAGGTTGCATCACCACACACATTTGAGTGTGTGTGGTCATGTAGATTAATGTGGTTTGGAAAAGAACAAATGCAATGACACTCCGTATGTTAAACCATGGTCACAAAGCCCAATAACATATTGGAATGCAATATCCAAATGCAATGGAGCACCAGTGTGACAGAGGTTGCATCACCACACCGACTTGAGTGTGTGTGGTCATGTAGATCATTGTGGTTTGGAAAACAACACATGCAATGTGCTAATCCATGGTCAGATAGCCCGTGAACATGTTGGAATGCAACTAGCAAATGCAATGGAGCACCAGCGTGAAAGAGGTTGCATCACCGTACCGACTTGAGTGTGTGTGTGGTCAGTTGGATCAATGTGGTTTAGAAAAGTACACATGCAATGACACTCCATGTGTCAAACCATGTTCAGAAAGCACAATAACATGTTGGAATGCAACTACCAAATGCAATGGAGCACCAGTGTGAAATAGGTTGCATCACCATACCGACTTGAGTGTGTGTGTGGTTAGTTGGATAAATGTGGTTTGGAAAAGAACATAAGCAATGGCACTCCATGTGTCAAACCTTGGTCAGAAAGCCCAAGAACATGTTGGAATGCAACTGCTAAATGCAATGGAGCACCAGTGTGACAGAGGTTGCATCACCACACCCACTTGACTGTGTGGTCATGCGGATCAATGTGGGTTCGAAAAGAACCCATGCAATGAACTCCATGTGTAAAACCATGGTCACAAAGCCCAACAACATGTTGGAATGCAATTTCCAAAGCAATGGCACACCAATGCGATAGAGGTTGTATCACGACACCGACTTGAGTGTATGTGGTCATATAGATCAATGTCGATTGGTAAATAACACATGCAATGACACTCCATGTTTCAAACCATGGTCACAAAGCCCAAGAACATGTTGTCATGCGACTGCCAAATGCAATGGAGCACCAGTGTGAAAGAGGTTGCATCACCACACCGACTTGAGTGTGTGTGGTCAAGTAGATCAATGTGGTTTGGCAAAAAACACATGCAATGACACTCCATGTGTCAAACCATGGTCAGAAAGCCCAAGAACATGTTGGAATGCGACTGCCAAATGCAATGGAGCACTAGTGTGAAAGAGGTTACATCACCACATCCACTTGAGTGTGGGTGTGGTCTTGTGGATCAGTGTTGTTTGGAAAAGAACAGATGCAGTGACACTCCATGTGTTAAACCACGGTCAGAAATACAAAGAACATGTTGGCATGCAACTTCCGAATTCAATGTAGCACCAATGTGATAGAGGTTGCATCACCACATCCACTTGAGTGTGTGCGGTCATGTGGATCAATGTGGGTTGGAAAAGAACACAAGCAATGACACTCCATGTGTCAAACCATGGTCACAATGCCCAAGAACATGTTGGAATGTGACTGCCAAATGCAATGGAGCACCAGTGTGACAGAGGTTGCCTCACCACACCCACTTGAGTTTGCGTGGTCATGTGGAGAAATGTGGTTTGGAAAACAACACATGCAATGACACTCCATGTGTCAAACCATGGTCAGAAAGCCGAAGAACGTGTTAGAATGCAATAAATAAATGCAATGGAGCATGAGTGTGAGAGAGTTTGCATCACCACACTGACTTGAGCGTGTGTGGTCATGTAGATCAATGTTATTTGGAAATTAACACATGGAATGACACTCCATGTGTCAAACCATGGTCGTAAATCCCAAGAACATGTTGGAATGCAACTGCCAAATGCAATGGAGTACTAGTGTGAAAGAGGTTCCATCACCGTACCGACATGAGTGTGTGTCTGGTAAGGTTGATCAATGTGGTTTGGAAAATAACACATGCAATGACACTCCATGTGTTAAACCATGTTCAAAAAAGCCAAGAAAATGTTCGAATGCAAATGCTAAAAGCAATGGAGCACTCATGTGATAGAGGTTTCATCACCACACACATTTGAGTGTGTGTGGTAATGTAGATTAATGTGGTTTGGAAAAGAACAAATGCAATGACACTCCGTATGTTAAACCATGGTCACAAAGCCCAATAACATATTGGAATGCAATATCCAAATGCAATGGAGCACCAGTGTGACAGAGGTTGCATCACCACACCGACTTGAGTGTGTGTGGTCATGTAGATCATTGTGGTTTGGAAAACAACACATGCAATGTGCTAATCCATGGTCAGATAGCCCGTGAACATGTTGGAATGCAACTAGCAAATGCAATGGAGCACCAGCGTGAAAGAGGTTGCATCACCGTACCGACTTGAGTGTGTGTGTGGTCAGTTGGATCAATGTGGTTTAGAAAAGTACACATGCAATGACACTCCATGTGTCAAACCATGTTCAGAAAGCACAATAACATGTTGGAATGCAACTACCAAATGCAATGGAGCACCAGTGTGAAATAGGTTGCATCACCATACCGACTTGAGTGTGTGTGTGGTTAGTTGGATAAATGTGGTTTGGAAAAGAACATAAGCAATGGCACTCCATGTGTCAAACCTTGGTCAGAAAGCCCAAGAACATGTTGGAATGCAACTGCTAAATGCAATGGAGCACTAGTGTGACAGAGGTTGCATCACCACACCCACTTGACTGTGTGGTCATGCGGATCAATGTGGGTTCGAAAAGAACCCATGCAATGAGACTCCATGTGTAAAACCATGGTCACAAAGCCCAACAACATGTTGGAATGCAATTTCCAAAGCAATGGCACACCAATGCGATAGAGGTTGCATCACGACACCGACTTGAGTGTATGTGGTCATATAGATCAATGTCGATTGGTAAATAACACATGCAATGACACTCCATGTTTCAAACCATGGTCACAAAGCCCAAGAACATGTTGGCATGCGACTGCCAAATGCAACGGAGCACCAGTGTGAAAGAGGTTGCATCACCACACCGACTTGAGTGTGTGTGGTCAAGTAGATCAATGTGGTTTGGAAAAAAACACATGCAATGACACTCCATGTGTCAAACCATGGTCAGAAAGCCCAAGAACATGTTGGAATGCGACTGCCAAATGCAATGGAGCACTAGTGTGAAAGAGGTTACATCACCACATCCACTTGAGTGTGTGTGTGTGGTCTTGTGGATCAATGTGGTTTGGAAAAGAACAGATGCAGTGACACTCCATGTGTTAAACCACGGTCAGAAATACAAAGAACATGTTGGCATGCAACTTCCGAATTCAATGTAGCACCATTGTGATAGAGGTTGCATCACCACATCCACTTGAGTGTGTGCGGTCATGTGGATCAATGTGGGTTGGAAAACAACACAAGCAATGACACTCCATGTGTCAAACCATGGTCACGATGCCCAAGAACATGTTGGAATGTGACTGCCAAATGCAATGGAGCACCAGTGTGACAGAGGTTGCCTCACCACACCCACTTGAGTTTGCGTGGTCATGTGGAGAAATGTGGTTTGGAAAACAACACATGCAATGACACTTCATGTGTCAAACCATGGTCAGAAAGCCGAAGAACGTGTTAGAATGCAACATACGCTTTGACCTTGCCGTACCTCGGCTAACACGGCCTTTATACCCCGACGTGACCCTACCCAGGGGTATGACCCAACAATCACCACACCGACTTGAGTGTGTGTGTGGTTATGTGGATCAATGTGGTTTGGAAAAGAACACATGCAATGACATTGCATGAGTCAAACCATGGTGGAAAAGACCAAGAACACGTTGGAATGCAACTGCCAAATGCAATGGAGCACTATTGTGGCAGAGGTTGCATCACCACACCCACTTGAGTGTGTGTGGTCATGTGGATCCATGTGGTTTGGAAAAGAACACATGCAATGCCACTCCATGTGTTAAACCATGGTCACAAAGCCCAAGAACATGTTGGAATGCAACTCCTAAATGCAATGGAGCACCAATGTGACAGAGGATGCATAGGCACACCCACTTGAATGTGTGTGGTCAAGTGGATCAATGTGGTTTGTAAAACAACACATGCAATGATACTACATGTGTCAAACCATGGTCACAAAGCCCAAGAACATATTGGAATGCAACTGCCAAATGCAATGGAGCACTAGTGTCATAGAGGTTGCATCACCACACTGACTTGAGTCTGTGTGGTCATGTAGATAAATGTGGTTTGGAAAAGAACACATGCAATGACACTCCATGTGTCAAACAATTGTGACAAATCCCAAGAACATGTTGGAATGCAACTACCAAATACAATGGAGCACCAGTGTGAAAGAGGTTGTATCACCACACTGACTTGAGTGCGTGTGTGGTCAGGTGGATCAATGCTGTTTGGAAAAGAACACATGCAATGACACCCCATGTGTCAAACAATTGTCAAAAATCCCTAAAACATGTTAGAATGCAACTTCCAAATGCAATGGAGCACTAGTGTGATAGAGGTTGCATCACCACACCCACTTGAGTGTGTGTGGTCGTGTAGATCAATGTAGTTTGAAAAAGAACACATGCAATGACACTCCATGTGTCAAACCATGATCACAAAGCCCAATAACATGTTGGAATGCAATTTCCAAATGCAATGTAGCACCAGTCTGACAGAGGTTGCATCACCACACCGACTTGAGTGTGTGTGGTCATGTAGATCAATGTGGTTTGGAAAAGAACACGTGCAATGACACTCCATGTGTCAAACCATGGTCGGAAAGCCCAAGAACATGTTGGAATGCAACTACCAAATGCAATGGAGCACCAATGTAAACGAGGTTGGATAACCACACCGACTTGAGTGTGTGTGGTCATGTGGATAAATGTAGTTTGGAATATAACACATGCAATGACACTCCATGTGTCAAACCATGGTCAAAAAGCCCAAGAACATGTTGGATATCAACTCCCAAATGCAATGGAGGACCTGTATGATAGAGGTTACATCATCACACCGACTTGAGTGTGTGTGGTCATGTAGATCAATGTGGTTTGGAAAAGAACACATGAAATGACACTCCATGTGTCAAACCATGGTCACAAAGCCCAAGAACATGTTGGAATGCAACTACCAAATGCAATGGGGCACCAGTGTGAAAGAGGTTGCATCCCTGTCATGGTGGTTTCATGGCAGATGCCATGTATAGGCTAAAGATGGGACCAATGTGCACTAGAGCAACCCATGGAAGGATAGTGTGGTGATTCCACAAACAGATGCTTGTATTTCTTAATTATCAATGGTGGATTACAAGGGCTCCTTGAGGTGTTCGTGGGAAGGAGCCTATTTCTCTTACTACCCACAACTACCTCTCTAGGGCTTTTCCTTAGTAGAAATGGCTGACCTCCTCTATGGAGATCCTGCCCCTCCTTATATAGGGGGCTAGGTACAAGTTAGGGCATACGTGGAAGGCATATTCTCCAAATATGCCTCTCCCAGAATAGAAAAACAGTGCTCCTCTTTTCTCTGTGTAAGCTAATCCGGACTCAGAGTGTAAGCCTCACTGAGCCCCTCTACACCGCGTCGTCATCCGACATAGCCAACGTCAGCGGACTTGAGCAACGTCACCTTTGTCGGCCTGTACTCGCTGGTCCATCCCTCTGTCCGCTGAGCTCAGGCTACGGTGGAGAGAGAAAACCTTTGACCAAGAAGATTCCTTCCTTCCCTTGTAAGCCATGTGATAACCCGGCTCAAGCCTGGCTAACTTGGCCCTGTGGGTACCTACAAACAAGTTACAAGAAGATAGCCGACATAGGCTATATGTCGGCCGGGACAATGGTAGACAAATATCCTTTGTGCCAGGTCACCCCGTAAGTCGGCCTGCCTTAAGGTGACTCGGCCAGCTTATGCTTTGACCTTGCCATACCTCGGCTACCACGGCCTTTATACCCCGACATGACCCAGCCCGGGGGTATCCCCCCAACATTAGTCCCCGAAGCTGGTGCGGTCTTAGCAACTTCAGCTGATAAGGCCATAGCAGGTTCAACCCACCAAGTTCTTTGCTCATCCTGCCGAGTTACTCTGTAACTCGGCCCTTCCTGTTTTTGTGACTTGGTATCTCCATTGGCTCATTCCGAGATATTACTTGCTGGCCGGGTTACCTTCCATTTATCCGGGTTATCCTTCCTTCTCTCGTACGCTTCCCCACATCCTACATGGAGGGTAATCATTGTTTTGCCTCATTTTAAGGGCATGCGCTAGTTACTGTGCCGGTTACTGTATTCATTGTCAGGGATAACTCCTGCAAACATCACTCCGTGGCTGCCTCCTCGTTAACTGTATCACAACATCGCGTCGCGAGATCCGTTGCCCCCTGTAGCCTTCCCTGTGGCTCGCTTTTGATTGGCTGATCCGGTGGATACACGACCAGACCTTGTGGCTCCACTACGCAACCAGATCCCACTAGGTTTCTCCTGGCCGTGGTTAAATAGGGGGTGAGGGACGTCCCTTGGTCATTTCCCCCACCTTCACGCACATCTACATCTATTCTTCCTCTTTCTTCTTTGCAGCAACAATGTCACTGCCTGTAACACCCCAGCATTAGAGCTTAGAAATAAGCTGAACACAGGTGTGTGCATTGCATTCATGCATAGAAAATCCGCATAATTTTCTGGCTTTTAAAATAAAACTTGTCAAAGAGATTGAAGCTTCTATTAACTTGGTGGAACTGAAGTATATCATCAAGTGGACTGCAATAAGCTTCAATATGACCTTTGCTAAAACATTATCTTTGGGTAATATAATTTGATCTAAGGGTAGATCAAATGTTATAAAACTAAGTCACAACACACTACTTAATCAGTAGTACTTGATCTTCTAGAGATCATTACATGGTATTCCATACCACAACTCAAGGATGAATACTTAATATTCTAAAGCTGATATCAAGGTTTTATCTACCACAAACCCTGAATCCCAAGTCAAGTATATAACTTAAGTAAAGTAACTCCATAACCAAATCTTGATACACTTCCTTGCTATAGTTATTCTTATCATAGGTACCATGGTAGTTCTTAAACATTAACTCTTATTACAAATAGAGTAGAATGGAAGACAAGCCAAGACCATGCATCTCATACCCTTAGTGTCATGTTAATAGATGGCATATCCTATTTAACCAAGGCCTAGTGTCTATTGATCATCAATGTGTGTGATCAATTCTTGACGTTGAACTTATTGACTCATAGCGTTTGACCTATTATATTAACCTTCCAAAGACTTTAAGTAGATTAATAAGAAGAAGGAATTAGTTATGGTAGAATGTGCCATCATCAATGGAATGTGATCCTTAGTGGTGATCAAACCATTTGATAGTAGAGGAGTTAACTCACTCACGAGTTAATTAGAAGAAGTATTTAAAACCAAGAGTTTAGATAGTAGTTATGAAGCTATGAGAAAGCTAGTAATATTAGTACATATAATAATCTTGTTAGGACAAGTGCATATAAACTTAGAGTAAGCTTGACAATATAAGCCTATAGAGAGACTAGTACAAGTCTACTACTTTGTGAGTAATAGATCTTGATCAGAAAATTATAAGCCTAAGCTTAGTTTGATCAAATGATGGTGGTCATTATTCTTAGGTCACTTGAGAATAGATGACTAGGTGTTAAAAAGAATTGTGAGTATACAAAATTAGGTAAAGCCCTTGTAAGATGAAACATCTAGCTTGATCAAGAAAAGTCAAGCTAGAGTATAATGAAGTATATAACATAAGTTGTAGGAGTAGTTGGAAGTATAATAGTTTAACCAAGATAATGCAAGAACAAACTTGTATTATGGCAGTAGTACCATACCATTTTAGAGGATTGTTATCACATGTGATGTATAGATAGAGTTGTAATCTTGCAAGCTTTGGATATACATACAAGGTGTATTTAAAGGAGTTTATGGATGGAGTTAGAAGTAACTGAATTGGTTGAATTATCAAGGGTAGTTTATCAATGGAAGTTATATAGATACTAGGAAAAGAATGGAGAATGAGTATTGTTGAAGTGACATGACCATATCATCATATGATGATGGATATGGTGGAGTCAGATGATTGACTTATTCAGGAACATGTGATCTTTGTGATTAAAAGAAGAGAGATTTATAGAGTGTATTTAGGAAAGGAATTCCTTACCTAAAGATAACCTTAGTGAGGTATTAAGGTAAGGATTCATTAGAAGCCTTAACTAAGATCATATCAAACCATGGACACAGAACATGATGGCAATATGTCTTAGCCTTAAATATTCATCCATATACATAATTGAATATGGGTTATTAGATCCTCCCAGAACCCATAATACCTATATCTGAATAAACATGAGCATTTCTCCATCAATGATTGTTATTGATTCATAATGAGCTAACCAAGATTGTTTTGTGGTATTTCTGAACATTGCAAATCAAATATAATTGGATTAGGTAAAATCACCAAAAAGGGAGAACCATGAAACTTAAATCACCCTATCATGAACCAAAAGGATTTAAATCTTATAAGGTATATATATAATTCCTTTATGAGATTAAGTATTAATAAGATTCTGTACACATAATTATCCATCTTAAATCATCATCATTACATTCTTTAGTGTAAATGAAAGTCATTTTAAAAGATCTTATTATAAAGAGTAATTATCTAAAACCCTAATCCCTATTAATATTTTCTAATGAAAATAATTCTTTATATAATCATGAATAGTAAAAAATTACTAAAAAAGGATGTCAAACCAACTAGTTACTTTAACCATGTAGAATTCTTGTTGATTCATTGAGTTTGAGTATTTGAATCATTAAGGAAATTAAAATTGAAGTGGAAAAGGGAAAAACAGAAATAAAAACAGAATAAGAAAAAGAAAAAGGAGGCATCCATGCGCAGGCTCATGGCCCATTCCCTACTCCTAGCTCATGAGCAGCAGCAATAATAAACCGCTCACTTTATCTTATTATTTAAAAATCAAAAAATTACTTATAAGATCACAGAAATAAATTCTACACATCAAAAATTTCAACTCACTTTTGAAGTAAAAAAAGGTAAAGGTCTAATAAATCTTGTTTAAATATTTTATTTTATTTTAATTCATTAAAATATATAAACCACTACTATTACCTTTGCGACTATTTGTTTAAAGTTTAAAAATGTAATAACAAGTTCAATTAATGTTTGATGAATTAAAATTAAGTGTATTCTAATTTATAAAATTATCAAGAGATTAATTATGCATCTATAAAATTATCAAGAGATTAATTACCAATTCTTTTACAAGTTGGGAAAAATGCTCAATGGTTTAAAACAAGTTTTTAAGTAATTTAAATAATGCCTTTTCTATGTTCATAAAAGGTAAGCATGAATAATAAAGTAATTCTATTCACTTATAACTTTAATAAAACACCATCTCATTCAATAAATAATACTTAAATTCTACCTTTGTGGAATGTTAAGCAGTAAACCATCTATAATATGATGCCTTATCCAAAACATATAAAATCCCTTACTTTGTTGTGATTGTTTCTCTTTTAATAATCTTAGCTAATAAGAGAACCTTAAAGTGTTAAGCCTTAAGTTTAAATACTTTTTACTTTGTAAAGTAATATTTTCTTCAAAAGTTATTCTTTCAAGAAACATTAAAAGTGATTCTTGAACACTTCTTTAAAAGCTCTAATGATTCTTAATCTTGTTTAAGAAATATTTTAGATATTATGATTCATTTGAGTGCTTTAGTATTGCATACTATTTGTTGTATTTACCTATTGTTTTACACACACCCTCACAAGCCTTAATAAGAAGCACAAGTGTGAAGCTAGTATAAAGGTGGTGACACAGTTGAGTTAATAAGATTCGTGTTTATCAAATTGCAATACCTTACTTATGCATCTTTGCATCTTGCTTCTTTAAACATTAGTCCTTACCGGACCAATGATGTTGTTTACAGAATTTTGATCTTCTAAAGTCTAGAAGACCGTGAGTGCATAATCTTGCAATCACAAAAGGAAAGTTCACAACTTTCCATGTCCTTTGATTATTTTCTATGCTTGTAACTCAACTGTGTCACCACCTGCATTTCAAAAAGGACAAACACTATTTTCACAATTAACTCGAAATATCTGTTACTGATCCAGGGTGATCAGCTAATCTATCATAACTGGCAATGGAAACGCCATTGTACAGTAATGTATTATCTAGGACTTAACAACCAATGTCACCAGTGATTCTAGCACCGTATATTACGCGTCAACCATGAGATTTCGAATGGGATGGAGAAATCAGCTGTATCTTCTTCCTTTTGCATGGACGGATGACCTTATCATGAGGCTGTTGATTTCTCATGGAGTTCTAGAGAATCCAGCACATGGGTAGGACCCCTTAGTTCCTCGCGAGATAGGTGTACATTATCTGTGCATAGCTGTCTGGGTCTGAGTTCACCATAGCTGATGGTGACCGCCAGACATAGCTGCTTACAGACTCTCCGAGAGGCTACCCAAAGAGTAACCGTGGTAGTTGTCTCGGGGGATCGTGTCTTCATGCGGGGTCGTGCAGAGGGTAGTGATTGGCTTGGATCTTAGACTGGGCCCCACACAAAGGAAGTGTGGACGGGAATGCAACTCGGATGTGCAACAAAGCTAAGGTCTCTTGTGGGAAAAGTGACGCACCTCTGTAGAGTGTAAGAATTGTAACATGTTACTCCCTGTTCCGGGAAGGAGCTATGACCGTGGTAGTAAAGGAACTCCATGAAGGTTCTGGTCAACCTGTGAAGGCTGCCAGACATAGTTTTTAGAATAAAAGCAACTTTTGAAGAAATGTTTATGAAAACCTGCATTGCCTACGACCTATGGTCTATGGCTGTAGATATAGTGCATCATACACTCCTTTTTAGTGAACTTGCTGAGTACGCTCGTACTCAACCATACCTTCTTAACCCTTTCTAGATTCTAAGCCGTTGAAGACGACGTCAACATCAAATTCTAGTCAAGAAATCATCATTGACAGCTCAAGTTCTTCAATAAAGTCAATGAAGTAAACATATACATGATCTGAAGGGGAGACAAAGTCTCTGTTTAGATAGGAATAGATACTCTAGCCATAAAACCTACTTCTGTAGAACATTGCATTAGTAGCAATTGCAAGCCAGATAGTTTAGATGTTAGTCTTATTAGCCAGATAGTTCTGAAATTTTTTTGGTTATTCTTTGTAAGAAGTTTCTTTCTCTCTCTTTAACCTAGAGTGTTCTCTGGATCTTTTGTAAAGAGTCGAGTTGTAATCTATAGTCATGTCTTGGACCTGCTGTGTTTCTATTGTTCCACTCTAAGGGATGTAATACTAGTGAACGTTGTTTCGTTGGTGTTATGTCAACGACTGTAGTGTACTACCTCATGCAGTGGTATGCTGGGTCACCGCAGCTGGTATCAAAGGATATGCTTTGACCTTAGGTTGGTAAACCTAGTAAATGGGTAGAACCTGTAGGAAGGATGTTTGCAACCATAAAGAGTTCTCTAGAAATGTGATGGATATTCAATTGGGAATAATCTCGTCATGTTGCTAGTGCGATGATTCTTTATTATGAAATTTTAAATGAGTACCATGAGTTTTAACTAAAGATGACTGATGATAATTTCTTATCTACAGTACAAGAATGGAACCTAGGTATCCACCTCGGAAAGTTCAAGTATTGAACAAGACCTTAGATGATTATGAAGATGACTGGTCAATCACTCTAAGACAACTTCTATGGAGCCTGGATTGTAAGTCTCGACTTCTGGTCAAGGTTTATAGTTTTTATGACGGACATATATTGGCCAAGTACCGTATCCTGATCATGTTGCCCAAGAAGTTGGGAGTGCGTGGAGAAATTCCATCGGGAGAAGCAAGGTGTATGGCAACAGCCTATCAGATTGCAGTAGTAGCAGCCATAACCAAGATAAGGGAACCGAATTCCAAGGCACTGGAAGGTACTACCTATACTAGTATACATCATGAAACCCTTAGTTCTAATCTAGAGTTAGATCATTCTTCTCTGGTAAGGACTAAACCTACTTTGGCAATAGAGTATATGGATCGTTATAAGTCTTTACTGGACACATTTCATAACACTCATCAAGTGCTAGTTCAAGAGTTGGACACGGTCATTGAGGATTTAACTAATCCTGCAAAGGCTGTGGCACGTAGAAAGAAGTTAGTTAACTAAGCAAGGCACCCGAAGTTAGTTTTTTCAGGGGAGGTGTTTAAATAAACAGAGTTTAATGACCCACACTCTGAAGTCTATGCCTATTATCCAGTTGAACCTCCGCAACTAGTAGACCCATGGACCAAATATGAGGAGGAACAGAAGATATGGAATACACCCAACCCCAATAATGTTATTAGAGGTAATACCGGATGGGAAAGCCAGTCTTATGATGAAGTCATGGGAAAATCTATACCCTGTGAATTGTGTAAGGGAGTAGAAACCAATTATAATCCTATAGAATCATATGGACTCTATGGGGGTAATAATACTCCCATTGCGCTGGAAGAGTGTCGTGGTAGCTACTACACCAATATGTATGACTAGATTGTGGAAAAATCAAAGAATACCTCTTACTTCGAAGATGCGCCTAGAGGAGGAAAAAAGAATATTGAAGGAGATAATGAGTATGATAGTCATTTCTCAATGGCTAATCTCACTCTTGGTACTTCTACTCAAGGTTACGCACCTACTGGATCTTCTGATGCACCAGAAGGCAGTCGTCAAACTTTGTGCCATCGTGGAAGAAGATTCTAGAAGCACGGAGGTGAGTGAAGAAAGTAAGAAGGGAAGTAATCCATAAAGTAGCGTGCTTGAATAATGTTCATATTGGGTAATGCGTATTGTAGTGCTTGAGAGGCTTGCTAAAATAAGTGAGCGTATGCTCACATGAGCAAGAAATCCCTTGTAATATAAGGAGGTAGTGTACATAGGGAGTGTCTTGCTGTGGTTGGGAGTTGCAAGATTTCGAATACATATGTTTAATACATTGTATATGTTTGAGTATTTCTTGTTTTTTCTTGGATATTCTCGATTGACTAGATCTGTGCATGAAGTTTGGCTTGGTGTGCAAATGCATGTGCATCATCAAGTTATTACTTGATGTTATAGACCTAGATAGAAAAGGGAATTCGTGTAAGGGAGTGACGAGTTCCGAAGATCAAGATGAAGACTTGCAGGAAGAAGGAAGCTAAATATAAGGTGTATCAACACTATTTTGAAGGATGGATCAATTCCAACTCGCTATGAGCTGGCAATAAGAAGGAATATTAGTGCAGAAAAGGTGGAGCAACATGAAGGAATGAACTTAAGTTCACTCAAAATAGGTGATGTTGCTAAGAAGCTAATGAAGTAGTTGTACCTAGTTCATGAAAGTATCATGAATCAGTGCAAATAAGAAGTCTTTGAATAAGGGTGTTATTCAAGCTCTGACAATTTAGAGAGAATGCCCATAAGAAGTCAAGAAAGTCCATAGGGTAATCCATGCACCTAGGAGGATCCGTAGTCGGTATCTGTATCTAGTATCCTAGCGGTGTAGTGAAGTAAGTCATCTTTATGTAATTTAAAGAGCATAAAACTTGGCCTAATCTAAGAAAGACATAAAGGAGTATAGAATTTAAGAGAACGTCTTTCGAGACGTTTTCGTGACATCAGATTTGCCGGTGAAAAGTTTTGTCTAGAAGGTGACAAGTAAGATAAGTAACATTGGAAGATTTATGTTGAAGATCCACAACTGTGTGGGTGTAGCGCAAATACTTTCGTGAGACCATATATATGTAAGATATGAGCTAGATAGAGACCAATATCCTTACTATCGAGTTAATGGATATTATACATGTAGATTAGAGACTATTAGGAAACCCCAAGGGGGAGAGTAAAAAATAAACACTAAAGTGTTATTGTCTCACTTTCCGACTGATGGTGGAGAAGAAGTACAAATTTGTGGTGAGATTAAGCCTTATTCTCATAAGGTTATAAGAAATCATCTATAGAAGAGTACTTTCTAGAGTATGTTCGGATGAAAGATCGAAGAAGATGTAATAGATTAAACCTAGTGGACTAGTTGTAAAGGGGAAACAACTGGTAAGTTTTCCTTAAGAAGTAGGAGTAGAGCCTACTAAAATAGTTTAGTGTGTAGTAGTATAAAAACCTTATTGGATGGGAAAAATGTGTCCACAACCAATTCTAAAAAGGACTGTAGGGGCATAAGCCCAAAGAGATTTGGTAAGAGGAACTATAGGGTAAGTTAGAAAGGAGAGTGGATATTTTCGGAATGAAGAGGTTTCAAGGAAAAAGATCTGGTTACAGGATACCACAATTCCCAAGTGTGATCATGATGGAATTTGAGAAATGGCGTGATCAACACGACTCAATACGTCATTCCGAAACGTAAGAGAGTACGGACTTCGGGGACGAAGTTTATTTTAAGGGGGAGAGTCTGTAACACCCTAGCATTAGATCTTAGAAATAATCTGAACACAGGTGTGTGCATTACATTCATGCATAGAAAATCCGAATAATTTTCACACTTTTAAAATAAAAGTTGTCAAAGAGATTGAAGCTTCTCTTAACTTGGTGGAACTAAAGTATATCATCAAGTTGACTGCAATAAGCTTCAATATGACCTTTGCTAAAACCTTATCTTTGGGTAATATAATTTGATCTAAGGGTAGATCAAATGTTATAAAACTAAGTCACAATACACTATTTAATCGGTAGTACTTGATCTTCTAGAGATCATTACATGGTATTCCATACCACAACTCAAGGATTAATACTTAATATTCTAAAGCCGATATCAAGGTTTTATCTACCACAAACCCGGAATCCCAAGTCAAGTATATAACTTAAGTAAAGTAACTCCATAACCAAATCTTGATACACTTGCTTTCTATAGTTATTCTTATCATAGGTACCATGGTAGTTCTTAAACATTAACTCTTACTAAAAATAGAGTAGAATGGAAGACAAGCCAAGACCATGCATCTCATACCCTTAGTGTCATGTTAATAGATGACAATCGTATTTAAACAAGTCCTAGTGTCTATTGATCATCAATGTGTGTGATCAATTCTTGACCTAGAACTTATTGACTCATATCTTTTGACCTATTATATTAACCTTCCAAAGACTTTAAGTAGATTAATAAGAAGAAGGAATTAGTTATGGTAGAATGTGCCATCATCAATGGAATGTGATCCTTAGTGGTGATCAAACCATTTGATAGTAGAGGAGTTAACTCACTCATGAGTTAACTAGAAGAAGTATTTAAAACCAAGAGTTTAGATAGTAGTTATGAAGCTACGAGAAAGCTAGTAATATTAGTACATTAAATAATAATCTTGTTAGGACAAGTGGATATAAACTTAGAGAAAGCTTGCTTAACAAGATAAGCCTATATAGAGACCAGTACAAGTCTACTACTTAGTGAGTAATAGATCTTGATCAGACAATTAGAAGCCTCAGCTTAGTTTGATCAAATGATGTTGGTCATTATTCTTAAGTCACTTGAGAATAGATGACTAGGTGTTAAAAAAGAGTTGTTAGTATACCAAATTAGGTAAAGCCCTAGTAAGTTGAATCATCTAGCTTGATCAAGAAAAGTCAAGCCAGAGTATAATGAAGTATATAACATAAGTTGTAGGAGTAGTTCGAAGTATAATAGTTTAACCAAGCTAATGCAAGAACAAACTTGTATTATGGGAGTAGTACCATACCATTTTAGAGGATTCTTATCACATGTGATGTATAGATAGAATTGTAATCTTGAAAGCTTTGGATATAGATATAAGGTGAATTTAAAGGAGTTTATGGATGGAGTTAGAAGTAACTGAATTGATTGATTTATGAAGGGTAGTTTAGCAATGGAAGTTATATAGATACTAGGAAAATAATGGAGAATGAGTATTCTTGAAGTGACATGACCATGTCATCATATGATGATGGATATGGTGGAGTCAGATGATTGACTTATTCAGGAAGATATGATCTTTGTGATTAAAAGAAGAGAGATTTATAGAGTATATTTAGGAAAGGAATTCCTTATCTAAAGATAACCTTAGTGAGGTATAAAGGTAAGGATTCTTTAGAAGCCTTAACTAAGATCATATCACACCATGGACACAGAACATGATGGCAATGTGTCTTAGCCTTCAATATTCATCCATATCCATAATTGAATATGGGTTATTAAATCCTCCTAGAACCCATAATACCTATATCTGAATAAACATGAGCATTTCTCCATCAATGATTGCTATTGATTCATAATGATCTAACCAAGATTGATTTGTCGTATTTCTGAACATTGCAAATCAAATAGAATTGGATTTGGTAAAATCACCAAAAAGGGAGAACCATGAAACTTAAATCACCCTATCATGAACCACAAGGATTTAAATCTTATAAGGTATATATATAATTCCTTTATGAGACTAAGTATTAATAAGATTCTATACACATAATTATCCATCTTAAACCATCACCATTACATTCTTTAGTGTAAATGAAAGTCATTTTAAAAGATCTTATTTTAAAGAGTAAATCTCTGAAACCCTAATCCCTATTAATATTTTCTAATGAAAATAATTCTTTATATAATCATGAACAGTAAAAAATTACTAAAAAAGGATGTCAAACCAACTAGTTACTTTATCCATGCAGAATCCTTGTTTATTCAATGAGTTTGAGTATTTGAATCATTAAGGAAATTAAAATTGAAGTGGAAAAAGGAAAAACCGAAATAAAAATAGAATAAGAAAAAGGAAAAGGACGCAGCTAGGTGCAGGCCCATGGCTCATTCCCTACTCCCAGCTCACGAGCAGCAGCAATAATAAACCGCTCACTTCATCACGGGCCAGCAAAAGCCTAACAAAAGCCCGTCTGACCTCCTCTCTCTTATTGATAGGTGGGACCGGAGGTGGACTGCGGGTTGAGACAGAAACGTTGCCAGGGGTTTTCCGCAAGATGTTCATCATCATCTTCCCCCTCCAGCTAGAAGCAGATCGGTGGCGGAGCCGATGCCGTCCGCCGTCACTGCTCCAGGATTCGCGCCACTGCCGACACTCCCACGGGGATAAGCATGCCACGACGATGCTCCCATTCTCATCCTCACTTCCCTTCCTCTTTGGAGCTCTCTCTCTCTCTCACTGCACACCTGAAACCCTACCTCGCCGGAGCCACTCGTCGCCGACGCTCCCGACCATCCCAAGACCATCAGAGCCCACCATTGAGTAGGTGTTGTTCTTCTCGTCCAATTGCCCCATTCCACGGAAGTAGAAGAATCCCAGGTGCTCGAATTGGTACCTTTGTTCCGACACTGCTCATCATCGATTCGCCATTGTCACGCCTCCCCACGCCTGCTCGACCTCTCCATCATCATCAGGGTGAGTCTGCCGTCCTCGCGAACCCCTCCAATCACTCTATCGAGTTCCATATCGCCGTAGCACCGTAGTCCACCATCGGCCGCCGCAGTACTGGGTCACCGGAGTAGCTCCGGTGACCAAAAGTGGGTGGCACCACCACTATTAGGATCGCCTCGGTCTCCTTGTTCCAATGGAACCCTTCGTAGCCGCGCGCATGCACCTAGTTGGCCGATCGATCTACGATATGTGAGGATCAGCTCATGCTGACGTCATGATGATGTCGAGCCCACGTCATCCCTGCCTGCCAGTCGCATTTGAATTGGTCCTTGCCCATGTGTCAAGTGACGTGGCCCCGAGCCCGTTTGTCATTGAACCTGGGTAGAAATAGGGTTAGTAACAAAAGTCGTTTGATTGGTCTTCGCCAACGTGTCTCTGACCCCACTGGTCAATGTCTGTGGCTAGGTAGCTGTTTGGTATAAAAATGTATTGCCTGTTTAATAAATAGAAAATTAATATAAGTTTAAATATAAATATAATTTCTAGAAATTTAATAAAAAGATTAAATCTTATTAATTCTATATCTTTTGTTTTATAGTTGAGAAAAATGTATATAATATATGAAAATGCACAGAAAAATAAAATCTATAATTGAACTTTATTAACAAACATTATTATGTTAACTATTTAAATAATAATTATTAATAAAGATTTTATAAGTAATAAAACTTTGAAAATTCCTATTTTAATATTGGTAACTAAGAAAATCATAAATAATATACTAAAATGCTTGGAAAAATAAAAACTAAAATCTAAAACTATAAACTTAAAATATTATATCACTTAACTAGTTAATTATTATTTATTAAGTATCTATAAAGTGATAAAACTTATAAAAATCATATCTTATTATTTAAAAATCACAAAAGTACTTATAAGATACCAAAATGATCAAAAAAATAAATTCTACACATCAAAAATGTCAACTCTCACTTTTGAAGTAAAAAAAGGTAAAGGTCTAATAAATCTTTTTTAAACTTTTTCTTTTATTTTAATTCATTAAAAATATATAAACCATTACTATTGCCTTTGCCACTATTTGTTTAAAGTTTAAAAATGTAATAACAAGTTCAATTAATATTTGATGAATTAAAATTAAGTGTATTCTAATTTTGTCCATTATAAAATCATGAAAGTAGTATATTAATTATCAAAAGATATTATGCATCTATAAAATTATCAAGAGATTAATTACCAATTCTTTACAAGTTGGGAAATCTGCTCAATGGTTTAAAACAAGTTTTTAAGTAATTTAAATAATGCCCTTTCTATGTTTATAAAAGGTAAGCATTAATAATAAAGGAATTCTATTCACTTATAACTTTAATAAAACACCATCTCATTCAAGAAATAATACTTAAATTCTACCTTTGTGGAATGTTAAGCAGTAAACCATCTATAATATGATGCCTTATCCAAAACATGTAAATCTCCCTTACTTTGTTGTGATTGTTTCTCTTTTAATAATCTTAGCTAATAAGAGAACCTTAAAGTGTTAAGCCTTAAGTTTAAATACTTTTTACCTTGTAAAGTAATATTTTCTTCAAAAGTTATTCTTTCAAGAAACATTAAAAGTGATTCTTGAACACTTCTTTAAAAGCTCTAATTGATTCTTAATCTTGTTTAAGAAATATTTTAGATATTATGATTCATTTCAGTGCTTTAGTATTGCATACTATTTGTTGTATTTACCTATTGTTTTACACACACTCTGACAAGCCTTAATAAGAAGCACAAGTGTGAAGCTGGTATAAAGGTGTAACACATTCCAAAGAACTCGCCACAAACTCCAAACCCTAGATCAGATACGATTAGTTCAGGGATTCGTGCTTATCAAATTGCATTACATTACTTATGCATCGTTGCATCTTGCTTTTTTAAATAGTAGTCCTTACCAGACAAATGATGCTATTTGCAGAATTTGGATCTTCTAAAGTCTTGAAGACCATGCGTGCATAATCTTGCAATCACAAAAGGCAAGTTCACAACTTTCTCATGTCCTTTGATTATTTTCTATGCTTGTAACTCAACTGTGTCACCACCTGCGTTTCAAAAAGGTCGAAAACACTATTTTCACAATTAACTGGAAATATCGGTTACTAATCCAGGGTGATCAGCTAACCTATCATAATTGGCAATGGAAACGCCATTGTACAGTAATGTATCATCTAGGAATTAACAACCAATGTCGAAAGTGATTCTAGGGCCATATATTACACATCAACCATGAGATTTGGAATGGGACTGAGATGTCAGTTGTATCTTCTTTCTTTTGCATGGACGGATGACCTTATCGTGAGGCTATTTCTTTCTCGTGGAGTTCCAGAGAATTCAGCACATGGGTGGGACCCCTTAGTTCCCCGCGAGCTAGGTGTCTAGATTATATGTGCATAGATGTCTGGGTCTGAGTTCACCATAGCTGATGGTGACCGCCAGATAGAGCTGCTTACAGACTCTCCGAGAGGCTAGCCAAAGAGTAACCGTGGTAGTTGTCTCGGGGGATCGTATCTTCATGCAGGGTCGTGGAGAGGGAAGTGATTGCCTTGGATCTTAGACTGGGCCCCACACCAAGGAAGTGTGCACGGGAATGCAACTCGGATGTGCAACAAAGCTAAGGTCTCTTGTGGGAAAAGTGACGCACCTCTGCAGAGTGTAAGAATTGTGACATGTTACTCCCTGTTCCGGGAAGGAGTTACGAACGTGGCAGGAAAGGAACCCCATGAAGGTTCTGGTCAACCTGTGAAGGCTATCAGACATAGTTTTCAGAATAAAAGCAAATTTTGAAGAAATGTTTACGAAAACCTGCATTGCCTACGACCTATGGTCTATGGCTATAGAGATTGTGCATCATACACTCCTTTTTAGTGAACTTGCTGAGTAGGCTCGTACTCAACCGTACCTTCTGAACCTTTGCTAGATTCTAAGCCATTGAAGACGACGTCAACATCAAATTCTACTCAAGAAATCATCATCGACAGCTCAAGTTCTCCAATAAAGTCAATGAAGTCAACTTATACATGATCTGAAGGTGAGACAAAGTCTTTGTTTGGATAGGAATAGATACTCTAGCCATAAAACCTACTTCTGTAGAACATTGCATTAGTAGCAATTGCAAGTCAGATAGTTTAGATGTTAGTCTTATTAGCGAGATAGTTCTGAATTATTATTTCTGGTTATTCGTTGTAAGAAGTTTATTTCTCTCTCTTTAACCTAGAGTGTTCTCTAGATCTTTTGTAAAGAGTCAAGTTGTAATCTATAGTCATGTCTTGGACCTGCCGTGTCTTGTACCACTCTGAGGGATGTAATACTAGTGAACGGTGTTTCATTGGTGTTATGTCAACGACTATAGTGTACTACATCAGGTAGTGGTATGCTGGGTCACCGCACCGCCGCCGCTACTTCCGTTCCGCATTGCACTGCGGCCGCCGCGCCCTACTGTTGTGCTTCTCTGTCGTAGCCATGCTGCCGCTCTCCCATAGCCATGCCGCCATGAGGCCACAACAATCCGAGCCACTGTCCCCCACCACGGATTGGGTCTATGATGAGAGCATCTTGGAGATGGCTGAGGAGGAGATCACCATTATCGAGGAGGAGGAGGAGGAGGGCGACGAGGTGCCCGAGCGCGGCATCTGGGCCGGCTCCTGGGTCTATCAAGACGATATTGACTGGCTCTATCGGACCCGCCACATCCCGAAAGGGGTAACCCACCGTCTTCCTGCCAAGAGATCGCTCCCTCACCCATTCCGGGTGAGTTCGTGGTCTTCCTAACTCACTTCCAACACGGCTTTGGTCTCCCTGTTAGCGATTTTTTTCCATGATATCATCAACACATACGAGCTCCAACCGCATCACCTTCGGGCGAACGCCATTACGTCGCTTTCCTCCTTCGCATCACCTTTGGCCTACCATCGACCTTTGGTTCAAGTTCTTTGGTCTCCGCAAAAATGTCATCCCTGATCCTTTGGTTGCCCGCGCCGACAAATCCTTAACCTGGTATGGTGGATCCTCTGTTTATCGCTGCAAAAACTCCGTATTCCCCTGAGTCACTAGCCTCGAGTCTTGCAAAGGCTGGGCCCCGATGTTCTTCTATGTGAGGAACAACACTAACGAGGATCTGATCCGGCTGCGCCCCTTCAAACTAGGCATGCCAGATACATCTTTGTAGATTTGAATCCCAAGGTGGCCAACTCCCTTGGCGAATCAGGTGGAGAAACGAATTAAGGAGCTGAACAAGTTGGGGCTACATAGCGAGGATGTGATGATCACATTCGTTCGTAGCCGAATCTCTCCCCTGTAGAAATGCATGCACAAGCTCTGCCATATGAGTGGGCATCTTGACCCCAACCAAACATCCTCCTTCGAGCTCAACAACACCGAGATTTTCTGTCGGCTCAAGGCAATTTTCAAGATAGAGAAGGAGTTCACCAAAGATTGGGAATGGGGGTTGGAACATTTTTGTCGGGATAAGATGCCTCCTCCGGTATGTTTCCCACTTGATCCCTTTTCCGAGTCTTGTCTTCTGTCGGACCATCCTCTCACTCAATTCTTTTGTACTTTTTCCTTTAGTTGTTTCATCAGAAGACCATTGAAGATGGTAAGGAGCCGTCCCTTATATGGGGGAAGGATTCTCAAGCCTCCGACATGGTGGAGCTAGATTCATAAATGTTTTTTCCCGCTCTGGATGGCTCCAAACGAACTTCTGGTAAGGCCTCTTGTTTAAGGGATTGGTCTGACGATGATGAAGATGATGATTCTGAGATTTTGGAGGTACTTGACCCGATGCCCATCTCTTACGCATTTTTGTTTGATTCGGCTTCAGCTAATCCAGATGGGTAGGTCCACGAGGCTCCTCCTCTTGCCGTGGGTGACCTAGTTCCTACTCCTTCAAGGAAATGCGCGACCACCTCGTCTCCTTCCTCTGAGCCTCCTCCGACCAAGAAGAAGCAGATGAAACCTGGGGTCAAAGGCGCCAGCAAGCCTATGACCAAGGTCCCTGTTCGCAGTGCACCTAAGCCCATGGAACCTCCGACTTCTTCCGAGTAAGTCCCTTTTCCTTCGCTGTCCATCTTTTGGACTATATTTCACTATTTTCCAATATTTCTTCTTTCTCTTTTTCTGTTGTAACTTGTTCTTATTTGTCTTATTTGGCAGGGCTGCCAGGGAGATCCCTCAGAGTGGCTTGAGCATTGCCTTGCCTCTCCGAGATGCTCCATCTTCCCCTCACAACGATGATGCGCGCCCGCTAAGCCCTATTCTGGAGAGCTTCGCGGCCGCTCCAAACCTTAGCCCACCTTGTCACGAGGAGGGCAACATCAGTGTGGGGGGAAGTTGCACTGCCGAGGATATGGCTATGACGGATCACCCCAGCTCTTCTTTAGCTCCGCTGCAACCTGCCGTCACCGAGGTGCTAGTTACATCAACGCCGACCCAAGTTTCTCCTTCATCCGCACCAGCACCAGCACCAGTACTAGCACCAACATCAGCATTAGTACTAGCGCCAGCACCAGCATCAGCACCAATTTAAAGTTCTACACCAACTCCTCCTTCCTTGTCCGGGTCTTCCAAGACTCGGCGAGAAGACCAAGCTCAGCTCAGCCCCAAGGCCAAAGACCCTATGCCAACACCTTCTACCAAGGATATCTTCCAGCAAAAGCTTCAGGGTAAACCCGGCTCCAAGGCCAAAAAGGGTACTGATGCCTCCAAGGGCTAAACAGTTGCTGAGGCTGCCAAAACCCGTAAGCGATCATCTGTAGAATCTGGACAGCGTACTCTCGCGTCCATGATAAAGAAGGGGAGTACTGCCTCTAGCTCTGCGTCTTCTGGGTCTGCTAGAAGCAAGCAACTCACTCTTCATACTAGCCCAGCTACTGCCCAGATCGCAAGGAAAGAGGCTCATGCCAAGGGCTTGGTGGCGACCTAGACACTCAGCGGGGAAAACTATGGTCCGGCGTTGATTGAATATGTCAACAACTAAAATGACACTAAGTTCATCAACCTGAATGATGATATCCCGGAGAAGTTTGGTCCTACCGAGTTTAGCACCCAGATGAACACAGCTTCTAAGGCCATCACACTTGCAGGCCGAATGATGGAGGTAAACCCCTTCATCATGCCTTTACATAAGTGCAAGTAACTATAGATATATCCTATAGTCCTCGAGCGTCCGGTGGTGTAACCGTTACTCGGTTGGATGCTTCAATCTGAAGTATATTCACTCACCTAGAGTCGGGTTAAGTTCCGCTTGACCTAGGTCTTGGGTAGATTCAAATATACACTGACCAAGAGCCGGGTTAAGTTCCACTTGGCCCAGATCTTGAGTAGATTCAAATATTCACTCACCTAGAGCCGGTTTAAGTTCCACTTGGCCCGGATCTTGAGTAGATTCAAATATTCACTCACCTAGAGCCGGGTTAAGTTCCACTTGGCCTGGGTCTTGAGTAGATTCAAATATGCACTCACCTAGAGCCATGTTAAGTTCCACTTGGCCCGGGTCTTGAGTAGATTCAAATATTCACTCACCTAGAGCCGGGTTAAGTTCCACTTGGCCCGGATCTTGAGTAGATTCAAATATTCACTCACCTAGAGCCATGTTAAGTTCTACTTGGTCCGTATCTTGAGTATATTCAAATATTACTTCCTATACATGAACTAACACTTTCCTCTTTAGATCACAACCAACCGGTGAACCGTTGAGTTTCATCGGCTTCTAGATACCCACAAGGAGTTGTGCTCTAAGTATAGTACACTGGGCACCGAGTACAAGAAGAGAGGTAATCTCTTTCACTTGTGTTTTCATTTCTTCCTTCCTTCACCTTATTGTTGTTCGAACTAATCCATTATCCGGATTGCGCAGCTGAACTTGAGGCCGAAAAAAAGATTATACGAAAAAAAGAAAAAATATTATACGAAAAAATCTGGCTAAGATCAAAGGTAACTTGTCTTGGTCTCTCAAGCTTTGTCCTTTTTTCATCCTGACTCGGCAGATAATTATACCTCGGCTCTTCCGGGTCAACAAACTGTTTGTAGTGTCCCTTGAAGATAGTGTGCCATTTCCTAACATGATGCTTCACTTTCTCGAACAAGCAGGGCAGCATAACGCCGAGCTCAAGAAGAAGGACGATGAGATCGCCGAACTTCGGCTCAAAGATCATGAGATTACTCAGCTGAATGCCGAAATCAAGAAGTTGAAGAATTCTCATAAGGCTGAGATAAACAAGGCTGACCAAGAATATTCCGAGGAAAAGGAGCGCCTGAAAACTCAGCTCCAAAAGGACCAAGGTTTGCTGAAGGAAGCCGATGTCAAATTTGAGTCGGTGACAACAAAATACGAGAAGCTCAAAAAGAGGAATGCTGGCGGTCTCAAGGAGTTGACCCAGATCCTCGGTTATATCTCTCATCCATTTTTTATCTTCCGCCAACATTTGTTTCACCGGGTCATGCGCCCTTACTTACTAATGTTACTTGTCTTGTTTTTAGGCAAATTCCCAGAGAGCGATGTCATTGCTTCTGTTGCTGTTGCCAAATTCCTCCCGTAGAAAGGTACTCTAGTTTGTCCTGGCTCTGAATCTATTCCTTGTGACATGGAGGACATGCTGGTGAGCCTCGTTGCCTGGGTTGAAACTATGAAGAATTATGGCGCAGATATGATGACAGCAGGCGTCCGGATCTTCAATACTCTCTAGCCCAATGATGAAACTCCGGAAGGCTCAATAGCCTTTATTGCTAAACTGATGGAGTGCAAAACTCAACTGGACCTCTAGAGAGAATCAGCTGCGCGAGCTAGGGCTTACAAGGTGCTAAGCTTCGTGTTATCTTGGTATGAGGGCTTGGATCTGAAGGATCTCGATCGCATGCGCACCGGATCGAAGTGGCTGAATGATCCAGAGTGCATTGCTCGACACAAGGCTTGTGCTTACAACCTCATCTAGTACACCTTTGTCCATAGCTAGAACAAAGGACCGAACTTTCTTGACACCATAAATGACGATTACGTCGAAGACAGATCGGGTGGCAAGGAAGAAGAAGAAGCATCTGAATTTTCCGAGGACACTGAAGATCTGGAGGGTGCGGAAGCTAACCCGGATGATGAGGCAGAGACTGAAGCTCCCCCCACCAGTGTCGACTTACCTCCTCCTACGACTGATACCTCGGGCACTGCTGCTCCTTAGAGCGAAAAAACACTTGAAATTTGTTAAATCCCCGGTATGCCGGGTGCAAATGTACTCAAGCACAATGGTTATGTTTTGCTACTAAGTCATTTATGTCGGATTGACTTGGGCGTAGTCCTCATGTTCCATTTTCTTGTTCCCCCAATTTTATGATTCGGCTCGCGTCTACCTTGATTCGGTTTTTTGACTTACAAGTCCAAGGTTCAAAAAATGACTTAATAATACTTGAGACTTTAGCATTAGCTCAAAATAATTCAACATAACATAAATAAAATAAATATAGTGTTAGTCTAAATAACAAATGTCGACTTGATTTTGTTCCATTCCTTAGTCGTTTTTCATGTGCTTTGCAATTCCAAACTTCTTCTCTTGCTTGCCATGAAGCCAATTCTTGTTGGGGAGCAGCAAGTCAAAGAGTTAGGTTTTTGGTGCTTACACATTACTAACCTGGCTAAGGTGTAAGTAATTTAAGCCAGCCGACATATAAAAAGTAAATATATAAAAGACAATTATTAAGGCAGTCCTTGAGTTTTAGCTTGGGGTGTCGAGGTTTCATTGATAAGCTCATTGCCGACATACACACCGACATATGAGAGATTCAGATACATACACTTTTTTGCTAAGTGTAAAACGGACGAAGTAGAGCTACATTCCATGGACACTTAGATAATAAGAATCATTGTGCAATACTTTCCTTACAATGAATGGCCCTTCCCATGGGTGGATAACTTATGCATGCCAACAGTGCGCTGCACCAGCCGAAGTACCAGATCACCTTCCTGGAAGACTCGGGGGTTTACTTTCCTGCTATGGTAGCATCGGAGATTTTGCTGATATATGCAAGATCTGGACAAGGTCAGTTCTCTCTCTTCTTCCAGCAGATCAACATCAGTTTGTTGGGCTTCCTACACTTCGGCTTATGTGTATTGGACGACCCTGGGCGAGTCATGCTCTATGTTGGCTGGTAATAAAACTTCTGCCACATATACTAGAAATAATGGCGTATAGCCAGTTGATCGATTCAGAGTTGTTCTTAAACTCCACAGTACCGCTGGTAGTTCCTCTATCCAGCACCCTGCTGATCTTTGCAGCGGCTCAATGAGCTGGGGTTTTATTCCGGACATAACTAGTCTGTTGGATCTTTCCACTTGTCCATTCGATGCGGGGTGGGATACTAATGCAATATCTAGCCGCTTCGCGGCAGAACCTCACAAATGCTCCTTCAACAAAATTTGTGCCATTATCAGTTATGATACTATGAGGATAGCCGTATCTCAAGATTATATCTTTGAGGAATGTCACAGTTGTTTCCCCATCACATTTCTTGATTGGCTTCACCTTAATCCACTTGGTAAAATTGTCTACCATGACCAAGATATGGGTCATGTTTCCTTTTGTCAGCTTAAATGGGCCGACCATATCCAAATACCACACAGCAAATGGCCAAGTGATAGGTATAGTTTTTAGCTTCGACATAGGCATGTGTGTCCTGGTGTCATACCTCTTACAACCATTGCATTTTCTTACAAGATATTCTGCTTGCACCAAGGCACTTGGCTAGTAAAATCCATGCCGGAAAGCTTTTGCCACTAAGGCTCTGGACGAAGCGTGATTCCCACACTCCCCCTGATGGATATCTCAGAGGTTGTCAAGCATTCTTCCGGGTCAACACATCGCTGCAGAACACTTGTGATGCTCCTCTTGTATAGTTCGGCATTGATAATGGTGTATGCCTTTGCTCTCCTTTGGATTTGCCTTGAAAGTATCTCATCACTTGGAAAGGTTCCCTCTTTCAAGAACTCAAGTATTGGCTTTGCCCATGAAGGTATAACTCGAATAGGGACAAGTTCCTCATCAATTTCCATTGCTTCCACCGACATAACTCCAGCCAGATCAAGCTAAATAGTCCCCGAGTTCTGCGAGGTAGTCCCTGGGTCTGCTGATGTAGTCCCCGGGTTTGTTGGGTTGTTCCCCTAGTCAACATCCATAGGGGTTGCTTCTGATATGGATTGTGCCGGGACATAGATTGACTCGGATTCTGGTGAGGGTGTGATAGATTGTTTGCTTAAGTGCTCCAAAGCAACTCCTGGCGGGATTGGCTGCCGAGATGACCCCAGTTTTGATAGTACATTGACTGCTTCATTCTCCAGCCGAGGTACATGGTGGAATTCGCATCCTTCAAAGAACCCACATATCTTTTGGACATGGAATCTATAAAGGGCCATGTTTGCATCTAGGGCATCCCAATTTCTAGACACTTGCTGCACCACTAAATCCGAATCACCAAAACATTGTATCTGACGTATCCCCACTTCCCCTGCCACCTTAAGTCCATGCACGAGCGCTTCATACTCAGCAACATTATTCGATGCTCTGAAATGGACCTGGAGAACGTATTTCAGTTGATCTTTCTTGGGCGAGGTAAGTACTACCCCGGCCCTAGTCCTTCCTTTAACTTTGATCCGTCAAAGTGCATCCTCCAATAATTTGAGTCCAACAAGGGTGGTTTGTATTTCATTTCAGCCCAATCCACGAAGAAATCAGCCACTACTAGAGATTTGATTGCATCTCTCCTATCCAATTGTGGCGCATATGGAGATAACTCAATTGCTCATTTTGCAATATGGCCACTTGCATCTTTGTTGCTCATTATTTCGGATATGGGCGCTTCACATATCACTTTTACGGGGTGTTCCTCAAAGTAATTCTTGAGCTTCTTGGCTGCCATATACACGTTGTATGCCATTTTATGATAGTGAGGGTAATTCTTCTTCAAAGTTCACAACACCTCGCTTAGGTAATACACTGGCCTCTGCATCGACTTACCCTCCTCGTCACGCTCCACCACTATCACTACACTTACGACTCGGTTGGTCGCTGCTATATAGAGCAATATTGGCTCTTTGGATAGTCGCGAGGCTAACACTAGTGTAGAGGCTAGCATCTTTTTTAGTTCATAAAATGCGCTATCATCTTGCGGTGTCCATATAAATTTATCTGCCTTTTTCATTAACTGGTAGAGGGGCAATGCCTTCTCTCCCAGCCGACATACAAACCGACTCAACGATGCCAAGCAACCAGTAAACTTCTGCACATCGTTAAGACACTTTGGTAGTTCCATTCTTTCAATGGCTCGGATCATTGTGGAGTTGGCCTCTATACCCCTGTTGGATACGAGAAAACCGAGAAACTTCCCAGCCGCCACACCAAAGGTACACTTCTCTGGGTTAAGCTTCATTCGGAAACTCCTTAGGTTCGCAAATGTTTGCCGGATATCATCAAGGAGCATTTTTCTTTCCTTGTTTTTTATTACATCATCATCCACATAAACTTGCACATTTCGACCAATTTGGTCATGTAGACATTTTTGCATGCATCGTTGATATGTTGCTCCTGCATTACGTAAACGAAATGGCATAATGCGATAGAAATACATGGTGATAAACGCAGTCTTTATTTGATCATCTGGGTTCAAAGGTATTTGGTGGAAACCAGCATATGCATATATGAATGACAAAAACTCACACCCAGCAGTTGAATCTATGACATGGTATATCCTTGGCAGTGGAAATGGATCTTTTGGACACGCCTTATTCAGGTTCATGTAATCGATACACATACGCCACACCACTGCCACATTCGGATCATCCTTCTTCTTCTCCACGAGCACCGGATTAGAAAGCCAATCTAGGTAAAGTACTTCCATGATAAACCTGGCTGCAAGGAGCCGAGTTATCTCATCTCCAATGACCTTTCTCCTGTCTTCGGTGAAAAAGCGGAGAGGTTGCTTCACCGGGTTTGCTCTAGGTCTTACATTCAACGAGTGCTCAACCAACTCCCTCGGCACACCTTGTAGGTCCCGTGTAGACCAAGCAAAGATATCCTGATTCTCATGGAGGAAGTTGACGAGCTTGCTTTCCTATTTGTCGCTTAACCCGACACCAATGGTTATGGTGCTCTCTGGGAATTGATCATGAATGGGCACCTTCTTGGTATCCTTTGTCACTTGAAACGAGACACTCCCATGTGGGTTAGTCAGAACCGACATATGTTGCTGCGTGGACTGAGCCAATGCCGCCACTTTCGGACTTTTCCTTTTCGCCTGAGCAGTCACAAGTGACTCGGCCAGGTTAGACCTGGTTGAAGAACACTCAGTGGAACGGTTGAAGTCCCCATCTATGTTGATCACTCCCCTTGGCCCAGGCAACTTCATCTTCAAGTAACTGATGTGAGTACTTGCCATAAATTTGTTCAGAGCAGACCTGTTGAGTAAAGCATGATACACATATTCTAAGTTCACAACCCGGAATTTGCCAATGGTCCCTTGTGCCTCAAAATCCAAGTTCTCAATCCTGCAATTGTCCCTTGTGCCGAATAACACGTCAACCCGGACCTTGCCAATGGGCTCACATGAGATACCTAGCACAATGCCATTAAATTTCTCTTCGTCGCTTGGAGCATGTTCTCTGATATTCCCAACTTGTGCATGGTATCCCTGTACATGATGTTAATGCTACTGCCATTGTCTATCAGTACCTTGGAAAATCTCAGATTGATATTTAGCCCAATGAATGTCGGATCCAACACCAGTCCATAAGATCCAGGACTTGGCATGAGTCTAGGGTGATCCTTGATGCTCCAAGTGATTTCCTGTTCCGCCCAAAGCATATACCTGATCACGGATGGCATAACCGCATTCACCTCCATATGTCGGTGCTGCAAGCTCTTTATATATGTTTCCTCTGTGGTGAACACACAGTAACTTTGGTGATGCTCTCTGTATTCATTTCTCCCATCATTTGCTGGATACCCTTGGTGTTGCTATTGCTGATTAATCACCTGATGCATCTCATCCCTTCTCTCATGGTTCTCATACCTCGGTGGAGGTGGAGGCAACATCAGTTGCTGTCCATTTCCCTTAGTTAGCTGCTGCTGCCGAGGTGCATTGTTCCGAGGTGCTTCGTTCTGAGGTTCATCATGCCGGGGTGCTTCGTGCCGAGGTGCCTGAGCATTCCCCAAGCCTCCCTGCTCTATCTTCCTCATCCATTCACATTGTCGGGTCATATGATTCGCCGAGTTATTCAGACCCAGTGTGTAGAACTTGCACGGCTGATCCAGCATAACTCATATGTGTATCTGGACCTATCCTTCTTTTCCTGCCATTGTTTCTTCTGTTCTGGCGTCCAAGTTTTCTTGCCATCACTCCTTTGTTTCCACGGTTGGCCTCCAGTTTTATGACGTTGGTTTGCACCTGCATGTGGCTGATCTTGATCCATAACTACCACTTACTACAAGCTGTACCGGTAATCCGGCCGATCATCTCTTCTTTTACCTCGGAAATCATTCCTCTAGGATGATCCGGAACCATCTATATTGTAGTACTCCTCATTTGGCTCACTTGACATTAGCCGAGGCTAGGTTGGATCACCCAAGGCGTACGAATCAGCGATCCAAATCGTTTCTACCAAAGTAGTTGGCATATCTCGCTGCAACCTCTCCCACAACATACTCCTACACCTACAACCTTGGGAGAACCATGTAATAGCTTGTGATTCAATTACCCCTTCACAGGAATTGCGCACATTGCACCACCAAGTCAAGAATTCTCAGTCTGGCTCATTCGGCCTCTACTTGCATAATGGCAAAGTTTGTGGCATGTTCGGCCTCTTGTATGTGCTCGAGAAGTTGCTGATGAACAGCTCCTCAAAATCTAACCAACAGTTAATACTTCCTAGTGAGAAATTGTTCAACCAGACCCTTGCTGGCCCTTCCAACATCTGTGGTACATATCTCACAACCTATCTCAAATTGCCTGTGGCAATGTTCACTGATGTTGCATAATCAATGAGCCAATCATCTGGCTTGGTGCTGCCGTCATACGTCTTCGTTCCTCTGGCTAACTGAATGTTCGCCACAGGTAGGTCTCTCATGATCCGAGGTCCAAAGCATGCTGGACCTGGAGAACCTTGCACTTCAATCATCTCCGAGGTATAGATTTGGTCCAATTTTAGCCTTGCATCATCCTGCTACAAGTTCCTATTTCCCAATATTGATCCAATTACATGGTGTTCTAGCCTAGGAAATCCGGTGTCAGCCATCGCCGAGTAACCATCATTGTATCTATCTTGACCCGGACAAGCATATTGCTGCTGCATTGTTGGGCCAGCACTTCTCTCCTACCGAGGTGCGCATTGTTGATGCTGTTGCTGAGGTGCATTTTGCCCTGCTCCCGGCAAATTACGCTATCCCGCATTGCCGTCGGCAGCATTTCCTTGACCGGCATTGCCTTGCTCGCGGTTACCTCGACCAGCCTCACCCCGGCTGGCACTATGACGATCCTCATCAACTTGCATTTATTTTCCTTTCCCTTCCCTTATCGGGTCATACGGGACCATCTGCTTGTCTTTTCTCCCCGAGGTTACCACTTCCTCTCTTCTAGGCCATCATGAGGTGATGATGCAGCCCCAACAAACTTCGTCGGGTTACCCTTCACCGAATTAACCAGGTGTGATCTCCTAGTATTGTCGGGTTTGTTTTGAGTATTTCCTCATTCTGTTTATTCGTCGCCCTCACTAAGTGGTTTACTCTTTCCTGCTGCCTCTCTCGGGCTTCTCCAGTTAGACCCTCTAACTTGGACGCTGCTACTTCTGCAGCCCTAAGGTTCTTCACTAGGGTAGTGTACCTCTCCAGCCCTGCTATTATTAATGTAGCCATTTGCCCTGGTTTAGGCACATATTCCTTGTCAATCTCAGTGATCAAGTTTCTACCTCCGATTTTCACTCCATATATACAGTTTGCTTTTGTGTACTCATGCAAAGTGTTGTTCAGTGACTGTTGTAACTCAGCAACTTTCTTTGCCCCAACTAACATTTTCTGCCTAGTCTCCTCTAGATTGGCGTGTGCCTGAGCTGGATCTAATGCTGGTGCTATGGGAGTTGCTAAGGTATCTATTTCCTGCTGTAGTACATTCTCTGGCCTCTCTAGTGGAGGGAATCTAGATCTTGCCTGCTTTGGTGTAGCGTTTGAATCTGGCGCTGGATCCTTGCTCGCTCCTGCATATGGGCATGTCATCATGACCTCAGCGCAACTAGCGGGGCGACTGATACACGAGCCACGAGCCGCGCTGAGAGGTGGTTCGCCTCGCTCGACGACATGCTGCGGGTGAACACAGGACTCGTCGATGCCGAAGTAGATCTTGTGGGTGTCAAGCTTGATGAAGAGCCCGTTGCGCGGTGGAGGGAGCCTGCTGAAGCTACCAATGTTGTCGCTGATGTAGTCCAGCGCTCCAAAGTGCTGAACGAGCCCAGAGACGATGAGTTTGCCAATGCCGATGATGTTTTCCATCCGGATCTTCATTCCTGCTAGCCCCGCTAGCCCCACGGTGGGTGCCAACTGTCGTGGTAGTGTCACGACAGATGCCATGTATAGGCTAAAGATGGGGCAATGTGCACTAGTGGAATCCAGGGAGGGATAGTGTGGTAATTCCACACACAGATGCTTGTATTTCTTTCTTATCAATGGTGGATTACAAGGGCTCTTTGAGCTGTTCATGGGAAGGAGCCTATTGCTCTTTCTACCCACAACTACCTCTCTAGGGCTAATCCTAAGTAAAAATGGCCGACCTCCTCTCTGGATATCCTGCCCCTCCTTATTTAGGGGGGCTAGGTTACAAGTTAGGGCATACGTGGAACGCATATTCTCCGAATATGCCTCTCCCAGAATAGGAAAATGGTGCTCCTCTTTTCTCTGTCTAAGCTAATCCGGACTCAGGGCATAAGCCTCAGTGAACCCCTCTGCGCCGTGTCGTCATCCGACATAGCCAACGTTAGCTGACATGGGCAATGTCACCTTTGTCGGCCCGTACTCGCTGGCCCATCCCTCTGTCTGCTAAGCTCTCGCTACAATGGAGAGAAAAAACCTTTGACCAAGAAGATTCCTTCCTTCCCTTGTAAGCCAAGTGATAACCGGCTTAGGCCTAGCTAACTCGGCCATGTGGGTACCTGCAAACAAGTTAAAAGAAGCTAGCCGACATAGGCTATATCTCGGCTGGGACAATGTTAGACGAATATCCTTCGTGTGGGGTCACCCCGTAAGTCAGACTGCCTTGAGGTGACTCGGCCAACTTACGCTTTGACCTTGCCGTACCTCGGCTAACACGGCCTTTATACCCCGACGTGACCCTACCCAGGGGTATGACCCAACAATCACCACACCGACTTGAGCGTGTGTGTGGTTCTGTGGATCAATGTGGTTTGGAAAAGAACACATGCAATGACATTGCATGAGTCAAACCATGGTGGAAAAGACCAAGAACACGTTGGAATGCAACTGCCAAATGCAATGGAGCACAATTGTGACAGAGGTTGCATCACCACACCCACTTGAGTGTGTGTGGTCATGTGGATCCATGTGGTTTGGAAAAAAACACATGCAATGCTACTCCATGTGTTAAACCATGGTCACAAAGCCCAAGAACATCTAGGAATGCAACTTCCAAATGCAATGGAGCACCAGTGTGACAGAGGATGCATCAGCAAACCCACTTGAGTGTATGTGGTCATGTGGATCAATGTGGTTTGGAAACAACACATGCAATGACACTCCATGTGTCCAACCATGGTCACAAAGCCCAAGAACATGTTGGAATGCAACTGCCAAATGCAATGGAGCACCAGCATGAACGAGATTGCATCACCACATCGACTTGATTTTTTGTGGTCATGTAGATCAACGTGGTTTGGAAAAGAGCACATGCAATGACAATACATGTGTCAAACCATGGTCACAAACCCAAGAACATGTTGGAATGCAACTACCAAATGCAATGTAGCACCAGTGTGAACGAGGTTGCATAACCACACCGACTTGAGTGTGTGTGGTCATGTGGATAAATGTGGTTTGGAATACAACACATGCAATGACACTCCATGTGTCAAACCATGGTCACGAAAGCCCAAGAACATGTTGGAATGCAACTACCAAATGCAATGGAGCACCAGTGTGATAGAGGTTGCATCACCACACCCACTTGAGTGGGAATGTTCGTTTGCGGTACCAAACTTCCCGGGTGAGTGCACCGCGGTACCCGAGTTGTCATCAATCGCACGGAGGGGCCGTAGTAGAATCACCAATTGTCTAGAAGGGTCAAATGGGGGTGAATACCAATCTAACGACCAAACGGTCGTTTGAACCAGACGAAAAATTGTTGAACTCAAATATCGCTGTTAGGTCAACTCTTCTTGGCCCGCCATGTCAGTATTCCCCGTTATCTTTTGCATTCGTGGACTAGCTTACGCCTGCGTGGACCAGATCCCTGAGTGGACCAGATCTATTTCTTTGCTCTGCTCTGGTATTCTCCCCTGCTCCCCTCCACATAACATTTGCTCAGCTCCGGCTGCTCGTCTCAGATCGGATGCTCGCACTTGCTCTAATTTGCGTCCCCGCCATGTCCGGTCAACCTCCCACGCCTCTAATCAAAGCTCGCAGCCGTCGCCATTGCATCGTCCGCTGTATCGAAGCTTCATGTCCCCAGACTAATATCTTGCCTCTGGCTAGTCCTTCTCGCACGGTGGAGCGCGTCCCGTCGGACGATCTAGGCCGGCGACCGGCCTCGGGAAGTTGCGTGCTGCCGTGCACCCCAGGCATGGTAGCCCTAGCATAGCAGTTCGACGACCATGCTCTTATTGCCACTGTGCTGGGTGTCCGTCCCGCCGTGTTGCTGGCAGAGTTGTTGTCGGCTTTCAGGTCTCATTTTGGGATCAGATGAAATGAGGTCAAGATTGAGGTATGCATGCCGCAGTTCGATTTTTTCGTCCAGTTCGAGCACAGCTCAGACACCGAGCGCGTTCTGCATTCTTCCCATTTTTTCGAGTGCTGCAGGGAGAAAATGATCTTCATGCGTTGGCATCGCGCCTGTGGGTGGGACGATCGCTTGGGGCAGCTTCGTTTCTTCTCCAAACTCAGCTTTGACGGCCTCCCATTGGATGCTTGGGAGCCGGAGGCCCTCAAGCAGGTCGTCAGTAACCTTGGCGGCGAGCTGGTGGAAATCGTGCCACCGAGCGATAGATGGGTCATCGGGGTAAAGGTGTGGCTGAAAGATCCTGACGCTCTTCCTAAGATGTACGAGGTTAGATTCCAAGCAGGGCAGGGTGACAGCTTTGTTGGAAGCACCCGGTCATCATCCACCTGGAGGAGGTTCTGGAATCAGTACATGGCATTCAGGGCCCCGAAGAGGCTGCCAGAAAGCGTCCTCGTCACCTGTAGTGTTGGCCTGGAAGGATTGATGGCACAGGACCACCACCGTTTCGCGATGGCGCACACAGTTTCGGTGGGGGAACCGGGCTTGGACGAGCTGGTGGTTCTGATTTCCCTCGAGTGAAGACAAAGCTCTAGTGAATTACCGTGGTATGTGTGGCTACTGAATTTGTAGTATGGAGAGCGTACCAGGAAGTTAGCATCGACTAAAAATGTCTAATAGTTTGAATCGATGTAGTACGTGTGTGTAATAGTTTGAAGTAGTATGTGTGTGTAATAGTTTGAATCGATGTAGTATGTGTGGGTAATGAATTTGATGTAGTGTGTGGGAGTGTGTAATAGTTTGAATCGATGTAGTTGAACACCGTGCTTTATAATTTCTGTGAATAACCAAGGACAACCTCATGAAAAGAGGGTGGTCTGGCAATGAGCAATGTGAATTCTGTGGATGCCAGGAAAATATAGTCCATCTCCTCTTCAAGTACAAGGTATATACATTTGTAACACGTTGTAATACAGGACCATTTTGCAGGCAACACAAGACATAGAAAAATTGGTTTACAGCACAGACATCAGATGCAAAATCTATAGTTTGGGATAAAGAGATGCCAGTTAATTGGATTTAACCACGACTAGTAATTGAAGGAAATAGATACTTGATAGTATTTTCTTACAACAATAGTACTTCCATACAAAAGGGTCTTATACCTGCACTAAGTGGGCTAAACTTCCTACTAGTTTATAGAACAATTCGTCAGCATTTCATCTACAAAAGCCATTCTTCAGTCTGAACTTAACTATACTACACTAAAGAAACTACAGATCTCCACCAGAAAAGTTGGCTGGCCAATTGCCTTTAGAGGACATAAGTTCTTTGATCATTTAACCTAAACTGATCTATTGCCTTCCCACCAAACTACAAGAAATCTGCATCGTTCATGCACGAGCGATTTGCATGCGCCAGTCCCGGTTCAGTTGGACCATCCACGCCGCCACAACGATTTTCTTCAAAACTGAAATTCGGCATCTCCTTCTCGGGATCGTAGGTCCGTGTGAACTTGGACCTGAATTCCAGGGCTGGGCTGATGCCCGCCGCCGGCTTCGACTGTCAAACAATCCATCATGCTGAGTGTAGACGCCACGGTACGGCCTCCGACGGTGCATAGGATGGAGCGGCTTTGCCACAGACGGCATGCTCCCAGCCTCCCTCACTGTGGTAAGGTAGTCCGCGCCGAAGCGTGGACATGAGAGTTCCTAGACCTTGGCGCTTCCCTGTTCGAGGGTGTGTACCCTCGGCGGCATGCTCTCGTGAATGATTTGATACGTACCTTGTTCCCACTGCCTAGAGCATGCCGTAATGCCGCCGTGCGATTTCTCCACATCGCTCTCTTGGCCCTGCTTACCGCATCTGGCGCCGACGATGCCGCCGTCGCCGCCGTGGCCGATTCGGCACATTCGGGGAAATCATCCGCCTAGTAGGGCAATGGGAGACCGGCCTTGAAGTAGAGCTTCATGGCCTGCCTTAGAGGGGCTAAATACCCTAGTTTCGGCGGCTGTCGTGGCGGCGGCGGCTGCTTAGGCGGGGCCATGTTACCCTAGTTGGTGCGGCGTGGAGGAGCTGCACAAGGTGAAAGACTGACAGTAGGTTTGGACTACAGGCACGCGTGAAAATAACCATCTCCCATTTCCTTAGAGGGTAATAATTTGACACTCGTTGCATTAACCGCTCAATCTTTATTTCCCTTCTCAGCATAAGAGTGCAAACGTATTAAAAAGATTGGTCATGGATATCCACCTCATCGGGCAATGTACCAGGACAGGTAGGAGACGGGACCAGGTTTCATTTTAGAAATGTTGACGACTGTGCCCTTATGTTTATACGATATTATTTATATGCCACCATGTACCGTCGATTGTAGCAACCCCATCATAAACAGGGGATGACGATGTGGCATGTTTTTTTAAAGGGCATCATAAACAGGGGATGTCGACGTGGCATGTTTTTTGACTGGCGGGCCCGCCTCCTCCACCTTGGACGGCGCGCATCCCAGGTTAGACGGCTGGCGCCGCCCACCAACACAATATTGTGCAATTTTCCATGTGGAACCTGAATTCTGGCGATGAGCTGATACCCATGTCGAACACAGAGAATTCTGAAAGAAGCTACTAAAAATAAATACTTTGAATTCTAAAAGTACTAAAATTAAATACATTACAATTTTGTCTGAAAGGTAATACGCATACTGTTTATCGAAATAATATAAATACAGTACAAATTTCTACTTCGAAAAATAGACCTGAAAATGCTAGCAAATAACCTAGGATGAATATATGATTCATGCTCTCCTATATATTTCGTCGTCGGCGGCTCCCGCGTGCTGCAACACATATTCAAAGAACTCTCTCCGTCTGCAATGTGCTGCCAGTATCTCGTACAGAGGGTATGTCAACACCCGGATTTTTAATCCCAGATGCCCGTTATGCCATACCCCGCAATCCCAGGATTACCATTTTTGCGAGACATAACGGATTGGATATCACAGTACATCATCCATTACAAACCATACATAAGGTCTTACACAAATAAGGATCTCATAATCCAGTCTTAATACAACAAGCAGCAGAAATAAATGATAATCGTAGCGGTGGGGTCCATCTTCAGGGGCACAGGCAATGCTGACGAAGGCAGATAGTCCTAGTTATCATAGTCGTCCTGCTGGCCATCCCCTTGATAGTCTCCTTCATAGTCTGGCCATGAGAATAGCCAGGGACAAAAGCCATGAGTAGTCTTTAAGTACTCGCAAACTACCACTAATAAGTAGTATCATTCTAAGTTAAAGTACTAACTCTATGTTTAACTATAAAATTAAGTTTGAAACCTAAGCTGAGTTCAGAAGCAAAGAAAGATAAAATAAAATTCTAGAATCACTTAAGTTGGGAAGCTAGTGTCATAAACACAACCATATTGTGGTCAAGTCAAGGTTCATCATTTCATAAGTCATTTTGGAAAACATCTGACAACGAAATAGTATGGCCATTCCAACTGTCCATAACCAGGGATGCGGCTATTCGAAAAGGTTTAAACTCTACAGAGGTGGTACACTTTCACCACAAGATTTGATACATCTGTCATGGATAACCCTGAATCATCATACTTAGTATGCAGATAATCAAACATAACCTTTCCTTTACACACCCTAGTATAAGCACCTCTCCTATGAGCATGGCCTCCCAACCATGACCATCTGTCATCTTGGGCACTGCATAGGTGGACAACATTGAGAGGTAGCTGATACGTCCAATTTGCATCACTATTCTATGTCTTAATTCACTATTATTCATTGATATATTTCATATTGAGAGGTGATACTTATGTTATTTCATCTATTTTTGCATGGTTGATGACTTTTGGAGCATGGACCGCTGCAGTCAGGATTCTGATGGAAAAGGTGTTGTTTGGAGGCAAAATTCGCGAAGATCAGAAAATCCGGGAAAATACATGGAAAATCCTATTTTTCTAGAAGATGAAGGAAGCCAGAAGGGGGGCTGGAGATGGGCCATAGGGGCCCCACCCCACCCCTGGTGCGAGCCAGCCCAGGCCACGCCACCAGGTGGTGGGGCCGCCCTGGTCCACCCCTGGCACTCCCCTCTAGCGTATATTATCCTCCTGAAACCCTAAGACTCGAGGAGCGACCACAAAAAGATTCTGCCGCCTCTGCGGGGTAGAACACACCGAGAGAGAAAGATCTCTCTGGCAGACAGATTTCTGCCGAGGAATTCCGTCCCGGAGAGGGGAGATCGTCGCCATCAACACCACCATCAAGATGGACTTCATCGGGATCATCATCATCGTCATCACCACCATCATGACCATCAGCACCCTCATCACCATCTCCATATTGCTGTAACAATTGGTTGAATCTTGTTATAGTTCATAGGGGAAACTTTCCTGGTGTTGATTACTCTTTGTAGTTGATGCTATTGAGTGAACCATTGAATTATTGTTTATGTTCAGATTGTTATACGTCATTATTCCATCTCTTTTTTTACTCATACTTTGTTTACTTTCTTTAACCAAAACGCCTAAAAATCCGTTTGCTAAGTATTTCCAGAGAATTCCTGATCCGTACCACTAGCCAGCACCTTCTGCTCCTCGTTGGGTTCGACACTCTTACTTATCGAAAATACTGTGATACACCCCCTATACTTGTGGGTCATCAGCAGCCTCAGCTCAAACCTCTCGCGTGAGGGAACTAATACTAATGCATATAAACTTCCGGCTAAGCCTTACCCAATTCAGGTATTGTGGTTGTACGGTAAATTTGGAATGCTATCGCATCCGAATCCAACCATCAGTTTTATAAAAGGGTTAAGGCTCATGCCTCAACATTTTCAGCATCATAAACCATTTGTGTTTCTCAACACATGTCAAAACATCTCAACAGAATGACTCATCATCCTAAGGTTTTCATAATTCATTTTCACCAAGTGTTCCAGTCTAAAGTGACTCAAGTTTTGATCTAGCTTTAATCTACTAAGTTAAGAGTGTTCACTAAGGTGGAAAAGATGGGATCAATCTCATGCCATAGAATGACATCTAAAGGATTCTATATAGGCCAAGTTTTATTCTCTTTATGCTACCTTCTAAACAAGTAAAGAACTTTGGGTAAAGTAAAGGAAGTAAAGCTTGGAAAATAATACTTGGGGTAAGTAATAGTCAAAGTGGTATAACCCAAGCATGCCCAATGCATTTGATTATATTTTGTAGCTTGCAAGGGTTAGCTTGCATTGTTAATTGTGGCTTGCCTTGGTTAGTGCAGTGGTTGAAGTTTTCTTCTTCTTCTTTTTGGTAGAACTCCTCCTACTTGTAGACTTGCTTGGTACTATCGTCTATAAATACATACGGAGTACACAATCACCAAACAATACTTAACTATTATAATTAGCACTCTAAGGCATATATTTGATGATCTATTATCATCACAAGCATCACAAGTTTAATTCAATAGTTTCATCCTTTTTATTTTAGAAAAGTAATTTCTACTCATTGAAAAATTAACTAAGATTTAATATTCACCACTTCAAATATGGGATCATGTGGACACATGTCATCACCACATATTCTAACATGTGGGAATGGGTTTTAAGGGTTGGATCATAATTACTTTGGTTTAAGTTCATTATTTGATGATTTAAAGTGACTAGAAATGCCTATATAGCATTATTTTGGTACTAGTCCAAAGTCACTGCTTGTAAACCTTAATATTATTATATATTCAGATAGATATGGTGAAATGTGATTCTTGAGAGTTGGAATCAACTCAAAAGCTATCTTGGTTGATTTTATAAAAATGTTGCAAGGTGCAAATGCTTTTGTCTTATTATTTTTACTAGGAGAGATCTCTAACTCTGATTGAATTAAATCCAACGGGCTTGGGTAGATTTTTTTAGTAGCTTTCTAGAAAAATTCGAATCACTCCATTTGGATTTGTAAATCTCTCTAAATTGAATTTCAAACTAGGGGACATAACTAAGTTTAAACTAAAAAGAAAAATCCTAATTCAAACTAACTGGGTTGCGCGGGAAAGCTAATGGGCCAGCCTAGCATCACTCCGCAGCGCGGGCTCAACTGACAGGAGGTCCACCAGTCAGCGGCTCATAACGCGTGAATTGGTACGGGGCAATGTGGGGCGTTGGATTACAGTGGGGATCAACGACTGGGATCATCGTCAACGACGGACCTGTCGCCGACGAGCTCTAACCCTAGCGGCTCGGTGGGGGTGCATAGGTGGCGTACCAGGGCTCCAGCAACGATGGCGAGGTGGGCAAACGGACTGGTGGTCGACGACAAGCTCAGGGATGGTCGAGGCAGCTCCGGGGGTGGTCGCAATTAGCGGCGCCCTTCTCCTCCAGAGGAGGCCTGCTCCGGTGCAATTCCGATGAACGGCTACTCCCCTTGCTCCGGCTAGAGGTGTGGGACGATCAGTGAGGTGAGGGGAGTTGAGTGGTGTGCTGCAAATGGCTGGGGGCGCCCCCCTTTTATAGGCTCGACAACGGGACAGTGCGGCATGGCCAGGCGACCGTGGTGACATGGCTACGGGCTGCTAGCGGCATGGCTGCGGGCGGCGATCGACGCACGGTCTCTTAGCAGTGCTCTAGGAATTTAATGCGGGCTTAGGGGTGGTGGTATGCGGTCGGGTGGAGCTGGCGCTCTAAGCGGCAGAGACGGTGGCTTCGACGGAGAGATGTGGCTGTGAGGTGTTGGACCGCGAATGGGGGTGTCTAGCATGCTCCCTGCATTGTGGCGACGCGGTGGGCGCGGGCTGCGGTCGAGCGGCGGCTTGTGCACGCATGTCGGGCGCGGCGCTCTGGCGCGTGCTCGGCATGGCACGGTCGCACTGGGCACGGGGGTTTGTCGCTGGACCACGGCTTGGCCGGGCTCGGGGAGGGGACAGTGAGCGGCGGTGAGGTGCTGGCTAGCTGCTAGACATGGCGAGAGAGGGGGAGGTGGTCTGCTAGGGTGATGGCATGGTCGGCCGGCGAGTTGGTGCTCGGCTTGGCATGGCCATGCCACTAGGGGTAGGGGATGGGGTAGATAGGCCTTGGTTAGATCATTTGGAGACAGTGGGCGCAAATGGGGGTCAAATAGGAGACAAGTTTGGCCAGAACACTATTCACAATAGTGAATTTAGTTTTGTTTGAAATCTGTCCACAAGGTGTTTGATGAAATGGCCGCATGAACTTTACTTTTGAATTTTGAAAAGATTTTTGGTGGGTGTGTTAGTACTTATCTTGAGACTCTATGGGTGCTTGGGTTTTTTAAATTGAGCTTGTTTGAGTGGTTTTTGAAATAGTGGGATCTTCCCATATGAAATAGATTCAATTTTAAACTGTCATTTAAAATTAGTATTTGAATGTTTTTGGCAGATCACAAAGTGGTCCTTGGTATCTCATTATGTGTACTAGCAAGGGGTGCAAAGATCCACATTTGTTTCTGTTAGGTTTTGAGTACTAGGAATAGCAAATGTAGGCATGATAGTTAATTTTGCACAAATGACCATTTGATTCTTTTGTTCATTTTGATTTGTTTTTCTTTTGGAAATGTTTGGGAATGATCTAGATGATGTTTATTTCACCTAAGAATCATTTTACAAGAAATGGATCTCAGAACCATGGCAATTCAAATCAACTCCTATTCTAAATGCACATACACATGAATGCTTTCATATTTTGAAATGGAAAAGTTTTTGTTAACCCCAATTTTGGTGATTTGGATCTTAATAACCTTGGATTAAAGTTTTGGGATGTTATAAACCTTCCCCCCTTAAACAAAATCTCATCTTGAGATTTGCAAAGAAAACTAGGAACTAACGAGATCTGGGAACTCTGTCCTAATGTAATCTTCTCGCTCCCAAGTGGCTTCCTCCTCGGTATGGTTGCTCCACTGAATCTTGAGAAACTTGATACTCCTGGTCCTGGTGGTTCTGTAAGCTTCCTCTAGGATACGGATGGGCACTTCACGATATATCTGGTCATTGTTGATCTCAACAACTCTGTGATCGATGTTCTTGAAAACTTCAGTCTTCTCTGGCACTTCTAAGCATTTGCGAAGCAACGATATATGGAACACATTGTGGATGGCTGACATCTCTTTAGGCAGTTCCAGCTGATACGATACTTCTCCTCGACGGTTCAGAATCTTGAAGGGCCCGATATATCTGGGGGCTAACTTTCCTTTCAGACTAAAGCGTTGGGTTCCCTTCAATGGTGAAACCTTGAGATATACAAAATCTCCGACATTGAAAGTCAGGTCTCTCCTTCTCTTGTCAGCGTAACTCTTCTGTCTGGATTGGGCGGTCTTGAGGTGCTCACGGACTTTGTGAACCTTCTCTTCTGCTTCTCGGAGAATGTCGGGTCCAAAGATCTGACTCTCTCCTACTTGCGACCAATTCAAAGGGGTACAGCACTTTCTTCCATATAAGAATTCAAATGGTGCCATTTGCAAACTAGCTTGATAACTGTTGTTATATGAGAATTCTACAAAAGGAAGGCAGTCTTCCCATTTTGATCCGTATTCTAACACACAAGATCTTCACATATCCTCTAGGATCTGGTTGACTCTCTCAGTCTGTCCATCGGTTTGCGGTACTAAAGTTCAACTTGGTTCCGAATCCTTCCTGGACTTTCTGCCAAAATATTGAGGTAAACTGGGTTCCTCGATCTGATACGATGGTCTTGGGGGTTCCATGTAGACTAACAATCCTAGCAATATATAGCTCTCCTAGCTTCGAACTCTAGTAGGTAGTCTGGACAGGTATAAAGTGAGCTACCTTGGACAGTCTATCAACTATGACCCAGATTGAGTCATTTCCCCTACTAGAATTAGGCAAACCTATGATAAAGTCCATTCCGATGGAATCCCATTTCCATTCTGGAATTTTCAATGGTTGCAATAGTCCTGCATGTCTCTGATGCTCTGTTTTCACTCTTTGACAGATGTCACACTTGGCGATGTAGCTGCCGATTTCTCTCTTCATCTTGTGCCACCAAAATTGCTCTTTCAAATCTTGATACATCTTTGTTCCTCCGGGGTGGATAGAATAAAGAGTATCATGAGCTTCCTTCATGATAACTTCCTTCAGCTCTGAATGTACTGGCACACAGATACGTCCTTTGTACCAGAGAACTCCTTCATCTTCAGTGAATCCAGGTACCTTTCCTGTACCAATACGACGTTTGATTCCGTCGATACTTTCATTTCCCTTCTGGGCTTCCTTGATTTGGCTAATCAAAGTGGGTTGAAGTTCAATGCTAGCTAAGAATTCTTTGCTAACTAATTCAGTCATGAACTACTCCAACTCCTCATACAAGCTTGGCTGGTTTTCTTTGATCATGATATTTAGCCTACACGGCAATCTGCTAAGAGCATCCGCTACCACATTGGCTTTGCCGGGGTGATAGTGAATGTCAAGGTCATAATCCTTGATTAACTCTATCCATCTCCTTTGCCTCATATTCAGCTCCTTTTGAGCGAAAATATACTTCAAGCTCTTGTGATCTCAATAAATCTCATAGCGATTACCCATAAGATAATGACACCATGTCTTCAATGCCAGCACTACGGCTGCTAATTCAAGATCATGGGTCGGACAGTTCTGCTCATGCTGCTTCAGTTGTCGAGACAGATACGCGATGACTTTGCCTTCTTGCATCAACACACATCCGAGACCAATCTTGCATGCATCACAATATACATCAAACGGCTTCTTGATGTCTGGCATGATCAATATTGGGGCTGATATCAATCTCTTCTTCAGCTCTTGGAAACTAGCTTCACATTTGTCGGTCCACTCAAACTTCTTGTCCTTCTTCAACAATTGAGTCATGGGTCGGGCTATGCTCAAGAATCCTTCTACGAACTTGCGGTAATATCCCGCTAATCCGAGAAATGCACGGACTTGGGTTTGAGTGGTTGGGGCTTCCCATTCTTCGACATCTTTGATCTTGGCGGGATCAACAGAGACTCCTCCGGAAGACACAATATGTCCTAGGAATCCTACTTCTTTCAGCCAAAACTCACACTTGCTGAACTTGGCATATAACTGATGCTCTCTCAGGGTTTCTAGGATGATCCTCAGGTGTTGCTCATGCTCTTCTTCTGACTTGGAGTAGATAAGGATGTCCTCGATAAACACAACTACAAACTTATCTAGGAAATTCATAAAGATCTTATTCATGAGATTCATGAAATAAGCAGGGGCATTGGTTAATCCAAAAGACATAACCGTATACTCGTATAAACCATAGCGAGTAGTAAAGGTGGTCTTTGGAATATCCGTTGCACGAATCTTAAGTTGGTGATAACCAGTCCTAAGATCAATCTTTGAGAATACCTGGGCTCCAGTCAACTGATCAAATAGATTCTCTATCTTTGGCAAGGGGTACTTGTTCTTGATGGTGACGTCATTCAACTTTCTCTAATCTATGCACAAACGATTGCCTCCATCTTTCTTGTCGACGAATAACACTGGTGATCTCCATGGTGAAGCGCTTGGTTGAATCAAGCCTTTCTCTAACATGGTATCCAACTACTTCTTCAGTTCCACTAACTCTGAGGGGTTCATGCTATAGGGTCTCTGGGCTATGGGTCCGGTTCCGGGGATTAGTTCGATAATGAACTCAATATCCCTATCCGAGGGCATACCGGGCAATTCATCTGGGAATACATTGGGGTATTCACAGACAACTCTAACCTGGTCAATGGTGGGCAGGGCTACACTCTTGTTGCACTTGAATTGACCAGGTAAGGTTTCAGAGATATGTTCTACTGTGACTCCAGAGCTACTGGTCATGGTGATGGCTTTCTTAGCACAGTCTATCAGTCCTTTATACCTTGACATCCAGTCCATACCTAGTACTACTTCCAATCCTTTGGTTCCAAGTACAATTAGGTTGGCATAAAAATCTATCCCATGTATTCTGATAGGCACAGCTTTGCAAATTTTTCTAGCTTTGGTTGTTGAGCCACGGATTTGAACTATCATGACATGCTTCAGGTTTGTTGGGTAAATCTTACTAGTGCATGCAAATTCTTCGGTGACAAATGAATACGATGCTCCCGAATCAAACAATACTCTTGCTAAAACTGAGTTGACAGAAAACATACCCAGCACTACATCTGGCGCTTCTTGGGCTTCTTCTGCATTCATGTGGAAGAGACGACCGTTGCGGTTATGAGGGTTCCTTGGGGCAAATCTTCTCCCTGGTTGAACACGACGTTGCTGTTGAGCTGGGGCATTCACATTGGCATTGGCGGCAGTCTTCTTGGGACACTCATTGGAATAGTGACCCTTCACTCCACACTCGAAACAAGTGATCTGAGACTTGTCCTTGACTGTGACAGGCACAACAATACTGCCAGTTCTAGGTGCAGTGTTGTTGTTGTTGTTGTTGTTGCTCTTAGGAGGTACACGGTTGAGGTTGTTGGCATTGCCGGAGTTATGATTGTTGCCTCCGGACTTCACATTTCCTCCGCTACGGTTGGGGTAGCTCGGGCGAGACATTGGGGGTCGATTGTTCCTTGGTGCATATCCTAGTGAGGGGTTGGGATGGTACTTCTGGTGACTGCTGGATCCAGACTGCTGCATCATACGACACTTGCAGTTATCGTTTTCCTGGTTAATCTTCCCTTCCATCTGAATGGCAGAGTCGACTAGCTCTTCGAGATCCTCGAACAGATGTTGACGAGGACAGCCGGCATCTCATCATGTAGTCCGTTCAAGAATCTCTCCTTGTTCTTGGCCTCTGTGTTGATCTCATCAGGTGCATATCTGGCAAGTGGCAGGAATTTGTCACGGTATTCCATCACAGTCATTCTACCTTGCTTCAAGTCGCGAAATTCATCTCTCATCCTATTGACTATACCTTGCGGCACGTGGGTGCGGCTGAACTTGACCTTGAATGCTTCCCATGTCATAACTTGACCATGGTTCATCAGGCGGATATTGTTCCACCATGCTCTTGCATCTCCTGCCGGATAGTGGGTGGCAAAGAGAACTTTCTCGTTTTCATCAACTCCTGCAACTTCTAAGTTGTTTTCCATTGTCTGCAACCAGTCATCAGTAACTAATGGGTTTTCAGCTTGGTTAAAGATTGGGGGATTGGTATTCTGAAAGTTTTTGAGTTTGGATCCATGGTGATCCTGGTTTCCATGTCCTTGGTTGTTTTGGGCCATCTGAGCTATATGTTGCAATGTTGCTAAGTTGGGTTGGCGCTCTGCCATGCTTGCTTCACGGTCTGCAACTAACATCTGCATAATCTACAGCATTGGGTCTTGCGACGAGCTGCTCCCTCCTTGGTTTCCACGAGTCATCTGAAGATTGAGATAGATACGGGGGTAAGAGGGAATTTTCTAAGGTTCTGGGTTTTGGTTTCAAAGCTAAAACTTTGAGTTTAACTCAGGTTTTGCAACTAACTTAATTTCATTCATTCAAGCAAACACACGATACAACACACACCACAACAATCAAAGGAAAAACAGATGGTTTGAAGAACCATTCCGCAAGCTACGATAAAGTGGGACCGATACATCTCATGCTATGATAGTGCTCTAGTGCATCTACTCATCGTCGATAAAGTCGGAATCATCATCGTCCGTGGAGAATTCCATAGCATCCTCCTCCAGAAAGTGATCATCATTGCTGAGGTAAGAATCCATGTCTCCCTGGATGTCTTCACCTTCCTCTTCTTCCTCCTTTGCTGCAAGCTGAGCTTCCTACTCCTTGACGGTCTTCTCGAGGTCGGCCACCTTCTTGCGAAGACGGGCGATGGTGCGATCCTTCTTTGCATGCTGGTGGCGAAGAGACTGGTGATCCTGGACGAGCAGTGCGAAAGTCTAGGCCTTCTGGTCGGCAATGGCACGGTTCTGGTTGGCTAACTCTCTAGAATTTTCCAGCTCCTTATGACGATCATACAACAAGAAGTCGAGGTTCTCCACTTGGCACTTCAGTGCTGGATGACTTGGCATCTCCATCGGCATTCCCATGAAGTCACGTCTTGCATAGTGGGCAAAACAGGTTCCTTGGATATGGTTGACGATGAGGGCACATACACGTGCAAGAGCTTCATGCATTGCCCTGGCTAATCCATCAAGCCAGTTGTTCTCTCTCACGGAGAACTGAATTCTCCTAGAAGTTGGTGCTTCGATGCTTCCTCTAAGATCCGCGGTGACTATCCACTGCAAATCTCCCCCTAGGGGTCCTGGAAGTTGAGCTCCAAGAAACTCCGGATGTGGGCGTCCCAGTAACTCCGATAGTGAATCTAGATCCCTCTCGAAGATTAGCTGACCTCCATTTCCCAACTGGTAGAACTTGCTGAACTGAGACTCCATCTACAAGAATTTAGGATGAGTAAGTTAGTAAAGTGATCAAGTGTGTCAAATTTTTAAGTAGTAATGTAAGAATTTTGAGGCATATGAATTTTTGAGAGAAAGAATGAATTCCCAAGGATAAGAGAGGAAATAGTTTTTCATAAATACTCACTTTGGTTTTGAAACTAAGTTTTTGTTTGGACGTCCATTCTAACTAGGGTCTCCTATGGTCAAGATGGATCTGATACCAACTTGTCAACACCCGGATTTTTAATCCCAGATGCCCGTTATGCCATACCTCGCAATCCCAGGATTACCATTTTTGCGAGACATAACGGATTGGATATCACAGTATATCATCCATTACAAACCATACATAAGGTCTTACACAAATAAGGATCTCATGATCCAGTCTTAATACAACAAGCAGCGGAAATAAATGATAATCGTAGCGGTGGGGTCCATCTTCAGGGGCACAGGCAATGCTGACGAAGGCAGATAGTCCTAGTTATCATAGTCGTCCTGCTGGCCATCCTCTTGATAGTCTCCTTCATAGTCTGGCCATGAGAATAGCCAGGGACAAAAGCCATGAGTACTCTTTAAGTACTCGCAAAATACCACTAATAAGTAGTATCATTCTAAGTTAAAGTACTAACTCTATGTTTAACTATAAAATTAAGTTTGAAACCTAAGCTGAGTTCAGAAGCAAAGAAAGATAAAATAAAATTCTAGAATCACTTAAGTTGGGAAGCTAGTGTCATAAACACAACCATATTGTGGTCAAGTCAAGGTTCATCATTTCATAATTCATTTTGGAAAACATCTGACAACGAAATAGTATGGCCATTCCAACTGTCCATAACCGGGGATGCGACTATTCGAATAGTTTTAAACTCTGCAGAGGTGGTACACTTTCACCACAAGATTTGATACATCTGTCATGGATAACCCTGAATCATCATACTTAGTATGCAGATAATCAAACATAACCTTTCCTTTACACACCCTAGTATAAGCACCTCTCCTATGAGCATGGCCTCCCAACCATGACCATTTGTCATCCTGGGCACTTCATAGGTGGACAACATTGAGAGGTAGCCTCATCTCAAACCTCTCCCGTGAGGGAACTAATACTAATGCATATAAACTTCGGGCTAAGCCTTACCCAATTCAGGTATTGTGATTGTACGGTAAATTTGGAAAGGTATCGCATCCGAATCCAACCATCGGTTTTATAAAAGGGTTAAGGCTCATGCCTCAACATTTTCAGCATCATAAACCATTTGTGTTTCTCAACACATGTCAAAACATCTCAATAGAATGACTCATCATCCTAAGGCTTTCATAATTCATTTTCACCAAGTGTTCCCATCTAAAGTGACTCAAGTTTTGATCTAGCTTTAATCTACTAAGTTAAGAGTGTTCACTAAGGTGGAAAAGATGGGATCAATCTCATGCCATAGAATGACATCTAAAGGATTCTATATAGGCCAAGTTTTATACTCTTTATGCTACCTTCTAAATAAGTAAAGAACTTTGGGTAAAGTAAAGGAAGTAAAGCTTGGAAAATAATACTTGGGGTAAGTAATAGTCAAAGTGGTATAACCCAAGCATGCCCAATGCATTTTCTTAGATTTTCTAGCTTGCAAGGGTTAGCTTGCATTGTTAATGGTGGCTTGCCTTGGTTAGTGCAGTGGTTGTTCTTCTTCTTCTTCTTCTTGGTAGAACTCCTCCTCCTCGTAGACTTGGTCGGTACAATCATCTATAAATACATACGGAGTACACAATCACCGAACAATACTTAACTAGTCTAATTAGCACTCTAAGTCATATAGTTGATGATCTATTATCATCACAAGCATCACAAGTTTAATTCAATAGTTTCATCCTTTTTATTTTAGAAAAGTAATTTCTACTCATTGAAAAATTAACTAAGATTTAATATTCACCACTTCAAATATGGGATCATGTGGACACATGTCATCACCACATATTCTAACATGTGGGAATGGGGTTTAAGGGTTGGATCATAATTACTTTGGTTTAAGTTCATTATTTAATGATTTAAAGTTACTTGAAATGCCTATATAGCATTATTTTGGTACTAGTCCAAAGTCACTGCTTGTAAACCTTAATATTATTACATATTCAGATGGATATGGTGAAATGTGATTTTTGAGAGTTGGAATCAACTCAAAAGCTATTTTGGTTGATTTTATAAAAATGTTGCAAGGTGCAAATGATTTTGTCTTATTATTTTTACTATGAGATATCTCTAACTCTGATTGAATTAAATCCAATGGGCTTGGGTAGATCTTTTCAGTAGCTTTCTAGCAAAATTGGAATCACTCCATTTAGATTTGTAAATCTCTCTGAATTGAACCTGCGATGGACGTCCATTAGATTTGTCCTAAAGCAACGACCAGTGGCGAGGTTGAGGAAGGTGAAGTCGCCAACATCTGGAAGTGTGTGATCTATCATGATCCAGTTGTTGAGATGGAATTCGGGCACCTTTAAAGTGCGGCGCCAATCGGTGCAGACTTCTCGACAAGCAGCATAGGTGTCGATGTACTCCTCTTTCTCCAGCAAGTAGTCGGCGATCTTGTGAAGTGGGTCAGACGGGAGATCGGACCAGTTCCTCTTCATCCGGCTACTAGCCATGGCTTACATGCGGGAATGTTTTGATCGAGGAAGAAAGAAGAACTACCACTGCGAGGAGAAGAAGAAGAGGATAACAGACAAGGGAGACGAAGCGGAACTATCACTACGAGGAGACGAGGGAGAAGAAGAAGAACCGCCACTTCAAGTTTGGATCAACGGGCTTTTTTCGGAACTAGCGCGTGAACCAACCATGCACTGCATGCAAGTTTTGATCAAACAGACTAACATGTGGGACCTGCTAAAAAATTCCGTGAAGTGCTACCGTGCATAGGGCGCTGACAGGTGGCATGTTTTCTGACTGGCGGGCCCACCTCCTCCACCTTCAACAGCGTGCGTCCCAGGTTCGAGGGCTGGTGCTGCCCACCAACACATTATTGTGCAATTTTCCATGCTTTGTCGCAACCATCTCTGCTCTGCTCTACTCCTCTGCTCCTGCCGCCGCCACTCCGCTCAGTCGTGCACCGCTCTTGTCGTCCCCTTGGGTCGTCGTCCTCCCGCCCTCCCCTCGCTGCCATCCCCTCATGTCCCCTCCCCTCCCTACCCTGTCTCCTTCCCGCCGTCCATCGCCCAGGCGCGTCTGGAAACGAAAACCGAGAGTTGGCCGTTGGGTTAGGGGCCCCACGATGCTGGTGATCCCAATCCTGCTTAGAGATGGATCCTACGAGGCTTGAGAGCACATATATGGGTCCTGCGCGGCTGGAGAGCACGGAATCTCCTTCAAGTTTGGAGAGCACAGAGGACAACGAAACAGGGGGATAGGAAGCGGGGTGTAGAGCTTTGGAGGTATGGAGCCCGGAGAAGGTACCGTGCGTCCACATTGAAGGGTAAGAACTGTGATTCCTTTTCTACATACCCCAATTAGTGTTTCTAGTCCCGAGGTGATGGCAAGGATATGTGTTGGTAACCGCATGACGTCTGTACAACTTGTCCTTGAGGATGATGCTTTGTCAAGCGAGCATGAAGGCAGTAAAATGTGTGGCGGTGCAAATGATGATGAGAAAGCATATCCAGACGTGGCTGCTGACCCTGATAGGATGGAGAGTAGGGAATATTTGGTTGATTCGAAATTTGAGCCTAACTATGGGACTGATGAGGAAGAGGAATGTGAAGATGTGGAAATGGGATGTAGACACGACGAAAAAGACGAGGAAGTCTAGTGATACACTTTGACAGGAAGAATCCTACAATTGATGAGGGGACTGTCTTTGATAATGTGGAGGACTGCAGATATGCAGTTGCAACCTATGTAATCAGAGTTGGGTTCGAATTTATCATTGAAAAGGGTGACCAAAAGAGATTTACGGTGCACTGTAGGGAAAGTAATGTGTGGAAATGGAGATTACATGCATCTCCAATGCGGGGTGGACACCCATTTCAGGTTGCAATAGCTACATTTAGTTTCAGTCTTTCTCATATTTATTCCGCTGATAACTAGCTTTGAATTATTTGGATTCTTATCGAATGCAGATCAAAGTAAAAACGAAGAAACACAACTGCCCTAATACTTCTTTAAGTCATAAAATTAGGCCGGTGACTACCAAGTGGATTGCTGCTACTGTACTTGACTGGGTGAGGCAGGATCATAACATTGGACCTACTGAACCCAGAGCAAAGATTAGCAAAAAGTCTAACGTTCTGATTCCTTACCACAGAGTCTTTGATGGGAAGGATATGGCTCTAGACTTCATTCAAGGCAAGTGGAATGACATTTTTATATGTTGTCTAGTTTTAAAGCTCGGTTAGAGAAAACATCACCTGGTAGTGTTGTTGACATCGATTACGAGGTTGTGAAAAGAAGAGAAAAGGTCTCGAGGGGGGTCGGGTATAAGCAGGCAGATAAGATATGCTTCAGGAGATGTTTTGTGTGCATGAAGGCATGCTGGAAGGGGTTCCTAGACGGATGTAGGCCATACTTGGCAATAGGCGCAACTTCTTTAATAGGGAAGTTCAAGGGACATGTTGCTTCTGCTTGTGCTTTGGACGCGCATAATTGGCTTCTACCTGTAGCTTATGTTGTTCTTGAGGGTGAATCAAATGAAAATTTGGACATGGTTCATGCAGAGACTACGGGAAGTAATTGGTCACCCTGAAGGCTTGGTGATACACACCGGTGCCTACGAGGGTCTTGAGAATGCTGTTGATGCTGTGTTTCCTGGGGTTGAGCATAGGGAATGCATGCAGCATCTCGCTACTAACTTCATGAAGAAGTTCAAAGGAAAGAACTTTGAAGAGGACTTGTGGCGATCAGCATACACATACACCCCAAGCACGCATGCTACTTACTTGCAGAACATGTATGTAGTGCCAAAGGTGAAAAAATACCTTGAAGAACATCACACCAAGCTATGGGCCAGAAGCAAGTTTGGTGAGTTAAGCAAGGTGGATTTTGTTTGCAATAACTTGGCAGAGAGTTTCAATGATAAGATTTCAGGCATGAAGACACTTGGAATTGTTATTTTGTTGGATGCAATAAGACAGTGCATAATGGTTAAGATAGATTTAAGGCAAAGAATTTGTGCAAGAAATTTTTTAGGCCATAAAATAGTTCCAAAGGTGGTTATGTTAGTGAATGCAAGAACCAGGGCAATGAGAATGATAAAGATGAGGATGGTCAGAAGTTCCAGAACATTGGCTAAGGTTTATGCAGAATACAAGCGTGGAAGTGAATAGAGGTAGCGGATTACTGTAGACATTGGAAACAAGACTTGTTCATGCAGGCAGTGGTAGATTACTGGTCTGCCATGTCACCATGCAATTTACTTCATCTTAAATGTTAGAGGTAGCGGAGCTGAAATAGAGAACTATGCCGACAACTATTTCTCCGTGGACAAGTTTGCTGCAAATTATGCAGAAAACGTACCACCTATGGCCGATGAAAATGATTGGGAGGTTGTCGATCTAGGGTACAAACTTCAGCCACCAGTTCTTAGGAGGCCACCTAGGACGCCTAGAAAGCTAAGGATCGAAGCCTCCACCAATAAAGTTTCAAGGTTGGGAGCTAGGAAATGGAAATGCAAACGTTGTGGCGGATTTGGCCATATCAAGAGGTTGTGCAAAAACCCAGTTACACATGATATTGTCCCTGTTCACACCCCGGTGGAAGAAAATGAGGCTTCTCAGCCAGAACTGGAGGAAGAGCAGCGTGAAGATGGTGATGAGCACTCGGAGGAAAACGTACGTAAGCAGCCAATTTATGAAGAAGTGGAGGTGCCAGCGAGAAAAGGGTGTGAAAAGAAACAAAAGGGTAAGCGGAACGGGGAGGAAAGGGCAAATAATGGAGGTGTACTAGAATATGAAGAAGTTGCAGGGGTGACTGAGGATGTTCTTGAGGATCTTTCGGCTAACTGCATGAGAAATAATAAATCCCTGCCAATTTCATCTTTGTACAATTCTCCGGATGAAAGGTAAGCTTAAATATTGTTTTATTTGCCATTTTATCATTTTTTATCCTCATCAATTGATGCTTAATGCAGTGTAGGCTAGCACACTAATAAGAGGAGCAGAAAGATGTGGCCACAGTAACGTCGTATGATGAATTATATCATTGAAACTAAACTTGTTGTGTCGTCTTTATTTATATCTGGCGCGTGCAACGTGTCTGTGATGGGGTCATGTGGACCAGATTACAATTTTTTAAATATTATTACATGCGTTTGGACGCGGCTACTAGTTCCCATCTCCCTTGCATTCCCATCTCCTCTGGACACTCCAGAATTATGGATGTGCCATCAAGTAGTAGAGTTAGCGTATTGTCCCATCAGATGTGAACGCAATGACTTTGTTTGTTCAGAATTTGATGGCTTTTGATTAGTTTGAAAGAAAGAGAAACCTAAAACATGTATCTAGACATGTTTTGGGTATAGACACATTTATTAAATATCTAAAAAGAACTAAGTCAGTTATATCTGGACAGGAGTAGTACACTATTACAACACGCTCGATCCCTTCTCCTCTGGCGCACTCCAAATTATGGTTGTGCCATCAAGTGCTGGGAGCAGAGTCAGCGTATTGTCCCATCAGATAAGCCAGGAACGCGCGAACTTTATTTTCAGGATCGGACGAGTTTCGATCAACTAGTTTCAACGACAAAGACAACTAAAACATGGCCAACATATATAGATTATGACGATAATCGACCATGACTCAAGTGACCCAGATCCAAAGAGAACATTAAGATACTGTACATATATTTAATTTATGCTTAAGTGGCCCTAATCGACTATGACGCTCCCACACTCTCCATCATTGACGACGTTGTCCGCGTCGCCGCCAGCCTCCTTCGCGTCGGAATCGATGCTGACATTCCCGGCAGCGTTCCTCCTACTCATGGATTCTTCACGGCGCGCTGCATCGATAACGGTGGAGGTTGTATGCCCAGGAACTGCCCAGAAGTGTTGCCTCCCTTCGGGGTTGCGCAGATCCGGGTGGATCTCCCACCGGTGGGTTCCCCACAGCTCAATCAACGCAGCCCGCTCCTTCTTGCACAGCTTTCGCCAGTACGCGCTCGTGCGCGAGTACCATGCCATTACCCTCTTCCGCTCCGATAGCTGGTGGCGGTGCTCCTCGATCTGCCTCACCATTGGGTTGTCGCGAAAGAGCGGCGCGACAGGAATCCCGTCGTAGCTGAGCTCGAAGCCGGCCGGAAGCCTCGCGAACGGCGACGCGAGTATGTCGTACTGGGCGAACATCTCAGCCTCGTGCAAGCTGAGTTTGGGCCTCTCCCTCTGCATGGCGATGAGGTTAGGCATCGCTGCCAGTGTCAATCAGTTCGCAGAACAGACTTCTCGTGGATCTCCCTCGCGAAGGACATCCTTATCGTCCACGCACCCCGATCCACTAGCGCCTAACAATCGGGGATCAAGTCTTCTAGAAGCCTAGAGCAGTTGTTGGTTAGCTTTGCGTCTCGATTGTTTGTGGCCAACGGCTGTAGTTAAAAATAATACACATTTCAATGAGACTGGTGGATAAATATGTGGTCTCTAAAGAGAACACACATCCAATGACTGTAGGTGTGGTTAATGAGAAGAACACACATTTCAATGACACTTGTGGATCCATATGTGGTATGTGTAAAGAATAGTCATGAAATCACTCCAGTTGTTGTTAGTAAAAAGAACACACATGCAATGACACTGGTGGATCCATGTGTGGTCTCTAAAGAGATCACACATTTCATTGACTCTGGTTGTTGTTAGTAAAAAGAACACACATGCAATGACACTGGTGGATCCATAGGTTGATTGTGAAAAGAGCACACATGCAATGACACTGGTGGATCCATATGTGGTATCTGAACAGAAGACACATGCAATGACTTCAGTTGTTGTTAGTAAAAGAACACACATGAAATGACACTGGTGGATCCATGTGTGGTCTCTGAAAAGAACACACATTTCAATGACACTGGTGGATCCATATATGGTATGTGAAAAAACACACATGCAATGATACTGGTGGATCCATAGGTGGATTGTGAAAAGAGCACACATGCAATGACAGTGGTGAATCCATGTGTGGTCTCTGAAGAGAGAACACATGCAATGACACTGGTGGATCCATGTGTGGTCTCTGAAGAGAACACACATTTCAATGACTCTCGTTGTTGTTAGTCAAAAGAACACACATCCAATGACACTGGTGGATCCATGTGTGGAGTCTAAAGAGAACACTCATGCAATGACTCTGGTATTTGTTAGTAAAAAGTGCACACATGCAATGACACTGGTGGATCAATATGTGGTATGTGAAAAGAACACACATGCAATGATACAGGGGGATCCCCAGGTGGATTGTGAAAAGAGCACACATGCAATGACACTGGTGGATCCATATGTGGTATGTGAAAAGACAACACATGCAATGACTCCAGTTGTTTTTAGTAAAAAGAACACACATGCAATAACACTGGTGGATCCATAGGTGGATTCTGAAAAGAACACACATGCAATGACACTAGTGGATTCATATGTGATATGTGAAAAGAACACACAAGAAATGACTCTGGCTGTTGTTAGTAAAAAGAACACACATGCAATGACACTGGTGGATTCATAGGTGGGTTGTGAAAAGAAACACATGCAATGACACAGGTGGTTCCATATGTGGTATGTGAAAAGAACACACATGCAATGACGTTGGTTGTTGTTAGTAAAAAGAACACACATGCAATGACACTGGTGGATCCATAGGTGGATTGTGAAAAGAGCACACATGCAATAACACTGGTGGATCCATATGTGGTATGTAAAAAGAACACACATGCAATGACTCTAGTTGTTGTTGGTAAAAATAACACACATGCAATGACACTGGTGGATCCATGTGTGGTCTTTGAAGAGAACACACATATGCAATGACTCTGGTTGTTGTTAGTAAAAAGAGCACACATGCAATGACACTGGTGGATCCATAGGTGGATTGTGAAAAGAACACACATGCAATGACTCCAGTTGTTGTTAGTAAAAAGAACACACAAGCAATGAGACTGGTTCTTATTAGTAAAAATAACATGCATGCAATGACACTGGTGGATCCATGTGTGGTCTCTAAAAAGAACACACATTTCAATGACTCTGGTTGTTGTTAGTAAAAAGAACACACATGCAATGACAGTGGTGGATCCATGTGTGGTATGTGAAGAGAACACAAAAGCAATGACTCTCGCTGTTGTTAGTAAAAAGAACACACATGCAATGACACTGGTGGATCCATAGGTGGATTGTGAAAAGAGCACACATGCAATGACACTGGTGGATCCATATGTGGTATGTGAAAAGACCACACATGCAATGACTCCAGTTGTTGTTAGTAAAAAGAACACACATGCAATGACACTGGTGGATCCATGTGTGGTCTCTGAAGAGAACACACATTTCAATGACTCTGG